>JALCCF010000001.1:0-600000 GCA_023212605.1 Moesziomyces parantarcticus | reverse complement strand
CATTGCTGTGGCGGAATAGATCCGCCGACGCTCCATCGTACCTGCTCTCGGCGTGCACCTGCATCGGGCTGTGTGCGGCGACGCTTTGGGTGACGGGAGGCGGCTGTGCGCGCACGCCGGGCTCGCCAGGGATGTAGCGGCGCTCGCGCACCGAAATCTCGGAGCAGTGCAGCACCGTGCGGTGGCCGTTGGAGCTCCTCGAGTGCTTCATGACGCTGCTCGTGCAACGCGTGCACGGCGAGATGATGTTGTAGCCGACCGGGGCGCCACATCCGTAGCACCCAAGGCTCTGCGTCAGACACTCGCACGTGCGTTCCACCGGCGGCTCGATGGGATCCGCACCGCCGTGGAATGCCGAGCCGCCAAAGAACGGCCCACACGTCGAGGGCACAATGTCGGTGCTGTACAGCGTGATGTTGGGCTTGAGCAGCAGCACCGCCTTCATGCCTCGGTCGCTCAGGAAGTTGCCGCAATGCTTGCAGTTGAGCAAGTACACCTTGTGCTGCGCCTCCTTGCTCGACGATTGCGAGTTGGACGATGTGCTCGACGCCTGCGCGTACTCAGCCGAACGCCCGTGCTGCGAAGGCGTGATTCGCGACGACGAGGGCTGTCGCACACCCAGGTGCGACTGCAGCGCCTGTCGCGTGCGGTACAGTTCCGTGTCGTGCATTCTAGGGACTTGCTGTGGATGGTGAGGATGCTCGACGTCTAGCATCTCCGTGCGCGCCAGTCTCGCAGAAGGATACGGCGCAGATCGCTCGTGCGTCGTCAACCTTGGCGAGGCAGATGAAGCGGATCGTGCCGAGCTGGCTCGCGCAGTCGGGGGTCGGATCGGCGCTAGCGCGTACGCTGGTGGGGGAGCTTGCGGCCAGTCAGGCACGAGCGATGCAGCCGGGTGGGATGCAGAACGTGGCGTCGCCTGTAGGTCGCACATGGGGTCCGAGCCTCAATGAAGCTGGCTCGGCTTGGCAAACAGGCTGCTTTCGTGTCAAAACCCACAGCGTCGGCTTGACGGAATGCCGTGAGCTTGATGAAGTCCGCTTCCTGCGCCTGCTTCTGGTGTCGAAATGGACGGCAAACCCCAGAAAGGCCGGCTGGAGATGTCGCAGATGACGAGCGAGCTAGGCAGTGACCAATGCGAACGCTGGAACTGACGTGCAGTGGCTACTCAGACTGAGCGGTAGCGTCGAGATGGAGCAGATGGGTGAGTGTGGAGGCGGGAGTAGAGCAATGTTGGGAGAGGGATTGGTTGGAGATGATGGAGAAAGGAAAGGAGAGGGGAGGAGGAGGTCGAGGAGGTTGCTTTTGATATGCAGAGCAGGCGGGCGCCTCAGGCTAGCCGGTGTGTGGCTTACAGGACGCTTCAGGAGGCAGGGAGACTCGGTCGATCGCCAGTGTGTCGCCAGAAAAAAAGCAGGGAGCGCGGCCGGTGGACAATGGCGGATGCTGGTGCTGTAGCTGGATCTGATGCTGACGTTGGTCGAGAGGTAGGGGCGGGTGCGCGAACAGAGCGTGTGGTGGTGCTTTGTTTCGCTATTGTTGGGAGGGAGAGGTGAGTAGGAGCGATGGCGGCCGAGGCGGGCCAAGCTGGACGCCTTATTAACTACTCGGGCTTGGGCAGGCGCCGTCATGCACGAGGCAGGGGGAGGGGGAGGGGCCGAGGGAGGGGGCGCAAAAATTGGCAGGCCAAGCCGGGCTCGTCACGGGCCACGGCCAAGACGAGGCGATCTGAAACAGTGTGTGTGGCCGCGCCATGAGCCCACCGTCTCGACATGGAATGACGCTCGGAACTCTCATCGACACTAGCCCGACGAAACTCCTGGCGGCGAGCAGTGCGCGAAGCGAAAAGTGGGGACAAGCATAGCACCCGGAGCCAGCAGCTCGACCACGACCCTCCGTAAGGGTAGGGCAGGCAGCGATGGAGCATTGGCGATGTCGGAAAGCGTCGCACGACATGAGCACACGCGCAGCCGGCCAAGTGAGACAGCTTCCAAACGATGGTGACGGAGCGAGCTGACAGGGGCGATGTGCGGGAGCATGTGTAGGGTGGTGCGCATGAGCGGTGCGGACGCAGGGTAAGGAGCAATTCTGGATCGTCCGGCTGGCTCACACATGCAGCTGCAGATGAGCTGCAGGGTCAGAGACACTCGACCACCAACACACCCCAACACCGACGTAGCGAGCCGCCAGCAGCGGCGCAGGACGGGCCCCGAGACCGGACCGTGGCATAGCGAAGCGTACAGGCAAGCGAGCGAGCGTACAGAGCAGACGCCATCGTATCCTAGGTAACCAGCAGCGGACTGACGAGACGAGCAGACGAGCAGGAGAGCAGAAAGAAAGGAGCAGACGAGGCGTCCGTCATGCCATGCCGCGGCGTCGGTCGGCCGGCCGGTCGGTCGGTCGGTCGGCCTGAAACGAAACCACCACAGCCACGCCGTGTGCTGCTACGCCGAAAGGAAAAGCGTGGATCGAGCCCCTCCTTCCGTCCGAGGGTTGGGCGGGGCCGCCCAAGGTCTCAGTTGAGGGACCCAGACTGAGTCCAGAAAATGCTAAAAGCGTGCACCGGTGACTATTCATGCGTCTGAGGCGCGTCACTACCAAGACGCACTGGAGCGTCACCCAGGCTTGATGCTGCTCGAGCTGCTCGTGCTGCTCTTGCTGCTGCCACGGCTGTAAGGGTCCTGTGAGCTTTTTCTTGTTTTTTATCATTTATCATTTATCATTTATTTTTCTCTTGGTGAGCAGCGACATCGCTTGAGCGGATGCTTATCCGCTGCCGCCGTCGACCGCGGCCGGCGCGAGGATACAGTAGCCAAGCAAGCTTGTCCAGCCTGACAGGATTCATGCTTTGCGAGGTTGCTTTGCTCGGCGGTTGGCCCTGTTTATGATGTGAGCCGCATCGTCCTTTCATCGTGTGATAGCTTGTAGCGAGGAGACTCGATGCCGCGTGCGCTAGCCGCCCACCTGGACGTGACGAGCGCGTGCCAATTCATATGGAAGGCGTCTGCATTTCATCTCGAACCCGCGAGCCAAACTGCGACCTTTGCGACATCGCGCGGACGGGGAGTTTGCTCGATGCGTGCACGAGGCGACAGCACGGCCCAAGTGGGGAGCGAAAGCCTGCTGGCGTCCAAGAGGTGCCGTGTCGGAGCGGCAAATTTGAGTCCGTCCGAGGCTCGACGATGAGAGTCGGGCTTGAATAACGTTGAGGCCCGCTCCGCCTCGCTCAGGGCGCTTTTGACGCCGCAGCTTTGTGGCTTGGCCCTCCTCCCCGAAGCCCAGCCAGCCCTCATTTGCCGCTGAGCTCACCTTACCCTCCAAAAGTGGAATCTACGCAAGCTGAGTTTGCGGCGTCGCTCGCTCGGCCCGCTCGTTTCGTCGACGCCGAAACGAAGCTTTGACGACGTCGTCCGGATCTGTTTTACAGATGATGGCGACGCCAGCGATGCCCAGCCAAAAAAAAAAAAAAAAAGAAAGAAAGAAAGAGAAAAAAGAAAAAAGAAAAAAGGCGGTGCTGGGGCGCTTCCGCGCAGCCGATTGCTTAAGCCAAGACAGCTCGACACCGGCATGTCGCCCAATACAGTTGTCCTCGTTGGCTGGCATACATCTGCATTACTCCGCTTGGCAGTGCCGCCTGGACCGGTAGCGTCGTCAATGACTTGTGCAGGGAATTTCTAAAACGTTCGGATCGGTCTCAAGCCGCCGCCCGCTTCACCCCGACGCCGAGACGATGGCCCGGCCTGGTCAATTTCGACGTCACGCCGCCACAAGCCTCTCGAAGCTTCATGGACCGTCGCTGTATCTGCCAAGAATATCTTGGCTTGACTGAGCCCATGAGCAGTGGCAGTGCATGGCGCTGGGAGGCGTGACGTGCCGCGCCGATGCGCCCGGTATTGTGGGCGTAGTGTGAACTTGACGGCCGGAGGTTCTGTCGTGTGCCTGAGATGCGTCGGAGTCGCAAGTGGCCATGATCATGAAGCGGCCAAAGTCCCATAGAGATCGGCAGTCAAGCTGCGAGCCCATGATTCCGCCGCCTCGTGCGGCTAGCTCGCTCGCTCGCCCGCTGTTAATGCTGCTCAGAACGCGGCGAAAATGGGGCGCGATGGAAGAGACGCACACCTGAGACACCAAATTCGCTCGACTTGCTCGTCGTTTCGAACCACAACCCCGCGCGCCTCCTTCCCTCCCGGCTCCGGCTTCAACTCCGCCAGGCGCAGCATGACGACTTTCGCGCAACACCACTACACATGAAAAAAAGACAATAGGGACACGTTGCGTCCAAGCCTTGCATGTGGCGAAGCAGCTTGGCTGGGCTCTCTATCCGAGTTAGGCTCGCTTCGTATTTCTCGGCGCGACAGACAATGGAGCAGCCGGGAGGACGGCTTGACCGGTCCGATCCTCGCGGCGGCATGCCGTCGAGCGTGGCTGGCGCACACCCAGGGCTCCACGCGCAGGATCAGTGAGCGTCGCTGTCGCTCTGCCTTGAAGCCCAAACCGCTTCCGCGCATGAATCGCTTGCCGCGGTCAGATCGGCACTCGCCGCGGCCATGCCTTTTCCTCCTGGCTTCCCGCAGGCAAAGCCGCTATCAAAGTGCCGAGCGGTACCAGAAAACCTCACGAGCCGATCTCGCCGACCGCCACGGGGGCGACACAATACAAACATCATCGGCACCGACGATAGGCATCCTCGTACAATCTGCGACCACCCGGATGCTTCCAGCTGAGATCGCTTTGTTCATCCGGTCAGCTATCGGAAAGCCAAGCCCGGGCTCGACAAAGGTTCGCAGCCCGATCAGGCGAAGCTGCCAAGCATCTTGGAGGAACCAACGTGTCGCCTTGTTTCGCGGTCCAGGCCAGAATTCAACAACGGAAAAAAATCGCGAAAAAAAAAAAATCAAGGGCTGTGCAAGCTATCCGACGCTTGCCGCTTGTCGCTTGTCGCTTGTCGCTTGTCACTTGGCGTCATTCGGATCGGTCAAGTGGTCGAGATGGAGAGAGCCTAGAACGACGAGCTGCAATGCAACGTCGGAGCTGGTCCTAAGCTTGCAGGCCTTACCGCTTTAGACTGGCTCTCGACGGCGCTAGCGTGGCAGGCTGACAAATGTACCTTGGCTGCATTCGCATCTACGGACGGAAATGTCGGACTGAATGGGTGGAGCAGGCCCTGGATAGTCTGACCAGCATGTCTGTCTCGCCTGGACGAGGCTCGGTTGGGTTGGACAGATGGCGAGAGCGTCGCTACGATTCAACATTTGGGTCTCGACCATCGCGGAGATCTCTCATACACCCACACCCATACCCAGCTTCATCTTGATGTTTGGCGAGCATGAACGTCGCCGGTTTCCCTCACAGATATTGGACAGCGTTAATAGGGCGCCAAGCGAGATAATGATCCCTCAGACGAGACTGCCAAAGCTCGCTTGACACCATGTTTTAAGACTGGCCTGCATGAGAACCTGAATCACGCTTGGCAGTCGCACCTGCGGTCGCACCTCCGAAACCAAGCTCGTGGTCGACACTCGCATACGAGCTGCTATTCACAGCGGCGAGGTCGACGGACGACGTTGGGATCGACTTGCGCCTTCGGCAGAACCCACAAGCTGTACTCGAGACACAAGCAAGGGTTTCGAAGAAATCTCGGACCCCGAGAGGTGGAAGGGGCTGACTCAAACGACACCGACCAAGTGCGCGCTGAGTTGCGGGTCGGGATCAGCCGGTCTTCCGATGCGCCGAAGCGACAGCCGGGCGGTGGATCCGACTTTTCGGACCCGCGTTTTGGCAGCCGGTCCTGCTGCCTCTCTCCCTCGCCCTCGCTGCGTCTTGTCTCCAGACGTCGGTATTTTTGGACGTACTCGGCTTCAATTCGACACCAATCCAGCCGAGACGGTCGAGACGATTCGAGATGCTGTTTCGCGCATGCCAAAGTGCGACACCGAGCGCATCAAGAGGCCCAAGCTGGCGTGGTGTTGATTTCTTGATTTTTTGGCAGCTGCCAGCTGGAAATGATTGTCGCGTGAAATACTTTGCGCTGGCAGTGGAGCAGTGTGTGCGGCTCAGGACAAGCTGCAGCTTTTTGAGCAACGTGCAGCGGTGCGTCTCAGCCATGTTTCAGCTTGGCGCGGCAAGGTCCGAAATCCTGAGTCCGCTGCACTCGAGCAGAGCAGACGAGGAGCGCCATCAGCTGTAGCCGCAATGCACACTTACGCGTCGGCTGCGTGTCGACGGCTGCGCGTCGGTCGATCCGTCAAGCTACGACAGGCTGCTAACCACGCCTGTCGCACACGCTGCCTTGCAGCTGTACCGTGAACCGGACCGTGTTGCAGCACCGTCTCTCTCCGCCTTGGCTTGGAGCTCGAGGCCGATGCTCCCATGCCGCTTGACGACCTCCGTGCAGCACGCACCGATGGCTGACCCGCTCCCGCCGTCTCAGCCTGGAGCAGCCATGTGAGCGAGAAGCCGATTTTAGCTCTGCTCGCTCCGTACCATGGCGCCATAGTGCCAGTTTACCGTAAAGCTGCATCGCTTGCAAACTCTGGCAGCCGCACAGCCGACCCTGCAGCCAGCCCAACGCGGCTTGCGGTTGCGGACGACGACGCAAAATGTGGAGCCGACAAACGTGTCTTCCGGTGCCTCTGGTCCCTCGTCGCCTTCGACCCGAATCAGCCCATGCACGAAGCCAGACCAACTTAACATTGCCGTCGGAAGCTCCTCGCCATGCACGGCTGACTCTTCCGACGTCGAGTATTCCCCGCAATGCGACTCTTTCCGACGCTACTGTGGGAGCTGCCCCGCCTTCTCGCGGCGATACACGCATCATTTCGTCGACAGTTGTCCGTCCGTCGGCACCTTGCGCCATTGGCCGTAGCGCCAGCAAGGTTCGCCGACGGGATGGTGTGGCTTGACACTTGCGCACATCACACGATCGCCTCCATTCCCCGCTCGCTCGCCAAAACGCCACGCATGCTGCCCACCATCTATATTTGGCTGTCGATGGTCGTAACATCTGGGTGTCGATACCTCAACGTGCCGATCGGATGCGCCCCGCCGTCCTCTCTCGTTTGTGTGGTTGCAACATCGACGCACTACAAGGTCTTGCCTCGAGCGGCTCTGCGGAGGTTCGGAAGCCTCGCTGCGTGGCCTGCCGAACCACGCCCGCTCCCGCTGCAAGCCACACGCTCGCTTACTCTGCCGCGGCCAAACCCCTCCTTCGGCCCCCGCCCATTTATCGGACCGACCGTCCCCGATTTATGACCAGCATCGACAAGCAGCAGGCTTCCTTCCCGATCTCCGATTCAATCACACCCAATGGATCTGCCTCGACTGGCTTGCACGACAGGCTGACACTGCACACAACGATTGAACAATAGCAAAGCATAGATTCACTTCCTTAAACGCTGCGAATGCACTTAGAACAATGACTGCATGAACGTGCTCAGAGCACACCTATGACTGCATGAACGTGCTCAGAGGACACCTGTGAGAGACGGACACAAGAGTCAAAGGTGGTAGATGTGAAGGCAATTATCAGCGCTTCCGTTCGATGCGAAAGAATCGGCTCAGTGACGTTACGCTGAACTTACCCTTGGTGCTTGGGACATCGTCGGTGCCTGTCCTGGAGATGGCCTCCTTGATGGCGAGCGCGAGAGCCTTGAACGCCGATTCGGAGCGGTGGTGGTCGTTGTCGCCGCGCAGGCAGTCGACGTGCAGCGTCACGCCCGCCTCCATGGCGAAGCTGTGGAAGACGTGCGGGATCATCTCGCAGCTCAGGTCGCCGATCTTTTCGCGCTTCAGCCCGAGCTCGGCGACGCAGTAGGGGCGCGAGCTGATGTCGATCACGGCGCGGCTCAGCGCCTCGTCCAGCGGCGCATGGCCCGTGCCGTAGCGCTTGATGCCCTTGACGGGTCCGAGCGCCTTCTTGAATGCAGCGCCCAATGCAAGGGCGCAGTCCTCGGCAGTGTGGTGGTCGTCGATCCACAAGTCGCCGTCGCACGCCAGCGTCAACGACATGCCTCCATGCTTGGCCAGCGCATGCAGCATCTATCATTGTCCCAAAAGAACGCGCAGCAAAGGTCAGAATCAGCGTCAGCAACAAGGTCAAAGCCTTGAATAGGGAAAGCGATGCGACTTACGTGGTCGAGGAAGCCGATGCCAGTCTTGACGTTGATCGTCTGCGGCGCAAATGTAGGGTGCGTGTCGAGCGAAAGCGAAACCTCGATCTTGGTCTCGTTGGTCACGCGCGACACGGTCGCGCTTCGCGCCTCGAAGGCTCCTGCCTGACTTGCCGATGCCATGATGCTCTTTCCGTTTCCGATTGATCCGACGTGGTGGTGGTCCTGTTTCGAGAGTCGACAATCTTTATCGTGACTCGCCAATGCACGCCACCTGATTTCTTCCAGCTACTTTGCGGCTCAAAATCCGAGATCCGAATTTTTCATCGCTCCCGCTCCAGTGACACTCTTTCTCAAATCGTTGCACTGCCGCTGGCGGTCTGCTGTAGGATGGATGGGTATCATGAGCATTGCATGCTGTGTTTATGTCAAACGAATGCTTCTCATCTAGTCCGGAAGCTGCTGATCATTACAGCATGCGTCGAAGGATCCATGCAGCCACTCGGACGCGCCAACGCACTTTCCGATCGGGTCGTTGGAATAGCTCAACGTCCACCACGTCGTTAGCATCGCGCTCGAGCGTCTCGAACTCATCCTTGAAGCGCAGAGCGAGATCCTTGGAGCTGGTCGAGATCATGAAAGTGCACTCCAGATCCAGATCAGCCGAGCGAGATCCGTAGTTGCTCGATCCCACATGCACCAGCGTGGGCGCAGCCACCTGAGCCCTGTCCAACGAAGCTGGCTTGCCCGTGCTCGCTTCTGGTGATGATTCCGACGGAGTGAGCCATATGCCCTTCGCGTGGTAGGTCCATCCCTCTTTCTTCCACTCAAGGATCTCTACGCCGCCTTGATCGTGCGGCTTCTCGTTGTGGCCCAGCAGGCGCTTGGCGCGCTTGAGTGCCGACCAGAATTGGTACTCGTACCACGTGTAGGCCTCGGGAATCCAGCCCGAGACGCCTTTGGATTGGAAGAAGCCGTTCGCCTCTGGAGAGGCACAGATGATCTTGACGATGGCAGTCCCCGCTGCCCGCGTCTGCAGAAGCAGCTCTCGGTACGGCTTGTAGAGCGAAAAGTATCCGGAAGTGAGCGCAAGCGTAGCTGCCTGACGTTGGGATTTGGGGACCTGCAGGCCGAGCTCCAGTAGCCTCGGAATCGCCCGAGTCTCTTGCCTGATCTGCAGCGGGCCCATCTGAAGCAATGGCAGAAGCAAGGTGTCGGCTGCTTCGCCATCGCCACCGACTATCGTGTTCGAGGCGGCGGTACGATCTTGCCAATGACGGGTAAATTCCTCCAGTGAATTGGATGCTTCTCGACTCCAGCCATTCTCTGCGTATGGCGCTGACAACTCCTGACCTTCTGGGCTCGGACAGTCGCGTCCTCCATCCCAGACGAGCTTCCAATCTGGCTGCGCAGCTTCGGCGCTCGAGCTTACCTCCTGACCACTCGCCTCTAGCTTGAAGCTGAACTGGCCTACGACGCGTACGAGGGAATCGAGGTAGTCCGCCACGTCCTTGTGATGCTCGACGAGGAGATACCTATCGCGACGATTGGTAAAGTAGTCTCGACTGAGATTCGCACCGCTGAGCACGACGTCGTCGTCGAAGCCATAGATCTTCATGTGCTGCAGGCCCCAGCCCTCGTTGAAACGCTTGCCGACCACTTTCTTCAGGAGTCCCTTCAGATTCGGTGTATGGTAGAGGCGTATGTTGACGCGGTCTGGAAATTGGGCATGCAGCTTCGATACGAGGCTAGCACAGGACGGGGTTGGTGCTGCCTCCCGCGTCCCTCGCAGCGCATCGACGAGGATGGTGACTTGCAGTCCTGAATTCCGTTGCAATGCCTGCTCCAGTAGTTCAACGAGTTCTGTCTCTTCCTTTCCGATGTAGAGCGAGGCGAGGAAGATTCGGCGGCGAGCCTGCCCAATCTTGTTTTTGAGCGTCTCGTAGAAGTGTGACGGATCTTGCAAGAGATGGAGCTGCTTCCCCGACGCTGGGAAGAGGGGTAGACTGAGCTCTTGTGCCAGCTGTCTGGTGAGGGAATGTGGACCATGAGTGGCTTTCTGCGATGCCGTGGAAGGAGAGTATGACCTGGTGCTCGAGCGAAAGGCCTTTCTATGGCACAGGATCATGGATGTATACGCGCTTCCCTGCACCGGCTTCAGACAGCTCGCCGGCAGACGCAGCCAACATGCGGCCGGAGCCGATCGCAAAAGCGACATTGACTATCGAATCCTGACTGCGATGGTGCTTGCTGCCCCGGAAGGGAAGGGTGGCCCTGGCTGCTGGTTATAGCAGATAGGTAAGGTTGGAAGTAGAAGAATGACTTTTTTTCTGAAAAGTGGAGGAAGACGAGGAATTAACACTTTCCGAGACCCGAAAAATATCCTCCACCAGCTCGGATTTCGGGGCGTGGCTGGGTGCAGCAGGGTCGCGTGTGATCGGGCATGCGCGTCGTCTGAAGTGGAGTGTAAGCGCTCTCGAGAGGCACGAGGAGCGTCCAGGACGACTCCAACACCAACCAGCTCCACCTGGCACCACACATCTCATCCACCACTGCCACCTTTGCGTCTCGCATTTGGACGCATTCCCGCACAAGAGCGCTCCAACGCTTCACCGGACGCATCGAAAGAACGCACACAGCCGACTTCAGGTGCACAGATACAGGCACGGCTTGAGCAACTGCTGACCACGATGCCTGCCACAACACAAGAGGTGAGCATGGCCCTAAGCGCATCGGCATGCCACAGGAATGATGTGGATATCCCGTTTGCTGACGCGTCTTCTTGTACACTTTGTCTTTGGCCTTGCAGACGATCGGTCTCTCGAACACAAATGTCATCGTCCACCCGCTCGTGCTGCTTTCAGTGACGGATCATGCATCGCGATCAGCATCCGGATCGCGCAAGCGTGTGGTCGGTATTCTCCTGGGCCAGGACAACGGCAAGACGATCAACGTGGCCAACTCGTTCGCTGTGCCATTTGAGGAGGACGAGCGCGACGCAAAGACATGGTTCCTCGACCACGACTACATCACCGGCATGATGGAGATGTTCAAGAAGGTCAACGCACGCGAGAAGATGGTGGGATGGTATCACACGGGCCCGCGCCTGCGCTCGTCGGATCTCGAGATCAACGAGCTGATGAAGCGCTTCATTCCGCGACCCGTCATGGTGATTGTCAACCCAAGACAGCGCGACGTTGGCATCCCCACCGATGCGTATTTCGCCGTCGAGGAGATCAAGGACGACGGCACGGCGACGCAGAAGACGTTCATGCACGTGCCCAGCACCATCGAGGCCGAGGAGGCCGAGGAGATTGGCGTCGAGCACCTCTTGCGCGACATCCGCGACACAACAGCCGTCGGCACGCTCTCGACGCGCGTCTCGAGCCAGCTGTCCAGTCTGCGCGGGTTGCAATCCAGACTGCTCGAGATCCGCGACTACCTGCAGGCGGTCGTCGAGGGCAAGCTGCCCGTCAACCACCAGATCATCTACGACCTCCAGGACATCTTCAACCTGCTGCCGGACCTGGACAAGAACAGCGAGGCGGCCAAGTCGTTTGCCGTGGACAACAACGACCGTCTGCTCGTCGTGTACCTCTCCAGTCTCATCCGTGCCGTCATCGCGCTACACGGCCTCATCAACAACCGACGCGAGAACGAAAAGGGCGAGGAGGAGGCCTCGAATACACTCACCAACGGCACCGCCGCTGCGGGCAAGGATGGCGCGGAAGATGCCAAGAAGGACGAATCCAAGGAAGACAAGAAGAAGGACTAGCCGCTGAATCACCGTATCTTCTTGTAGACGCCTTGTAATTCTGAACTCGCTCGCAAAACCTGGTCTGCATTTAGTCTGTGGGCGCGGGTCAATTCGCGCAACACCATTCTCGCGAACGAAGCCGCGATCCAAGCTTCATGAGTGTGCAGGTACCTTGAGATCCTCGGTCGACGAGCAGCAGCCTCTGTTGAGCACCCGTGGCTGGAGAACGGCGAGAATGAGGTGCCTGTCGAGGTGGCAAAGGATGCAGGCCTCGTGTCCGCGCACGTGCCGCAGGGTGGCGGTCGTGTGCGCCGCACCTCCACTTGGTGCCGAAATTTGAGAAGCTCCAACCGTGAGAGTTGCTTTCTCGAACACCCTCCTCGTTCACTTTACGACCACAACGTTCGGTGCTGGCACCGACCCTCATCACACCATGAGCTCGACGCTGCGCAAGCCGGAGCCTCCGAGCCAGGAGCTTCTGCTGCGCTGGTTCCAGACGCAGGCGCGGCTGCTCGCCGACGAGCGGCGCGAGGAGCAAGCGCAGTCCAAGCTGCTCCTCTCGAAGACTGCACCCAAGATCCTCGAAAAGCACGGCCTCGCGCTGCTTTCGCTCGGCGTTGCATCGATCCGGATCGGCGTCGGCGCCAAACTCCTCGTCGAGCTCGAGCGGCCGTCGGCGTATCACTCGTCGCCGAACTTGCCGCCGCACTCGTTCCGATCCGGCGACCTGGCTGCCGTGCTCGACAACAGCGCCGAAGCGCAGGCTACCACCGATAGCAGCGTGGTCGAGGGTGTCATCTACCGTGTTACCGAGACGCGCATCATCCTCGCGGTAAGCGACCGCAAGAGAACGCCAAAGCCAAAGGCAGAGCCAGAAGGTGGCCAGAACAAGCGGGATGCGAGGACAGGGGACAAGGACAAGGTGTCGGGCAGCGATCTCGATCTGCCGGAGCGCATCCGCCTCGTCAAGGTCGCCAACGAGACCACGTTCGACCGCATGGAAGTGACGCTCGACAAGCTCGCCAGGGCTCTGGGTGTCTCGCTCGCACCAGCCTCTTCGGGTGCCGATGGCGACTCCTCTGCCGATGAGACGGACTCCAAAGCTGCCGGGCCCTCAGGCAATGCCACTACATTGACACGCGCGTTGTTCGGGCTTACACCGCCTACGTGGCACCAGCAGGATATTCCGCTGCCGCCGTTCAACGCGAATCTGAACGAGACGCAGCTCGCCGCGATTCGACACGCGCTCTCCTCGGACGCCGTTTCGCTCATCCATGGCCCGCCAGGCACGGGCAAGACGACGGCGATCGTCGAGCTGATCATGCAGATCGTTGCGTCGAACCTCGGCGCGTGCGAAGATGCCGCGCGCGTGCGCATCCTCGTGTGCGGCGCCTCGAACCTTGCGGTGGACAACATCCTTGAGCGGCTCGTGGCGGCACCCGCGCACCGCGAGGTGTTCAAGAAGAAGGGCGTGGGCGTGACGCGTCTCGGGCACCCTGCGCGTGTCGTCGCGAGTCTGCAGGGCGCGACACTGGACGCACAGTGTACACAGTCGGCCGAAGCGCAGCTGGTCAAGGACATCAGCAAGGAGATCGAGACGATCGTGGCCGAGCTCAAGCCCGCGGCTGCTGCGGCGGGCAACAAGTCGGCCAAGGCCAAGCCGAAAGTACGGGGAGCCGAACGAAAGAGGCGCTGGGAAGAGGTGCGTTTGCTGCGCAAGGAGTACCGACGCAGAGACCGTCAGGTGACGAGCAGCGTGTTGGACCGCGCCCAGATCGTGCTGGCCACATGCCACGGTGCAGGAGGCCGGCAGCTGGCCAACCGGCAATTCGACTGGGTCATCATCGACGAGGCCTGCCAGGCGCTCGAGATGGCATGCTGGATCCCCATCCTCAAGGCGAGGGAAGGCGGCCGATTGGTTCTGGCGGGAGACCACCTGCAGCTGCCACCGACGGTCAAGTCGACCGTCAAGCCGCTGCGTCCCAAGGGCAACGCCGCAAAGAAAAAGTCCGCCAGCGCAGACGCATCCAAGGCAGCAACGAAAGATGGCGGCGCGGCGACCGGAGGGTCCGAGGATCAAGACGGCGATGATGATGGTGATGCTGGCGACGAAGTAGCTGAAAAATTCGCCGCGGCTTCACTGGATGATGCACGGCCAACACGGTTGCGGCCGGCGCGGTCGTTGGAGACGACGCTGTTTTCGCGGCTTCTCGGGCTGTACGGGAGCGGGCTCAAATCGCTGCTCTCGATCCAGTACCGCATGAACACGACGATCATGTCGTTCCCCAACACCGAGCTGTACGAGGGCAAGCTTTCGGCGCACTCGTCGTGCGCATCCATCACGCTCTCGGACCTGCCTAACGTCCAACTCGACGCCAGCTCCGACGACTCGGACTTGCTAGCACCCGTGGTGCTGTACGATACTTCGGGCTGCGAGCTGTATGAGTCCTCTCCCACCGCGGACGAAGGGGTGTTGCTAGCGGACTCCAAGTCGAACGTGCACGAGGTGGAGCTTGTAGTGCAGCATCTTGAGGCGCTATTTGCGCGCGGGGTGGCTGCGGGGCAGGTGACGGTGCTCACGCCCTATGCGGCTCAGGTGGCGTTACTACACGCACGCATCCGCGGGCATGACTTTAACGGCGTCAATGCGGACGAGATCGAACTGGGTACGATCGACTCGATGCAGGGGAGGGAGAAGGATGTGGTGGTGGTGAGTCTGGTGCGCAGCAACGATGATCGTCAGGTCGGCTTTTTGGCGCAGAAGAAACGACTCAATGTGGCCATCACGCGAGCTAAGAGACAGCTCGTACTCGTCGCCGACGCAGAATGCATCGCAGAAGCAACCGATCTGCCCGACGACTTCCTGCCCCACTACATGGCTTGGTTGGACGAAAATGCAGTCGTACATCCAGTAGCAGCCACAATGTAAACCCCCCTTCACACAAAAGCAATCACACCAACACAGCAGGAAAAAGGGAAGTTGTATCGAGCTGCATTGAGATTCAACAGAGTGCGCGAGGTTAGGTCTGGGAGGAATCCAGCAGTGAGGGACGCCACTTTGTATCTGCCACGTCGAGTTTTGGTCTTGGGATGCGACGATTGGCGATGGCTCGGAAGGCGACGGCTGCCATTGTTGGATTCGTCGCCGCCTGGCCACCGAGCAGGTCCTGTTCGAAGCGCACCAGCTGGTCGAATCGCTCGTCATCGTCCTGCTGGCTGTAGCCCCACAGAGTATCGACTGCGTCGTGTGCGTGTCGCTCCAGCGTTTCCAGAACCTGCACGACCTCGCTTGCTCTAGCTCGAACCTGACCCGATGCGGCACATACGAGATGCGGGATCAGTTTGGCCGCTTCGCTCTGCACGCCGCCGAGACGGTCCTTGATGAGCTTTTGCACCGAGGTGTACAGGTAGTCCTCCTCGAACACAGTGCCCTTTTTGCCACCGGCCTTTTGGCGTTCGGCCTTCTTGCGTAGCTTGGCCTCCTTTTTGCGGCTGCCGGACTTGGTGCTGAAGGTGGCCATGGACGACTGCGATACGATCGACGCCGCGCGCGTGTAGCGCGTAAACTGCGTCATCTGCGTCGACGTGTCCGACATGATGTCGAGGTTGTCGAGCGCCGCATCGTTTTCGCCCTCGTACGGCGCACCGTCCGCATTGGCAGCCCGTTTGTCGCGCAGCTCGCGGATGCGCGCCAGCTGCTTGGCCAGCTGCGACTCCATGTCCTCCACATCGTCCACCAGCGTCGATGCTGCCTCGAGCAGCGCAGGGTGCAGCGTCACTTCAATAAGGTCGAGTCGAGAGTACGTGGTGAGCACACGACGTGCTTCCGAAAACTCATTGCCGCGACACAGAAGTGCAACGCCCTGCTCGACATCGCGCACGTAGTCGAGGCATACACGTGCAGCTTCGCTGAAGCGACGCAACGTCTCGAGCTCGCTGACAAAGTCTTTGGCCATAGCCACGATCTCGGGCGCCGGCAGCTTCTCGACAAACGCAAGCCGCATGGCCTCGTGCCAATTCGCACACTCGCGGTATGCATTGAGCGCCTTCCTCCCGCGCCCTGCGAGCTGGAACGCTGCACCGGCATCGTCGAGCTTTCGGCGCGTGAGCAGGTACTCTCCAAACCGATCGTACACGTCGCGCAGCCTTGCGCCTTCACCAGCCAGCAGCGCAATGGCATCGTGATACAGCCTGTGCTTGTCGACGTACTCGAGCGCTTCCTGGTGGTGCGCCGGACCTGCACGTACGAGCCAGCCTAGCGCCTTTGTGTGGCGCGCAAGGTGGTCGTCGATGCGGAAGCGCTGGTATTCGGGCGGCTCGAGCGCACGCAGCTCGCGCAGGAACGGCAGGTACTCGCGCGGATCCTTGCGCTTGGCATGCTGCGCCACCATGAGCGTGAGTGTAAAGTCGTACATGCCGAGTGCGACGTCGAACAGCTTGTCCGCATCCGCGAGAAAGATGATATACTTGACCGCCTCCTCGGTCGTCTCGGCATCCTCGTCCTTGAGTCGCAGCAGCAGCGCCAGGCCCGCCTCGTAGTCCGCCGGCACCTTGCGCACGTGGGTGGTGAGAATCGACTGCACGTACTTGCGTCCATCCAGCCGCTCGAGCTCGGCACGGATCGCATCGCAGATCCGATTCACCTTGCCGGCAACCTTGCCATCCCCCACAGAGGCTTGTGGAGACAGCGGCTTGTACAGCGTCTTGGTGACCTCTTCGTCGCGCAGGCCCGAGAGAAAGAGATTGAGGTAGTCGACGTCGGCGACCTGCTGCACGAATGTCGCCACGTTGGCCATGAAGCCCGCGGGGTCGTGGTCGTAGAGGACGTTGACGTCGAGACGGTGTGTGCGGCAGATGCGGAAGGCTGCGCCGTAGCGGTGTGCGTCGATGCTGCGTCGCACGACCTCGAGCACGAGCGGGCGCGGGTAGATGGTCTCGAGATTGCCGCGCGGCATCTGCAGCACGAGCGACATGGCCGACGGCACCGCCGTGACGATGTGACTACCGCGCTCGACACGTCGACCGAGATCGACGGCCTCGGACGCCGCAGCCTGCACCTCGTCGGTGCTGCTCCATCGCAGAGAGGTGAGCGGGAGGAAGCGTGCCTCGTGCGCCGTATTTGTCCACACGAGAAAGCTGCCTACGAGTGTGAACGACGTTGCGTCCTTGGCCACCACCTGGCTCTCGGCCAGCAGGCGTCCGTCGCTCGCCAGCCCGATCACCTTGCGGCTGCCGTTACCCGCGACCAAGACGCGCACATCCGCACAGAAGCGCTCGAGCTTCGTCACGCGCTCGAGCGTCGAGTCGCGCACATGCTGCACCGTGCCATCGCTCTCCTCGACGTAGAAGCTCGGCGGCGCTGCAGATGTTGGAACGAAGGGATCGGCGACCAGGCGTCTCTTGCCGTAGCCCTGAAGGTGGACGGCCGAATGAACGCTAGCGTCGAACGTCCCGGCCCCTTTCGATTGTGTGACATCGATGCATATTGCGACGGCGCCGTGCTGGTGCGAGCTGAGAACCGCAACCGAGATCTTGCATTCGTGCGCGCCTTCCAGCGCGGTCTGCGCCCATCCGGCTACAGCGATCTGCTGTGCGTCCGACGCCTCCACCTGCGCAGTGGCCACGAGCTTGGGCTCGGCGACGGGTTTTCCGCCGACCTTGACCGTGCCGCCAAGCACGCCCCAGTCGAAGCGCCACACCTGCACCCATCCATTCTGGAAGAGCAGTGCCAGGACTCCGACGGCATCCTGTGGCGAGGAGCCTGGGAGCTGCGACCACGCGGCGTGCGTAGGTACGGTGAACGCACCCGCCGCGCTCGCCGCGATGTTCGCACCGGCAGGAGGCACGCTCAGGCTGAGCGACGCCATGGGTGGCGGAACGTTCTGCATTCTGAATGGCGTGAGCAGCGTGGCGCTGCCGTCTGCGACCGCTACGCAAGCCGCATCCACCGGCGGTCGACCGGGCGAAACAACGGTCTCGTGCGCAAAGACGCGGTGCTCGACCCTGTCGGCATGTGCGATGAGGAGCTGCAGCGGATCCTCGGGATGCCACTTGACATGCTCGACGCCTGTAGCCGCGATGAACTCTTGCTTGAGGTACCAGTGGTAGTTGCCTGTAGTGTAGACTTGCACCACATCGCGCGCCCAATCCTGCTCCTCGTCGGCGCGGGAGAGCCAGACGGCAAGTGCGGATCCGTCGGCATTCCACGCGAGCTCGCGCACAGCATGCGTGCGTGTCCACGCGCTCTGTTTCTGCGCCTCGTTCCATCCGAGCTGAACGCCGTTGGGCTGGGAGGCGGCTTCTTCGCGCAGGCTGAATTCGCCGTGACGCAGACCGTTGCGCTCGAAAAACACGACGTCGTGGCGACCTTTCCGGCCCTGCGCCCACATTTGGCCATCAACATCTGACGGGCCGAATCGCTGCGTGCTGGCTATGAGGTTGCCGACGGGGCGGAATGCAAGCGCCTGTGAGATGCCGCGCACGCCCGCGTCCGAGGTGGCGGACAGCGCGCCCGTGCGCGAGTAGATGCGGATCACTCGATGCCAGCTCGTCGGTGCGTCGGGACTGTGGAACGGCTCGAGCGAGCTGATTGCGAAGAACGCGCCGTCGCCTCTCCAGCTGATGCGGGGCGCACCGTCGTCGTCCAGCGTCCTTGGGCCGCGCGTGTCGGTCTTGCTGGCCTTGGCCGCTGCTGCCGCTTGCGCTGCTGCGGCTGCAGCAGCTTTGCCTTCGGAGCCATGGAACTGCGTCGCCTTGCTGCCCCACCCGACATCGACCGCTTCGTCTTCGCCAAACTCGTCGGTGCGCAGACGCACCTCGGAGAGCACCTCAAAGTCGCGCGTCATCAGCAGCACCTTCTCCGCCTCCCTTGTGCCTGATGCCGAGGAGGTCTCGGATGTTTCGCAGGTGACAATGACGAGTAGCTCGTCGTCGGGACTCCATGCTGCCGCTGCGATGCCCTGCTCGATCGTCCCCACCACCACAGGCTCTACTGGTGGTACCTCCTCCGGCGCCTCGATTGCGTCAGGGATGGAGAGGAGCAACAAATCGCCTCCCGCAGAGATGGTACACAATGCAGGACGATGATTCGCCTCCGCTCCGCCATCCGACAGATAGTGCAGGTTGATGACGTCTCTGTTGCTACGTCCGCTGGTGGATGCAATGCTACCTGCCGAGTTGGGCAGATCCGCCAGACGGCCTGGAACGAGGAGCGAGCTGAATGGTGTCAAGCCCTGCTCGCCGATAGCAGTGCGCAGGAAAGACAATGTGACGTCTGCTGCACCGGGCGACGTGCGGGATGTGGCAACGGCGTAGACCGAGCCATCTTCGAGATCGCTCACGGTAGCCTCGATTCGCAGTGCCGGTTGTGAGCCTTGCGAAAGCGCAATGGCGCGATGTGAAAGGACGGACAGATTGCGCATCTTGACCCTGAGATCCGCCCGACACCCGTGTGCGTCGAGAAGGCGATGAGGTCGTATGTTCAAGGGCGATGTGTGTGGTCGAAAGTGTATAAGTTGGCAGCTCGAACTTTTTTTTTGGGTTCTCGCTCGTGGAGGTGCACATCTTTCTTCTCGGCGCAGCTCCACACCCAGAAAGTTCGTGCCGGATTTAACACGCTGCGATTTTACGGCTCAGCATCGCCGACCTTGGCAACCTGCGACATGCTCTTCATCCGGGATAGCTGACAATCCGATGCACAGGAGTTCATAAAATAGATTAGAGGTAGCGCATAAACAGTATGAAGGCGTGCGAGGCAGAGACTGACTCTCTGCTGCTCAGTGGGATGAAAAAGTACAACAAATGCGAGATGCGATAGAGAGAGGCATGGAAGCGGACAAGGAGCCGGAAGCTGCTTGTAACAGGAGAAGGAGGGGGCCATGTGCATGCATAGCGA
Organism: Moesziomyces parantarcticus; assembly: GCA_023212605.1. Classification (NCBI taxonomy): domain Eukaryota; kingdom Fungi; phylum Basidiomycota; class Ustilaginomycetes; order Ustilaginales; family Ustilaginaceae; genus Moesziomyces; species Moesziomyces parantarcticus. The sequence continues at coordinate 580,241 of JALCCF010000001.1, read as the reverse complement.
ACGGCGAGATCAGAAATCTGGGAAGAGCGCAGCATGCGGGTCTGGATAGACGCGGTCCGAAGCAAAGAGGCCGGGCATGGCACTGGGCCTAGCTGGCTCGTACTTGCTAAAGTTGGACGTGTCGCCTGGCTCGCCCAGATATGGGACGATGGGAGGAGGTATCCTGCGCTCCTGCAGCGCCTGCCAGTCTACGCCGTAGAACCAGGGGTGTTTCTTGACATCGTCTGCTCCGCCGCGCAGATTGCCCAGACGTCGACTGCGATCGGCGGTCAGGAGGCTCGTAATGAGGTCGCGCGAGACCGGATCGACGTGGTCGGGGAACACCAACTGGCCAGCCAAGATCTTTTCATAGATGAGGATGGGGTTGGGGTCGTAGAACGGCGGATAGCCTGCGAGCATCTCGAAGAGCAGGACGCCGAGCGACCACCAGTCGACGGCAGTGCCGTGGCCGCTGCACTGGATGATCTCGGGAGCCAGATACTCGGGCGTGCCGCACAGCGTCCATGTGCGGTCTTCGAGCTCCTTGGCGAAGCCAAAGTCGGTGATCTTGGTGTAGCCGTTGGCATCGATGAGCAGGTTCTCGGGTTTGAGGTCGCGGTAGACGACGCGGTGCTGGTGGAGGTACTCGATGGCGAGCACGATGGTCGAGACGTAGAAACGCGCGACGTCGGTGGAGAACTGTCGGGCGCGGCGGAGGTACGAAAAGATCTCGCCGCCGACGACGTACTCCATGAGCATGTAGCAGTTCTTGCTGTCTTGGAACGAGGCGACCATGTTGACGAGGAAGGGGTGGTCCACCTTGGTGAGGATGCTGCGCTCGCTGTTGATGTGCGAGACCTGCTTGAGCCTCACCACATCCGCCTTGGCGAGCACCTTGAGTGCAAAGTAGGCGGATCGATCGGCAACATTGCGATGCTTGAGCCGCACCAGCAGCACGCGCCCAAAGGTGCCTGTGCCGAGAGTCTCAATGACATGGAAGTCGGACAGAGCATACTCACGACCCGATGGAGGCTTCGATGCCGTACCACTAGGTTGCGAGACCGCGATGCTAGGCTGGGGCGATCGAGCGGTGGAGGCTGTCGAGGGTGACGAGGTGGCAGACGCGCTCGAGGCTGCCGATGCGGGTTGTGAAGAGATGGACGACACGAGCGATGAAGCCGACGCCGAAGCCGAATCGGATGCGGGACGAAGCTGTGCGTCTGTCATGCATACATCTGCCAAGGTTGCGGTGACGGCGGGCATGCTCTCGGAATGTGCACGCTCGATGGCGATGGTGGGGATGGGCTGTTGTTGTGGCGGCGTCGGGATGCCTGCGCTGGAAGAAGGCTGAGGCGGCGATCTTTGGCATTGCTTGGGTTGCCTCTGCTGGCGTTGGCGCAGCTTGAATCGCCTGACGGCGAGCTTGCCTTGGCGCGTGGCGGCGGGGAAGGCGTTGAGTGGGGTCCAGCCATCTTCGTCTTGGAAGCGAACGCCTTCTTGGAGCTCCATGGCTTGACGACCGTGAGCTTCGACGTGCCAACCGGGCGAGACACCGGGCACAAGCTGTGGTTCGGCTTGGACCGATGGCGAGGGGTGTCGAACGGCGGCTTCGAGCGCCTCCTGCGAACGACGACGCTGAGCACCTTGGCTGCTTCTGCGTTCTGAATCTGGGTTGCGGCTCATCATGAGCGGCTGCATGGCGTCGGGCGCGTCGAGCGAGCGTCTGGTGGTCGGTGGCAATGGCGGAGACGGTGTGGACGAAGAGGGTATGGCGGAGCCTTGCGACATCTGTAGACCACCGACAAACGTCTGCAGCCCTGGGACGAAGCGGGCTCGCGAGGTGCTCGGGAGCGCCTTGGGACGAGTGGATGTGGATGGGGTGGAGCAGTCGCCATCGCCGTCGACGATGAAGCTGAGGCGGCGCTGCTTGCCATTGGATGTGCCCATGGAAGAATCATTGTGACAGGCGTCGGTGGTATCGTCATGGGTTGCCGAGACGCCGTCTCGGACGGCATCTTCGTATGATCTTTTCAACGCCATGGTAGATGTGTTGGTGGGGGTATGTCGATGATGATGAGGCGACGATGGATCGCGAATGTGGTGCTGCTGGGAGTCAGGTTGGCATGCGTCAGGCTCAGGCAATGGTTGACAGCGAGTTGTGGCCTAGATGCTGAAGGATGAGACGGGAACTGAGTCGAGCGAGCGGATGGTGTTGTGAAGAAGGGACGACAGTGGTTGATCGACTGGCGAGTACGAGCGCAGTGTTGCATGTGCCGGGCGGTGGTGATCAGGCGATGTTGGCGGTTGCAGCTGCAATGGACAGAGGAAGGAAACGCGCTATGCAGGCGGGGCAGCGAGCGATAGAGAGACGCTAGCGGCAGAGCTAGCTTTGGACGTCGACTAGAGCATGCAAGGCTGGCCAAGCGACGTTGAGAGTGTGATGGTGGAGAGGAGTGCGAGCGAATGCAGCGATGGAGGGATGCGTCATGGGCACCTTTGCCGACGGGAGACGAAGTGAAGGCGCAGTGGTGCAGAAGGAAGCCGTTGGCGCCTGGGCGTCGGTGAGGATGGGTGGGTGGGGTTCGAGAAGCTGATTGGAGTCGGCTGAGCAAGTTCGGTGCAGCGAGGCGATCGGTACGCCCGGCAGGAGCAGCATGCGTCGCAGAGGGAGGAGCGAGAGGATGGGCGTCGCCTCGAGACAGGGCGCAGCGGCAACAGGAGGGAGGGCGAAGTTGCCCAGCTAGGCGAGGACGAGGCGAGGACGAGGCGAGGCCTGGTTAGGCGCTCTTTGGTTTGTGGTGAGGGGGCGGAGGCGGAGGCGGAGGCTCTAGAACGCGACTAGGCTCGGTGCAGAAGGCGTTGGGAGAGAGCGCATTGGAACGCTGGTTGGTGGCTGCCGTCCGTTGGTTGGTGGGTCGAGGCGGTGGGGCGGTGTGTTCTAGAGAGGGAGAAGGCGAGGATGAGGCTATGTTAAGCGACACTGAAAGCGAGCCAAATTAGTGGGCATCTGCACACGACCCGCATCGGCGCTCCCAATGCCCGCGCTTCCGCCCATCACACTCCAAAAAAGACACGATTTTAGCCTCCCCGCTCGCTCTGCACTCGAGGAAAAGAAAAAAAGGAGAGGGAAGGCAATTTCAAAATGAAGGCCGTCGCGGGCAAGATTGCGGTGACAACGGCGGCGGCGGCAGCGGCGGCGGCAAAGCGTCGGCTGATCCAACAACCACCCTGAGCGCCATGGACCTAGTCCTCACCGAGCCAGCTGTGACAGAAGCGCGGATTCCAGACCGAGGTGCCAGCTGGGTAGGCTGACAAGATGTCTGACAATCCACCGACGCCCGCCGTGTCAGGTGTACATACAGTAGCTGCATTTGGCTGCGTTTCACGATCTCGAATTGGCCCGGTTGTGCAACTGGGCTGTACCGGAGTGCTGCGCCTTTTCTGCCTAGCAAATTTACGGTACTGCCACCGCTCTCGACCGGCTGTCGAACTGGCTGGCGTGCATGAGTTCGAAAAAGAAAAAGAAAAAGAAAAAAAATTGGGTCGACGAACGGCCAACGACGTCAGCGTGTCGAGCCATCAGAGCAACTGCCGAACCAATTTTGGAAAACTCGCGATTTCACCCACCAAGCCATCCGCAGTCTCGACCCCGACTCTTTGCTTCATCAGGGTCACGCCTAATGGTGGGAGAGAGAGCGTTCTAGCATGGACAGCACCGAGGATCGAGCGAGGCGCATTGTTTTCCAACGCCAGTCGCTTTGTTCGCCTTACACGCCAGCAGCCAAGAGAAGAAAATAAAAGAGATTCCCGACTCGGCAGCCCATGGAAGCTGGCTCTGACCATCGCATGGATGTTGCTCTCGCCTCGGGCTGTCTTCATTGCGCGCTTGGCAAAGGGACGACCTCCATCGGTGCGGTCGGAGCCGAGCACCGCTCCGCTCCGTCTCCAAGCCACGTCGGCAGCAGCCAAGCTGACATCGGAGTTGGATCGGCGTGGGGCTAACCGCGCTAGTCCACTCCGCTGCTCGCTCAACACTGGGCTGCCAGCGGGCGTCAACGCCCCCACTCGATCCGATCCAAGAGCTGCAGCCCCTGCCTAACCGAGCTCGCCTCGACATGGGAGAATCTAGTTTTTCCGCCGTGGATGCTTCGATGCAGTCGAGTGCGACTCGCCTTCGGCACCGAACGCCAGCCGTCCCGGCATCGGCTACTTGGCCCTGACGTTAGTCTGCACCACGCCCTCACGATGCGCTTCCGCGAAGCCGCATCTCCGACGGAGCGGTCACCTTGCCTGCCAGCCAGCCGTGCATGGTCGATCCGGTGAAAGCTTAAAAAATCGTCCATCGGGCGACTACCGGTACTTATTAATCGCCGATTTTTCGAGGCTGCCAAAAAAAAATAGTGATCGGGGTACAATATCGCCGATCTCGTGAGAATCCGGTTCCGAGATGCACTCGATTCCACCCGCGGCCATTTTGACTTTTTTGGTCCGTCTTCCTGCATCCTCGAAGAATTGACAGTACCATCATCTGCCACGACAACCCCAACAACGACCTCGATAGCGACGGCTTGCGGCTGCATCTACCGTTGCGAGACAGTCTTCAGCCTGCACGCACGCACACACGCATCATGTTGGGCCTCAAAGCACGCATGGCCATCATCGACAACTCGGGCGGACTCATCGCCGAGTGCGTCAACGTTCTGCGAAACAAGACCACACAAGGTCTTGGTCGTGTGGGTAAGTGCTCGCCCCCACCATGCGCATGGCTGTGTTACCAGCTGAGAGGGACCGCGAACTGACATTTTGCTGGGCGGTTTTTGCTTTGCAGGTGATGAGATCGTAGTGGTGGTGCAAAAAGCACGACCTATCTCCAACACTCCCGGTCAGGCTTCGACGCAAAAGGTGCGCAGGGGCGATGTGCGACATGCCGTCATCGTCCGCACCAAGAAGGAGATGACGCGTCCCGACGGTCGTGTCATCCGCTTCGACGACAATGCGTGCGTGCTCCTCAACAACAAGAAGGAGCCGCTAGGTACAAGAGTCAACGGCGTCGTCGCCAACGAGCTGCGCGCAGCAGGCTGGGGAAAGATCGCAAGTCTCGCTCCCAAGGTCATCTAATCTCGCCTTGATGGTCAGCATCGTTGGCCTGTCACAAGGCTGAAAATCGACCAGACACAGTCGCGCTCGATTCACACACACACTGTACTTTTAGCATTCGCAAGCATCTCACCTCTTCACCACTTGAAGCCTGAGCGTACAGAACCTCAGGTGCACACCAGACCTCGGTACATCGACTCGGCTGCGCATAGGCTCCCGATCGGGCCGAATTGCTTCATGCCGCGTCACACACTCATGAAACGTCTTCTCGTCGTCAGTCGGAACACACATCCTTCGCTGCTGCACGGTCGAGAGGGCGCGGTGCCAGATGAAGGTCGGTTCGGCTCCCGAAAGCATCGGGATTGCGCGGTCACCATGGATCTCATGATCGCTGGGTGAAGGGGGGAGGATGAAAATCATCCCAGATGCGTGCCGGACGGTGCCACAAGCGAGCGCGTGTCGGAGATTTCGGTGGAATGCACGGCGTACAAGCGACACTCGTTGCGCGCGCTCTTTCCACCCCACGTTCACCTGCCTCGTGAAATGCTGATCTACACGTTCCGATCCGACTTGTCGTTGCCTTAAGACCATGATCCCTCCAGATGGGACTCAGCTCCCCTAAGTCTTGTCCTTCCAATGCCGCTCGCACACCGATCGCGTCTCGCTGATGCTGCATAAGCCGACCGTTCAGCCGGTGGTGGCGAGCTGGACGCCCAACATTCGTCCTGCACTTCCCGCCATCTTTGTCTGTTTAGCATGGCTCTTCATGCTATGCCTCACGCTACCGGAGCGTGGGGCTGTATGGCGTGGGATCCGACTCGCCTCGTACCCGGCCATCGTCGCACTCGCGCTGCAGCTCGTTCTTGACCGCACCATCACGCTTGGCAACCCGCTCCGCGATCTGGCACTACCCATCCTTGCATGGACGATCATCTGCAAGGCGACCGAAGTCTGCATCCTCTTCTCCCGCGGCGGACCTAGACCCATCCGACCACTCCTCCGTCGCACCATCGTGGCTGGGATGCACGACGATGCGGGTTTCGAGTGGAGGATCGTCGAGGCGCCGAAAATGGCGTCGTGGTCGAGGATGGTATATGCGCTCGATGCGTTTCTGCTGCGCAGGGTGGGCACGAGTCCGATCCGAGCAAGAGAGGGAAGGGGACTCGAGTGGTCGCTGCGTGCACTCAATGATTGGGCTCGATACCTCCAACACAATCGCTGCGGACCAGAGCATGTGCCCGTCCACTCCGCGGTGCGTCGATTCGGTCAACCCGAGATGGCCTTGCCCGCAGCAGTGGTGCAGATGCTCTTTGCTGTTACCTCGCTCAAGTGGCTTCACGCACTCGCCGCTCCGTCCCAAGTGCTCGATGTGATGGGGTTCTGGATACCATCTTCGCCCCTAGCGCGTGGGCTGTGCTCCCTCCTCCCAACACGCGCGGTCAAGCACGTCGAGATTCGAGGGATGCCAACATCAGCGTTCGACCTACCGCTACCTACACTGCTGTTCACAGTGGTGACGATGGGAAGTGGAATTTGCCTACTGCCCGCGGCGCTCGAGGCGTTGATGTTGCTCGTATGGAAGCCGAGGCCGGCCACATCGTTTCTCGCCGCGTTCGAGCGACCACTCACCTCGCCCGGCCTTGCACGGCTGTGGGCACGCAGCTGGCACGCAATGTCGCAGCGGGACTACCTCGCCATGGCATCGCTCTTGCCTGCTTCGCACCATCGACCTCTCCAGCTGCTCTACGTTTTCTTCTGGTCCGGTGTCCAACAGTAAGTCCTTCACCTCGGCTGCACTTTGCAAAACTCTGACCTTGTTTCTGCGATCTTCCCAGCTCAGTCATGCTTGCTCGACTCCGGATTCCCGTGGGGACGCCATTGACTGTACCCACCGTGCTGACGGTGATGGTGGACCCGGGCATGATGGCGTTCTTCCTATGTCAGGCTGTGGGGATTTTGATCGAGACCGCGGTGCTGGACGCTCTGCCGGCCACGTGGCGCAAGCAGCGGATGATTGTCTCGCTCGCACGCCGCGCATGGATGTACACCGTGCTGCTCATGCCTGGCAGTCTCTTCGTCCACAGCATCCTCCAGCACGGCCTCATCACCCCGGGTGTGCTTCAAGGCTTCTCGCCCCGCGCTCTCGCACTCATGCTCCAAGGCAAAGCTTATTAATACCATAGACATCTGCATGGCAACTGAAAGAGCAGTCGTGTGGTGTGCGTAGCACAGCTAGAATCCGCTACAGAGGTAAACGGAGGAAAGGAAGAGGTGAGCACGTGCGACTTAGGAGGTGAACCAAGGTGGAAGCGGAGCCGAGAGGTGTCGGGGAGTGCAGCCGAGTCGCGTGGGCTTTCTGCGAAGGTGCGAAAAGAACAAAAATGAGCTCCCCCTCCCACCGCCTCGGCGATATGCAGATGCCCGGCTTGGCGTTATGTGCTGGCGCCGCTACGCCTCGGCGAGCGGCGCGGTCGCGGGGCGTCAACTGAAACCCAATTGAACCCTGGTGATATCATCCCCCACCCCCCTTTTCCCTGCCTCTGGTCAAAAAGAACGATGCTTCTATCGCCTCGTCTCTCCTCGCCATCAACCATCTTATCCTTCCGGCGCGATGTTGGCTAGCTTTGCGGCAGCCGTGCGCATGCTCGCCACGTCGATGCTGTGGGACGGTGATCTGCCACCGGTTCCACCCATGTCGGGCGCTCTCGTCTCAGGGTGCACCTTCTCAGTCGGTCCACCAGGCCCGCCATCGCAGGCGCTCTGTTCGGCCTTCACGGCACACTGCACTCGCTTCCGTGACGATCTACGCTCCAAACACGTCCGGACCCTCAAAACATCCCCACCTGGACGATCAAGAGACGACGATCGAGATAATCCAATCCGCGACGTGGCCTTCCGAACTGCATGCACGGGTGGTTGGACTACCGCCTCGGATAAGTCCTACCTCTCGGCATATACGGCCACTTGCATCGTAGACGGCACCGACTGGATCCCGTTCGTCTTTGACGACTTCCTCCAAACCCAATTCGGCAACCAAGACGGCAGCCGCGCAATCTACTCGTCCTTCATCGGATGTCAAGTCCCCGCCCACGCATAGACAACTCTCATTCATCGGTTTGCTGTAATTCTATTGCTTCCTTTTTTGAATCCACTGCGGGGATAGAGAGGGTCTACGAACGGCCGTCGATGAGATCGCGTGCACTGCGCACCGCTTCTTCCCTCTGTCTCTCGCGCATGATCTCCACCTTGCGCTCGTGTCGGTCGAGCAGACTCGCTGCGGTGGGGAAGCGATCCAGCAGCCCAATCACCGCGTTCGTCTCGCCCTTCTCGGCGAGTCCGCGACTGATGGCCTCCATCGTGCCAAAGTGCGCATACCACGGCGACAGGCGCGCCATGTCGCTGCCAACCAGCTCGCGCACGTCCGGCAGCCCGCTCTCGGGGTCCAGGTAGAACGCACTCGGCTCGCCAAAGTCTTCGCGATCCTCGAACGTTCCGCCGATCTCGGACGCTTCGTCGTCGTCGACCGTGTCTCGGCGCGCTAACGGCAGCTCCGCGTACGCGTCGTCGCCAGTGCGCGATTCGTATCGTCGATTCGGCGGTCGTTGCGCAATGCTAGCCGCATCCGACCGGTGCTTGGACGCAGGATCCAGCTCGTCCTGAGAGAGGTGCGGGTCGAACGCTTCGCCATCGTAGTAGGAATCGTCCGACTCGTGCGTCGCGCTCGACTCATCCTCGTCGCTCTTCCACTCGTCCTGGATCGAGTCGGCGTCCGCGGCCACCTTGGCATTGCGCGCCTTCAAATCCGCCGCAGCACGTTCAAACATCCACGATTGCGGCGGCTCGTGGAACAGCACGCGCTCCACCACCGAGAGCGCCTCTTCCAGCTGCCCGGCACGCGCCATCGACGCAGCGAGGTGGTTCCAGTTGCTCGAGTCGAATCCAAAGCCGTCTTGCTTCGCCCGTGTCCAGATCCTGGCGATCTCCTCGTGCCGACCGGCGGTGGAGAGCACGTCAATCATGACCGAGATCGGCATGCACAGCAGGCTGCGGCTGTAAGCATCCATCCGACGCGCCGCAACACCTTGCGCTTCGACACCCTCCTCTCCGCTGCTTGGCGCCGACGGCTGCGAGCCAGGTGGGCTGTGCGCATAGATACGGTCCCGCGAGATGCTCGCCGTCTCGAGCGCCACCTTGTAGATCTGCTCGAACAGCAGCAGTGCCGAGTCGACGTCGTCGACGCGTCGATAGGCATCCAGCAGCGGCGTCATCTGGAGCACGGTGAGGCCCGTCGTGGCGCTAGCCAGCCGTTCCATCGACCTCTCCACCATCTCTGGCTCTCCGCGTCGTGCCTGCGCCGACATGAGCACAGTGTGCAGAACGGCAAACGATGGTCCCTTGCGAGCAGGTGGCGCACCCATCTCGTTCGAGTCGTATGTTTGGTCCGCAGCCACCTCAGCTGGCAGCTCGGCCAACGACGACGGCTTGAATGTCTTCCGGTCCTCGTCCGCTACAAGCTGCGACACGAGCGTGCTGGCGAGGTTGTAGTTGACGTCGTTGTCGCTGCTCGCATAGCTGTGCACCATGACACTCCAAGTGATCGAACTGGGTCGCAGTTTGCGGCGCTGCATCTCGTCAAAGTACTCCTTGGCCTCCATCTGGTCACCGAGCCGCAGGTAGGCGTGGATCATGATGGTAAAGTGATACAGGTTGGCGCCCTGGCCCACTCCGCCTTCGCGAGGGTTGGGCAGCGCGTTCTCGGCTTCCGAGAAGATGTCTTCGGCCATGTGCATGAGACCTGCATCGCATGCACTCTGCAGCATCAGAGCGTAGGTTCGCGCATTGGGCTGCAAGCCAGCGCGGCGAATGCTTCTGACGAACCTCATCACCCTCTGCACCGGCAGAGCGCTCAGGACGTATGCCTTGAGGATGATGTTGCACACCTCGATCGAGGGACGGATGCGAACGTCACGGCGTCTCTGCATCCAGCCAAACAGCCGGATGGCAGCACTGTACACGCCCGATTCGACGTAGCAGTTGAGGAGCGCGGCATAGGTGATGCGATCGGGAGTGTGTCCGGCGGCCACCATGGCACGCAGCGTGTGTGCCGCCGCATCCGGGTCGCGACGCAGCGCGAATCCGTGGATGAGGATGGTGAAGGTGTACTTGTCTGCCTGAATACCGAAGCCTTTCATCTGCTCAAAGATGGAGAGCGCCGTGTCGGTATCGCCCCTGCGCGCGTACGTGTCGATGAGGCCGTTGTAGTCGCTGGCCCGCAGCTTGATGCCTCGATCGACGGCCTCAGCAAGGAATTGCCCGGCGGTCTCAGCGTCGTTGTTGCGGTTGCATGCCTTGAGGAGCAGTCCAAACTCCTTGGCCCCGAGCGGTTTTTTGCCGGGCTGACAATCTCGCACGTCACGAGCTTGAAAGTCGTGCGAAATGGCCATCCTTGCCACGAGGCCCTTCATGTCACCACGTGCAGCGAAGAGCTGCATATAGAGATTGTGCTCGAAAGCATCCTGCCTCTTGTTTTTGCGGCGACGCAGGTTTGCCAAGATGGGAGCGACGCGGTCCATACGATTGCGCGACGCCCAGCTCTCGGCAATGGTGTGCAACAGCTTGGTTGGGACTCCGTCGCCCTTTTCAGTGGAGCGAGTGAGGAGCGCTTCGAGACGCGCGGAGGGATCGTGACCACCACTTTTGCGGATGATGCGTGAGAGCAGCTTGGGGGGCAAGGGCACACCCATGGACCACAGTTCATCGTAGAGCTCGAGCGCAGCGGTGGGGCCTCTGTAGATGAGGGCGGCGCGGATTACCATCTCGCATGCGGATGCGAATCCTGGATCGGAGGCGTCGAACACGTCGCCGAGGCGTTCGATCAATCTTGCGGGGTTTCGCTGGTGCGAGAGGCAGAAGAGCAGCGAGCTTCTGGCGTGCCTGAAGGCTGGATAGGAGAAGAGAAAGGCGTGCGGAGAGGTGGCGTACCATTTTAGGGCGTCTTCGATGGGATGCTGCGATTCGGACGTGGCGATCTGGCCGTCGAGCACGTCTTGGAGCACGGTGGTGTCGTCAAAGAAGCTGGCTTGTGACCTGATTCGCGATGCCAGCTGGGTGGCGTCCGACGGACACCGAAGCTCGAATACAAGCGAGTCGACGATGGCGATGAACGCACGGTTGATAAGCGAGAGGTAACCGTGCTTCTGGCGAGACTCCCTATTGTCGTAGACATTGGGTCTGCATTCACGCAGAACTGTGTCCGTGGCCTTGAGGGCAGCCAGTGGCTTTGCATCGAGAGCCAACCAGACGGGTTCGAGCATGCGGATGGAGAAGCGAAGTTGGCTTTTGCGGGGGCTGGAGAGTGGCGGGTTTCCCGTCTTTTCGAGATAGACAATGCAGTCTTGCAGGATGGCGCGGATACGGCGGCTGAACAGGTAGCGGAGCGCCTTCTTCAAGACGGTGACGTTGTTGGTGGTGACGAGATGCACGGCTTTGGCCAACGACTGTGCTACTGCGACACGGAGATGCAGAGGCAGCGCTTGCTTATGAGCGTGATTTTGATAGATCTGCCAGAGACGGTGACTGAGGACTCGGCGGGCTTCGAAGCCGTTGAGATCCTCCTCTTCCTGCAATTCTGCGAATCGCTGCGGTTCTTCCTTCAAGATTTGTTCGAAGCGGAGGTTGATGTCTACAAGCTCGGCGATGTCCTTGTCCCGATCGGTGCTGTGCTTTGGTAGCCAATCCGCTTGCCAGTGAGCTGGACGCAAGTCGTGTGAAGATGCCGATGAGTCGATGTGGCCGTCGCTGGTTGGGATTGACAGCGAGTTTTGCGATGTAGTCGATTCTGATGGAGAGTCTGGCGGTGCTGGATTGGGCGAGGTACGGTCCGGATGATTGAGCACCGACCGAGTGTCGTCCGAGAAAGCAGCTTCCTGGGAAACATCTTGTGACTGTGAGGGAGCCCATGTCGACCGTGACCGAAGTGAGGATGCTTTGACCGTGGCGGACAGGACATGTGACGCTGTACTGCGAGGACGCACCGTGGCAAGGCCGGTCCGACTTGATCGAAGCAGCTCTGTGCCAGAGACGGAGCTTCTGCCTCGATGTGACTTGCCAGTGGGGCCAACATGACGACGTACCGGGATCGCACGAGAGGTAGCGGCGGTGCTCGCGGACGGGCGCGCATCGATGCTCTGGATGCGTGCGGCGAGGCGACAGATGGTGTTGGCAAGCGCGAGCAGACTGAGTGGGCTGTCGCTTTGCGGATGCGCTGGCCGAGCGGGTCTCGGTATTGGTGGCGGCCGCATCGCGCTTGGCTGGTTGCCGAGGAAAGCCACGCGGCTCCTCTAGCACTGGCCCCCTTCGTGCACAGCGCAGAAACACCGGGATGCGCCCTGAGCTATCGCCATGCGAGGCAGCAGCAGGTCACTGCAAGTCGTCCAGAGGCGAGCGAGACAGTGCGCTGGTTGGCACCGAGGTCCGAGTGAGATCCGTCGAGGCTATGTGGACATGGGCGGAGGCAAACCGTCGACTCGCTTCGAGGCTGGTGCGAGCGTGTGTGGGAGATGGCGCGCGGGGAGCGACGGCTGCGCTTGCGTGCGATCGTGTAGGTTGAGACCGGAGCGACGATCGTGAGTGGTTGATGGGAAGGAGGTGGCTCGAGGATGTGTGTTGGATTCACAAAGGACGGCGGTCCGTGGCTGCTTGCGACTCAGGGTCGCAGAAGCCATCGAAAATAACGTCAGCTCCGCCTGCAAAATTGCCGCAAAGTTGCCGCAACGATTCTTCCTGCCGCCAATCAACGAAGAAAGGACGCCGTCTGCTGCCTCGAAAAAGAGCTGCCTTTCGCTGTCGATCCCGAGCTCGGAAGACCTCGACAGCCGTCCAAAATCCAATATTTTCTCCACTTTTTGGCGTGGCCTCAGCCAATTTCTCTCGTCCGAAAAGAGCAGCAGACACGGATGTCGGAAATGGACGTGGCCGAGCCCAGCCTTCTGAGCCACAGAGACCCTTTTGGCTTGGGTTGCCTCGGAACCTTGGCTTACGACTCGCATCTGCTTCGATCCGGCCCAGTCGTCACCATGTCCAACAAGCGCGTTCGGGGCCTTGCCATCCATCGCCCCGTCCTGTACGGCTCCACCTCGACGCCGCTCACACCCGCAGAGAAGCTCGCGGCGCCGCCAGACCATACACACAAGTGGACCGTCGCAGTGCGAAGCGCCGCCTCCCACCCACTGCCCTCGCTCTCTACCATCTCGGGTCTCGCCAACAACGCCAACGTCGAGCCAGGCTCAGAGCTCGCCGCTGTCAATGCTGCTGCCGGCACGCTCAGCACGGCTGCACCAGCTGCCTCGGCCTCGACGGCAGCTGGTGCGTCCGGAACCATCTCGACGCGCGGCCGCGATGTGGAGCACGACTACCACAAGATGGTCGGCGGCAAGGACGATCTGTCGCACTTTATCAAGCGCGTCCAGTTCAAGCTGCACGACACGTATCCGCAGCCCACGCGCAACATCGACAAGCCGCCGTACAGCGTCACCGAGACCGGATGGGGCGAGTTCGAGATTCAGATCAAGATCTTCTTTGTGCCCGAAGCCAACGAGAAGCCCATCACGCTGTTTCACCATCTCAAGCTGCATCCCTGGCTCGCCTCGGTCGCGGCGGTAGAGTCGGAACAGCCACCAGCACCTTCAATCCCGCCACCGCTTCCGCCAGCAGACACCTCGGCACCGGCGCCGGCTGCAGACGCCGCCGAAACGACCACTGCAACAGCGCCAGAGACGTCCGTCGAAACGACGAAAGAGGAGCCTGAGACCACAGAGATGGATGTGGAGCCGGTGAGCAGTGCCAACGGCACACAGATGGACACGCAGCCCGATGCGGCGGGCGGATTTGCCACCGCAGCGACGGCGCCTGCTGCACCCAAACCGGCGCTTCCGCCCGTGGTGCACTCGTGGCAGTACGACGAGATCGTATTCCCGGAACCTATGGAGGCGTTCTATGACATTCTGTCGACGCATCCGCCCACGCAGCTTGCCGTGACGTCGGCGCTGGCGTTTGCGGATCCGGCCGCGTACCGCTCGTACCAGTACGCGCTGAGCGAGGCGGAGAAGGGCACGAGCAGTGGGGCGATGCCGATCCCGCCGCATCCACTGCACACGCCCACGGGCTATCTGTTTGATGCGCTCTCGCTCGAGGCGCAGCAGGCCGAGGGCGATCGGCTGGATATGGCACGCATCGCGGCGATTCGAGACCTCGAGTCCGGTCGCGAGCAGCTCATCCGTGCAGAAAAGGCGCTCAAGGATGCAAGGAATCGCATCGCCACGCTCAACAATGCGCTCATCGCGTCGGCTTCGGCAGCCCCCGCAGCGACGGCAACGGCGAATGGAGCCGCACAGCAAAAGTAGATCGGGCTCGGACGTTGGGATGGAAAAGAAATGTGTATTTGTACCCGCCCAAGAGTTGGCGACTGTGCGTGTGTTACATTTGGGTCGCAGATGGACGAGATTGATGAAGATGTTGTGGGACTAACGGCCGGAGTCAGGTTGGTTGGCGTAGAGATGGTCGTAGCGGAAGCACATGATTCCGCGTCGTGGATGCATGACGTCTCTTACTGTGACTTTTTCAAACAAGCCGTAGAAGTCGATTGGATCGTCGAGACTCGCCGGTTTGATTTGGATCTTTCCGTCCTTATGTCTGATCCTCCTATTGCCTTGGTACTCGAAGTAAGCTTTGTGTTTGTGTTGCCAGCTCCTCCAGATGCGGTCGATTTCCATGTGGAGCAGCCAGAAGGTGGGTTCGCACGTGGCGCTGAAGAGCCACATCTCGCCACCCATGGCCTGGTGCATCCACGCATGAATCGTATCCTCGAGCTTCCTTCGGAGTGTTGCATAGTTGGGGGCGGAGAGGAAGGTAGCGATGACGCTGGTGTTCAGGTGCGATGTGTACATGTCGCCTCGCGTGAGTGGTTTGGCATTCCAATCACCATTGAAATGGCGAGTAACAGGATGAGGTTTGTACACCGAATAGCCTGGTTTCTTGGTATTCGGCAACAGCCCACAGTGCGAACCACGAAAAGGACCGTTGGGAATCGGACCACCTCTGCCATCCCCTCCGAGGCTCTTCCACAGCGCCGCATTCTGAATCCCACCCCTCCAATCCAACTCGATATCCCAGTACGCTTCTCGTCCCCTGTAGCCGGACACTCGCATGAGGCTGTAGAATGCCCGCAGAAAGGCAGAGTGACACGGAAGGAAGCACGAGTTGTAGTGCAGTTCTTCCTGCAGTCCGATGTGGACGAGCGTGAGATCGTCCATGAAACTGCCGCCACGGATGAAGATCGACTTGCCGCGTTGACTGAGTGCGCGAAAACTACTCGTCCACGATGCACGCTCGGCATCGGTGAGTGTGTACCACGACACACGCTGCATCGGATGCGTACATCGAACCGACGCATGCCCGTTAGCGAGCGGCGCAGCGCGAGTCTCGAGATCATGCGACGTCGAGGCAATTGCCCGTGCCTCGATAGCTTGGATATGCGGCCAGAACGACGTCGTCTTGGCCGCACATTGCACGCCGAAAATCACCGCCGCGAGAATGAAGACAAGGTACGATCCCACCATGTCTAGATCTGGCCGAGAAAGGGAAAAGAAAGAATGGAACGGTGCGATAGTTAAATCCGGTTGTGCGACAGATGCGCGCGAAGGCAAGGCTTTATATGGTTGGATCGAACGCAGGAATGCGACACTGAGAGGTGGGAGTGCAGAGCTTCATCAAGCGCCAATCGATGGTCGTGCGTTCTGCGAGCGTGTGCACGCCTGCATCGATCCCACCCGCCGTGGCGTGACTTCATATCATCGCATGCCGATTATGGTGGCGCTGCGCCGAAGAACAAGTGGACGCCGTCTCTCTGTCGCCTCAAGAGAGCAGATCGACAGCAGCTAGCCCATCATGCTGCACGAGGTTTTACAAGAAACCGCAAGCCACATACTCCATGAGCGCTTCAATCTGCTGCTTTGCGTGAAACACCATCATCGCACATCATCGCAACATACCTCGCTCTGGTAGCACGCTTGCTCAGGAGACGGCGTCTGGTTGAAGCTGGTTGACGAGCAGCTATGCGTGTCTGCTGCAGCCAAGCGCGCGGTGATTCCAGCACAGCACGCGGACTCATGCAGCACTATCGCAAGACTGGTCAGCTTGAGCCCGAGAAGCAAGAAGGAAATCTAAACTCAACGCACCAGCCTCATCACAAACACAGGCTCGACACTGTTATCCATGACAGAAGGGATTAACACTGGCTACACTACTTGGATCCGCGTCTCCAGCTGGTCTCGAGATCGGCCTTGGAGAGCGGTGTGCTATTCGCGCCGTTGGGCGCTGTCGCCTGCGCGCTCGGAGCGAGCACGCCGTTGGCCGAGCCGTTTCCATACGTTGTCGCTGCGCCGCCGTTGCCCCCGCTGACAGGCTGCGTTGGATCCGCGTATCCATTCGACGCTGCAGATGCAGCGTGCTCGCCATTACCGCCATTGCCGCCCGCGCGACGCAGACGGCCGTTGGGATTTTCGAGCGAGGACGCACTGCCTGTCCTGCCTGGACCAAAGTCAAACGCCGTACCCGGTGCCCGGCCGACGGGAGCAGGCAGGTTGGTGGGCGCGGCTGCCGGCGCGCGCGTGAACTTGCCCATGCTTCCAGCGTGCGTGGCGGGCGAAGTGCCAAATGGCGATCCGCTGCGCTCCGAGCCCGCACCGATGTTGAGCGCACCCACGTTCGGGAAGCCCTGACTCTGGCGCGCGCTGTACGAGGGACCGATCGAACCCGACGCACCGCGCAGTGGTGGAATCACATTGCGCGAGGCACCGCCGTCAAAGTGGCCGCTCAGCGTACCTGCGGATGCCGACAGCTGGTCAAAGTGCCCGCCATCCGACAGCGCACCGTACGTGGCGGCCTGGACGCGATAGCTCGGTCGATGACGACGAGGCACCTTGCCGTCCTTGACTTTTTCTTGCGGGTTGCCGTGCATCTTGGATCCCACACCCTGCTTGCGCTCGTAGTGGCGCTGCCAGCCCTCGTGCTCGAACAGCGGCTGCGCAGGGTAGCCGTCGATGGTGACGTCCATCTTTGTCGTCTTGAGACCGTACCGCCTTCGCTCCTCCGAGGTGAGCAGCCAGGGAGTGTGCACGTAGTCGGCATGCAGGTTGCGCAGCGCGGGGATCCACATCTTGACATAGTCGCCGTGCGAGTCGTAGTCCTTGGCCTGCTTGATGGTGTTGAACTGGCGCGAGGCGCGCGGGTCGTTGCCGACGCCGGCGACGTACTGCCAGTTGCCGTAGTTGGAGGTGGGGTCGTAGTCGATGAGATGCGACTGGAAGAACTCGGCGCCGATGCGCCAGTCGTAGCCGAGATCCTTGGAGAGGAAGCTGGCGACGTTCTGGCGGCCGCGGTTGGACATGAAGCCGGACTCGCGCAGCTCGAGGATGTTGGCGTCGATGAAGGGGATGCCGGTGCGACCCTCGAGCAGACGCGTCATCTCGTGCTCGGGCCCGTCCTTGAGCGGATTCCACTTGTTCCACCAGCCCTCCTCCATCTTTTTGGCGGCCTGGCGCGGATCGGTGGCGCGCTCGAAGCCGCCGAGGTCGTAAAGAAGATGGCCAAACTTTTCGGCGACGAAGAAAAAGTAGTCGCGGCAGAGCAGCTCGAAGCGCACCCAGTAGGTGTTTTGGTCCTCGCCAAACTTTTTCTCGTGGTCGTCGAGGGCGTGCCAGATCTGGCGGGGCGAGATGCTTCCGTAGGCGAGGAAGGGCGACATCTTGGTGCTGTAGGCGTGGCCGATGAGGTTGTTGCGCGTCTGCTTGTAGCGGGCGACGGGCGGAGGGTCTTGCTTGCCCCAGCGCGTCGAGTCGGCCGACTTGCCCCTGACAAAGTACCAGTCGAGGCGATCGAGCGCGGACGATTCGCCACCGCGCAGAGGGAAGGCGGAGGCGGGATGACGCTGTTGGAGCAGCGCGCTGGCCTCGAGGGTGGGCGGGAGCTGCGAGTCGTTGAGCGGGGTGAGGAGGAAGCGGAGGATGTCGTGGAAGGAGACCTGGCCCTCCTGCTTGTCCTTGGACTCGAGTGCGCGCGGGGCGAGGCCGTCGACGTCGACCTCGTACGAGACGTCGAGGGCATAGTCGGTGGTGGGAGGGATGCGCGGAGGGAAGGTCTTGAACTTGGACGGGGATGGCTTGACGGGGCGGACCATGTTGGGGCCGAGGGCCTCTACCTTTTTGCGGAAAGGGGTGAAGACGTCGGGGGTCTCGCAGCTGTCGAAGGGGAGGTCGGCGGGGTGGATGAGGGTCTTGCCGTTGACAAACTGGACGGGCACGCCGGTGCCCTGGAGCTTTTCCACGATGGCGTTTTCGACGTCGATCTCGGGGTAGGTCATCTCCTTCTGGAGCCAGACGCCCTCTACGTGCGTGCCGTCGGCCTGGAAGGCTTGGACGAGGTTGGCGACGACGTCTTCGGGGATACCGAAGCGGATGAGGAGGTCGGAGCCGGCAGCGCGGAGGCGGGAGCGGACGTCGTAGACGGATTCGGAGATGAAGCGGGTACGGAAACCGCCGGTCTTCCAGAAGCCGTACTCCTTGGTGCGAGCCTCGGGACCTTTGCGCTGGTAGCCGGGGAGACCGCTGAGCTCCATCTCGCGCTCGTCAAAGACAAAGACAGGAAGGAGGTAGTCTGCGGTGGAGCCGAGGAGGGCTTCATCTTCGAGCTTGCTCAAGTCTACCGTCTTTTCTGCGGTGCTGACGATGGGTTTGGGAGTCTGATGGGCATAGTAGAAGAGGGGATTGTCGTTGATGCGGAGGTCGAGGCGGAGGAGGCAGATGAGGACGCTCTTGCCGGAGTCGGAGGCGGGCGAGGTGGCGGTGCCGCGGTTGGAGCCGCTGTGGGACGACGAGGAAGCGGAGCCCTCCATGAAGGGCAGACTGGGGCCGAACAGCCAGGGCGAGAGGACTCAACTAGAGGTGGCTAGGATGCGACGGGACCAGTGATGCGAGGCCGATGTGCAGGAGCCGTTGAATGTGGTTTCCGAGCGAGATCAAGATGGGTATGATCGATATTCCAACGAGTGGCGACGAGACCTGGCAAGGTGGTTGTGAGGCGATTGTCTATTGGACCTTGCGCTTTTTGGTGGTTTTGTGGTTTTGGTGGTGAATGCGAGATGGAGACACGAGCGCAAGTTGGGGTGGAAGTGCAAGGGAACGTGCAAGTGACGATGCAAAGTTGGGAACGAGGCGCGTATAAGGGAGTGCTCGCGGTTGCAAGGGTGGTGCGGCGAGGGAAGGCGATGGGCGAGCAGTCCACAAGCAAGTGGACAGAGGCTGTGTTGCGGAAGAGTGCAGAGAAGACTGCGTGCCGCGTTGGGAGGGAGAGCGTGTGAATGCTGTGTGAGAGTGAGATGGCGGGAGTGGATGGTGAAGACGGGGTCGAATGCAAGACTCGGCCTCTGAGAGAGAGAGGGGGAGCGAGAGAGGCTGCGGCGAAGGGCTGGGCTGCGAAGTGGGAGTGCAGTGTGCTGCTCCGTTTTTTCTTCGCCGCTCGCTTTCTCAGCGGAGAGGCGAATGTGTGCGCTGAGATCTCGAGGGCTCCAAAGCATCAGCAGCGCAGCAGACTGCATCGATCGCCCTCCCCAAACGCGACAAAAAAAAAAGAAAAAGAAAAAAGAAAAAATGATTTGCTTGAACAGAAGCCCAGCGCGCCTTGGCCTCGCTGCTAACAATGCCTTCGAGGCTCACTCTCATGGCTCCCTCGGGGCTACTGTATTCTTTGTCGATCAAGAGAGGCTACTTTGAGCCTAGTGGAATCGCCGCAGCTACGGCGTCGCGACCACGGCTTGCAACGAGTCTCGGAGGCGGTTCGAACGCAGTGTCACGCTCAGACCGTCGTTTCTGTGGTACACCCAATGATCCGACTGCACGCTCCACCTCGCGGGACGAGTGCGCACGGCGAGTGTGGACTGTGTGTCTGGGCATGACGGAGCATTGCAGCGCGCCGTGGAGGGCTTCGTCACCGTCCTCACAGGCGCACAGTGACAAGCAGGCTTGGCCCAGCCCGAGCCGCAGCTCTAAAATGGATTCCGCGCGGGCTCCGGACGACACGAGGCGAGGCGATGCCAGGCGAGACGGCGAGACGCGATTACACAACGCCTACGCAACACCTCACTCATTCTGCGTCGGTGAGCTCCTGACCTTCCGCCGAGGCCATCCGCACAATGCGCAATCCTTATTGGCCGTGAACACGCGACTGCCGAGCCGCAACGAGCCTTGTCGAGCCTCGCTTGGCCATCCAAACGCTGGTACGCTCGGCTTCTCCTTTCCTTTGCATCCGGAGGGAAACAGTGTCGAGTCGCTGCATAGTTATTGAACAACACCATTGAGGCTGAAGGCTGGGTCAAAAAGGAGGAGAACAAGTAGGGGTTGAGCGAGGCAGGTTGGGCTAGGAACCTAGGTTTGCCGAAATGCAAGGCGGCCAGCATGTCAACCCGGTCGGAAGAGACGTAGATCCCCAACGCTGGCTTGTGACACAGGAGCGAGCATGTCGGATCAAGTTCCAGCTGACCACAGCCTGCCCGACAGAGAGGGAGAGGCGTGGATGCACCAAGAATCTGGGAAGCCAAAGGGGCTGGCGCACAGAGGCGAGCCGTGCTGCCTGCACCGATGGCGGCGGCCGATCGAGACAGCTGCGGCGCGCATCGACGTGCATGAAGAGTGAGCTTTATTTTTCTCACGCCGCACATCCATCCCGCCGACGCTGCCCCACTCCTCCACACATTTTTCGCTCCACAAACCTTGTTCACGGATTGAAACCCTAACATCTTGAGCCGCAAAATCTACTCTCACCATAAGCTTGCATCACACCCAATCCCCGACCGACACTCGAAGAAAAGCTTGTCACATGAGATCACTACTGCAATTACTAGAGAATGTCTAGGGCGACACGGCAAAGCTCATCTTGATCCCCATGGCGGCAAGCTCGGCGACGAGGTACTTGAGCACGTATGGCACCGCCACCACGTCCAGGTCGCCGCCCGTCACGTTGTTGATCACATGGTGCGCAGGGATGCCCACCGTCGCCTCGGCGCCACCGATGGGCTGGCGCTTGCCACGCAGCGGCTCCAGCCCCTGCTCGCGGCGCACCTCGTCTTCCGCACGGCACACGCGGCAGAACTCGCCGTTGGGCCCGAGCACCGGCGTCGTACCCTGCGTCGTCACGTCGATCGTCGACATGGCGCCACCGGCACCCGAGTGCGAGTGGTCAAAGCCCACCGACAGCAGCGATCCGCACGTACGGCACACGTACGACGTCGAGTAGTCCGAGCAGTTCATCAGACGATCCTGCAGCATGTACGACGTGCCGTGCGCCAGCAGCGCATCGCGCTCCATCTCGCCGAATCGAATACCACCCGCGCGCTTTCGGCCCTTGATCGGCTGCCGCGTCAGCGCATGCACGGGACCCGTCGTACGCACCTGGAACTTGTCGTTCACCATGTGCCTCAGACGCTGGTAGTACACGACGCCCAGGTAGATGTCGGCGCGCAACTCCTGCCCCGTGATGCCCGAATACATCGGCTCGTTGCCCACGTGGTTGTAGCCCGCCGCCTTGAGCTGCTCGCCAAAGAACTGCGTCGGCGTAAAGTCCTCGCTGAACGTGAAGGGCGTCGAGTCCTGCGCCAGTCCGTGCATCGCGCCCGCCTTGCCCGCGATGCTCTCGATCAGCATGCCGATCGTCATGCGCGACGGGAAGGCGTGCGGATTGATGATCACATCCGGCTGCATCCCGCTCTCGCTGAACGGCATGTCCACCGCCGGCCACTTTTGCGAGCACACTCCCTTCTGCCCGTGGCGCGACGAGAACTTGTCGCCGATCACCGGCGAGCGCGTGATGCGCAGCATGATCTGCACCTTCTGACACTCGCTGTCGCCACCCCCGGATCCACCGTCCGCGCCCAGCAGACGCACCGTATCCACGTACGCATACTCGTCACCCTTGAACTTTTTGAACGACGTCTTGCCGCTCACCTCGTCCCAGTACGCGCAGATCGGCTCGCCCGCCATCACCTTCTGTCCAATGTACGGCAGGCCGTCCTGGTCCAGGATCGCCCGCTGCGCCTCCGACGCCCGGTAGTTGGGTGCGAAGCCAAAGTGCAGCGTCGGCACACTCGCACTCGCCGACTTGCCCTTCAGATCCCGCAGATCCACCGTCTCGCTCTTGTACACCGTTCCGTACCCGAACCCACGCTCGTGCGCCGATTTGTTCAGGATCATCGCATCCTCCATATCGTAGCCCGTATACGAAATCACCGCCACAATAGCGTTGGTCCCGTTCGGGTAGTCGTCGAATCCGTACTTGTTGTACAGCTCCGGGCGAACGACGGGCGTTTGCGGCGTTTGAATGCGGTACAGCTTGTTGTCCGTTCGTCGCGAGATCGCCGTCGACGCCGTTCCCATCGTTTGCTTCATCATCTGCGTTTGGTACACATTCCTCGGACTCTGGTTGTAGTCAGAGAAGGGCGTGAGATTGGCGAGCACCGAGAGGATGGAGGTGGGCGCGAGTTCGACGTGCGAGGAAACACCTTGGATGATCTCGGAGGGGTCGCAGGCGATGTCGAGGTACACCTGTTCAAAGGGGCCCACGAGGTCGATCTTGTTGTTGTGGAGCAGACGGACGGGACGAATCATGCGTGCGCGGTTGGAGAAGAGGTAGAGGCCGGGATACTGACCCGCCTTGGAGGTGGGTACGAAACCGACTTCGAGGTCGAGGGGGACGTTGTGGAGGCCTTCCGTCTTCCAGATGCGGAGCGCGGTGGCCATGTGCTTGGCGAGAGCCGGGGTGGCGTAGCCGAGGATGGCGCCGTCGAGCTGGACGACGACGTTATTCTTGGCATTGTTGGCGGTGGTGCCGCCGCCGACGCTGAAGGCGGCCTCGGTCATGCCGAGACCGGTGAGGAGCGCGTGAAGGTGCGAGACGTCCGGCTGGCGTGTGGTCATGCGGCAGGTGTGGGAGAAGTGGTTGAGCAGACCGCACGGCGATCCGTCGGGCGTGTGAACGGGGCAGAGGAAGCCCCACGCCTCGGGCAGCAGCTTTCGCACCGACGTGGTCTTGAGTTCGGCGAAGAAGGCGCCGCGGTGGACCGATCTGAAATGCGCGAGGTAGCGTGCAAAGTTGAGCTTCTCGGCCATGATGGTGAAACCCGACGTCTGCTGCAGGTCGAGGCCCGAGGGCGACGACAGGTTGCCCGTGGCGAGGAACGAGGCGATCTTGACGCCGATGTCGACGTTGACCTTGGTGATGCTCTTCTTGATGTAGCGCGCGTCGAAGAAGTCGACGCCCTTGATCTTCATGCGCACGTCGCGGGCGATCTGGGCGCGGATGTTGCCGACGGCCTCGTCGATGCGCTCCTTGATGATCTGGCCGACGAGGAAGCCGGGCATGAGGATCTCGTGGTGCTGCGGCGAGTCGGCGTTGTCGGCGCACGACTCGCCCGCGACGAGCGAGTAGAGCTTCTGGATCATAAAGATGAGCATCTTGTACTTTTCGCGCGGGCTGTCGAGGTGGACGAGCAGGATGCGGTGGATGAGCTCCGAGCCGACCTGCGCATCGTTCCAGTCCTCGGGGCAGCCGAGCACGACGCGGAACTTGGAGCCGAGATACTCGAGGCACTGGTGGCCCGACCACAGCGTGTACTGCTTAAAGTTGCGCAGCAGCAGCTCGACGCGGTCGGTGAGGAAGGTGTTGTCAAAGTCGCCCTGGACGATGGAGGCGAAAATCTCCTTGTCGGTGGCATCGACGAGCGCCTTGAGCACCATGACGACCGGCACCATGTACTCCTGCTTGCGCCAGCTGAATCGCAGCGTGAGGCCGCCGTTGTGGAGGTAGTGGACGGCGTTGGTGACGCTGATCAGGTCGTCCTTGTGCAGGCAGCGGATGACGATCGCCTTGTTCGAGTAGCTCGGACCGCGCTTTTCGAACGACGGACGCTCGATCGCCTGCGGGCTGTTGGCCTTGGCGACGATGAGGTAGCGGATGAGACGCTCGTTGCCGTTGACGAGGTAGTAGCCGCCAAACTCGTTGGCCTCCTCGTGGTGCGCCACGAGCTCGCGCGACGACATGCCGCGCAGGTTGCAGCGGTTGGAGCGCACCAGCACGGGGCAGTTGCCCAGCGCCACGATCTCGCTCTGCTCCGGGTCGCCGTTGACGCTCCAGCAGAGGCGCGCCGTGAGCTTGCCCGTGTAGGTGAAGAGACGCTCGCGCGCCTCGGTGGGGAACACCCTGCGTTCGCGCACGCCCTTGGCGCGGTCGTTGACGAGCGGCTTTGAGAGGTTGACGCTGTCCATGCGCAGGGTGATGCGGTTGCCAAGGCCGCCGTTGGCATCGCCCTGGCCGTCAAACACGATGCGGGGCGCGAGGCGGCGCAGACTCTTTTCGAGCAGACCGACGCCCTCGTTGTAGAAGCCACCTACGGTGGACGATGGTGGATCCAACGACGGATCCTCTGCCCACAGCGCATTGAACGACTCGATGTTGGGTGCGACGAGCTCGGTGAGCTCGGGTGCGACAAAGCCCTTGTCGGTGGGGGCCGAGTAGCGCTCTTGGCGCTCAAGCGGGAAGAAGGTGTGCCTCTTCTTCCACAGAGGCTGCTCGGCGTCGATGCCGCCCTCCTGTCGTGCCGCCTTGATCGAGTCGGGCAGCGAAC
Source organism: Moesziomyces parantarcticus (assembly GCA_023212605.1). NCBI lineage: Eukaryota > Fungi > Basidiomycota > Ustilaginomycetes > Ustilaginales > Ustilaginaceae > Moesziomyces > Moesziomyces parantarcticus. Next base: position 555,439 of record JALCCF010000001.1, on the reverse strand, counting down.
GCACGGCGTCGGGCGGTGTGGAGGGCCCATCGAACGACGAGCGCGAACTCGAAGAGCTTGCCGAAGACATGGACTCCGACATGATGAAGAGAAAGAGGTGCGAAGACTCGCCCACTCCGCTTTCGGACTTGTAGAGGTCGCGGTGCGAAGGCTGGAGCGATCGATGGTAGGGTTGAGGTAGAGGGAGAGGAGCAGGTTGAATGGACACAAGTGGCAGGGCTGAACGAGCTGCGCCATCTGAGCGCCAAAAAATTCTCAAATTTTTCGCACCGCCGCACCCTTGGCCTCCGCACGGTTTCCGCAACCCGGCCCAAGCAGCAGTTCTTCCTCTTCCTCCCCGCTCTCTCTTTTTTTTTACCGTCACGTGCCCTCCACTCTCAACACTCTAACAGTTTCACAAATTTGGCCCCACCATTCGCAGGAACTGTCAGTCACGTTCAGGGCCCTTCACTCGCTATAGGCATACACATGGCCTCATAAAGCAACGATGATGACTGCTCTAGGTATGCGTACATTGTGTGAATCCACAGATAAGCTAAGGATACGGACACCTACACCTCCCACGCCTTGGGCTGTCCATCGTCGCGGGGTACGAATCGGCGGTCGACCTCCAAGGGATCGCACTGTGCATCAGGCAGGTCGCTGCCGCTGTGCTGGCTTCGGATCTTCTCGAGCTCTGCCGACAGACTGATCTCTGCCTGTCCACGCATCCATCCATCTCTGGACTTTTTGAGAGCCTGTAAATCGCCTTGCTCCGCCACCGCGGCCACGCCATTGCTGACTGCGATCGAGTTGGGTTCGCCGCCGGGCAGGCCGAGCGCCTTGCGCTTGCGTGCCTCTTCGCGCCGACGCTTGTCCGCGAGCTCGGCCATCTTGCGGTGTCTCTCCACCTCCTCGAGGATCGCCCTGGCGCCGCGCTTGTGCGCGAGCTCCGTGGCAACGTGCACACCGAGCTCACGAGCATCCTCGATCGTCTTGCAGTGTTTGGACGCCGAGTAGCGCGACTCTTGGCTGCCGTCAAGCGAGACGACAATGGCATCCAGATGCAGCATGCGACCTTCGGCAGCGGGTGTGGATCGGTCCACGATGCTGTACGACGTTGAGACGATCTTGTCTGCAATCGTCGTGGCGCTGGTCGGAGCGTCGGCTGTCTGGGACTGTGTCTTGGCCACTGGGATCTGCTCCATCCCCGTAGCAAGCGACTCCAGAGGGGGCCGCGTGGGGGGCGAGGATGAGAGAATGCGGCTGTCTGCACTGGCATCGGCCAGTTGGCTGGCAGGGATAGTGTGGCCATCGCGAACAAGAGGCACACCGCCGTTGGGCAGTTCCGCCTTGGCGCTCACGTCTCCATCGGTGATAAAGTCGTCGACCAAGGCAACGGCTTCGCTGCGCTTTCCTTCGACCTGATCGTGATCGTCAAAGCGCGTCTCGACTCCGACGGGAATGGAGCAGCCACCCTCGAGCTCCCTGAGCAGCGCACGCTCCGCTTCGGCCCGGAAGGTGGCGCGCCAGTCGCCGATGCTGTGGATGAGCTGGCGGATTCGCGCATCGCGGTTGGTGGTCGGATCGGCGCCCGGAGGTGGCGAACGCACCTCGATGGCCAACGAGCCCTGACCGACCGAGTGGAGGAGCACGGGCGAGCTGAGGAAGGCGGTGATGCGCGAATGCAGGTTGAGGCGCACCAGACCGGCCGCGGCGAGGATGAGCGCCGTGTAGGGGCCGGTGGGCGCATCGAGCTTGGCGAGGCGCGTGTTGATGTTGCCGCGGACGTCGCTGAAGACCAAGTGCGGGTATCTCCTTCGCAGCTGCGCTACTCTGCGGACGGACGAGGTGCCGATGACGGATCCGACGGGAAGCTCGTCGAGCACCTTGTACGGAAGCCCGGCTTTGACGACGAGAGCGTCGCGAGGATCCTCGCGCTCGAGCACGGCAGCAAGTTCGAGGCCCTTGGGGAGAGCGGTGGGGACGTCCTTGAGGCAGTGTACGATAGCATCGACGGCGCCCTGCTCGAGAGCGACCTCGAGCTCCTTGGTCCAGATGGCCTTGCCTTCGCCACCGATGACGTAGAGAGGCGAGCGCAAATTCTGATCACCGGCAGTCGACATGGAGGTGATGGGAAAGGCGTGTGGGCGCAATGGGGCGTCGGCTGCAGGCTGGAACGAGTGGAGAAGATGGCGGAGCAAGTCGACGTCGTGTTCGCCATGGTCGCTGTCGATCTTTTGAAGGCGCGTTGCAGAGGAAGACGAAGGCTCCGGCGGGCTGTTGCCCGCCGGTTCGACCGAGAGTGCAGCGGCTGCGTCCTCGAGCTGGGTGCGAAAGAGGGGCGAGGATTTGCCGTAGCGTGCCTCGAGCATGGCGCTGACGTGGGAGCTTTGTACGAGAGCGAGCTGGCTGTTGCGGCTGGCGAGGACGAGGGTGCAGCTCGGATCGATACCGCGCTGACCCTCGAGCGGCAGCGGGTTGATGTTGGCCTCTTTGCGCTCTTGGTCGAGCTTCTGTGCGCGGTCGAACTCGTAGGCGGAGGCGCTGTGTGTGACGGCAAGCTCGTGGAGTGATGGCAGCGTGGTGGTGGACGAGAGCATGGAGGACGAGGCGGAGCGCGAGAGAGGCGGTGTCTGCGCAAGATCATCGGGAGAGCGGTAGAAGATGCAGCGCGAGTCCGTGGGTGGGTATAAGGTGGATGCTGGAGCATCAGGAACGGGCGGGTGTCCGGGAGGCAAGGGTTGCGACTTGGCGTGAGGGACGGGACATGACGAGCCGTCGCTCCAAGATGGCGCCCGGTGCTGCCGCGCCTGCGCTTGTAGCTGCGATCGTTGCTGTAGCTCTTGTGTGGTGGTAGTGGCCGAGGAGGTTTGGCCGACACTCGAAGCGGTGTCGTCCGCCTCAGTGCGATCCATACGCTCTTGAGGAAGCGACATTGTATGGACGCTGCTCGAGATTGCTTGCTGGAGGAAACCGCGCTCTCAACGGCAGAGTGCTGCTATCTAACGTGTGTTTGTGTGTGAGATGGCGCGAAGATGGAGACCGGCTGTGGGGGTAAAAGGCGAGGGGAGAGAAGGTCTCTGACTGAGCGACGGCTGCTTGCCAATCGCTTAGCCGGGATGGCGAGCTCGCCAACTCGCGAGCTCGCGAGCTCACGAGACCGAGCTTGGCTGACAACCAACATCACAGCAGGGTCTCGTGGGTCTGCCGCAATTCCCACTCCACCTTTTCTTTTGCAGCCATCGGAGCGCTCATTTGCCACGCCGCTTTCCCGTCGAGAAAAATTTGGTGCAGCAGCTGCTGAAAAGCGGCCGGACACGTCCGGTTGGCGGCAGAGGCGGCAGAGGCGGCCGATTTCAAATCAAGCTGACGCCCCATTTTTGGGCCAAAAAGTCGGCTTAGTCAGGGTAGAGTAAGCCCTTTTTTTACGAGCTGCACCCTGTTAGCAGGAAGAACGTCAAAAGCCCACGAAGGTCGAAAGTTTTGGCTGCGAAAAAGTGGAGCCCTCTGTCGTACTCTCCCTCTCCTCTTGATCAAATCGCGAGCATCCATACAACGACAACGACAACGGCTTGCCACTTCTACTGCTCACCCCGCCGAGCTGTAGGCACCGACATACCTCCGCTCTGCGTCACAATGGCCCGCAAGAGGTCCCGAAACTCGACGGCGCCGGCGTCTGCACCTGCCAATGAGGAACCCGTCCAAGAGCAGGTGATCCTCGGCGAGGGCTCGTCGTCGCTCTCTGGCAGCCGCAAGAAGCGCGCACCACCATCGCCAGCAGACAACGAGCTGGACCTCGAAAAGCTCATCTTTGGCGGCTCCTCCTCGCTGCTTTCCACGCCCGCCGTCGCATCTCGGCCCACGGGCGAAGATGCGATCCTGAACGACGACGACGACGACGTTAATGATGACGATGCTACCTCGCAAGATCAAGCGCTAGACGATGGCGATCTCTTCATGGTGGACACTGCTGGCGGGGATGACGACGAGGGTCAGCTCGAAGCGCGTGCCGAAGCGTCGGGCTCCGAGCGCGACAGCGACGACGATGACGACCACATCCTCATCGACCGACCCAGCTCGAGCAGCGCTGCGGTCAAGAAGCCCAAGCGCACCAAGCGATGTGTGTGGACCGACCCGGACGACGCGCACCTCACCATCGACCTCAAACGCGGCGGCACCATGGGCGTCAACGGCTCGCGCGTCGGCAACGCCCGCCTGCGCCGGCTGCGCGAGGAGGTAGGCGAGTCCAAGATCAGCGGGCTCGAGTACGAGATGCGTCTGCGCGCGCAGTTCGAGAAGCTCCACCCACGACCGAACTGGGCGTCCATGCGTCTCTCGTCGCACGCTGACCAGCGCGACGACTCGGCGGACAGCGATGCGGTGATCGTCAACGAGGACGCCACGCGCGGCATCCACGATCTGCTGCGCAGCGACACGGGTCTGGTGGAAGGCTACGCTACGCGCGATGCCAAGTCGGTCAAGGCACGCGGCAAGTTGAAGGCGGGCGAGATCGAGCTGGATCGTCTGCGCAATGCCAACGATGCGCAGAGTGCGAATGCAATCGTGGCGGAAGAGTCGCTGCCGGCGATCGAGATGGTGAGGTTCCACCCAAGCCCGCGCGCGAGCGTGCTCATGACCGCCTCCAAGGACCGCCGCGTGCGGCTGTTCCAGATCGACGGCAAGACGAATGCGCTGGTGCAGACGATCCATGTGCCCGATCTGCCCATCCAGCACGCCTCGTTCCACCCCTCGGGCTCATCGGCGCTCATTGCAGGATCGAGACCCTTCCTGTATGCGTACGATCTGCAGGCTGGACGTGTGGTGCGTTCGATCCCATGGCGTGGCGCTGGGTCGATGCACAGCCAGTCTTCGGCCGACGACGACGGCACGGAGCTCAATCTGTCGGACGCCAAGTTCCAGCCCAACACCGCCGAAGAGGGAAACAGGTTGCTGGCGATCGGTGGGCGCAGGGGCGTGGTGCACCTGCTCGATTGGGGCAGGTCAGGTGCGGCGGGCGGCACGCGCATCGGTGGCGTGCGCATGAACTCGCCCCTCGCCGGATTCAGCTGGGATGCAGCATCCGGGCTCGGCGACCGCGGTACGGGCATCGGTGTGACGGGTACGGGCAAGGATGTTGAACTGCTGACCATGTCGGTCGAAGGCAGCGTCCATCTGTGGGACATCCGCAACACGGGTATGGAGGTGGGATGCACATCCATCTGGACTGATCCGGGTTCGTTTGGCGCCAAGGGGCTCGAGGTGTCTCCCAACGGCAAGTTCTGGTCCGTGGGCAGCGAGAGCGGCATCGTCAACATCTACAAGCGTCCGTCCGAGTCGTATGCGGATGCAGCATCGTCGTGGGTGTCGTCGGCCAACGCCGTGGACGGCGCACGCGCCATGTTCGGCAAGGTGCCCGGTGGTAGCATGGACGCGGTCAAGGCGATCGAGAACCTGGTCACGGCCACGTCGACGATGCGCTGGAATGGCGATGGACAGATCCTGGCACTCGCGTCCAAGGCCAAGAAGGATGCGCTCAGGTTGGTGCATTTCCCAACGATGCGCGTGTTCAGCAACTGGCCCACCTCCGGTACGCCGCTCGGAAGCGTCTCATCGGTCGACTTTTCGCCACACAGTCAGTATGTCGCCATCGGCAACACGCGCGGCAAGGTGCTCCTCTATTCGCTCCGTCACTATCTCTAGCATGCACACACCCGCAATCTAGCTCTTCTCTTAGCGTTACATTCTATTGCGTGTTGCGCTATGCGCTGACATGAAAATACCTGACTTCGGCGACGATGATGCCGATGCCAATGGCGGTGCTTGGTACAATGACCACTGCACACCACAGCAAGAACTGCCTGGCCTTGACGCTGATTCCGCCCTGCCTCAAGCCGCTCAACCAGAGCAATCCCGCCAGACTCGCTGCAAAAGTGCCACCCAACGCGCCTACGTTGGAGCCGAATGCAATCGAGTACTGTGCGACCTTCATGATGAGGTCGCGATCGGTCTGTGCGAGCCCACTGATCTTGTCGGCAAAGTAGGGCGATCGGATCGACTTGGTGAGCAGGATGGTGGCGCCGATATTGGTGCCGCCGATGTTGCACAGCACGATGCCGAGGACCGAGATGAAGAATGCCGTGGCGACGTAGCCCGCAGCGCAAACGCGGCCCAGGCCGGCAGCGAGGATATTGATGAATCCAACGTGCGCCAGAGCTTGCACCAGGATGAACATGGAGAATGCAAACGGCAAGAGCGGGAAGGGAAGTCGCGTGAGGACGATGCTCACGGTGGGAAACATGTCCACCATGCGAGCATGCAAGCGTTGGATTCGACGAATCACGTTTCGACTCGCAGGACGCCGTGTCGACTCGACCGTCGTTTTCGAGGTGGTTGGTTGCACCGCAACGTCGGGACGCGATGCTGACAGCGTCTGCATCTCGATCGCTTGCATCTCCTCCACAGCCGCCTTCGACGTCTCGGCATTGCCTACTCCCTCTTGTGTCTCGTTTGGCTGTGCGATGGAATTCTCGACCTCGTCCCTGGGGGCGACCTTGTCGAGCCTCAATTTACGCCACTTGAGCCAGTCGGCCACGGCATCGCGCACCAAGCACAGCACCGCACCGGGCACCGCGATCTCGAAAACCTTGACGCCGCCCACGACCGACGTGCCCACGAGCGTCGCCAGCGTGGCCGCCATGACGATGCTGCCAAAGATCGCGCCGGCCTTGTCGACGAGTGCGGCGCGCGGATCAACGTCCGGTCGAATGATGGTGTCGGGGATATAGATTAGCGGCGTGCGCTTGCGTTTGCCCGCCTCGTCTCCATTCCGCTCGAGCGGAGCAGTGGATGCAGTTTCCGAAGCCACACCCGTGGTCGCACCGTTGGTCTGCGCGCCTCGGTACGGATCGTCGGGCGAGGCTGCTCCCGAGTCTTCTGCGGGCGCGCTGGATCTATGACGCATCCCCCCCGCCCCTTGGCTGCTCTGTTTGGAGCGCATACCAGGAACGCTCTCGACGAGTCTTCGAAGCGACGACTTTTCCTCTGCTTTGGGGCTAGGCTCGTGCTTGGGCGCATCGCGGTTGCGGAAGAAGACGAGCATGGCAGCCAAACCACCCACGGCCGACCCGAAGGCGGGCAGCACCATGTACGCTGTGTACGTGATGAAGTTGACGTCGAAGCCGGTGGCAATGACGAGGTTGGTGGGGTTGGAACTGACGAGCACCGCCGACGATACGTTGGCGGCGACGAATTCGGCCCAGATCCACGCGTCGGGAGGAGAGATGCCCGCGACACGGGTGAAGTACACCAAGAATGCGGTTCCGGATAGAATGACGGGATCGTTGCCCACGAGGACGCCGGCCGACCAGAAGAAAAAGTAGAGCAACAGGAAAAGGGTTTTGCCCTTGGCTTCGCGGCCGTTGCGGCCTGCTTTGAGGCAGATGAGGAAGGCGAGATATCGCAGCAGGCCCGTAGCGTCGAGCGAGATGGCGATGTAGGCGAGAGAGATGAAAAGGGCAAGCACGTCGTACGGCTCGATGCCGTCTTCGCCCACGATGCCCTGGCGCACCTGTTCGCCGCCGATCGTAGTGGTGGCGAGCAGCACCAGCACGCCAATCACGGGTGCCGACACATGGTCGATGGTGATGTACATGGGCTTGTGCGCCGCAGAACCGAGCTGCTGCTCGACGGTGTGCTCGTCATCCTTGGCGTCGTCGGATGCGTCTGGTGGACCTGCGAGTGCGAGCCACACTTTGCTGCCGACGCGGCGAAGGGGATCGGCGAGACGCTGCGGGATGCGGATCTTGAGCGGGCGGATGACGATGAGCGACACGCAGGCGAAGACGATGATGGCAAACACGCCAAAGCCGTTGAGCGAGGTGCGTGTGGTGTCGACCGTCACCTGGCCCTCGCGCTTATCGAGCACGGCTGCGTCCATGATGGCGGGAGAGGGACGCTCCTGAAGGAGATTAGCGGATCGCAGATGGTGGTAGGGAAGGAACGCGCCCAGACTTTAGAGCAGGGCGACAAAGCCGAGCATGGCTAGCTGGCAGTCCTCTGCTGTGTGGGGTGCGTGAGGATGTAGGAGCAAGTGGGATGGGCATGCACGATCAAGATGCGGTGCAAACTTGGTGGATGTCTTGGCTCGAGCCCAGTGTGCTTCCACGTGCATCGCTTGGCCGGCGGTTGCCCTTTTTTTGTCTTTTGTCTTTCTCCTTTTCTTTTTCTTTTTTCCTTCCACTTTTCGCCCTTTTCCGAAGTGGAGTTTCGCCTTTTTCGGCATAGCGACGGCGACTCCTCGGCATCGTTTTTGACCGAGGCCGTTACTACCAAGCTTCGGGCCCGGTGCTCTCATCTTGCGATCTCTCATCTCGGCCGGAGCAATGCAGTGGGCAGTCACACCCTTGCGGCACACAAGTCAGCTGCATGTCACATCCATAGCACTGCTCTCCTCATGGCTTCCGGGCGCTGCGCCTCTACCCGCAGTAAGGGGCGCCGCGGTGCGATGGGCCTCGTCGAAACGCGGCGGGTCGTCGAGCCGGTACATGCAACGGCAAAGGACGGATGTCTACGTAAAGAGGCGCAGCAAAGCGGTGGTCGATGAGGACGACGATTTGGGGATGGGAGGCGCTGGGTACGTGGCGCGCTCGGCGTTCAAGCTCATCCAACTCGACGAGCGGTACAAGTTCTTGCGGCCGGGGCGCGTGATTGTCGACCTCGGCGCCGCGCCAGGTGGATGGAGCCAGGCGATCGTCGAGCGCATCCGCCGTCCAAAGTCTAAGCAAACGCCAGTGTTTGCACTCGACCTGCTACCAGTGGCCGAGATCGACGGCGTCACTTCGATTCAAGGCGATTTTTTGTATGTCAACGTACAGAAGCAGCTGAGGAATCTCGTGGCAGACGCATCGCCTTCGTCTGCGGAAGAAGGACGCGGCTTTGTTGATGTGGTGGTCAGTGATATGATGGGTGAGTGTTCGGCTGGAAGATAGCACCAATGTGCGTGGATTGCGGCTGACGACTTTTACGACAGCCAACACGACTGGCAACCCGATCACGGACACCGAGGCATCCTTGGAGCTCTGTCGAGCCGCTGCCGTAAGTACCCTCTCAACCGCTCCCTGGAGCTGTTTCACAGGGATGAACAGTAAGCTGATCATGGCGACAATGGGCGATGTAAAACAGAGCTTTGCATTCGACGCGCTGCGCCTCGACGGGCCGCTCAAGCAGGAAGATACGCGCAAATCGCAGCCACCCTCTGCGCTGGCAGCCAGCAGCTCGGTGCTGGTGATGAAGTACTTTATGTCTCACGAGGCCGACGTCTTCCGCAGAGAGGTGCTCCAACCGCACTTCCACTTTGTCAAGGCCGAGAAGATGGACGCGAGCCGCAAAGAGTCGCGCGAGCAGTTCTGGATCTGCATCGGATTCAAGGGTAAGCGGTCAGTGCAGCCGCACGAACAAGCAGAGGTATAGAAGCCATCATCGTCACAGTCAGCACACATGTATTCTAGAGGCAGCACCAACATCGGTATCGGCAGTGTACAGGGTCGTATGGCTTCGGCTGAGAGAGAAGCGTGGTGTGTGTGCGCGCGTAAAAAATGGTGTTGGTCTTGGACGCCGGTGCCCAAAAATAGGGTCCAGCAGTGCAGTGCCTGATAGCGCCTAAAGTGCCTTTGGTGTCGCTGCAGTGCCACTGCGCCTGTATGCGCGCCGCACGAGCCCCTGAAGTCCGCTCTGCTCGTGCCCACCGCCTCGCTGCACGTCCACCACCATCTCCGACCGGCTCCTGATCGCCGCGACCACAATGTCGTGTCACTAGCCCTCAACGCGACCGCCCCATACAGCCAGCATGCGCACAATCCCACCGTCCCCGATACGATAAATTCCATCTACAGCCACCATGTCAGCCACCACCCAACCCGCTCGACCGAGGGCGACCTCGTACATCCTCGTCTCCTCTTCCCAACCGGATCAGCAAGAAGACCCGGATCTCCCATCCGATAGCTATGCACCATCGCCCCGCATCCGACCACGCTTTTACTTCTTGCTCCCGCTCGTTGCCGTGCTTGACATTGCCTTGGCCATTGTCCTTGGTGTCCTCGTGTTGCGCCAGGAAGCACGTCGCACCGCCCCTGACCCAACACCCGGCGATCCTGTCCTCACCAGCATCCGCTCACATCCCTCCAATGCACAGCCCGACAATGCTGCGTGGGAGCGCCGCAAGATCGTCATGGCCGTGGTCGCCTTCTCCGTGGCGCGCGCGGCTGCGTACGCCATTGTGGGCATCAGCAAACGCATTCGGCAGCTCGGCGTCACCGTAGCTGCGATCAGCATCCTCAGCACGCTTTTCTACGTCTCGGTCGCCAACCTGCTCTTCCAAGCCAGGCCCAAGCCTGATGCGCCCGACGTCGACCAGCCCTCCTGGTCCGATGTGCTCAGCCTCGCCCATCCGTGGCACTGGCCCGAAGCGTTCCGGCACTTTGAGCCCACCATGCCCATCCTCGTAGGCTCCCAGCAGGCGTTGACACTGTTCGAGTGGATCCTCTACATCGCCGTCGTGGGCGTCAAGATCCCGCCCGGTGGCAATCCGGTCACCGCCAAGAGATGGCAACGCAATCTGGCGCAGGACCCCGATTTTCAGCGCGGCGTCGACGCGCAGAGCCTGTATCACTCTGACCCCGAGGATGGCCAGCCCGAGGAGGCGTCGGCAACAGCAGCAGCAGGAGCAGCAGCAAGCGTACACACGCATGAAGCAAGGGAAGCCTCCGACCTCTCCACACACGACGAGTCGGCGGATGCGAGCAGTCGGCCTTTGCTTGGAACCAGCCCCGCACGACCCTATGGCTACGGTAGCACCGCGTCCGAGCCTAGGACGCCGCGGGGCGGGGCACACTCACCCTCGACCTCGACCCATTCCGCGGCGGGTGCAGCGGGCCACCTGTCGCCAGCCGCTCAAAAGGCGCAGGGGATGAGTCGAAGCGCGTCCAACCGCTCTGGCATGTACTCGCGCTCGCCAGGCGCCGCTGAACTCGGCATGCCCTCGCACCGAGGTTCTGCGGTCATTGGTGATGATAGCGGCGAGATCTCTGAAGACCAAGACGATGACGACGAAACCGAGGGCAGCGATCCGGACGACATTATCGACATCACGCCCAATCGTGCCGTGGCGCGCAAGGAGGCGAGGCTGCGACTCGCTCGTGCGGCACTTCCCGAACGCAGAGCGTCGGGCGGCACCCTCTCGACGCTCAGCATCTTTGGCAGTCATGCCGGCGTCGAGAGCGGCGGCTCGGACGCTCAGCCAAGAGGCGCAGCACGCGGACCGGCCATGTTCTCCGACGAGGCAGGAAGCCCGCTCGGCCGTACTGCGCAGCACGACGACATACCCGCCACCCAGATGACCGCCACGACCCCGTCCGAGTCGAGACACGCTTCTGCATCGCTGCTGCCGTCGTCGAGCAGCACACGCTCCGCCTCGACACGCACCAGCTCGGCCAGCAAAGATCGCAAGTTCAAGCTGCCAAAGTGGATGAAGCCCGGCCGCAAGAAGTAGTTTCCGTCTAGATCGGCCTTTCGTAGTGACAATCCATGAGCGTGAATCGACGATCCCATGTGTGGCACGAGCCTGATGTATCAACGGATCGGGCTTGCAAGTTGTGTGGAGTTACTCGGTGGGCGCATAAGCTCAGCCAAACAGTCAGCAGCGCTCGGTATCTCCGGCTGAGGAATTTGGAAAAATGGCGCGATGGCCATGGCTCGTGCTTCCCTTTTTCGCTCGCCTCTTCTTGGGACGCATAGGTCGAGGCGAGGATTGATTGGAGTGGTGGATGTCGACTTCCCCTCCTTTCACATCCACCACCACCATCCCTCTGAACGTCGCCTGCGCCTAGCCTCGATCGCCAGTGCGCTGCCCGCTCGTGCTGTCAAGATACCTCGCCTCGCTTTCTTTCGTCTTCAGGCTCTGCCGCGTGCGCTGCCTGCCTCGCGCGCCTATTCCACCGTCGCCCTCGCTGCTCCCGCGCGCCCAAGCCTGCGCTCCTCCAAGCTGACTCGCACCACCGTCTCGTCTCGTCTCGAGCAGACCACCACCCACCTCTCCTTCTCCACCTCGTCGTCTGCCAACATGCCGCCTCTGCCCAAGCCCTCCTCCACTCACTACGACATGGTCGTCATCGGCGGCGGCTCCGGCGCCATGGGCGTCTCGCGCCGCGCCGCCGCGTACGGCAAGAAGGTGTGCGTCATCGAAGAGGACGGCCGTCTGGGCGGCACCTGCGTCAACGTAGGCTGCGTGCCCAAGAAGCTTATGTGGCACGCCGCCGACATGGCCGAGCACCTCAAGGAGGCGCCCGAGTACGGCTTTGGCAGCGTCGACAACAAGCCCGCCGTGCCCGGCTTTGCGTGGAACTACTTTGCCGAGAAGCGCGACGCCTACGTGCGCAGGCTCAACGGCATCTACGACCGCAACCTCGACAAGGATGGCGTCGAGTACCTCTCGGGCCACGGCAAGCTCACGGGCAAGAACGAGGTCGAGATCACCATGCGCGGCGACGACGGCAAGTTCGGCGCCGCGGGCACGTACAAGGTGACGGGCGACCGCATCGTGATCGCCACGGGCGGCCGACCCATCATCCCCTCGGACGACAAGATCCCTGGTGCGTCGCTCGGTGTCGACTCGGACGGCTTCTTTGCGCTGCGCGAGCAGCCCAAGCGCGTCGTCGTCGTCGGCGCCGGCTACATTGCCGTCGAGCTCGCGGGCGTCTTCAACACGCTCGGCTCCGAAACCCACCTGCTCATCCGCCACGACACGTTCCTGCGTCCCTTTGACCCCATCATCTCCGAGACGCTGCAGGACTACATGTCCAAGACCGGGCTGCGCGTGCACCAGAAGACCAACATCACGCGCGTCGAGGGCGAGCGCGGTGGACCGCTCACCATCCACACGGACCAGGGCAACACCATCGAGGCCGACTGTCTGCTGTGGGCCATCGGGCGTCGTCCCAACACGGACAACCTCGGACTCGAGCAGGTGGGCGTCGAGCTCGACAAGGGCGGCAACATTGTCGTTGACAAGTACCAAGAGACGAACGTATCGAATGTGTTTGCCATTGGCGATATCCAGGGCAAGGCTTTGCTCACTCCCGTTGCCATTGCGGCGGGTCGTAAGCTGAGCAATCGACTGTACGGTCATGCCGATCTCAAGGATGACCATATGGACTACACCAACATTCCCACCGTCATCTTCTCGCACCCGACGTCCGGAACGGTCGGTTTGAGCGAGCCGGAAGCCATCGAGAAGTTCGGCAAGGACAACGTCAAGGTACACACGTCCAAGTTTGTCAGCATGTACTACGGCATGCTCGAACACAAGGCGCCGAGTGCATTCAAGATGGTCGTCGGTCCGGGAGATAAGGTTGTCGGTCTGCACATTGTCGGATTGGGTGCGGACGAGATGCTCCAGGGCTTTGCAGTCGCCGTCAAGATGGGTGCAACCGTCAAGGACTTCCAGGAAACATGTGCGATTCATCCCACCAGCGCAGAGGAGGTCGTCACCATGGTACCCTCCACCAAGAAGGCCTAAACTCCCCCACCTACATGCCTGCTTAAAGATCAATCAATGCGTTCCGAATGAACAGTCTCCCTGTGTGTGTGTGGGTTTTCAGCTTCGGGTATTCATGCCACAAGTGCGTGGGTGAGGCTGCTAAAAGTCATCACGGTTGACGGGGTCACCGGTGATAAACACCCTCGACAAAGGACGGCGAGTGGGCTGTTTGAGTCGGAGCGATTTGCGCCCGCTGAGCGTGCCGTTGGGATTGGTCGACATGGTGGCGTACTTGGAGTCTCGGCCCGCTCGCGAAGCTACCGAGCTGAACCTTGTGCGTCCGATCGTAGCTGTGTCCACCTCCTCGTCGTCCAAGTCGACTTCGGGCGCGGGCAAGTTGCGCAGCACATTTCGGATCCGGCTCGGCGATCCGCCATCGTCACGACCGTGCTGCGCCGCCAGCGCGTTGGCGAGCTTACGACCAGCCGCACCGGCACGCAGCTCTTTGATCGCTTCGTCCAGCTGGCCGCGTCCGCGGTACGAACGACGGCCTGCTTCGTATGCACCGCCATCCGCTTTGAGCGTACTCCTGTCGGCACTCGTGTCGGCAGAGTCGTCATTCGCAGCCAGTTGCGCAGCAGCCGACGCTCCCCATGATCGGAAGCGTGAGGCGGTGGGCGTGGCTTCGTTGACGGGCGACAGCTGGTCCGTTGCTTCGAGCATTTCTTCCGCACTCGTAGGCTGCGGTCCACCATCCGCCCCTCCCACGGCCGAATCCGCCTTGCCCGGGGCATCCACACCCGTGCCATTCGCCTTCTGCACTGCCAGCGGCCCGCGCACTTCGGGCCCGAACTGTGGGATGCGCATGCCATACAGGCCCTTGCCGAACGCCGCCCTCTGCTTCTTCTGCTCCTCGAGCTCCGCCTTGCGATCCGCCTGCAGCGTGTCCTCCTCAGCACGCATGAGCGCTTGTCCAAAACTGCTCACCAGGCCGAAAAAGTCTTCGGGCTTGGTCTGCGTCGGGTCCTCGCCAAAGTAGCTCAGCAGCTGGCTCAGGCTCGTCTGGATCGTACTTCCCGCCAACTGGAGCGCCTTGATTTGCGGTACCGACTGGCGCAGGAACTCGGCGGTCACAGTGACAAACCGGTCGCTCTGCGACGAGATCCCGATCCGCTCGAGCGTCGCCATCTCGTTTTGCACCGCATCGTGACCTGCAACCAGCGCGGCGATCGACTGCATGATCGCCGGCGTCGACAGCCTTGCTGCCGCTTCAACGTGCGAGCAGTCGTCCAGGAAGCCGACAAGCGTCTTGTCCGTCTGGTTGAGCACGCGCACGAGATAGTGCAGCAGCGTCGGCGTTGCCGGCTTCGGCTGCGACGGCTTGGTGTCCTTGAGCTTGAGCAGGTCGCTCAGCTGGAAGCCCGCCGCCTCGCCACGGAACGTTGCCGAGTTGAGCACGTTGCCGATCGTCAGCACCGTATGCAGCACCCTCTTGAACTTGGCGCTGGCGTTCATCTCGTCCGCAGCATGCTTGAGGATGCGCAGGTCCGGCTTGAGCTCCTCGAGATCGAGCTCAAACTTGCGCATGTACACCATGCACGCCAGACGCTCCGACAGCCGCGGGATGCCCAGCATCTCCTTGAAGAACTGATCCGCCTTGCTCAGCGCGCCCACATCGCCGTCGTAGTCGCGCACCAGCTCGAGCTCCTCCGTAGTGGGTAGACACGACTTGATGCTTTTGAGGTTGTCGACGGTCAGCTTCGACTCGTCGCACTGTAGCAGCGCGATGCGCAGCTCCGGAAACGGCACCTTGATGCGTGTGAGCACGATCGACACGTTCTGCGCACGCGTCAGGTCGAGCAAGGTCGTCGGATTTGCTTTGCGGCCCGTCTGCTTCGCGTCGGGAACAGCGGCTGCGGGTTTGTTGCCGATGGCAAACAGCTCGTCGATGCGCTCGATTTCGCGAGTCACATCGACGCTTGCTTCGGGCATGTCGCTCCAGACGGTCCGCGAGAGCGAATGCGCCGGGATCTTGTTCCAGAAGAGAGCCTTGCGCTTCTTCTTCGGGATCAGCGGTAGTGCAGGCGGCTTGGGGGCTCCGCCGGGTGCTCCCGGTGGCGGTGGCGGCGCGAATCCGGCGGGGGGCGGTGGCGGAGGGGGAGGTGCACCGGGGGCACCACCAAGGGGAGGAGGCGGCGGCGGTGGTGGTGGTCCGCCACCAAGCGTACCCACGTTCGCACCGGGAGGACCGGGCGGTGGAGGAGGAGGCGGTGGCGGCGGACCGCCGAAGCTCGAGGCAGCATGCATTCCTGGCGCCGGTGGGGCTGGAGGTGGTGGCGGTGGTGGTGGAGGCGGTGGGCCTCCTGCTCCAGCGTTCGGCGCAGCAGCCGAGAAACTTTGACCAGCTGATGGCGCGGGGGGTGCGGGCGGCGGGGGAGGCGGTGATGGCACGTCTACGGAGCCTAGGCCAGCTTGTCCAGCAGCCGACACACCAGCACCTCCAGGAACATTTGACTGCGCAGCATTGGCGGAGGACACACCAGACTGAGCGGGCGGGAGCGGCGCTGTGCGATGAACTGCGGGAGCGGTTGGAGGAGCTGGAGCACCAGGCGGCCTCGGCGCTTGGCGATGCACGGTGGCAGCTCGAACCAAGCCCGCTCCATCCGGGGCAGCCGGCTGGATCTGGAGCTGGAGCAGCAAAGCCTGCAGCTTGGCCATCTCGCTCCTGAGCTTGGTGATCTGCTTGTCCTTCTCGTCGAGCTGAGCCCGCAGAGTTTCGGTCTGGTCTTGCGACGCGGCAGCCTCCATCGATTTGAGCGCCTTCTCCTGCAGCTTAGCAACGTCAGCCCGGAGCTCCGAGATCTCTGCGTCCTTCTTGCTCAGCGCCTCGATGGTTCGACGCGCCATCATGTCGGCTTCCATCTCGGAGTTGGCCGTGGAGGAGCCTGCTTTGGACGATTCTTGCTCCTTGTCCTTGGCCTCGGCCTCTTCAGCAGCCTGCGCAAGACCGTTTTGGAAACGTCCGTAGACGGCTTCGAGCGCACGTTTGAGATACTTGATCTCGCGCTCTTTTGCCTCAATGTTCGCCTCGGCGCCAGCAAGCTGTTCCTTGTGACGAGCGATCTCGTCCATGAGATTGGTCCACTGTCGGTTGCGCTCGAGGCGATCCTTCTTGGCCCTGTCGTCGCCATCCGAGCGCTCGTTGGGACGCGCTGCAGAGGAGAGGCGGTCCAGCTCCTCCTGCAATTCGATCACCTGCTTCTCTTTGGCCACCAGGCGCTGGATGACGCCGGCGAAGTTCTCCTTGTCACCGCGCTTGGGAAGCGTGGATGGTGTCCCTGCAGGGGCATTCTCGGTGTCGGGCGAATCTCTGCGAAGTGCAGCCGCGCCTGGCAAGCTCCTCAGCGTGATGACCTCGGCGGTCTGTTCGTTGAGCTTGGTCCTGAGCTTGGCCTTGTCATCGCTGAGTTCCTCGACCTTGGCACGCAGGCCCTCGAGCTCCTCGATAAAGCTGCTCGGCACCGTGCTGGTGTCGCTCATACGGTTGGCCTTGATCATGGCCTGCTTGCCGACCAGGTGCTGGATGTTGGCGAGGTACGCCCGCATGAAGCTGCGCCACCCTTCGTCAAAGTCGGCAACATCCGCTGAGGACTCGACATACTTGTCGACGACGAAAAGGAGGTCGGTCTTGAACTGATGGTCAATGTCGCGGTCGAGGATGTTGGAAGTGTGGCGCAAGATGGAGATCATGATCGGATATAGGTCCTCGTGGTCGTTCTGCGATCTGCGAAGAATCTCACCGGCTTCGCCGAGGTTCGAGATCGCTTCACGCTTGCGCTCGCGGTCGCGGTCAGTCAGATGCAAGGCGCGGTCGTGCAGCTCGTCTTGGTCCTCTTGCTTCTCTTCGACGTAGACCTGGATCTGTGTGGCGAGATTCTCTGGTGGGTCGACGTAGCGAAGCGATACGAGCACTTCGTTGAGGCCGCGACGCGCAAACTCGTCCCGTAGCGAGATCCTTTCCTCCAGATCCTCCGGGCTGTTGGTGATGGCATTGACGAGCACCATGGCGGCCGCCTTGTACTCCCATTCGATTGCCTCGCTGGCGTCAGCATCGTCGAGATCCGCGCCTTCGAGCCCATCGTGGAAAGCATGGAGCTTGAGGTCCTCCACGAGGAAGGCAAAGCGATATCGTTCTCCCGAGACCACTTTGAGCTCCGAAAGCGCTCCGCAGACCATGCGGTGGCCGTCCTCGAGGGAGAGGACGCACAAGGCTGCCAGCACATCGGCCACCTGGAGTCGAAGCTTGTACGAGGGAGACCGCAAGGCGAATGCGATGTAGTTGACCAGATTGGGTTGCTCCAGCACCTTTTCGAATCCAAGCTCGATGTTCATGAGCGTGCGAAGGCACTTGACTGCCTCGAGGAGGATGGCGTCCGACATGTCCTTGCGCTCGGCACTCTTTGCTTTGTTAACGTCGAGACCCTTGACGATGCCGCCGATCTCTTGCTGCATGATGTGTTCGAGCGCAGTGAGACCGTCGCACTGCAGAAAGCTGTCGATCCACGAGAGCTTTGCGCTGCTGAGCGTGACACGGAGCGAGAGCAGATGCTTGAAGAGGTCCTTTCGGCTCAGCTTGCTGTCCTTGAGGCGCGTGACATGGCTCATCGCCACATGTCGCTCATCCGACGAGCCGAGTTGGTCGTGTCCGCCTGCAGCCGAGATGGTACTTCCGCCTCCCCACCAGTTGTTCCACAGGCTCGCGGTGACGCCAGCGCTGCTGCCGGTGTGATTCGCCTTGACCGTGTGCTCGCCGCCGTTGAGCGCTTTTGAATCGACCGAGCCAAGCGAGCCGTTCTCGGACAGCACTGTGGTGGGACGGGTGCTGTCGCTGCCTCGACTGGAGGCGTCGCCCGATACGCTCGCCCGTGGGCTGGACGTACCGTCGAAATCTTTGTGGGAGCCTGAGCCTGAGCCGTGGGTATCGCTCGTCGCCCAAGTCGCAATGCTGGAAATGCTGAAGCGGTTGGACCAGCCGGTGGGGATGATCGAGTTGCGACCCATGGTGTCGGAGCTGTTGCCGAGAGTCGGAGACACGGGCTTGTCGCCCGCCTGCCCCAGGGAGGCTCGAGGTTTTGAAGGCGTCGAGGTCTTGGCAGCCTCGTTCTGGCTGATCAGGAAGCGCTTGCGATCGTCCGGAAGCGCCAACATGGCGGAGCGGCTTGTTCCTTTGATGCCGAGATCCCGCATGAGCTTCTCAAATCGCTTTTCGAGCTCGTCAGGATCGTCGAGCCCGGCTTGGGCAGGCGACATTTGATTGAGCGATCCGAGGGAAGGTGACGGAGACACGGTGCTGGTGTCGCTCTCGAGCTCTAGGGGACCGCTGACGCTGAACGTCTTGCCGCTTCTCCCGACCGTGCCAAGTTCTCGACGTATATGCTGATTTGGAGGCGTCTCGGGCATCGCTGCAGAATGATCGCCAGTCTTGGGCGAGGAGGGTGAAGAGGCTTCACCGCCACCGCCGATCCATCCTTCGAACATGCGACTGAGTCGTGCCGTGGCGGAAGGCGGCTGGTGTCTGCGGCCCTTGGGAATGTTGATGGTGGACTCGTCCTCGCCATGCTGGGATGTCCCATCTGCGTCATGACCAGGGAGGTTGACGTTTCGATCGGCGGGAGTTGACGGCTTGCTGCCCTTGAGTGTGCCTCCTGCGGCATCGTCGTCCTCGTCGTCTTGTTCGTCGGGCAAGCGTGTCGAGGCGAGCTCCACCGACAGAGCGTCGAGCTCTGCATCTCCTGTGGATTGAGACGCTTGCGGGGCGCTTCTGGAACCGGCGGAGAACGCGGCTGGCAGGAGCGCGGCAGTCGCCTTGCTCACACTGGCTGAGCCCCAGAGGCCGAGCATGCCCGACTTGGCATTGGCCTGCTTGGTCGGCGACGTGGACAGGGCGGGCTGGCTGCGATCAGGAGTGGGAGCGGCCGCGGGTACACCGCTGGAGCCTTGGCGACGGGCATGCTTGGAGAACCCTTGAGCGACAGTGCCGAGCTTGGAGAGCCAGCTGGCGCTGATGGTGAACATGAGTGCAGCGTCCGAGGTGCTGGAGCCGGCGAGATAGTTGGGAAGGGACGTTGTATCTGGCAGGGGAGCTGGAGGCGGCATGGGAGCTGGAGCCGAGGCTGGCGTTGAAGGCAGAGGAGCAACAGCATAGACGACCCGGGCCGACTTGCTCCCCTGCAGCACGACCCTGCGGATTCCGAGCTCCTCGCAGACGGCCTCGACGAGCTCTGCAGCGGTGGAGCCTACACCTGCGGCGCCGGGTGAAGTTGGGTCGGCGGGGAGGAACCACGAGCGCTGATCCCAGCCATCGTAGATTTCGGGCACATGGCCGAAGCGAAGGCGCACCCGGAGCGCTGGTGCGCCGCAGACCAGACGAAGCCGAGGAGTATGGAGGTGCGAGGAGAGCAAGAAGTCGGAGAACGCTGTGGGAGACGACAAGTCCGGCGGAGGAGCCTGGGCATCACCCTCTTCGGCGGGTTTGGGACCGTCAACGAGGCTACGGAGGAAACCGAATACGCCCGTGTGTAGTGGAATGATGCCGTCGCCAATAGCTCTGAGTTCTGCCTCGTTCCACTCGTAGTTTGGTGGGGTCACTTGAACGGCCTGGATGCCCCAGAGCTGGCCGTGATGGTCGATGAGCCACTTTTCTGAGCTTTCAAAGTCGTTGGAATTTGCTGATGGCCATGGCTGGAAGTGGGAGCCAAATGCAGCGGTGAGGGAGTGGGTGTTGGTGCGGTCGGTGAGAAGTGCAACGATGAGGTCCTGGATCGAGGTGGAGGCAGACGAGGGTATAGACGCCGAGAGTATGGCAGCGTTGCCCGGCAGCAGGACCTGGAGCAGTTCGCGGCCTGCCATCGTGGTGATTTGCGCGTCTTGTCGGTGCCGTCGAAGAAGCGAGTATGATGCAGTGCAGTCGGAGGCGCGAGATGGGGACTTCAAGCAGCCATGTTTGCGAGTGGGAGCTAAGCGGCGTGTCGAGGGAGGCCGAATGAGGTCGAGGGTATCTTGGGATCCAGGTGTATGATGGAGCAGGTGATGATGTCGGGTGGCTCAGTTGGCGATGATGGTGATGAGGAGGAGCAGCAAGCAGCCTCTCGAAGCAGCAGGAACGCTGCAGCCAATGCGGGAAGGCAGTAGCGGTGGGTCGCTGTGTGTATTTTCCCACAGAAACAGGGTTCGGCCAGGCTGAAACATGCACGTCGGCCTCCGCTTCCGAATGGCACCCTCGGTCCGCCAGCCTGGCCTCCTCCGATGGTGGCTCAGTTGCCAAGTTGGCACAGCTGTCTCTTGAATAGGCGCCCGATCTGCTTCAAGCACGACGACGCTCCGATGACAGGGAGAGTGGCAAACCGTAGCGATGCCAGCCAACTGCAGATACGCGCCATCAGTCGCTCAAGTGTTGGTCTGGCTCACTTTCAGCACGGCCCCCTTTTCTTGCTCGCGCGTCTTGGCGAGCCATCACCCGAATAGGAGCTGTACCTGCCAGGCATGCTGATTCCTCATCTAATGGCGCCTTCCCATCGCCACGCCACGAGGCAGATGGCGTCGCAAGGCGATCGGCTGCGAGGCGGAAGGGACCAAGGCGGGCAGCCTTGATTTGGGAGGATCGAGCTCCAAATAGGGAAAGTGTGACCTCCACACAAGCAACACTGACAGGGTGCCCATGCTCAGGGTTCGAGGGTTCGGAAGCTGTGTTTTTCGCAGCGAGCCCCTGTCTCGTATGTCGCGCCCGACCACGCGCCGCCTGCTTCGTGAACCAGTGTTCCGCACGAGAAAATTCGACTGCTCCCCAATTTCATCACGTGAGCGCTGGCGGTCAGGAAGAATCCGCCCGGCCCAGCTGCATCCAACTTGCAGAGCGAGGCAGACACTTTTTCGAGCGATCTCGGGCTGACACCATCTCTTCTCAAATCGTCGGTCGAGCCTCATCGAGCACCTCTACCTAACTCGGCACGATGCCTCGCCGAATCCCTTCGCAGGTCCCGCAGACCGTCTCGAGGCTGCTCGAGTCCGGCTTCCTCAAGCAGCAGCCCGCATGGTTCGAGGCAGTCACCAACCACCCACCTATGACCGTACCCGCTCGTCACCCGGTCAAGCGTCCCGATGAAGACCTGCCCGCACGCTTGCGTTCGACAGCACAGACGGGTCTCGCCAAGATCGGCTCGTCGTCCAAAGCAGCCGCCGCCGCACCCGGCACGGCCACCAAGTTTGGTCGCGATGCCACCAACTCGAAGAAAAAGTCGCGCACCCTGACGCCCACGCTCAAGCCCAAGCCCATCACGTACGACGAGGACAAGGTCCGACAGCAGTTCTACCGCGACCATCCTTGGGAGGCGTACCGACCCAAGACGCTCGTCGAGATGAGCGCCGAGGTTGGTAGCGAATCGCGCGTCAATGGCGATGCCAAGCGTCTGCGATCGTACGGCAGGAATCCCAGCGTCGAGGATGTGGTGGCATGCACGATCGCCGCTCACCGCCACGGAGGACTCTCGTTATCACAGGCATACCACAACACGCTCTCGTCCTACCATGCTCTGCGCGCCGAGCACGAACATGCGACGCGCTACGCTGCGCTCGAGGCGCGCTACTACGGTGCGGACCTGGGCAAGTCTGAGACGCAGCGCGGATTCGAAAAGGAGGACAAGGCGCTCGAGTCGTGGGCCGTGTGGGCTGCAGGAGGCGCTCAGCTCGGCGATCCCGCCACGGCAGCCGCCGAGGTGCAGCAGACCAAGGCGGCCAGGGTGAAGCGCACCGACGACACCTTCACTTCGGGTCAGGCATACCTCGAGGCGGCCAAAGCATTCAAGGAGGGCAAGATCAGCGTGGAGCGTCTGGACACCGGCGCTGGCGCCACGGCACAGCAGCCTTCGATGGGAGCAGTGGCAGGTGCAGCCGACAGCGCACCCGCTGGCGCCTCGGCAGACGACTTCCTTGGCCTGGCTCAGTCCACGATTCGTTCGTCCGATGCGCCAGCGAGCGAGTCGCAGCCAACACCAATCACTAACTGAACGAGCCTTGATCCAGTATCCTCTCGCACTTGCTTTTCGTTGCCGAGACGAATAGAATGGCCTAGCACAGTTGGGCTCGCCGTGTGATGCATGTGGTGGCACAGATGCCGTGGTGTGACTTTCGATGAGCGTCTCGAGCGTTGGTCAGGTTGTCATGAGTCGGTACTTTGTGTTGCAGCAGTCGGCTGTCCGGTAAGACGCACTTGATCGCCCCTTCGCTGACTGACTTGAGTCGACACCACAACCTCGAAACATGTCAGGCTGGAAGATTGAAAAAGTGTGACCAAAAGTGCAAAAAAGAAAAAAAAAAAAATGCACCCGAAAAAAAGGCAAAAAGAAAAAGAACTGCAGCACCTAGGATTCCCGCGTGGTCCCCCACCGCAGTACTGACTAGGCGATACCTTGCTTAACTTCGCAGATCGGACGGGATGCGGTGCTTTCAAGGTTCTATGGCCGCAGATGTTCACAGTTCGGAGACAGAAGTATATGATCCCACAGCACTGGTCCCTCTGATGAAGAGCACCGAGCTGATGCGGTGCGAGACGCGGCGATGCGAAACAGACGCTAGTGTCATTGTTCTGTGCGGGGCTTGGCGTCGTCCGATACAGCATGCTCACCATGCTGGCACCATTTGCAACGCAATGACGTCGTTCGATGTGGGTGGATCCATTTGAGGAAGGAGAGATGCAAAGCCAAGCTGCCAAAGTGGGGATAGCTCAGATGCGTGCCGGCTCGCTCCATTGTGAAGAAGGCGTGTTTTTGCGTTTTCGCTTTTCTCGCTTGGACGCGTGTCTGTCGGAGAAAGAGAGACGCGACCGAAAGAAAGGGGAACAAAGTGTCGACCGGAGTTCCGTTGGGCTCGGCGTCGGTGAATCCGCCACTTTGGGCCCAGGCGAGGCGGCCTAGCTGTGTTTGCCAAGCTTTCGAACCAACGGATCTGCAAGACGGCACCCCTCTCTCGGCTCTGGGCCGCTCCCCAAACTCTGAAGCGCATCCGCCTCGGTCATTCCGATGGTGATTCAGCATGCACCAGCGTCCCACCGCCATCGTCTCGAGGACAGCACAAGTAGCGACAAGGCGAGAGCCTTGAGAGCGAGTTGACTGATCGACTCGGGAAGACGACGTGCAAATGCGCCGGTGCTTAAGCGAAGGAGGACCCGCCAGGTGAGGCGCAGCGAGGTGCCAGCGCACAACAAAAATCGGCTCAATTTTGGTGGGCCGCTGCGAAGGTTTGCAGCTGGGCTGTCGAGCTGTCGAGCTGTTGCGCGCCAAGCCCGAATGCAGCCACATGTGCCGTGCGCATTTCTCGAAAGGCTTGGCGCATTCATGCCTCAGTCTGCGCGTGCACCGCTCTGCTGCCATCGCCGGGTTGGTGCGGAAATCGTGTGTCGATCTGGAAGCCGCTTCCTTCGCTTGTTGGATGCCTGCGGCTGTCCGCGTCCGCGACGCGCCGCACCGGAGCCTGCCCACGCTGTGCATGTTTCACCTTGGACAAGAGGTGCGAAATGCAAGATTTGATTTGGTGGGGCGCCAGCGCAAGAGGATGGCGGTGGGTTGGCGGTGCGTGTTGTTGCTGTCACTTGCAGCTCGGCCTGCATCCGATCCAACGGCGCAGCCTCTGCAGCAGCCAAGCCCACCAGCTTTCCTTCTCTGCTCGCCCAAACGTGCAGCGCAGCGCAGCCCAGCTCAACGTGCAGCTCCAAGCGCAGCTCCGAGCCCCACCGCCTTCCGCCTCTCTTGTAACTCAGATGAAGCGCCGTGGCAGGCAGCCGACCCGCCGTCGGGGCGATCCGCAGCCGACAAGCACCGTCGTTCAGTGCAAGGGATCCCGGCGTCCTTTCGAAGCGCAGCTGCCAACTCAGCAGCTTCATTCGAAGCGCCCAGCCCGACATTGAGGTGGACGAGCTGTACCCCTGTTTCGTCTGCCCTTCGCGTTCGGTCCTCGCCTCATCAAGCACACTGTAGTTCCTCACGCACGCCCGACTCGGACCTTGCCTTCCTTCCTCATCCACCCTTCCTCTCACAAATACACACACTCTCTTCCCTTCCCCTTCCCCAGTACAATCGCCTGGCCGCAGCACAGTACCGTCAGATCGACGGCTGCAGAAACGCTCGGCTCGCTCCTCATCCACAGTCTTTACTGCTTCGCCTCCCCCTGTTTGTTCTTTAAAAGTCTTGGGTCTAGACGCTCCTGAGCTTGTCTCCTTTGTCGACGTCCAACCCTCCCCACCACCATCTCCCCTTGCTCGTCCGTACCATCCATACAGACGTGCTCCCTTCACCATGCGTCTCACCGCTCTCACCGTAGGAGCCGTGGCTCTCGCCGCCCCGCTCGCCTCCGCCTCCCGCTTCCACGAGCGCGGCCTCGTCGACGCTGCTGACCACCCCGCTGGCCACCTCTTCTCCAAGCGTGCCGCACACCACAGCATCACCAAGCGCCAGCTCGCCACCACCTCCAAGAACGGCTTGCCCTACCCGCCCGCCGGCTCCGACCCGCCCCCTGCAAGCTCGCTGCCCAAGGCCTGGGTCGACCGCTACAACGCCAAGAAGGCGGCCGGCCTCATCCCCGACATCCCGCGCTCCATCACCGACCCCAACACGCGCGCCACCGTCTACCCAGCCGGCACCGACATGACCAACGTCTGCTCCTGGACCGTCCAGAAGTGCGACACGGGCGACATCTGGCTCGCGCCCGACAACGCCGTCGCCATCACCTTTGACGACGGCCCCACCCCGCAGTCGCCCGAGCTCATCGAGTACCTCCAGGACCAGAAGCAGGGCGCCACCCACTTCCTCATCGGCAGCGCCATCGTCTGGAATCCCGACATGATGGATGCCTACGTCAAGGCCGACCCGCCCATGCACCTCGGCGTCCACACCTGGTCGCACACACTCCAGACGGGCAAGACCGACCTCGAGATCCTCGGCGACCTCGGCTGGACCATGCAGATCATCTACGACCTCACCGGCAGCGTGCCCATGTACTGGCGCCCGCCCGAGGGCGACGTCGACGCGCGCGTGCGCGCCATCGCCACCGAGGTGCTCGGCATGCAGACGGTCATGTGGAACAAGGACGCCGACGACTGGTGTCTGCGCCAGGGCACCGGCACCGCCCAGCTCCAGACGTGCACCACCGGCGTCGGCGCCAACAAGACGAGCGTCATCAGCGAGATGACCAGCTGGGCCACCACCACCAACCGCACCGGCTTCATCTCGCTCGAGCACGAGACCACCGACCAGGCCATCGACTCGTTCAAGGCGTACCACCGCGCGCTCAAGCAGAACAACTGGAACGTCGGCCCCGTCCCCGAGCTCCAGGGCCTGCCGTACTACCAGAACCAGTGGAACCTCACCTCGAGGAAGGAGCAGGTCGACAGCATCCTCCCCACGCGCGAGCCCATCAACGTCGTCCACTCGGACGCCCGCCGCGGCAGCAAGCGCGCTCCGGACACGAGCGCCTACGCCAACCTCGACGGCTCGGGCGCAGGCGCCCAGGCCTCGTCGTCCGCCCGCGCCGCCGCCGCCTCGTACACCTCGTCCGTCAGCGCCGCCGGCGCCACCCCGACGGGCTCGTCCAGCTCCTCCTCGGGCTCCACCGGCTCGTCGGGTACCTCGTCCAGCTCGAGCGCTTCCAGCAAGGGTCAGACCACCTCGGGTGCATCGAGCCTCCTCGTCGGCGCCTCCACCGTCGGCATCGGTGCCTTCGCTGCCGCCCTCGCCCTGGTCCTCTAGACACCTCGTCATCGGCGCTCGCCATCCTGCATTCCACCAGCATGCCCTTCCCCATTTCTTTTCCCTTCGATAGATGCTGAGTCGAGCCCATCGCTCCGTCTCCCGCGGGACGTGGAGCGGCGCTCGGACGCTGCAGCTAGTTCTGCGGTGGTTCAGCACTCGACTCTGGCCGGTTGACTTTCCAGTGTCCCCCACTTGTTTTGCCTCATGTTCAGTTGCTCCATATTCTCCCGCACGTAATCCGACCGAAGCTCCTCTCCGCCTTTCTCGCCGCACAGAAAGCGTGGATGCGAGGATGCAATCATCGTTCTTTTTCATTCTTGGCTGTGCAAGTGCGAGTGCGAGGACAAAGTGGCGAGAAGGGTGTCTTGCGACGCGTGCGCGTGTGCGCGTTGCAGCCCGGGTCAGGACGAAGACGCCATATCACACTGAAATGTTGCCGTGGCAGTAAAGCTCGAAGATTGATCAAGGAGAGCGTACAAGTGCACTGTCTGGCCAGGGTGAGGCTAAAAATCGATGGTGGGACGAGCCTTGTACTTGCGCGTGGCTCTTGATGGCAATGTATGCATCATATGGTTGCCATGCAATTCGAATCGCAACTTGCCTGCCGCACCTACGAGCGGGACATCGACTGCAAACACTGCGTTCTTCTTGGGTATCGTTCGTGTGTTCTTCCCTCTCCCTCGCTGATCCTCAGCCTGAGGTTCCACGGCAAGGATGAGGGTATGTTCGGTCTCCTTAACCACGAGTCCACGCTGTGCTACCAGGGACGGATTTGCCGCACGCACCACCTCGATCTCGGCACCGCACAGATCCGCCTTGATCAGCGATGCCTGAATGGCACTCACCGTGCCGGACGACATGGTGGCGAGGTGGCGTGCGTCGAATTGCGGATTCGGCACCAGCTCGCCCTTGCCATTGAGCGCGACAATGTTGAGTAGCTGTTGGATGTAGGTGCGCCAAAGATCGTGGAGCGGACGTACAAGGTCGTACGTGATGTGCGGATCGACGGCTTCGAGGCCCAGACGTTTGCGCTGCGTGCGACTCAGCGGCCGCCGAGCATGCTTGTCCACCGTCTTTGCTGGCGTCTTGCCTGCGCGCGATACGGACCGCAGACGCCGAAGCTGCTTCGACGCATCCGAAAGAAGCCTCTGCTTGCCGCGAACAGTGTCCTTCGCAGCTCGGTCGTCGAGAACATCTTCTGCCGATGAGTGAGGTTCGGATGTTTGCTCGTGTGCGTGGGCGTGTCGGTTGGAGCGACCAGCAGCAATGCGCATGCGCTTGAGTTCAGAGAGCTCGCTCTTGACCCTCCGTCTGCGACGGATGAGCTTGGTCTCGGCGCGAAGACGTGCATCTGCGTCTGTTCCGCCGGTCTTGGGCCTCGCGCGATCGAGATTGTTGATCTGGATGCGACGGTCTTGCAGTCGCTCGCGGTAGTATTGCGACACCTGTGCATCTGAGACCTTGGCGGGATCCAGCGCTTCGCGAAGCACTTGCTGCGCAATGTTTGTGGAGCCAGACCCACTGGCCACTGCATTCTCCCCGTCCATCATGGTGCAAGTCCCAAACAGAGGCAGATGTCGGATGTGCGGAAGGAAGAAAGTGGAGCATCGCAGGGTTCAAGTGGCTCACGTGCGGAAAACGAAAATCCATCGCGGATGCCCATTTTCTCTAGCCCGATGAGACGCGATCCGAGATCCGTCTCAAAACTCCGACCTGGATTCGACCGCACGTTGCGGGCGAAGAAGATCGGCTCGGTCTGTTCGTCAGCGCCTCGTGCGGACTTGACCGGATCATGAGCGGAGATGTGGATTGCGCGAGGTGCATGGGATGCCGCAAGCGTGAGTGTGTCACAGGGACCAAGGCCCTGAAGCTTTGCCAATGCGAGTGCTGTAGACGGCGACGCGTAGGCTATGCACCGTTCAAGCTCGCTTCTCAACTTTTGTGGCTTGCTCGCCCGCCCGCCTGCCTGTCGCCCGAGCTGACCTCTTCCACTCGCAGCCGAAAACCTCCGGTCGAGCCATGGACATTCCTTCGGTTGCTACCGGACTGATCCTTTGGCTTGGTGGTGTCATAGCTGTGATGGCTCCATTGGCGCCCTCTTCGGAGGGGTGGCAAGTTGGCAGTGTCTCCGTAACGTGGGCGCCTCTTTCTAGGTTCTCAACGCTCGCACGCTGTGCAGACTACGACCGGAGGCAGCTGCAACGTATGCCCGCTTGCTTCGAAGGCGGGCATCTCGGCTAAACTTGAGCCAATCACGATCTGCGTATTTCGAAACCCCGCAACGGCTGCGAGGCTCGTTGAAGCACACGGTTGCTCGACCGAAGAGACTGCCCTGCGGTGGATGACCTCAACAGCGGGCTTTGCAAAAAGCCCAGCACTGCGCAGCGGGATAAATGTACCCGATCCGCGCCGCTGTGAGATGCGATCATTCGAGTCGATGGCGTCGTTGGCAAAGCGTGCAGCGTTGTTTCTCCGAGCAGGAGCCAATTCGGTCGTCGGAGTGCGAAACAAGCTACCAGGGTCGCAGTCCAGGCACATCAGACAGAGTGGGCTAGACTCGCCTACATGTCGAAGCGCGGCCATCTTCGGCCTTCGGAAAATGACCTCCGCCTTTCCCTTTTTTTTTTTCCCTTCTTTCCCCTTTCTACTGTATGTCTTTTTAAATAAATCTTGCGATGGATCAAAGGGAGAACAGAGGCGATGTCAAAAGATGCTTGATGAGGCGTGCCATCGATTGAAGCACCGACATTCTCGGCATCTGCTGATCTGTGCGATCCCGACAAAGTTATCCTTTGAGATCGGATATATGTGCGGTTGTGCGGGAGCGCGAAAGCCGTCGCTGCCAACATCATCTCAGGATCAAGGGTGAGGCCGGATGAAAGCGAGGTGACCTCGGTAGTGTCGAAGCGAGGTCGCGCTTTGTTTGCCTCGCGCAACAAGGATTAGCCTGACCCGCCATCTCGATGAAACGGCCCTTGGACGCTTGCAAAGGCGATGAAAAGACGCCGGCCTTCTCGGGTCTTTCGTAGATGGACGCTTTTCACGAGCGCTTCCGCTTCTGTGGCAACATTGCGCGCAAAACTTGCGCTTGTTGGAACGATGAATTGGCGCAGGCAGCGAGGTCTCGAGTTGGTCGGTGCAGCTCTTATTCCGTGGGCCGCTATGCTGGGAGGCGGTGACGTCGAGCGGTGCATTGCCGCCTAACCTGCTCTCACGAGTCGTGAGAGCGTGTTGAGGGTCTTAGGCGAGGATCGGGTTAGACCCTTGTCGGAGCGCGACCCCGAACCCGACTCGCAGCCGAGCCCTGCCACCATGAAGTTTTCTATATTTGGCCAAAGCTGAGGAGAATCATCGTCTGCCTCGAAAAGTCTCGACAGCAAGGCGCTGCACATGCAGTGGTGTGGCTATGATCGCGCTCGAATGGAGCCGGCAATTTAAAAGCATTGTTCTCAAGCATCTGACGGGGTCTCCATGCCGAGTCGGCAAGTTTTTCCATGAAAAAAATAAAATCAAATTAAAACCCACGCCGCCGCGTCTGGGACGTTGACTCCACGACGCTGTTTCGCTATCTCCATCGCTTCGGCCCACTTGCATCCTATCAACTGGATCGTATGAATTGATCTGACATGGATAAATGGTGAGCATTCTATCGTATTGGAAACGTGAGTGCAGGAGGAGATGGTGCAGCAGCATTGCAAACAGCACCGTCAAAGCGAGAGGACGTAAAAATGAAACTCAAGCACAGCCATCAGACTAAGAAAGGAAGAATTAAAAAATCGCATTTCTTCACGGTCGGGCGCGAGTTTTCGAGACTCTGCATGCACGAGCGAGTCTAGGCCAGAGCCATTTCTCAAGCCCAAGAGTTTCCAGCCAATTCCGCAGCTAAGCGACACACCTGACGTGCATCAACGCGGCGGCCGTGTCGTCAGCAAGGTTCCCCGTGTTCCTCGCGTACGTCTCCAACACTTGCCGTGCGCCGCGGTGCTTTGCTCCGCTCGCCTCGCCTCGCCCCCCGGGCGGCTGCGTAAGTGCAGGGCCCCTGCTTAATCCACTGCAGCGATCTGCCGCCTCGCCGCTATCGCATGCCTCCGCTGCGTGCGGCGGCGCGCCAAACCATGCCAAACCTCGCTACTGTATTCGGGGCGGGCCGAACCTCGTCGAGTGAGAACGCCGGTCTGCATTCACGTAGCCAACCGTGCGAACTCGGCCGCACATGCAGAGGTGGGGCGGCCCTGCACCGGTCACAGCTCTCCGAGCGGAGCGGCTCGCCCGGGCCGACTTGCCACACGCGCAAAGCGCCTTTCCGCTGCACTGACAGGCATGCTCTTACTTCAGGATGACGGTTAAACCGCTGTGCCTCGAGTGCACTGCTGGTCGCCGTTCCGTGCAGGAACGGTATTGCAGTTCGCCTAAATCTCCCGCCGCGACTGCCCGCAACTGCTGAACCAACTGCTGAACAAGGCCAAGGCCCTCGAGACGTGCCCTGCCTGACCACTGCCCCGATTACCTCTTGCCTTTACGCCTGCCTCCCACGCTCCGCATGCTGACATGCGGAAGCAACCACAGCCATGCATGCATCTTCCCTGACCTTTGCGACGAGGTGACGCATCCTCCTCAGCTCGTGGGCAAGTCTTGCATTCCATCTCCGCCTCTCCTGCGCCTGCCATCACGCCTTCAGCCGCACATCAAGCCCGACGGCATCAACAGCATTTCTCACTCTCGCGCGCACACGCACATTTTGCGATCTACGCCTCGGGCAATCCCGACTTGTCTCTCTCGCCTCCTCGTTCCTTGCCTCCACTCTACCACCCTCTCTCCGACATCTGCATCTACAGTGCACCCTCCATCCGGCCTGCTAGACCGTGCTCTCCTCCATCTTTGCTCTCCAGCGCTTCGCAGTCAAGTCGCACAGCTGCAACCAAGCACGCAGCACGTCCCGACCTCATTCTCTTCCGTTGCATTTGCACGCCCATCCTTGCCACCTGGTCGGCCCGTTTGGCCACTGCTCTTCTCCAAAAGTTGTTGCAGCTCGACGTCTGTCTGCCTCGCTCACCTCCGCCACGTGCTCAACAGTTGCCACTGCCTAGCTGGCTCCCTGTTGCAAGGCTGCTGCAGAAGCCACCATCCGGGCGCTTGTCCCACCGCCGAGCCCGCCCTTTCTTTCATCTGTCGTCACCAAAACGTCGGCGCATCATCATCACCTATCTTCCCGGCCCGTCGACCTCCTCTCGATAGTAAGTGACCCGACCTACGCCCTTACAACTCGGCAACCCACTCCCGAGCGCCCCACGCCGGACTTGCAGCTCAGACCTTTCCGGCACCTGCCGCACGAGCCGGCACGATCTCTGTCACTCTGGACCAAACGAGGCACGAGGCGCTGACATGCAATTATCTTCGGTCGTTGCCACATTCGCTTTCATACCTTGCATCTCGTAGCGTCAACTCGCATCTCGCCTGTTCCCACCTCGCCAACCATTGTTTGCGCCATTGATACGGTCGATTGATTCTCCTCGCATCATCTGCAAGAGCCGCAGCAAAGATCCGTTTGCTCATCTCCTTACACGGTTGGCTCGGCCCCCAGCCAATCCGTACCCATACCAACGCTCTCGCCAATCATGTCACGTTCTGAGTCCGACGAACGCGATAGCGCACGAGGCTCGGGCAGCGGCTCAGGCCCGTCGCATGCAACAGAGCATGCATCGTCTCGCCTCGATCGACATGGCTTGACGTCTGCAGGCGACGATGCGCTTCGTGCGACACAAGGCCGCTACGGAGATCCATATCCAAACCAAGACCCCTACACAGCCGGCTCGCAACGCTTCGGAGAAGGATTCGTCAGCCCGTCCCAGGAACGCCAGTACCAGCACGAACTCGAGATGATGAAGGCACGCGAAGAGCACGAGCGATCCTACGCCACGTCTTCGTCACGCGGTGGCAGTGGCCGAGGTGCCCAAGAAGGCAACGAGGTGTATGCCGGCGGGCCCTCCGCCAATGCAGATGCAAGCAGTTTCGGACCCCGAGCATCATCAAACGAGAAGCCGAGTCTGGAAGGTTTCTCTCGCGTCGAGAACGGCAGACGCTATCGTCTTGTCGTGGTGCAACATCCAAGTCGTGCGCGCATGTGCGGATTCGGCGACAAGGACCGACGTCCGCTCAGCCCGACGCTGCTGGTGAAGCTCGTCATCACGGACGAGGCAACAGGCGAAGAGATCAGTCCTCTCGACGTCAACACGTCGCTCTTCCTTCTTGCCACCGACCTCTGTCACCCAGACGACCTGATGCTGGCGCCAAGGAACATCCTGGTGCATCATCATGCCTCATCCCTACCCGTTCATCCGATGCAGCAGGGCGGCCACCACGGTTACTCTCCGGACGACTATGCTTCGCAGCATGGATCGAGCTACGGCAACTTTGCATCCGAAGGTCCCTCGGATCCCGACTACCGGACTGGAGGCGCGGGTCCTCCGCGCTCAGGGTCTCCCTCCGCCGCTCCAGACGCACGCAGCTTTACGAATACACAATTGTCGTTCGCGAGCGGCGGAGGCAACGTCATCGCGGGCCAAGGCGAATCGTACACTCGCAACCTGGTGGGAGCGGCGGTGGCGAGCGCATCCGTGCTCAAGGACGAGCAGGACAAGTGGTGTATCTTTTTCGTCTTCCAAGACATCTCGGTGCGCACCGAGGGCGTCTACCGTATCAAGCTCATGTTTGTCAATCTCGAGCTCAACGGCCGCGTCGGCACGGGCGTCTCGGAGGCGCTCGCCGAGACGTACACGGAGCCATTTACCGTCTACTCGCCGCGACGCTTCCCGGGCATGTTGGATCCGACGCCGCTCTCGCGCAAGCTCGCTTCGCAGGGCATCAAGATACCCGTGCGCAACGATAAGAAGAAGCAGCGCCGTCGCAACGATGATGGCGACATGGGCGCAGACGATGACGGCGGCTCGGGCGGCGACGACGACGACGATTAGACACGTGCCTCTCGTTTTGCAATCTCATCGTCCTTCCAGTTGTGCACGCCCAGTAGGCGCCTGATTGTGTTGAGGCTAACAGAGGTTAAGCTCAAGGTTGACAGCGCCGGACAGGTGTGCGATGGGACCGAGCTGAATGAGGACTGCGCGGAACGTTCAATTTGTTAGACCGCTATTTGGTTCGGTCTATTCGGTTTTGCAATCACGTGTGTGCGGAAGCGGGGCAAGCCGGCCGTCAGCTTCTAGTCTTGGATCGGGGATGAGCGATTTGGGAAATTCTCGCTTCCGAACCTAGCGTTGGCCTAGGGGGACGCGGTGTAGAGTCGTCTCTCACACCTTGCCGGCAGGGCGGTAAAGCATGCGAGAATTCGAGACGGATCGCGACGACTTGCTACCACCATCATCTGTCGGATCTTTTATCACCATGGCATCTCGATTTGCAGCTGGCCTGTTCGGCCGTTCCATGCGCACTCTCCAGGCACCTGCCGCCGTGCGTCGCTACGCCACCGCCGCTGGCGAGAACGAGTTCGTCGCCGAGCGCGCACACCACAAGCAGCACGCCGGTAGTAAGTATCCCAACGACACTATCACAATTTGAAGTGCTATGAAGAGCATACGCACCAAAGACGGCTCTGGTCACGATTCGACACGCTCAAAATGCACGGCAATAGTGCTAGAAAGTGACACATTTTGCTAACATATGTTTTGGTTTGGACTGGTACGTAGAGTCGGCGGATCTCTGGCGCAAGGTCTCCCTCTACGTTTGCATTCCTGGCTGTAAGTCCTCCAAATCCATCTTTGCGCTCGACTTCCAACTCGATTGCTGACTTTTGTTGCTGCTTCGTTTGGGGATGACAGCGATTGTGCTGGGTGTGTACATCTACGGTATCGAGAAGCACCACTACGACCACATGGTTCACGAGTACCACGACAACGACAACCAGCCTCCCGAGCGCACCTTCTACGAGTACAACGTAAGTCAAATCGCTCAATCACAATGATTCGACAAATTCACTAACACTTGCGCTTTCTCGTGTCACAGAACATCCGCAAGAAGGCTTTCCCCTGGGGCGATGGCTCCAAGTCCTTCTTCCACAACGACATGATCAACCACCCCAAGGACCCTTGATCATCGGCTCTCGCCGTTCCTACACATGCGTTTCTGTCGCTCGCCATCTTGACGACGAAAGCTTCAGAAAATTTCCATTCTAAACACCCTCGACTCGTTTGATGCACGCCCTCATGCTCGTGTCTTCCTCCAAATCTCTCCTGCGCACACACCGACTCTGACAACCAACCCACCGCACACGCAACACGCACACACAGCAAAAGATTGAGACGTGTTCGCAAAGAGCGGGCGACACTGGTGAAGAACAAAAGCAGTCACAAAAAAGGGGAGCGATTGGGGGGATCAAGTGAGCGAAAGTAAATACGAAACGATGGATGGATGGCAGACAGTAGGGTCAGGGTTCATGGCGAGTGTGGTTGCGTGGAGAAAGGGTATGCAGGGCGCTTGAGTACACAGCCGCATATCGCAATCACTGCTGCGGCTCGAGGATCATCTCCTGGATGCGCCTGGCAAGCGACGAGATCTCGCCCTCTGCACTCGTGCCGTCGTCCGAGCCGTCGGTCCTCTCGTCCTCGGCGCTCTGATCTGCCGAGAGCGAGGCGAGGTGCTGGATAAGAGGCAGCAGCTGCTCGGAGCTGCGGATGTTCTCCTCGAGCTGCGCATCGCCCGACTCGAGCAGCTGCACGATCGTCCACACCGCAATGTGCTGGAAGGTCGAGTCGTGCGACTCGAGGAAGCGCACCAGGTAGCCGTGCAGGCCGCCCTCGGGCTGGTTCCACACGGCATTAAACGGCGCGTAGTCGTCGGATTTCGACGACAGGTTGCCGAGCGCCGCGGCTGAGTTGCCCTGCACCTCGACCGAGGGCGACGCAGTGAGCGGGATGAGCACCTCGCAGATGCCCATCTCGAGCAGCTGCGGCTTGAGGTCCTCGGACAGCGCCAGCACGGCCGCACACGCCGTCATCTCGCTCTGCACGCTCAGCGGCACGTTGAGCACGAGCTCCTTGATGCGCTCCACGGCGCCAGCCTCGACGATCGCCGTCTTGTTGCGCTCGCTCGACGCGGCGAGGTTGCGCAGCGTGCTGATGGCGTGGCACTGGATCTCCTCGTTGTCCTCGTGGCTGAGCAGATCGATGAGCGGATGCAGGAAGCCCGCATCGATGATGGGCGACTCGTTGGCCGGGTGGATGGAGACGTTGCGCACGCACGCTGCCGCCGACAGGATGAGCGGCAGGAACGACGAGCGCAGCAGTCGCAGCAGGGGTGGCAAGCCGTTGGATCGCACAATCTCGATCTGGTACTTCTCGTCCGAGGCAAGGTTACGCAGCGCAAGCGCCGACTGGCACTGCACCTTGAGCGACGAGCTCTCCATGAGGCCGATGAGGTTCTGCACGAGTCGAGGCTCGGTCTGGGCGAGCTTCTTGCGGTTAGCCGCGTCGACGGCGATGTTGCTGAGCGCGGTGGTGCAGTAGTACTGCACGTCCGTGTCTGAGCTGCCAAGAAGTCCGACGAGCACAGGGATGGCACCGGCGTTGACGAGCTGCTGGCGGTTCTCGTCGCTGTGCGTCATGTTGAGCAGCGCACCGGTGGCGTTGCGCTGCACACGCATGTCCTTGGATCGAGCAAGACGCGTGAGCGGGACCAACGCGCCGGACTTGGCGATCTTGGTCTTGTTGTCGTCGTGGGTGGCGAGGTTGGTGATGCAGCCGACGGCGTTGCACTGCACTTCGACGTTGGGGCTGAGCATCTGGCGGATCAAGGGTTCGAGGCCGCCGAGCTTGACAATGAGAAGTTTGTTCTCGGCGTTGACGGCGAGATTGCCCAGCGCGGCGCTGGCGGCGCGCTGCACCTCGACGTCGTGACTCTGCAGGAGGAACATGATGGGCTCGAGTGTGTCGCGGCCTACCTCGCGCACCTCCTTTTCCGTGATCTCGGCAAAGGCGAGTGCAGCGCTGCGCTGCAGGTCCACATTGTCGCTGAAAGAGAGCGTGGATAACGCTCGCAGTGGGTCGCCAGTGAAGAAGTTGGTTTCGGAGCGGTCTGCGAGATTATGATGGAAAAGCATGCGCATGGCAGGGGCAAGTAGACGGTTAGTGATCAAGCTGCCGTGAGACGCATTCTAGGCACTCGCGCTGGCCACGACGACAGTACTTACTTTCGAGGTACTGGAGCAGATCGGCGACGGCATCTCGCTCGTTGTCGAGCAGGAGCGGCTCGTAGTTGGCGTTCCTGGAGGAGCCGCAGCCGCAACAACTGCAAACGTTACCCATGGCTCGAAATGTGCGACGCCTGCAGTTGCAGCGTGCTGATTGAGTGCCAAAGAGGACCTAGCTGATCGAGCTGCAGCTAGCAATAGCAAAAGAAGGGCGATTGCGAAGGCAGTTGACGATCCAAACCAGATGCGGGCCACGTGTGTGCGTTGGAGAAGTGTCCGGCAGTCCCGATGCGAGGCAGGTGCGAAGCTGCAGGTGTGCTGAGCAGGATTGACTGATCGGAATCAAGCTAGCTTGAGCGTGCGGAGGTGATCGAGAGCGGGACACCAAAGGCTGGCCGTGGTTGTCCTAAACGAGAAGCGACGTTGCGTCTGCGAGAATGCAAATCGACAGGCGAGGATGCTGCGGGAAGGGTGATGTAGGAGATGTTTGCCAGGGGAAGCGGAACGACCAGGTCGAGAGCAGCGAGATGCCGAGCCAGCGAGTAGGTGTGTGCCACAACGACGATGGACGATGGTGGATAGGAGGTGGAGGCAAAAGCGACGAGGCGATTCGGGGATGGAGTGAGCGCTGGATTGGCTGGCTGAGTGTGGAAAGCGGAGGCGCGTCGTTGCGAGGCTGCGAGTGCGGTTGCGCCGGCAGGTGGAGTTGGGCACGCAAGCGGCAGCTGCTTTTTGCCTGGCTTGCTTTGCACCTCGCCTCGCAAGAGACCAACAGAGGGCCAGCCAGCCAGCCAACCCGAGCAGGCGCGCAGCGATCCCAATTTCGGCTCAGCCCCTTCTGCAGCTCAGCGCGAGGGCACGGCCGCTGCAGCGCGCGCCTCTACTCGCCCGTTTCTTTGGAAGCGCAAAATGCACGAAAAAAGGGGCGCGGGGAACGGCCAGCCAGACACGGCGTCGCGATTCCTTTGTTCTGTCTGCCTGCCTGACGCTCGGTCCAATTCGAAATCTGAACTGGGCTGCAGCTTCCAAAAGGCGTCTTTGCTGTGCTGTTGAACTTCTCGTGCGCTTTCGGTCTTTGAAATATTCAACTTCGTGTCGCCCTCCTCACCACTCAAGCACTGCAATCGCGGTAGAACCTCGCCTGGGATCGTCCACGACGTCAGAATCAGGGCTTTTGTGCATGTGAACGCTCGGCGCTACTGCCTTCATTCCGGGTATCATCGTGATTGACATTTGAATGCCCACATGACAGTATCTCTATGCTACTGCTTAACCGACGCCTG
Source organism: Moesziomyces parantarcticus (assembly GCA_023212605.1). NCBI lineage: Eukaryota > Fungi > Basidiomycota > Ustilaginomycetes > Ustilaginales > Ustilaginaceae > Moesziomyces > Moesziomyces parantarcticus. Next base: position 517,651 of record JALCCF010000001.1, on the reverse strand, counting down.
TCGCGCGATCGTGAGCGAGCCGTGTGAGAATGCAACAGGCAGAGGCGATCGCGCCAGCCTCGGCGAGACAGGCGACGTGGGTAGCCCGCCCACCTTGGTGGCCGAGTCGGGCTCGGCAGCCGACATGAGCGCGGGCGATGCCAGCGACGAGGCGTGTGACGAAGAGAGCGGCAACGGCGCAGGCACCGTCAGGCCTCGCAGGCGGTAGCGCTCGCTCATGCTCATCCTCGCAGGACCCGCGGGCGACATCCCTGCCAGGCTCGCCGGACTCATCTCTACGTCGGCAGCGATCGTGTCCAGGCGCGCCGACGCTGGACTGCCCATCTCGCTCTGTTCCGAGATGGGCGCCATCCCCGCACTGTTGGCCTGCAGGAACTCGTTCGGGATCGGCGAGCGAGTCGGAACAGCCTCGACCGACTTTCGCAGTGAGCTTCGTCGCGGCGGCAGCTCCACATCGTTCGGCATGGCCGCTGCCGCTTTCGCGCCGTACATAGAGAGCGCCGGCATCGATCCGTGCGTAGCACCGACCATGTTGGTCACGTCAGCACTGTTTCGAGCCGACGGGGTGGTGCCGCGCGACGAGATCGAGTCCCATCGTCGGCCAAACCTTGGGAAGCTGGCGAAGCGCGAGGGCTCGTGCACCTCGTTGCTCTCTGCCGACGAAAAGATGCTGTTGCCCGTGCCAAACGACGACGATTTCGAGCTGCCCGACCGGCCGCGCAGATGACGCGAACCAACGCTGGAGTGGAACGTTGGACCATGCAGCATGTCGTATGAGTACTTGCGCGAGCTCGGAGGGTATCGCTTGGACTGGGGTACCTCCGAAACCGGCGGTGCGGGGAGCGGTCGGTTCGGGTCCGCCGATTGCATGTGCACATCGGGCAGCGCCTTGTCGCGCGACGAGACAGACCCGGACTGCGCGCGGCGTCCGCCCATAGGAAATGGGGTCGGCTGCGGGAACGCCGTCTCCTTGTCCGAGGAGCGGGACCAAGGGAACCGGAAGACCTTGTTCAGGCTCGACGTCGACGAAGAAGAGCGCAATCGCGAATGGCCGAGGTCCAGCGATTGCGATTCGCGTGTCTCCTCGTCGCGCTCGGCGAGGTTGATTCTAGACAAGGACGCAATTCGACCCCGGAGCGTGCGTGTGCCTGCAACGCTCTCCGAGGGTGCAGCAGCTGGGCCAGGCTTGGCTGTCACGCTCTTTGATGGGAAGGGCTCGGCCGCTTCTGCCTTGGGCGGCACGGGAGGCCTGGGCCTGTCTGCCTCGGATGATGCGATCGAGGGCAACGGCTTTCGGGCAATCACGTTTGCGACTGGCTTGATCGTCTGGGAAGACATCATGGGTGCCGATGCCAGCTCCGGCGTCCGGAAGGTGGATGAGAAAGAGGGCCGTGCAGAGGCGATCTCGGTCGAGATGCGCACTACCTGTTCTTGCAGACCCGCAATCTCCTGCTCGTGCTTGCGAATGAGCTCCTTGTTCCTCTCCACCTGGCTCCACAGCTGCGCCTGTCGCGCTGGGTCCATCACGCTGCTCGCGCTCAACGATCGATTGCGACCCGGCGACGACTGGCCTGACACCGCCACGGTCGAAGCCGGGAATCGGGAGAGCTGCGAGGAGGGGGTCGCCGCGAGGTCGGCGCCGTGGTTGGTTCGGCATCCGCACTGCCATGTGGCATTGGTCTTGCCAGCGAGGGCACATTGCGGGCGGTGGAAAGCAGAGGCAGAAGGTCGGATGGCAGGAATGCCGTCGTCGTCGATGCAGACGCTCCATGCGTGGAGCTCACCCGGTGCCCTCTTCCCGAACTCAGGAGCAAAGCGGGTGAGCACTGTGTCGGAGTTGCGGCGCACCAGCCTCGGCGAGGTCGAGCTAGGCTGTCCCGGCGGCGCAGGCATCCGCTTCTGCAAGCCGAAAGCGCCCGGTCCCGCCGTCAGGCCTGAAGCAGCTGGACTGATTGCTTCCGTGTGCAGAGCATGGCTGCCGGAGGACAGCTGATGAGCTTCCGAAGCAGAGTCGACCAAGACCTCCTCCTCGTCATCGACAGCAAATTGGGCAAAGCCGGTTGCTTCCGACTCGCCCTTCAGCAGCAGGGGACTCTGCAGCAGTACGGGTGGTTTCGGAGCCTGCCTCACAGCTGAAAGCGAAGGCATGCTCGCGCTGGATCCCAGACCCTCTGAGCCGGCTGCGTCGCGACGGATAGGCCGAGAGAAATTGTAGTTGGCCGTAAGGCCGTCTTCGCTGCTTCGTCCCAAGAAGGTGCGGCGATGCTTCGCCCGCTCTGCTCGCGCGTCGAGCAAGTGGGCTCGCTGGCCATCTGCAGCATCACCGACGACTGCCCAGCTTGGACTCTGCTGCTCGAACGATGGTCTGGAAGAAGAGATGTAAGGGATGCCGCCGGCCAAAGACCTGGGCACCTTGGAGCCTTCGTCCCGAGCGACGCCGCCGGCTGAGCCACTGTGAGACGCGAACAGCGTCGACAGCATTGGGCTAGAGCTCGATCTGGAGAGCTGATCGTTGGTCTGCTGCGAAGGGATCTCGGTCTTCATGTTCAGGGCTGATGAGCCCAGAAGATGGTTGCGCCAAACGTGCTGAGTCGTGTCGAGCATCTGCCTGACCGTGTCACGGGGAATGTCGAGAGATCGCGCAAGCTCGTCGGTGGATGCATAGCGCGACAGCGTCAATGCTTTGCGGTCAGTGCCGACGGACGACTTTGGCGGTGAAATTCCGCTGGAGGACTGGGCTGCATTTGATCCGCCAGCGACCTGTTGCATGCTGGACAGCCGATCGAAGCTCGATGACGAGCGCAGAGTCGGCAGGATCAGCGGCCTCTGCAGCTGTCGAGAGACGCGGCGCGAATCCAAGTCACCGTCCTGTCGCTGGTCCATGAGCTGACTCGCAGCGGCAGACTTGAGTTGCTCAGCATCATCATGCGTAGTGGCGGACGGCAGGCCGGGGAGGGCAGGAAGGGCGGCAGTTGGTGCGGGTGCGGGAGGTGGATTTCGCATCGGTCGGTTGCGTGGTGGTGACACCGTTGTCGGGTCGGGTACAGCTTGTGGTGGGTTTCCGGAAGGCTCAGGCAGGGCAGAGGCAAGCACTTCGGATTCTTCGTCGTCCATGTCGAGGTAGGGCAGCTCCGTGGAGGAGCGACTGGCCGGAACTCTACTGGTTTTGGGTCCATCGATGTTCCAACGCTCGCCACCATCCCAGCTGTTCTCTTTGGACATGGCTGGAGCTTTCAGGCTCCGAGCGCCGTCAAAGTGTGGCTGCCTTGACGGAAGGTGCGTCCCCAAGGACTCAACAATGGAGGGCGGCTGTCGGGTTGTGGGCGAAGGGAATGAGCTGATGAGCGAAGCAAGAGCCGGGGACGATGTGGGAAGTGACGCTTGCGGTGTCAGCGTCATACGCGATCCGTCGGCAGAGACAGGCGAGGCCAGCTGCGGAATGCGGAGCAAGTCGTGACCAGCATCGGCCGGTGAAGAGCCGGAGGTACTCGACAAGACTGACGATTGCAGTGCGGCGGAGGCGCTGGCGTTTGAGGGGAATGCAAGGAGCGGTGACTGTCCTGTGGCTGGGGTTTCTCGTATTGTTGGGGCTTGCGCAGGGAAAGGGGAGATTCTGGCCGTGCCTTCGTGGTCCGAGTCGCTGTCGGGGTCTCGAAGGCTCATATCGAGGAATGAGAAGCGAGATGCATTCATATCCAGCAGGCCCGTGGTGCTGAACGGTCGACCAAAGCCTGCTTCATCGAGCTGTAAGGCGGGAGGCGGCGAAGCAGCTGATGCTGGAAGTGGTGGAAGGGGAGGACTAAGGATGGGGGAATAGGTGGTCACGGAGTCAGACGGATTGGTGCGCTTGAGTTTAGGCGCCCATCGTGGTTGCCAGGCCTTTGCGGGGGTTTGCGAGGTCGACGGATCAGAGGCGAGGTTCTGCGAGGAAGTCTGGTCTGCGCCCGGAGCTCCCGACGGTCTTGCTGCTTTTGTGAGCGAGGGAACACGAATACGAAAGCGGCCGCTGTTGGTGCGTGCTACGCCGTTGGAAGCGCTATTGTGAGTTGGCATCATCGCCTGCCGAGAAGGCTCCCCGTTGGGCATGACGGTCTGTGTGTAGGCGGGTGCAGGCGTGGCGTGCAACTGATGAGGCTGATTTGCGTAGGGAGACGTTGACCTCTTTTCGATGCGCAGCGGTGGAGGCGGAAGAGCTTTTGTGGCAAAGTGAGATGCCATGGTCGAAGGCGACTAGGCTTGCTCGCTTGCGTTGAGCTTGCCTTTCAACACGCTCGGGTGTAAGGGCTGCGCGTGGTCATGAATGGAGTAACAGCACGATCTGCAGGGCAATGCGTAGCGAGCGCAGTCGTTCTGGGAAGGGCAGATTCGAGGTCGTCGCAGACCGGCTGCTGGAGATGCCCCTGGCAATCTTGGATGCTGGAAGCACTCGTGGCTCCCGTCAGCTGCGTTGCAGACTGAGCCCTATGATCCGTAGATGCTCTCGGTGGGATGGGATATGCGGCCGGCGCGAATGAATGGATGGTGATGGTGGCTCAGGAACAAAGGTAGGCAGTCGCATGGGAACAGACAGCCACGGCCACGGAGCAGTTGGGTGCCACCGCGAACAGGCACCACTTCGCTGTACAGGATGACGGAATGGCCGCGAGGACAAAGGCGACCCAGGACCCAAGAGGCCGTTGAGCGCGTGCGTGCAGCTCGGATCTGGCATTTGAGCTCGAGTGTCTGTGTCCGAGGCGTTGCGCTGCAAAGCTAAGTGTCTCACCGGTCGCCTCCTGCTGCTGCTGCTGCTGCTGGTCGGGGTGCGTCTTCTCGGGGTCCTTGGAAAAAACGACCAAGAAAAAAGGAGGGCACACCGCAGCGGCCGTTGGAGCGCGTCGAGCGCGACGCCGAGATGCCATGAGCTACGCGCGTTGACTGCAGGTTCTGGTGCAGAAAAGAGGCCCCCAGACAATGCAGCCTGGTCTGGCTGCCAGTGCGGCACCCTGCAGCATCAACGCCTCTTTTCCAATGTGGCTTGGCTTCCCGCTCAAGTCAAGCTATGATCGAGCTCGCCAGGCACATTTGCCAGGCACACAAGGTCCGCTTCATTTCGCGCATCGCCGACGCGGGCGTGCCGGTGCGGAAGCTGAGACGAAGTGTGGACCCTAGATAGGAGCACAAGCGCTGTTACGCGAGACCGTCACCTGGACGCAAATGTCCGCACCTTTCTTCACGCGTCGCACGCTGTCACCTTTGGCGTGCCAGAGACAAGCTGACCATCCCAACGACTCGCTCCTCGCAGCTTCACGGCACAACCCCCTAACTCGGAAGGGTCACTTAGCAGCGAGATGCAATCGCTTGCCGACGCGCTCGGCACGTCCGATGCACAGCTTCTGCTCGCCAGGCGAACCCGGTGCTGCTGGACAAGGAGCTGTCGGTCAAAGCAAGTCAATTCTAGGGTTGTGGGAAAAAAGGACGCTTGGTGCATGAACACTGCCACGACGCCTGGGAATTTTCGTCGAGCGTCCAAAGCCACAGCCGCAGCTTCTCAAGTCGGGAATGGCCCAGGATTTCACTCTCTTCCCGCAAGATCGCAGAGGCCGAGCTGCATCGTTCTCCTACTTTTGCTCGTCCGATTGTACGGGCTCCGTTCGTCAGTGGCTGACAGCGACAAACGATTCCACTCCGACTGGGCGCCACGCGCGCATCTCGCCACCCAACCCAGCTCGTGGGCAACTTTGATCCAAGCAGCTCGACGACTCTCAACCAACAGGGTCCGGCTGCATCGATCGGGAACCCCGCAAGCTTTGTCCGGCCGATCGGATCGCACTTGTCGAATTTGAGCTTTTGCCCCAAGTGGCCCCCTGATAACGCATTGACAGCCGCAAAGGACCCCTGTTCCCGCTCGTGTGTGCTTTGGTCTAAAGCTCAGCTCAATCAGTATCAATGTGACCACGTGGCACAGCTGACCGGTGGGGCGCTTCCAACAATGTCCATTTGGTGGTACCACTGTGCGTGGATCTATGCGTGAGAGTCGTACAAATGAGATCAGGCGAAAGCGATGAGTGCCGACGCAACTGCAGCCAGTGCGATCGAGGCTACAACGCCGCTCGACGCGCTGAAGGCGCCATTCGACTGGCCGGACTGGGATCCGCCCGAACTCGAGCCCGAACTGGAACCGCCGCTGCTCGTCTTGGGCGCAGGCGGGTCCTGGGAAGCCGGAAGCGAGGTGGCATCGCTCACCCTCTGGTCGCCGAGCTGACCGGTGCCAATCATGACGTGCTGGCCGATCGAAGGAATGCCGTTGACAACCAGGAAGGCCATCGCGGGACCGGGCTGGAAGATGTTGGCGTTAGGTGGCATGTTGGACACGTGGAGCGTGCCGCCGACACTGCCGTCCTGGTTGGCCGTGTAGGTCGAATTGAGCTCGAGGTAGCGCTGGCCAAAGTTGACGCCGTGCGTGGCAAAACCAGGTCGGATGATCACCATCTTGGCCGTCTTGATGTTGGTAATGTTGTTCGACAGATCCGAGCCGGACAGCGCAACGTCGAACGAGCCGCCGCCGTAGGCGATCTGGGTGACATTGGGCTGAGTGGGACGCGCCTCGTTGTACCAAGTCGGGTACCACTGCTCTAGGCGGTACTCGGTGTTGGTGTAGTTGGCCGGGTTATCGAAGCTGACGTCGGCGTTTGGGTTGGAGCCAGCGGTGAGAATCGAGCCGTCCTCGAGGAGAATGGCCGTCGAGTGGTACATCCTCTGCACCTGCATGGTCGAGAGGCCGTCGGTCGAGAAGCGCGAGCCCTTGGGTGCGTTGGGGTCGTAAAGCATCGGCTGGAAGTCCGGCTGGTCACCGAGCGAAATGCCGAGGTTCTTGTTGTAGTCCTGTCCGGAGTAGCCACCGGTGCCCATGCGGACGCCCTGTCCAAACCACAGCTTGCCGTCCGGAAGGTAGACGAACGTGCCCATGGAGCGGCCGTTGATGAGGTCATCGTCCTGCTCCCAGGTAGGGTTGCTAGCCTCGGGCGTGATGCGCTCACACACCTTGCTGGCGGCAATGGGTAGCGGGTTATACAGCGGACCAGCGCCGTTGCCCCATTCGTTCAGGGGACGTTGCACACCACCACAGAAGAGCACCTCTTGGGTGTAGTTGTTGGCGGGCGTCATCGGCAGCATCGCCACACCCGCCGAGGCCGGGTAGACCTTCATAGGACCTGTGGTAGACGGAAGACCCTTGGCGACCGAGTTCGAGTCAAGGTTGTACAATATCGCGTCCTGACCGGCCTGGACGAATAGAAGGCCGGAAGCCATGAGCCAAGCGAGCGGATACAGATTCATAGGCAGCGTCTGGGTGAGGAAGTCCATGTTGATCGCATCGCCGCGCGGAGGCCAGTACTCGAAGTTGGGCTGGTTCTGACCCTGGTCGGCGACGTATCCTCCGTAGTCCTCGCCGCCGCCGACCCAGAGAGTGCCGTCAGCCAGCGCCTCGACCGTCGGGTACCACCTGCGCCTCTTCATGTAGTGGTTGCCGTCGTCCCAGTCGGCGGTGCCCTGGGAGTTGGGTGTGTAGAATCGGGCAGCAGCACCTCCGTCGCCGTCATAGTACGGAGCCGTGGTGCTGAAGCGTGGTGTGGTCGAGTTGCCGCCGGGGCCGACATTCTCGTTACCTCCGAAGACGGCCCAGGTGCCGTTGCCGAGCGACATGCCGCCTGCGCAGAAGGTGTTGGTGACGACGTTCATCAGACGGCCGGTACGGTTCTGGGTGTCCCACTCCTCACCCCATGCAGGATGGCCGTTGATGCGCGCGGCATTGCCTTCGGTCTTGTCGAGGATGACCACTTTGCCGGGTGCGCTGTTGAAGAGCATCATGCCCGAGACGGACGAAGAGCCGACGATTTCGCTGCCTCCCGGAGTGGCAGCCATGGCGGAAGTGGCAGCAGTAGCGGCAACTGCAGCAGCAGCGGCCGCAACGGCATTGCGTCTACTCGGCATGCTGGACAAGCAGACAGGTAAGATCCGGACCGTCTATGTATGCTTAGATGGACCAAGGGTCGACCGCTTCGAGCTCGAAAGGGAGAAGGATGAGGCCGAGTGCGATATGTCCTGTGCGGTATGCGAGGTGGAACGGACAATGGTCGAAGAAAGCTGGGGTGGGAGGAGTCGGAAGCAGAAAGGGGTCAGGGAGGAGTTCCATATGATCTTCCTTATGAGGGAGGAGCTGCAGATGCAGGCGTGGGTGGATGGCCCCTGGTGACCGTCGGGCCCTGCGGCTGCACACCATGATCCGCGAGCTGCTTTCGAGAGAGCGTCACGCGGGCAGGCTGAGCCAGTCAACACATGCTGTTCTGCACAGCCGGCATCAGCAAAGGCTGGTTTGCCGTTTTTCAGGTGACTCAACGCTGGCCTCATCTGAGCGAAGAGGGTGCGAACGCCGGCTATTCTGTTCGCCGTCAGGGCGCAGACTGGATTTCTGTCTGTCTGTCTGCACCAAGCTCAAAACAGACGGTGGCTGGCGGCGGGGAGGGACCCTTGGGGCTGACGTCGGACTTGCAGCGAGGTCTGCGCACTCCACGGCAGCAGCATGAATCGCCGCACCACCAGCCCCCAGAGCCAGAGCAGGAGCAGGGGCGGGAGCACGGCACCCCGTCGACACTGGGCAAGCGAGGATCTGAGCCTTGGCATTGGCCCGGACTGGACCACTCTCGGAGCTTGCGCGCTCGATGTAGGCCCTGTTTTTTTGAGCATGAATTTTCCCGCTTGTAACAACACGGACAGCAGGCGTGGGCGCTGAGACGTCGATGCCAGGTGGTGGGAGACGGAGTCCAAGCGATGCCGCGCTAGCTAAGGCCAAACAGCTCGTGTTGGATTCGGCAAAGCCGCGTCAAGATTTCTCCCTCTTTCCCTCTTGGGAGGCTGTACCAGTGGCAGACAGCACAGCCTGCCGAAGGTGTGTTGTTTTTTTTTTGTTTTTTTTTTTTTATGGAAACGGATCGGAAGGGCCGCTCTCGACGTCGCGATCTGCAGCGAAAGACTGCAGTTCGATCATGTTTACTTCATTCGGCAGCTCCGTTCGGACCGCTGGTACCAAATACTGTATGTCGGCTTCCCTGATCTGCGAACAGCACCGTCGGTTTCAAACGCAAACCTCCGGTGCTTCGAAATTAACGATGATCACTGCACGGCACAGTGTATCCACAGGACAGGCAAGGCACAGACAGGATTTTCAGGGCGCCCGCCGCATCCTGAGTAAGTCGCGCATGAGAGGGCGGATCGAGGGTGCCTGCATCGCCCACTGCATCTGGAGGCTCAAAATAACTCTTTTGTTGCTCACACCGATCCACACTTCACGCTCAATTTTGCCTTTGGAACGGCCAATTTCAGCCGGGAACATGTGGGGTTGATTCGCTCATTCCCAACTGGGACAGAGAAGGCGGAACTCCAGCCAAGCAACAAATGAAGCGAAGCCGAGGGCGGGGTGGTTGCCGAAAAGAGGCGAGGTGGCCTTTTCTTCGAAGGTCATGCGAAAGCGGCGGGTGAAACCATGTTCGCGCTCAACTCCGACGACCGGCGTCCTTTTCCTGCAGCGCTGTTACGCCGTAGCGTCGTGCACATTTAAAGATTTGAGAATATCTCGCACGAGTGAGGATAGGGATCTCTAGCGCGCATGGCCAAAATCGACCTCTTCCGGCTTGGCCCTTTGGAAGAGCCGCCAGGGATTTCGGAAGCGAACGTTTGGCGGTTCGAGTCTGCGATAGCCCGCGTTAGTCACACAAAGTGCGTGGTCGCCATCACAAATCAGTCCTGCTCCTCCACCATCGCAGTCACCCATTCTCCTCGACACATCATCACAATGGACGCTCTTGTCTACCGAAAGTGAGCATCCGCACTCGCTGCACCTTGCGCTTGCCCCACGTCCGCCAGCAAGGCTTCAGCAAGGCTGCCCGTCGACTCTGTGCAGAAGACTGACTCCGACTCGTGTGCTGCTTTTCGTCCTTACAGGAACACTGTGCCCGAGCGCCAGCGCGCCCTCCAGGCCGACCCCCGCCCCGTCTTCCAGCGCCTGCCCCGCTCCAGGCTCTACATGGGTCTCTTCATGACCCTCTTCGGCGTCGGCATGTACGGCACCACCGTCGGCTTCTACAACATGGCTGTCGTACGTATCTCGTAACCACCTCCGCATAGCATCGACGTCTTCAGCAGCGCAGGCCCACGATCGTACTGTCATGTGTGCAGACACTGATCCTTTGCCTTCTTTCGACACCTTTTAACTATCTCGCGTCGGTTCGGCAATCCGCGATCACAGGGCAAGAAGAGGAAGTAAATCTTCAGCATGGCGCACATCCACGCGCGCGGCTGCCAGAAGATATGCACAGATTGCCCACACAAGCTTCGCATACTATCCTCGCATCCATGTGAGAATATCAATCGCTCAATCATTTTTGTCGGTGTTTGCTTGCGGAGGATCTTGGGAAGCTATGCGACGCGAAAAGGATCTTTGCACCATCAGGAAGTCTGCTACATTCCGCCAGCACTCGGCCTTCTACGATCGCAAAGGTGCAAGACTTGCTTCCGAGAAGGCGGCTAGTCATCTTGCACCATGTCCAGCTCGTCGTTCTCGATCAAGTCGTGCAGGAACGCGCTAAAGGCATACAGGGGAAACCCGACCACATTGTTGTAGTCGCCCTCGATGCATCGGACCAGAAGGGAGCCGCGGCCCTGTGTGCATCACAAGGACGGAGGGTCACATGAAGCCCATCGTATCAGTCAACAGGACCATGGTGGGAGGTTGGTGAGGGTCGAGAACTTACCTGAATGGCGAAGCCGCCTGCACGGTCGATGCCCTCGTTCGAGTCGACGTACGCCTTGAGCAGGTAGTACGGGTTGTCGGCAAATCGCACCACCGTTCGCTCGCACAACGACCTACGGTGAGAGATACGCATCCGAGAGCATGTCAGTTGCTAGTCGAGGGTGCTGGGGTGAGAGAGGGAATCTTACCTCATCTGGAAGCCGGGTGCTTCAATGACAGGCCAAATCACCGTGACGCCGGTGACCACTTCGCACTGTGCTCCGTAGAAAGTGATCGTCATCCAGAGTGGGCATTGTTGAGCTGGTAGTTAGCATCCAGAACTGCGGCAACGATAGGACAGAGTGGGTGGGGTAGAACGACGAACCTTGTTGCCGTTGAGGTCGGCGAGCATGCGCAGGTTGTCCTGAGCGTCCGCAGGCTTCTCCATGATCACCTCATCCTTGACCACCACTGTGTCTGCCGAAATCACAAAGTCTGGTGGGTCCTCGGGGTTCTCTTCCTGCAACGCCGAAAGCGGAACGGGGCACATCAGCAAAGTCTGTCGTGCGCTCCTTGACCTGCCTATTCGCAATTGATGCTTACAACTAGACGCTTGTATACCTCGAGAGCCTGGAAGAGAGGCAATTTCGTTCGGTGATGTCAGTGCGAGCCTGAGCGCTGTTGGCGGCTGCCGGTGGACCAACCTTCTTGGATCCGGTCTGGACAGGGTACTCGTAGACGGCGTCACCAGTAAACTCAGACTTTGGCAAGTCCTCTTCGAAAGTGCTCGGCACAATTTCTGGCTCCAGCCCCTACGATCAAAAGAAGCAAGACGAACGATGATGAGCTTTTTCGCCTCCACTGATGCCTTGATGAGCAAGATTCGACTTACGACAGAGGCGAGGATCTGCTTGCGGCGCGGGCTGGAGCTGGCGAGGACGACGCGCTTGCCAGCAAGCACATTGAAGAGCGGCGTGTCAAGCGCAAACGGCGTCACTGGATCCGATCGGGTCGTCATTGTGGCTATGGTGGTCGGTGCGGTATCAAGGTTTCCACTGCAGGCCAAGAAGATGTGTGCATTTCGAGCATGGCGTGCATGCAAGACCCGGCCTCAAAAAGCACTTTGGAGTGGAGGCTTCACCGCTTTTCGATACGCTCCTCACTTTAACACAAACCGACTCTCGCAATTCGATCCAAGCTCCTATCCATTGCTCTGGGGAAGTTCTTCAACATAGAACGAGTAGGTTATAGTGGCATTGCCTGTGATGTCGATGGCACGCTACGTCGGAGTTTGAGAGAAGAGCGATGGCAGATTATAGCCGCGCTTTCGTTGGTATTGCGAAGTCAAGTCCTAGCGCCTCGTCCACCAGCTGCACGAGCACCACATCGTTCAAAAGGTAACTCCTGGTTAGCGCCTTGTCCTCGGCATTCATCGAACCACCGCGTACTTACCTTCTTGGCATCGAGTGCGGCACCCCACGATGCCTGATATCCCGCACCGCCGTAACTACGAATGGCAAAAAGGCAAGATCCATCAGACTCTGCTCGACCCCAGACCATAGGCCGCGAAGACTCGACGAACTTACCCATAGTTGAATATGACCTTGACACCATCGATGTCCTTCTCCGCTTTCTCGAGGCGCACGCCTCCACGTCTTGCTGGCCTGAGCCCAACATTCACGCCGAGCACCTCGATGTCTTCGACTCTGGGCTCGGTGAGCGCGTTGCGCTTGCGGGGATCCACAAGTTGCGGAACGATCTTGAGACATCTCTGAAGGATCGTCCTTGTCGTGTCTGCGCGTGGAGAGGGATCCCAGTCATCGACGATGCGCGTGCCGCCGCAGACGACTGAGCCGTCACCGCGCGGGATGACGTATACCTCGCGGCCGCCCTGTGGTCTCACCACCGAGACGCCAGGTAGACTGTGGCGTGGGCTCTGCCAGGGCTTATCCTGGTCAACGCAGAGCCAGGGAGCATTGACGACGACGACTTGACCGCGCTGTGGGTGCATTGCAAGATCATTGATGCCGTCGATACTGCGTGCTCCGAGACCAGGGCTGACCACGAGCGCGTCCACGGGAGGCACGGACGTCCATGTGTAGGCGTCACGATAAACGGCCCGCAACCCGGTGTTGGAGGCTGCGGTACGGATGGCGTGCTGCAGTGAGTCAACTTTAGAGACAACGACACGGCCACCGAGCTGAAGGAAACGCTCTAGCAGCCAATTGAGGTAAACCGGCACGTTGATGTCGATCGTTGAGAATGTGCACCCCCAACCGAACGTCGGAGCTAAACTTGCTGTGGGAAGCTCCTTGAACTGCAGAGATAGCGAAGCGTCAGCCTTGTCCATGTTCACGCCACGTAATAGGCTCCTTGAGACGGGGAGAACTTACATCGGGATACCAGTCAAGTACGCCCTGATACGGCGGCCTCGTGGACTGCGATGCGTCACGCTTCTCGAAGAGCTCCGTCTGGTGTACCCAGACGAGCGGCTCGGGTCCTTGGTCTGCACCTGCTGATCTCGACACAGCAGGCTTATTGATAGGCAGGAGCGGCTCAGCAAAAGCACTGCTGCTCTCTGTCTTTCGTGTACTCCACGGCTTCTCCTGAGCCAGCTTGGTCATCCTCTCGAATGTGATCTTGTCGCCCCTTAATTCGCGTTCCGTCTTTGCGTCGCTCACATGATGTCCACCCTGCATGCAGCATTTCTGTCAGCTCCATGCCATTCGAAGCTCTGGAAGAAGCAGCTCGACTTACCGCCCATACACTTGCGTATTCCGCCGAATGTTTCTGATCCTCCCGCGTCGCACTACCGGGCAGTTCTTTCGCTACGATTGTCACGCGGGTCTTGGACCGACTCGCTCCATCAGCCTGTGCCTCGAGGATGGCAAGCCCTGTAGAGAGGCCTATAACACCACATCCTAGAATGGCGACATGGTGCGATCTTCCCGACATCGTGCTGAAGAAAGACAGTTTCGTGAAGACTGATGGTAGCGAGAAGGAGCAGGTTGACGTTCGTTCGGCGTTTTACAAACCCGCCGAATCCCAACCCCTGCATCCCCGGCATTTCACCGCAAATCCTGCCGTGTATTTCGCCGAAACATTCACGCCAGCCGACCTTGAGCTTCTCGGCAGATCACTGTCACAACTCCTCATCAATCAGTCAGGCAGCAAAGCGCTTGCGCACCTTCTCGGGTGTGAGAATATCAGCTGTGTTCTACAATGGGAGTACATGTTACAACAATCGATGCCGACGCCAGTCGCTCGGCTCGCCCAGCCACGCCCATCGCGGGCCGTGAGGAACGATTGTAAATAAGAAACGTGGCGCACCTCATAGAGATCACGCCCGTTCACGAATCCTGCTCATCCGGCTTGTCGGTCGAGCGCACATTGGACTGGGCAGCCATCTTCTTGGCAGACCCGGTGAGTCCTAACGAGATGCGCTTGATGCCGAGTCCGCCACTGATGCTTCCGTTCTTGGGACTGCTCGCAGTGCTGCCCTTGACGCCCGCCGAGCCGGATCTCTCGGCATCCTTGTGAGGAGACGAAGTCGGATCCTCCGATCGAGCGGTTTTCGATCCTTTCGGAGAGGGCGAGCGAGAACCCTCGCGCTTGTTGTTTGCGCTGCCTGAGCCGCCACCGTTACCGCCACCAAAAGTGTTGCTGATTGTGTTGGCCATACTGCGAATGAATCCGCCGGGCTGCGGCGTCACCTCGGCTCCAGATTCCGCCTCATCGCTGCCGCTTGAGGACCGCGACTCGGACTCGGACTTGCCCTTGTTCTTCGATGTGCGACCTGATTTCCGCTTGGACAGCCGAGACAGTTGATCGTCTGCGTCATCATCGTCGTCCTCGCTTCTGCGACGCTTTTCCGGTATCCTGCTGAGCGATGTTGGCGACAGAGCCGCCTCCGTTGCTGCATCGGTCGCCTTTCGGCCTTCTGCTGTGTCGTCCTCTTCGTCATCATCGTAAGGAACAAGACCCGTGACGGAACCGGACGCACTGCTCGATGTGCGCAGAGGAACGTCCTTAGGCTCGTCGTCGCTTTGAAAGTAGGCGTCTTCTCCCGGATCTGCATCCGCTGCGACAGCGGCGTCGCGTGCGGCATCGCTCTGCTGCCGCGACTTGTCGTCGGCGCCGCCCGGTCGTTGAGCTGCAGGGCCACTCCCCTGCGATGGAAGAGGCTCCTGGTTCCTCTCCCACTCGTCGACGAGCAAGGAGAAGCACGGGGCGGTGTAAGGCAGTTCGGCCAGCTGACGCATGCGGGCACCGTGTCGTTCCATGCAGTGGCTGATCAAGGTCTTCATGTTCTGACTCTTCATGTGCTCGAAGAAGTCGAGGCAAGCGGAGGCGACCAGATTGTTGCGGTCCGCCTCGGCCTCGATCAAACCAAGGATGGTGGAGAGAAGCTCGATCTTGATGAAGTGGCGGTTGGTAAACTGGTTGTTGCTCGCCAGGCAGTACTTGAAGAAGCGCAACGCCGACAGCCTAAGGAATTTGTCGCGCGAATGGAGCAGCGACCCAACCTTCTTGGAGATCTCGGAGGTGAGCACAAAGTACTGGCTTCGGAATGAATGATGGGCGATCATGTGGCAGAGCAAGTCGCACAAATGGGCGTACAGTCCGGAGCGATTGCGCGGCTGAGCAGGCAGCTTCTCGCCTTTGGAGAGCATACGGAAATCCGGAAGCGAATTGAAGGGCGAGCAGAGTCGCGCGATCTCGGCTTCGTAGATCCATGTCAAGAAGCGATCTGGATCGGCTTTGGATTTGTTGAGGCCCTGGACGGTGACGCTCGGTGCCTGGCTGGCCATGGGGCCTCCGTCAGATGCTACGTCAAAGATGATGCGCATCGCCTCGGCAATCTGCGTCTTGAGTCCTGGATCTGGCTCGTTGTGAAGCAGGTCGATCATCATGCTGACCAATGGCCTTGTGTTCTGCTCGACTTGGGACACCACGTGCGCACGCACGCTGTTGGCGTCGTACTCGATGATTGTCATGAGGATTTCGGCGGCGGCGTTGCGGGCGGTTTGTCCGAGTTGCTCGAGGGCGAACTGGAGGACGTTGAGAAGACCCCAGTCGGTCATGGTGCGATAGAGCGAGATGCGGGCAGGAAGTTGGATGTGCTTGCCCATGGCACAGAGCTGCTGCAAGAAGAGAACGCCCTCGGAGCGACGATCCAGAGGCTCGTCTGGATTTGTGAGCACGCGGAAGAGCTCGCTGAGGAAGAGCTCATTCTGGCAGCAGTAGTTGACGATGTCGTTTTGGTGGAAGAAGATGAAGGAGGTGAGGATGGAGACGGTGGGATCGTCGACGACGCGAGCAAGGATGACATCGCGCAGGTACTGGAGGCGATAGGTCTGGTGGATCTTGGCGACGATCATGGGATCGCCAATGTCGACGACCTGCTTGAAGCGGGCACGGTGGGTAAGGTGGTCGCGGTAGTTGGCCTTGAGACGCGGAAACTCGGGATCGTACTCGAGCATGCCGACGACGCCGAGGAAGACGTCGTCCTGGAGGATGTACTCGAAGAGGAAGCTGTCGTTGAGGAGGAGGATGGTCTGCATGATGGTGCAAAGCATGTGAAGAGCGGGGAGAGCCTCGAGCTCCTCGACGGAATGGAAGAAGGGGACGAGTTTGCGGATGTAGTGGGCCTCCATAAGCCAAGTGGTGAGCTTTTCGCGCATCATGGGGCCGCGTGCGGTGGTGTCCTTGAGCATGGAATCGATCTTTTCGAGATTGGCAAGGCTGGGATCTGGCAGGCCTCTGTAGTCGCCCATGATGTTGAGGAGCGGTTCGAGGCCTGAGCCGGACGTCGACATGCCAAGGACGGCGGTCGGCGACTGCGGATTCGGCGTGGTGGGCGGCGAGTCGGTGAGAGCCTCTTCGGTAAGACCCATAAAGTGCTTCTGCACTTCGGTGAGGAACTCCCAGACCTCGTTGCAGCCCTCTGCCTCTTGGAAGCTGAGGGCCATATCCACGCCTGTAGGCTCGGTCCATACGACGAGCGTATCCTGCTGGCGCTGGTAGACCTCCTCCTTGACGACTTTGCTGGCGAGCAGGATGTCCTCCGACTCGAGGTTCTCGCTGACGACGACGACGAATTGGCAGGGCTGAGGCTGGAGTGCCTGCGGCTTGGGTTGTCCGTCTTCGCCGGAGGCATTCGCAAGTAGGGCCTCGTTTTCATCGACTTCGGCGTCGGCGGGCACATCGATCCCCTCGAGAAACTGGCACTTTTCCTCCCTGCGAACTACGAGAAGCGCTTCGTCGACGGTTTCATCGTAAACGCCGGCACAGTAGCCGGTGCCTCGATCGAACCAGGTCTCGCCTTTGAGTTCGTAGACTTTGACCCGACGTGCGGAGCCGCACTGGTGGTAGTTGCCGCGTGAGACGGTGGAGGTGAGTGTGAGTGCCTCATTGGAGGAAGCGGAGAGATCGCCAGATGCATCTTCCTCGAGAGGGATGGCGTTGCTGTTGAGCATGGATGGAAGAGGAGCGGTCGCAGCCGCACGATACTCATCCATGCCTTGCTCTGGATCCATATCCGCATCCTCGACCTGAACGTGGACATCCGAGTCTACTGTGGAGGATGGAATGGCAGCCGCCACTGTCGCCGCGTCTGCACCAGGAATGGGCGCGGGTTCGAGCGCGAGGACCTCATCCGGGATGTCGGGCAGGTCAGTTGTGGCAAAGGCGTGTTGGGAAGGCTCGCTGATGGCGGATGCAGGAGCAGTGTCGGTGGAGGAAAGAGGAAGGAGGGGCAGAGCGGTCGGCTCGAGGGCTACGCCTATGGAAGCAGGCGCGCTCTCCAAGGCCGGCTGAGTCGCATCGGCGGCGTCGGAAGCAGCATGCTGTGGTTGGCTGATCTCGTCGGTGGTCTCGGGTAGAGGAATCGGGAGACCCGGAGTAGGGTTGTCGACGGCGTTTTCGACAGCCATAGCATGCCCTTTGCCGAACAAGCGGTAGATCAGAGCGGAGGGTTGGAGTGAAGCATGCGAGGAACGACTGGAAGGACCGAGTGATTGCGTCGCGAGAACGAGGGGCGTAACCCAGCTACACTCTCATGAGCGATGCTCTGAGAAGAAAGCGGGTGGGTGGTGTTGAGGCTGAAGATACGTATCCGAAAAGGCTATGCTGTGTGGTGAGATGCGGATGCGCGAGGTATAACCGGTGTTGGCCGCAGTGGACGCGGAATGAAGCGCTGTGCGAGATGTTGGTGGCTGTGTTACGTGTCCAAGAGCCGAGATGTTTCGATGCACGAGCAACGGGGTACGATGGCCAGGGGCGGATGATGGCCGATGAGGGAGGGCGCCGGCGGGGAGGGGGAGGAGATGGAGATGGAGGTGATGCGAGTCGACGTGATGGATGCGATGCGATGGATCTCGGAAATGGACCCTTGGAAATTGGCGACGGAAGCGGTCGTCAGGTCGGCTCATCTGCCTCTCGACGCGCTTTTCCGCCGCCACCACCGCCACCACCGCCGCGGCCCCTCAGACTGGCAAAGTGCTGCTGCACCACCGCGTCCCGCTGCCCGTGATTTTTAGGCTTCTCGAGTGCAGTAGTCACGCTTTCAAGGCTGCAGCTGCTCTGCTCTGCTCCACGGCGCGCTCGATTTCCACCAAAAAGGCGCGCGCCGCCGCCGCCGTCCCCACAGCCATCCACAGTCTGCATCAGAGCCAGCCGCTCATTCGAGACTACTCACTGCCGAAAATTGATGGCGTCACAGACTCGCCACTTCGATGCACCTGGCTGCTGCCTACGATACCGTACATTCGC
Organism: Moesziomyces parantarcticus; assembly: GCA_023212605.1. Taxonomy (NCBI): domain Eukaryota; kingdom Fungi; phylum Basidiomycota; class Ustilaginomycetes; order Ustilaginales; family Ustilaginaceae; genus Moesziomyces; species Moesziomyces parantarcticus. The sequence continues at coordinate 499,116 of JALCCF010000001.1, read as the reverse complement.
CCTTCTAAAATGCGCACCACCTCGTGTGATCAAGTCAGTGCATCACCGTACGTTCCTCTTCACCCGGGCTAGCGAGCTGGACTTGGTCATATGTACAGCAGATTGATGGCAGCACTTTTCGTGAATAGCTAGTCATTTTTTCGCTCGTATTGATCACGAAGAAGCCTATTGCGCTCGATCGCCACGACACAGCAGCAATGCTGGTCAAAGCCAAGAGAGGCTCAGCAGATATGATGGCGTCCAGGGGAGAGTGGAGGTCGAATTGCCAAGAACCTCGGAGCCGAAAGCCGCGACCCTGACCCTTTTTTTTTCTTCTAGCCTGTTTGTTCCAAAAATTTTGGACGGTTCCCTGCCACAGAAGCCTGCAGCCGGCTCAGCACACCTGGAACTTCATGCTCGCTTCCTTTGACCTTTCTCGCAGCCATCATACCGGACCTAGCACATCTCGCCTTTGCCTTCGGTACTCACTCCCTGCTACTCGTCTTCGGGAGCCACACGCAGACGAAATGGTGCGCTCGTATCTCCGCCACGAGCCCACCTCGGCCTTCGGCCTGGTTTGCTCGGCCTCGTCCAACTCGATCCTGGACCCAGACACAAAGACGGCGTTTGTCCCCGCTCTCGAAGATGTGCTCGTTTGGGACGTACGTCGAGGCATGCTCCTCGCTACTTGGCACGAAGTTGGTCACCGTTCCAAAGTCACCGCCCTTGCGAGGTCGCCCACCGACCCAGACACGTTTGCTGTCGGCTACGAAGACGGCAGCATCCGCTTGTGGTCTGCAGAGACCACCTCCACCTCAGTCACCTTTAACGGTCACAAGAAGGCCGTCATCGCACTCACTTTCGATCCGCAAGGCTTGAGGGTGGCCAGTGCCAGTCTCGACACCGACATCATTCTGTGGGACCTGGTCGCAGAGACTGGCCTCTTCCGTTTGCGGGGACACCGCGACGCCGTCACCGCCATCGCCTTTGTCCAGACACCCAGCCGCATCCCAGACCGAGACGGAGCATCGTCGTCGGGCGCAGCCCTCGCCCAGCCCGACGCCGCGGGCTACCTCCTCAGCACATCCAAAGACGGCCTGCTCAAGCTCTGGGACCTCTCGCTCCAGCACTGCATCGAGACGGTCGTTCACGGTTCGGGCGAAATCTGGAGTCTCGGGGTCTCTCAGGATGTTCCACTCGCGATGCAGGCAACCAAGGCAGCAGGCACAGAGGATGACGACGCCACCGACACCGACGGCGCGGCCGATGGAGGCGCTCTCGTGCTTACCGGAAGCTCCGATGGCGACATGCGCGTCTGGGAGATCTCGGCAGAGGCTCTCTCGCGCGGCCTTCAGGCGGCTGAAGCCGCTGATCCTTCGGCTGGCGCATCCATCTCAAAGTTCCTCGTCCCGCGCGGGTCGATTCCGCTTTCGGGCAAGCATCGCGTCACCCAGATCGAGTTCTGCGGAGTTCCGCGTCGCCACGACGGCACCGCCAGTGCTGCTCCCGCGCAAGGGCAGGGTTACATTGCGGTTTCCAGCACCGACAAGGCTGTACAGGTGTTCCGACTGCGTTCGACGCAGGAGATGGCCAAGAAGATGGAGCGAAGGCGCAAGCGCAACAAGGAGAAGGCCGAAAAGAAGCGCGCAAAAGAAGGCTCCAATGCAACGGCAACCGATGCTGCCCTCGACATGGGATCCGATCAGGTCACCTGGGCCGACCGAATCGAAGCCTACACCAATGTCCGACCTGCGGCGGGCAAGCTGCGCAGCTTCTCGCTCGTCACTCCGTCGTCCAACAAGTTTGCGCTCAGCGTGCTGTGTGCCCTTTCGTCCAACGCTCTCGAGATCTACAGCGTCCCGTCGCCGCCTCGCTCCAAGGCCGAGAAGGCCAACCCGATCGAGGCCGTGCTTGCAAGTGCACTCGAGGCGCCAGGCCACCGATCCGACATCCGTGCGGTCGCGCTGTCTTCCGATGACAATCTGCTTGCGTCTGCATGTGGCGCTGGTCAGCTCAAGATCTGGAATGTCAAGACGGGCCGATGCATCCGCACGCTTCCGTGTGGATATGCGCTCTCCGTCGCCTGGCTGCCGGGAGACCAGCACGTGTTGGTCGGATGCAAGGATGGCACGCTGCGCAGCTTTGACGTGCGCGCCGGCGTGGCCGTCGAGACGCTCGATGCGCATCAGGGTCCATTGTGGAGCGTAGCCATCCAGCCCGATGGCCTCGGCTGCGTATCGGCGAGTGCCGACAAGGAAGTCAAGTTTTGGGAATTTGAAATGCAGGTCCCGGAGGCAGAAAGCGATTCCGACGACTCCGACGACGCCGCTCCTGCTCATGGCGAGAACGGCACAGCAAAGCCGCAGTCGCCACCGCAGCTGGCGCTGGTGCACGTGCGCACGCTCAAGATGACCGACGACGTGCTGTGTGCCCGCTTCTCGCCCAACGGCAAGCTGCTCGCCCTCTCGCTGCTCGACAATACCGTCAAGGTCTTCTTTGCCGACTCGCTCAAGTTCTTCCTCTCGCTCTACGGCCACAAGCTGCCCGTGCTTTCGCTTGACATTTCGGCCGACAGCAAGCTGTGCGTCACCGTGTCGGCGGACAAGAACGTCAAGATTTGGGGCCTCGACTTTGGCGACTGTCACAAGTCGATCTTTGCCCACAACGAGAGCATCATGGGCGTCGCCTTCGAGCGCGGACAGCAAGGCGGCGGACTCATGGGTGGACGCCAGGGCGACTCGCACCACTTTTGGACCGTTGGCAAGGATGGACTGTTGAAGCACTGGGACGGCGATCGCTTCCAGATGATCCAGCAGCTCGAAGGTCATCATGGCGAGATCTGGGCCGTGGCGCCCGGCCACAGCGGCAAGGTGGTAGTGACGGCAGGAGCCGACCGATCGATCAGGACGTGGGAGAAGACCGACGAGCCGCTGTTCTTGGAGGAGGAGCGCGAGCGCGAGATGGAGCGCGCCTTCGAGAGCGCCGGTCAGACGAGGCAGGATGACGAGAGAGCCATCGGATCGTTGGCAGACGGTGCTGACCCGGAAGCGGAAGGCACGACCGGGCCCGAAGCAACGGCAGTCTCCAAGAGCACCACCGAGACGATGATGGCGGGAGAAAGGCTGGTGGAAGCACTCGATGTTGCTGATGCGGACATCGCCGCCCGCACGGCCGCACGTGCTGCGGGCCAGGCAGAGCCTGCATTCCACGCCCTAATCATGGCCGAATTCGAAACGCCTCGCGGGGGCTTGAATGTGGACCAGGACATCACTGCTCAGAAGTACGTCTTGCGTGTTGTGGAGAAGATTCTCCCCGCTCAGCTTGACGATGCTCTTCTCGTGCTGCCATTTGACAAGGTGCTGTCGCTCATGCGGTACCTTGACTTCTGGGCACGCAAGAGCTGGGACATCCCGCTCGTCTCGCGCATCCTCTTCTTCCTCCTCAGAACGCATCACAACCAGATCGTCTCGAACCGCATCATGCGTCCTACGCTCATCGATCTCAAGTCCCATCTCTACGCCGCTCTCGAGCGTCAGAAGGAGACCATCGGATTCAACTTGGCCGCACTCAAGTTCATCAAGTCGCAGCACACTGCAAACAAGACCGCAGAGATCTACGAGCGCGACGGCATCGATCTCGACGACCACGCTGTCCAGGCCAAGATCAACGACAATGCTCCTAGGAAACGCAAGCTTCACGTCGCTTGATCGGTGCACCCAGTGTAGAAGTCTGCAAATATCGAGCCAATCATCTGCCACTCAGCTCGCCGAACGAATCTCAAGGGTGCGAATCGCACAAATTGCCCACATCGCCGAGTTGCTTGTGTTGAGACGAAGCAATTCAGTCGACGCTGTGGAGTCAATGCACACAGTGAGGCTCAGACGCTCCCATCATCCAAGGTTGTCTGTGCTGATTGTGTTTTTTCGTTGCCCTAACTGCGAGTGCTTGAGCGTGGTGTCGGCCAAGTCAGCGTGCTGCTCTCGCTAAGACGTGAAGGCTCGAGCTGGAAATCGACGAAAGTGGATTCTTGCTTGACGTTGGTCGGTGTTGGAGGCAAGTAGACACTGCTCTGCATGACTCTTCTTTTGCCATATTGCTCAGAAGAGAGGATATCGGCGTCGTCATCGCGTTCCCTTTTGACCGAGATCGTTGTGTTTGCAGCCTCAGCCGACTCATACTGCGATGGTGGCGTTGAGACGTAGCCTCGCAGTCGCTCGCTTGCCGAGCTGGCGCTGGTTGATACGCTCGACGACGCCTCCGATGTCTTACTGCCGGAGCCTGTCGATCTGGAGCCTGCGGCAAATGTGAGCGTGCCCAAACGCGGTGGCGGTGAGGATTGCGTCTCGTCCATGGCCGGTAATCGGATTCTTGACGATGGATGGTATGTCTCGATCCGGGGAGTCCGCGGCTCGCCGCCATCGGTGTCATCCTCGAGGACGGATGAGAGAAGGACGGATGGGCGTGCAAGGGGGCGGCGGGAAGGCGTCGGGCAGATTTTGTAAACCTTTTGAGCCCAGCGCCGATAATCCTCCAATGCATCGTCGAGTTGCATTTCCCGATCGATGGAGGCGAGCGATGAAGGACCAATGCTTTCGTCGCGATCCTGTATTGATAGATGCGGCAAAGCGACCTCGCACGGCCGTTCAGGCAGCACGAGTATCGCGTCGCCGCTGGAAACTTTTGTTCGAGCTCCAGACGAAGAAGCCGCCGACGACACGTAAGATTGACCCGCAAGGATGCCTCGTTTCAGCGCCGAAATACCTGGAGGCTCGCAAGGCTCGACGACCGGCAAGCCGCAAGCATGCGCTCGGACGAGGTCGGAGTCGTCATAGCTTGTTCCCTCGAAGATTGCCTCGTGGGCCGCACGTTCGGCAGCGGATTTGTCGGCGCTCCGCTTGAGCCGCCGGTGCAGGCTGACCCAGGGCTCGCATTTTTGGCTCGGACCTGGTTGAATCATTGCCGGGTTCATGTACCGATTTTTGAACTCACGCTCGTGATTCCGATCGAAGGCTGGGCCTGAGATATCGAGCTTAGGATTCATGCGATCAGAGACGGCAATCCTGACTTTGCAAGGGTCAGGCAAGGCACCGCACCTGCGCATTTCTGCGAGGAGATGCGATGCATGCTTGCGATCCTTTTTGACGGGCTTAGGCACCCACACGGGTCGGAGCCGCATGGTGCGCACGTAAGCGGCATGATACTGAGCATGATGACGCTCTAACGCACTCCTAGATGTGAGGAGCGTGGTTGCTGAGCAATTCTCGACGACGCACGCATACTTGAGGCCCATCTGATGCGTAAAGTGGTCGTGTACGAGGTGAGCCGCGAGCTCCGAGGGCTCGTAGTGACGGTTGCAGCAATGATCCCATCGACAGGCCACTTTGTGAGCGAGTTCTGTGCTTGTAGGTGACGAAGCAGCCGGGGCGATATGGTGGGTGAGGACATGCTTGGCCAGTAGGTCTGCCGTCATGAGCTTGCAGCGACAGAAGACATGACCCTTGCGGTCGAGGAGACCCTTCTTGTCGCGCGGACGCCATTGGCAGACGTACGCGCCTTGACTCTTGGGTGCGGCACGCTTGGCTGACAAGTCAGCATCTTCGCCAAAAGGGTTGGCGAACTCGATAGGATGGTAGCGAACGCCGGAGCGACCTGCACTCTTTGTCCTGCTTGCAGAGGTGCTACTTCCGGGGGCGCGAGAGGCGGACGAAGAGGGCGAAAGCGTGGACGAAGAAGGGACGGGCGATAGTGATGATGATGATGATGAGGCTTCTGACGGTTGCAGATGGCGCTGTGTGGCGTCGCGCAGCAACGGGCGCGGTTGCTTTGATGGGGAGGAGGAGGGCTTTGCTGACGAAGAGCGCGAGGGAGACTTGCGCCGAGAAGCGGTTGCGGCAGCGTCTGGGACGCTGTTGCTCTGGGACGGGATCCAGACGACGAGTGCAGGCATCGAGGTGGGTGATGGCGAGCGACTCGGCCTCATGTTCTTGACGACGTGTTTCAGAGCATGTCGACGATGGATCAAGGAGCGAATCAGGATGTCGGTACTGCCAGCATGCGACGGTAGCTGTTCTCCACTTGTACATCTGCCATCTTGGAGGGCGATTCGTGAATGAGTGGTGGGAGGTGTGGAGCAACGGAGCAATCAACGTCAGTGCGCAATAGAGTGTTGGTTGCAGAGCGATCTGCGCAAGGCGCGTGGGAATGCGCCGAGTTTTCGAGTTCTCTTCTCCAGCAGCAGATGCGCGTCAGGCAAACCAGAGTCGGCCAAATTACAAACAAAATCGAGCCAGCAGCAGGCGGCTTAAGGTCACAGCCGTGTGTCTAATACAGACGTCAGCAATAGCTTCGGCATGAGCCGCGAACCCTACTTGCATGCGCGATTCTGCTGCCTCGACGGATTCTCGGAGCGCGGCGCGCAGTGGCGAAAAAGTCAAGCTTGCATCCACCGCGTGCCTCGCCGTGTGCCTTGCTGTCATGGCCGCACGGACAAGCCAAATTTCTTCCTGCTCTCAGGCAGGAATGATGGAAGATGCCGAGGCGACCGCCAAGCTGTGCATTTGCGCATGGAACACCGCCTCGCCGACCAACCCGGATCCAATTGGCCGTTCCTGCCACCGGCTAGGTGCCATCTTCTTTCCTTTCCACTCTCACCCTTTCTCGACCCGCCGCATCATCGGAATCAAGCCGGCGTTTTTTGATCGTAGATCGCGCCGGCACATTGCGGCTGTTGCAATTCGCCCGAACCAGTCCATTCCAACACCCAGCTGGTTGACAGCTCGCGTGGTCGTTTCAATCAATCTGGCAATCTGGCTATCGTTGGCTAGTGATCGTCGCCACCGTCTTGACTCCACCCAGAATGGCCGCCGGTTTCCTCGACGCGCTCTTCCGTCGCCCACAGAGGCTCATCGTGCTGGTCGCGCTCTTCCTCTTGGTGCTCTCCTTCTCCACCTACCTATCCTTTTCGGCCAACGGCGTTCAGAATGTCCGCGACCGCTGGAACTCGCTCCCCGCCTTCTCCAGCCCATGGCCGAGCGCACAGAACGGAGGAGCCGCCTCCTACCCGCCGCCCAAGTCCGTTGCAGACATGTACACGCACAACCCGGGCACGCCTTCCTCCATCGACGAGCTCTCCAAATGGGCCCAGGTCGGCGACGACGGCAACCTCTATCCGCCCACCTTTGTGCCTCAGATGGCCAACCAGGCGCCCCGAGCCAAGGCCGGCTTCATCGTCCTCGTCCGAAACGCCGAACTCGAGGGCATGCGCTCATCCATGCGCGACGTAGAGGAGAAATTCAACCGCAAGTACGGCTACCCTTGGATCTTCCTCAACAACGAACCCTTCACCGAGGAGTTCAAGCGCGGCGTCCGACAGATGACCCGCAGCGAATGCCGCTTCGGTCTCATCCCCAAGGAACACTGGGGCTATCCCGACTTTATCAGCCAAGAAAAGGCCGCAGAGACGCGCGTAAAGATGAAGGACATCATCTACGGATCATCCGAAAGCTATCGTCACATGTGCCGATACCAGTCCGGCTTCTTCTTCCGCCACGAGCTCACCCTCGACCTCGACTACTACTGGCGCGTAGAGCCCGGCATCAAGCTCTACTGCGACCTCGACTACGACCCCTTCGTCTTCATGCAGATGAACAACAAGACCTACGGCTTCACCATGGCCCTCTACGAATATTACGACACCGTGCCCACACTCTGGGACACCACAAAACAATTCATCGCCGCACATCCCGAATACCTCGCCAAGGACCACGGCCTTCACTTCCTCACCGACGAGCCGCAACGTCTGCTCGAACCGGGCTGGAATCTTTGCCATTTCTGGTCCAACTTTGAAATAGGTGATCTTCGTTGGTGGCGATCAAAACCGTACATGGACTACTTCGAATGGCTCGACAAGGCCGGCGGATTCTTCTACGAGCGATGGGGCGACGCTCCCGTGCACTCAATCGCCGTCGCCATCATGCTCGATCGAAGTCGATTGCACCACTTCGACGACATCGGATACTTTCACAATCCCTGGAATCACTGTCCAGCAAATCGCAAGAAGTACCACGACTCCGGTCGATGCAACTGCGATCCCAAGCAGTCCTTCGATCGCGAGGGTTACTCTTGTCTGCCAAAGTGGTGGCGAGGCGCCGTCGAGGGAGAGCCCAAGTAGCGTGGCTCCTTGCGCAGATGCAAACACCTGTACGCCAAGTGAGGCAGCCTTACCCCGAGCAGCAATCGACAGCGTACTCTCACTCGAGCGTCATTTTGAATGATTGACTGGACGACACCGTAAAGGCGTAGTTGGACGAAACCGTGAACGGTTGATTGGAAGACACCGTCAGCGCTTGTGCGGACGAGACGGTGAACGAATGGTTGGATGAGATCGTGGACGCTCCATCAGACCAAACCGTGAAGAGCTGATTTTGCAAGGCTGTGGACGCGCGATCGGACCAAATCCTGAAAACTTGATCGGACGACACCGTAGACGGCTGAATAGACGACACCGTGGACGCATGATTAGACGAGACCGTGAACGACACCAGATCTTCGCTGTCCTCCAAAACTTGCGGATTGTCGCCGGCCTCGCAGTCGGCTTCAGGGGCTTGGACCCGGGCTTCGTGGCGGGCTTCCATGGCCTCGTCGCGGGCTTCGTACAGGGCTTCCGTGGCCTCGGCGCAGTATTCGTCGCCGGAGTCGTCGACGGTTTCGTCGAGAGTCTCGTCGAGAGCTTCTTCTTCGTCTTCATCGCAGGTTCCGTAATGCCGGGCGAGCATACTTCGTTCCGCCGCGAGAAAAGCCGGGTCGTTCTCATCGAAGTCGGAACGATGCTTTAGTTCAGCGAGCAACCTGGTCGACTCTTGCAAAACCCACCGCATGCTACAAGAGATGCCATCCCTGGTGCATGCTTCGCATTTTTGCGCATAGCAATCAGGCGACGGAGGGATGCAGGGCTCGCCCTTCTTAGTACATGCCAGACAGCCTCCCCTGTGCCAATTGCGCTGTATTAGAAGCTTACGAAGCTTTTGCTTCTTTGGAGAAGGATAGCGCTTTCGCCCACCTCCAGGGTTCGACGAGCCAGGGCCCTGCCCATCCAAGCATCCTTGATTTTCTTGGCCCACAGCAGATCGAGCCTCGCCGAGCGTGGGAGCGTTTGCCTCAGCTAGGCTCGAAGGGCCTTCGGCCTCTTGCTCGCTGAGCGCATTGCTCTGCTGCGTCGCTTTAAGTCTGCTCGAGCGAAGTCTACTGCGAGTTTCTGGTGCCTTGTTGTGGAATATGTATCCCATGGAGTCTGACAAACGAGATACTTGCGGTCGTAGTACAAGGAGCTTAGTTGGTATATTGAAGCACTGGCCTCAGGGATTGGATGACAGGAAGAGATGCGAGCCTGAGACCTCGAATGCAGTGAGTAAGTAGTTGATATGACGCCTCAAATGCTGCAAGGTGAACGGAGGCAATGCTGGTGATGATGTGAGACGAAGAGATCTCTGATGACGGGGGAAATGTGTGCGTATAAATACACGACAGGAATTGGTATCGGCCTGCTGAGACGCACACCTGCTCATGTCATTCCGAGTTCTCGAGGAGAGTCCAAGGAGCGCGCTCTTCAAGTGGTCTTTCTTGATAAGATTCATGCATTCTGCAGTGACGCAAGAAAGTGAGGCATGCGGGGATTACTTGAGGACAGTCCGACGGCACTCAAGCGAGGAGACACAATTTGTCTACGACAGTTGGTGACACTTCGGCAGAGGGAGGTGCAAACCGGAGGACCTTCCGTCTTGTCCGCACGACATCTGCCTGAGCTGCTCTACTTTGACTCGACAACAGAAAAGCGAGTGAAGATCGGAGAGCATCTAAGCTAACATTCATTGGCCGTCGGCACGGATGCCTGAGAGCGGATTTCATAACTTCGCTGGCACTGATCAAGGGGGATCATCGATCACGAGCTCATCGCGCCGTTCTCATGCGGGGTTCATCTCACAATCCTTGTTCCGTTCGCTTTCGGAAATGCGCTGCCATGCAGAATCCATCGCAGATCGCAACGAATGACATCGCCCGTTCTGGCCTGCCACCTCAAGCACCGTGTGACTGCGATGAATTTTGTCGAAGGCGAGCCGAGTACAGCAGCTAAATTAGGGCTCCTTGCGCAGACGGATCAGTCTGTCAGTCCTTCCTCGCTGTCATGAGGCCCCTTGTGTGAATGCGAGCTGCGGGCTCACTATTGCGTTGCAAGAAGCAACTTGCCGCTCTCCATGAATTGCAAGACAAAGAAGCCATCAGAAACGAGATCCTGGCATTCTCTTTGATTTGCGATGGCATCCAGTGCCGATTCAAAAGTACGGCTTGCTGACGGTATATGAGATGCAGAAACGAAGCGGATACGAAAAGACAAATATTGACCCTGAGCGTCCAGTATGCAGATAGAGGGCGATGCCGGAGAGATGACCTCAGGTGCCCGCCATGCGATATCAGCATGCACGTCTCCGTCGACAAGAGGAAGGGCATGTGCGAAACGGAGAAAGATGAAGCTGAACAACACCAACGGCAAGTTCAAGGGCCGCTATGGTCAGTGAACGACAAAGCGAATCGCAATCCCGCCGTTGTTCCGGTTCTCTCCCCTCTAAACATCAAGAGTGCTATCGGATGCGCACAAGAACTTGATCAGACCCTGAAACAAATTCCGATGGCCATCTGAGGGGGCTCTTGAAACGTCGTTGCATGATAAGGAGGACACCGACCAGGCCGGTCCAAGAGCGATGACGGCGTGTTCCCTTCGTGGAAGACAAAGTGCAGCACCAGTCTAGCCATCTCTGTAATGATCGAATGCTAAGCTCTGATTCATAATCGTGGAATGCGCAAAGCGACGTCAACAAGCGTACGCGCTTCTCTCACTGAGAGAGGTCAGAAGTCGAATTCCGCAATCCAGACTGTGTCCGCGCTTGTATGACTCGCTGCGCAGACTTACAGGCCACGACAAACTCTGGTATGAGAGTATCAAAGCTAAAGACTAACTCGGCGGAGCTCTCGTTCCTTTTGCGGATTCCGCATGAGAACGGCCTGATCTATTTACTATCAAAGTCCCGGCTGAATTTTAGTACAATTACGAGAGCCGCTCGCAAGCGGGGCCGTCGAGCTGAACCTGACGCAGAACACGTCCTTCTTGACGCATGCCTTGCAACCAGCCTCGGGTCAGTTGCGGCGCATCAGGGTCTTGCGCAGCTTCACCTTTTCGGGGGAAACGGAAGCGCCTTACCCTGTCCGGTTCCAGAAGAGCGCTTGCGCTTGCCCTCCGTGCGCTTCGATCCGCCTTGCGCTAGCGCTAATTTCAGCATCTCGCGCCAGCTTGAGCACATTTAATATTGCGGCAATTACTTCCGCACTCGCAGCAAGACCAGCCCAAACTCTTGTTGAAGTCGATCCACACCTTCCACGGTCACACATTCAGGCTTGGCTTCTAGTGATTTCAGTGAAGGCTGACTAGTCCTCGACAATGTGACGGTAGAAAGCACGGACGACGCCGGGGTGGCTCCTGACGAGGCCTCTCCAATTGATCCAACCAAACGGCTCGTCGGCGCGTGCGAAGAGATCTCCCTTGGGAACATCGCTGACGATCTCGCCGTCATTCCGCTTCGACTGAGCAGCCTTCCAGGCGCTGACGAGCTCCGGACTGAAGCGGTCCGAGTCGAGCGGCTCCAAATACACGTTGAGAGCAGGAGAGCTGAAGAAGGCGACCGAGTAGCGGTCTTTGGATCCGGAGGGATTGGAGACGACGCGATGTGTTGCAGCTTGCACGATGCTGTTGGTGAGGAACTCGACTTGCTGACCGAAATTGACGATGATCGAGCCGTCGACGTGCGGCACAGACAGCCAAGACCCGTCGAAGTCCTGCGCTTCCAAGCCGCCGACTTCGGCAGATGGTGCGAGGATAGTGAGCCAACCGCTATCCTTGTGTGCTCCTACGCCTTGCGTGCTCGATGGATCGGAACGCTTGATTCCATCCACCGTGTCGCCCGTGGGGTATCGGATCGTCTTCATGCGCGCATACGGCAATGCACCCAACTTGCCCAACTCTGCATCTCCCGCCTCTTTCGCAACGTTCCCTGTGAGAAACTGTGCCAGCTCGCCTTCCCCTACTCCCAGAGCCAATTCGATCGCCCGCGTGAGCTGGTTAGACACTTCGTTGGCTGTCTCAAACCAGTCCAGCACAATTCTCCTGTGGTCCTCGCACACTTCGTCTCCGACAAACTGGTTCGGTCCATACAAGTTCAGGAACGGCCACTTTTCCACCAACTTCGCATCCTGAATCGGCTGGACTTCGGGCGCATAGTCTACCTGGTCCCGCAAATCCTGCTTCGACTGTGTTCGTTCGTCGCCAAACTTGCAGTATCCTCGAAAATGCCGGCTGTTGTCCATATCGATCTTCATGCGCTCGTCGATCGGTAGCGCAAAGAAGCGCTCCACCAGATCAAACATCTCGGCACGTTTGACGTCCAGCGGAGTGCCGTGGAGGTAGAAGAAGCCGATTCCGACCATGGCGGTGCGAAGGGCAGAGACGAATTGCTGTGAGGATGCGCATGTTGGGTCGGAAGGATTCCAGAGGCGGTAGTCGAGGTGGTAGTCCGAGAAAGATGAAAGCGATTGCTGCTCGTCTCCGGCGGTGGGCGGAGCTGTGCTTTTTGAAGCTTGAGGAGCCTCGGATTGGGCTGGCACCGCAACAGGAGCCATGATGGGCTGAGTGCAGCGAGCGGATAAAGTCGAAGCGCAAGAACAGCTGCTCTAGTCGGTCTAGTATACCCTAGTGAAAGCAGATTGAGCTGTTTCCAGGAAGCGAGATGGAGGTGAGAAGGAGCTCCAAGTGATGTAACGGAACTCAGTGTTTCTGGTGCGGACTTAAAGCCTCCACCCGGGGAACAAGGTGCGGCAGGGACGTGCGCGCCTGACCTGAGCTCTAAACCCTGCGAATTTGCCCCGCGGGGACAAGTCCAGTAGCGCGCGCGTACTTTGCGAACCTGCATCATCCAGCCCAAGACGTGCTTGCTCGGCTCACTTGCGCCACTCATCACTTTGACACGGCGACGGCTCATCCTTCAACATCCCATGATTTCACGACTTGCTTTCCCTGATGGTATATATAATGATTGCGATAGCATCTCTGCTTGCAGCGATTCTAGGAAAGAGGGGCATGATCAGTCCAGACCTTGCCGGAAGGTCACGTTCAGCCCGAGTGTTTAAAGGCGCGTGGCCTTGTAGAAGCTGGCGTACATATTGACGTTGTCGATGGGCTTGCCAGTCTCGCGGATGTGAACGGCCTCGACCTTGAAGCCCATCTTCTCGAAGCGCTGGTTGTACCACGGCTTCTTGGCGGCGCTGCGGTAGAAGACGGCGCCACCGGGACGCACGACACGGGCCAGCTCGCATACTTCGCGGTCGAGGTCCGAGACCGACTTGTCCGAGTCCTTGCGCGCCTGCTTGAGCGTGGGTGCCGGGCGCGAGGCAGGGACGGGGTCGAACCAGTCCATGTGGTCCATGGTGATGGCTCGAGTCAGCGCACCGTCCTCGAACCCACGCAGCACATTGACGATCGAGTCGGTGTGCAGGCGGAACGAGTCGAGGCCATTCTCGAGCGCCTGCTTCTTGAGCGCAGCAAAGCCGTCTGGCTTGAGGTAGAGCGGGCAGCTCTGCTTGGTGTACTTGTGCATCAGGCAGAGCTGGTAGTGGTAGTTGTCGTTTTTGATGAGGCTTCGGCTGGGGATCGAATCGAGCGTGTCGATGGCAAACTGCTCCGCCGACACACCCTCGTCGAGGAAGATCTGATACTGGTTCATCGGGACGCCAAGCGCATTCCACAGGAATGCAGGGTTGGAGAGGAAGAGGCGGATGAGCGGCTTGTTGATCAGCGTCGAGCGAAGCTTGCGGTTCCAGACATCCTGCTGCTCCTCGACCGAGTTGGCCGTGCACATCTTCTCGACCCAGCGTCGCACACCCGTGACGGTGAAGGCGAACTTGGCCAGACGAAGAGCATGGCCCGAGTAGCCACGGAAGTAGAAAGCCTTGTCAAAGGCGTGCGTGTTGAGCCTCCAGAATTGGTAGGCGTGCGAAGAGAGGAAGGGCGAAATCTTGGAGTCGAGGAGCTCGCGGAAGTTGTCGATGCGGCCCTCGCCGAACATTTGCCACATCTCGTCGTAGGATAGAGAGGCGATGCAGGCCAGCTTGAGCTCGAGCAGGTGACCCTGGCAAGGATTCATGTCGACAGCGTGGATCCTGTGCGGCTTGCCTGCTACTGCATAGTGGAGAGCGTTGTCGCCCGCCGAGGTGATGCAGAGGATCGAGTCGTCGCGGCCCAGGTTGAGGTGTTCCATGTCGACGTAGGGGTCCTCCCACGTGAAGCCGTAGATCCAAGTGCGGAACATGTCGCTGAACTCGTTGTCGACAAAGGGAAGACGCCACTGTCGCTTCTGGTAGTGGAAGGAGCTCAGCGGAAAGTGGGGTCCGAGCTCGAGCTTGAGAGGACGGTGGGAGTCAGCATCGCTGTCGGTGGTCGCCTCAGACACCCTTCGTCGGAGAAGGCTGCGAGTCGAGTCAAAGGTGGCGTCGGCATCGATTGCAGTGGCGGTGGCGAAGGCGGCCTTGGAGTTCTCGTTTCCACTGTGAAGGTAAGCGAGTTCGGGAAACGAGGGAGGTACAACGACGCGGTTGCCCGCCTCGACCTCGAACGCCTGAATTGCCTTGAGGGTGTCACGCTCACGCGAAACACCAAGCCAGATGTAGTAGGGGATGCGCACGATGAAAGGGACGATGAAGTTGTTGCGACCATTGAAGCACTTGATGGTGCCGAACTTGTGCTCGAGATAGTCGCGGCGGGCTGGGTGAAGCTCGATGTGGTCGAGCGAGAACCACATGCTCCAGAACCAGCGGCTGAGCCAGCCGCACTGGCGGCGAGTGTCACCGCCGATCCAGGGGCTCTTCTCGGTGGGCGTGGACTTGCCGGAAACGTAAAAGTCAACGACACCGAAGACGCCGGTAATGGGGTCAAGGAAATCGTAGATGCGGTCAAGCACAGCGTAGAAAGGAGGAATCATCGAGATCGAGTAGCTGCAGGTGAAGAGGTCCACCTTCTGCTCGGGGGCGAGGCCAGGCATGCTGAACTGGCTAGCATCTTGGCAGAGCACCTGGACATTGTTGAAGCCTTTGGCGGCAAATCGCTTGCGGGCCACCTCGAGCAGAGGCTCGCAGAGGTCGATGAGATAGACCTGCGAGAGCTCGCTGATGGGGAAGTACTCGTTCATCTGCTCGATGTTCCAGCCTGTACCACCGCCGATGTCGACCCAGACGAGGGGCTTGCCAGGTTTGGAAGCTTGCATGTCACGCAGCTGGGCAGCGCACAGCTTGAGCATGGTCCTGCGCCCCTTGAGGAGGCCAGAACGGGTCGAGTCGTAGACTGAGAGTCAGGAGAGATAAGCAAACGTCAGCGACAGCCCCGGTCGTTCCTCTTGGCCCTAATTCAATCAGCCCCGAGTTGAGTGTAGAGACTTACCATTTGCCTGGTGCTGGTAGAACTTGTCGAGGCGCTGTGCCTGGTTGGTCGTCTTGCCGAGAGGCTGGAGGAAGCAGGTGTAGCTAAACACGAGAACGTCGCGGACCTTTTGGCTGAGGGCGGCTGCGAGCCCGAGCAGAGTCATGAATGCAGTGAAGACTGCCGTCAGATTGACAACCGAATGCGGGAGGTAGGAGTAGATCTGCTCCAAAGGCGTGCCGGCCACGCTGGATTCCACGAATCCGAGCATCTTGTCACGCTTCTCCATTGGAAGAGGGCAGTGGGTGGTGATCGTGGGAGCTAAGGGTGTAGATGCAGATTCTTTGGCGGGAGTCCTGATGTCAGCTGGAGGGTGAACAGCAGCAATGGATCAAGGCCGAGCGAGTGGAGGGGGAAGATGAGACCCCAGCGTTGAGCTGAGACGAGGGAGGAAGGGTTGAACACGACTTGGGGATGTGGGCCAAGCACAAGAGATGATGGTGGTCGATGATGCACGAAGGTCTTGCTGAGAAATGTCCTTCTTAAGGGACAAGGGTTGTAGCGGCCAGCAAAAGCGTTCGTGCCGCCACCGGGTAAGTTTGGGTAGCCGCGCACGGCTCACCCAGGGCAGATGTCTTTGAGAAGGCTTGCTGCACGGGCAAGAAGGAGGTGCATGCACAAAGGCAGAGGCGCAGTCTTGAGCTTCTTCGCGAAGAAGAAAGTGTTGCACTGTGCGAGGCGCGCTTGAGGACGCGACGAGGCAGCAGGGCGTGGGTATGTGCATCTGAGCTGTCAGTCGGTGGCTGGAGAGCTGGGGTGGGGTCTCTGCACATTCTGTCGCTCCTGTCGGTTGAGCAGAGCTGCAGAAGCTTCAAATGTGCCGACCCTGTGCTCATGCCGGTGTTTCATCTCACCAGCCGTCACACTTCTGTGCGCGCACCTTTTCTGCACAATCACATCGCAGCCAGCAACACCAGTCCTCCCATTTGAGTTGAGAACTGGTCGAGATCGTCAAGCTTTAGGATGCCTGACTTCGAGTCGCTCTCAGATCTTTCCTGTCTAACGGCAAGGGGCGTGCGGCGACGCAGGTGGCTGCCGCATCCGCGACGGTCTTTACACTCTGCCAGGGTGGCTCGGTCTCTTTCTCACGCTCCAAGCTCTGCGTGGCGGGAGATTCGCATTCACGGAGCCAGAGAAAGCGGGTTGGAGCTTTGTTGGGCAAGCCACGCCAAGGCTGAACGGGGTGTGCTGTGCCCTTGCGGTTCGGGCATGTACGGCCTATTGACGAGGGAACGTGCAGAGGAGCCTAAATTCCCAGACAGGCTCGGTCGGCAAAGATGGACGTGTCGGCTGCACCCGCAACATCCGCACCCGCAAGTCCCGGCTGGCTCTTGCACTCAAGCTTGCGGATCTGCTACATTCTCAGCATTTGGTGACTCTTTTGCTCTAGCTTGCTATCTCCACGTTGAAAGCAACCGACTTCCATCCGATACTTTTGAGAGCATTTCAAACTGCAAAGCAAAGGGAGGGGCCTTGGATTGTGCGCTTTGAGGTGTGCAACTGTGGGGAAGTGCGCTGAGGGTCCGCGCCGAAAGTGACGTGGGCTGGGGAGCTACGTGCGCACTTTGGGACCCCACGTTCGCTCGGCTGCACGCGCCCTGGTCCGTGCAACGGCAACAAATCGCTGCGAACGTGTCCTCCGCCAAAGTCACAAAATTCGCAGCCCGACGCTTGCTTTTTGCTTGACCAGCAGAGATGCGACTTCCACACGACACCCTCGACCTTCGCATGTGAGATAGCGCCGCCTGGCAACGCAACAGCTGCAACTATCGGGACCACGCATCTTCCATTGAGGCTCGCTTGCTTGGCTAGCCCCCAAGTCTTGAGGCCGGCATCCCCGATCGCCAGCTCATCCGCACCGGCCGAATGAACAGGCGACTCCCCATCGCCAATCAGATCCCGGTCCTTGTCACCAGTCTTTGTGGCCATGCCTCCCATCCTGACTGGCAGTCGTCGTCGACGGGATGAGCAAGGCTCTCGATGATTTTGTCCCATATGTTAGACCAAACAAACTAACATTAGGCGTTGAAAAATCCAAAAACCGAGCGTCGTCGGTTCCGAAGTGGCGGGGCAGCGTCTGACGACCAGTGCAGCGAGCTGTTCGAGTTAAGCCTAGTGCGCTACTACCTTCGCTTTCCATCGTTGACACCACAACGCAACACCATCCTGTGCGATCATCACGATGGAGATCGACCTGTCCAAGCGCGATGAGGTCGCCAGCGCTGGCGGCGATCTCATCGCCTTCCCACTCCTGCAGCTCATCAGCGAAGCACGCAACGAGCACGGCATGCGCCAACAGGACTACGCGCGTTACCGACGCTACTGCGCCTCCAAGGTGCATCGCCTCCGTGAACTGCTTTCCTTGACCCACTCCGATGGCTCGCAAAAGTCGGACGCCAAGAAGAACAAGGCTGGAAAGGCTGCTCGTGGCAAGAAGCCCAAAAAGGCTCAGCAGGCAGCTGCGCAAAGCGCCAACGCCAAGGGTCACGGCAACGTCTTCACCGCCAAAACGCTCGATGTCGCCCAGGTCAATGATGCTCGACCCGCGCACCTGCTGCTGTTCGAGGCCGAGAGAGCCTGGGCCTACTCCCAGGAGCTTCGCTCCGAAGCTTTCGAGGACGACTCCAACCCGCAGCTCCGCAAGCGCGGCATCTCGAGGCTCCGCCGCGCAGAGCAATGGTCCGACTCGCTCCACCAGCTCGTCCAGGCGCTGGCCGCCCGCTTCGACGCCTACGCGCGTGCAGAGACCGCCGCTTACCTCCTCACCATCAAGGCAACCACCGCCTTCGACCGCTCTCAGTGGGACAAGGCCCTCCAGCTCCTCTCGGTCAACCGCTCCCTCCTCAACGCCATCGCCGCCAACAGCCCCACCAGCCGTGCAGAGGCCCTTGCCAACAGCTTCGTCGACGCCGGCGAAGCCCAGATGCGCTACTCGGCCTATCAGCTCGGCAACTCGGAGCAGGACATGGACCGCATCGCCCAATCGACCGCCACCGCCGACATCTGCGAACAGGCTCTGCCTGGCTATGCTCAGCTGCTTCAAGAACTCGCTGCTGCTAAGGCCAAGGCTGGCACTGTGCAGAAGCAGGCACTCTCGCTTAACTGGCACGGCCGCCAGATTCCCGTGCGCAACCCCGAGCTTCTCGACACCATTGTCGCCGCTCAGTCCGAGGAAGCTGCGCTCCGAGACTCGGTCCTTGTTGAAGCCGTCAACGATCGCGATGCTTCCGCAGCTATGCGCAATGTCAAGTCGGCCAGTGCACAGACCAAGGACGGCAAGCGTCCACGCCTGTCGCACGCCCAGCGCAAGGCCAAGAAGCGTGAGCTCGCGGGCGGCGAGTCGTCAGCCCATGGTGCACGCAACGCCACCAACTCCACCGTTCGTCTTGGCAAGGCTGGACGCACCGAGCTCGACCCCTTCGACCGCGCCCTCAGCGCCTTTACCGATGCAGAGGACGTTGCTCGCAAGCTCGTCGACGACAATGCCGAGGCGCTTTCCAAGAGCCATTCCGCTCGATATGAGACCGCCAGCAAGGATCTGCAGACGGCCCACGACTTTGTCTTCTATCGCTTGCTCGCCCTACGCATCTGGCGCAACCTCCGCCTTGTCGCTGAGGTTGAGCAGCGTGCCGAGAAGCGTGAGAAGCGCGCCATGTCAAGCGTAGAGGCTCGCCTCAAAGGCAAGATCGGCACTACTGCTGCTGCTGCAAAGCGCAGCAAGAAGAGCAAGCGCAAGCAGCAAAAGCTCGACGAGGCTGTTGCAGCCAAGAAAGCCAACCCTCGCAAGAACCCGCCTGGATCTCGCGCCAAGCTGCCGCGCTCCGCCGGACGCAAGCAAGCACGCAAGCCGGCCAGGAGCGGAACCCGAAAGCTCCGCTCGAGACAGGCTCTGGCCCGCGAAAACCGAGCGCGTGCCATAGCGGCGCAAAAGTCGAAGCGACGCGGCGCCCGTTCGGTCCCCTCGCTTGCCAAGCTCCTCGATGCGGCAGAAACGAGTCTCGTGGCCATGGGATCCATCGGTCTCATCGAGTCCGAGCCCGACGTGTCCAGCCTCGTGGAGGCCAAGGCGGCGTGGTTCCGAAGCGAGATCCTGCGCCATCTGGCCCGTGCTTTCTCACTGTCGGGTGCTCATGCTGAAGCCGTTCTGCTGCTCACTCGTGCTCAGCTGTACATCCGACAGGCACGTCAAGCGGCTGAGCTCGCCGAGGACGTCGACGAGGAGGACGCCGACTTCCCGCCTCGCCTCAAGTCTAGCAGTGGTTCCGACGCCGTGTTTGATCACTCTGACGAAGTCCTCGCCGGCCTGAAGCGCAGCGTGCAGAAGGAGATCCTCAAGGCTCAGCAGCAAGATCAGGGCAAGAAGCGCAAGGCTGGTTTGACTTTGTCCGACTCACGTGCCGGTCAGGCGCTCCAGGAACTTGCACGCAAGTACATCGACTTTGACCCGGTCTCGCTCGAAGACGCTCGTCGGGTGCCCGACGACGTCAAGGCCGAGTATGAGCAGGAACAGCGCGTCGCCTCCACTCCCGCTCCCAAGGCCAAGCCCGCTGCCGCACCCAAAGCACCTGCCAAGGCGCCCGCCAAGGCCAAGGCTGCCGCTGTGCCAAAGGCCGCCCCAATCAAGCAGCCCGAGCACAGGGCAGAGCAGCCTCCAGTCGAGGAGCAGTCTGACGAGGCCGAACACTTCGACGAGCCTGAGGACGATGCTGAGGAGGCTGGAGATGTCTCGCTCGCCTACGACCCTGGCAATGCACTCGCTGAAGAAGAAGAGGCGCGTCTCGAGGCCGAGGCCGCCAACAAGAAGAAGGGCTGGCTCGGCGGCTGGTTTGGCCGAGGCTGAGCCTTGTGTCCGCTGCCTGCGACTTGCTTCCCCATCGTGCCTTCTCGTTCGAATCGCTGTCGTCAAACATGTCTCAATTCATCAACTCTCAATCCTGAACCTCCCACGACCACGAGTGCCCTCTGTCTGATACGATGATGGACAGAACTGTTGAGCTTCGAAATGTGAAGGGAAAATCTTCGTCACAGGCTGTGAATATATGAACGCAATAAAAATCTTTTGCCGAAAACGATGGCCTCGTGGCGCAATGGCTAGCGCATAGAGCTTCTAAAATAGAGAAGGGAGTTTTATCCCATTTCGAAATAACTCTAAGGCTGCGGGTTCGAGTCCCGCCGTGGCCTCTTTTTAAAACTCCCTTTTTTTCGATCCAATGGACGCGGAATGGCGAGGGGATTCTCCCATGCAAATTTCGGACAAGGTTGATTTGGAAATGGACGCGTTATGCTAGAAGGCAAATTCTCGAGATGGTGTCACTGCACGAGGTTGAGTGAATATTATAAAAATAATGAAGAATGAAAATGGAAAATTGAAAATTGAAAAAAGCACCATCCGTCAAACATCGCTCAGGTCATGCTGGAGTTCTTAGCGTCGGGTTTCATTCCCAAAGAAGGGTGCTGCCATCGTCAGAAAGATGCAGAACAGCAAACTGTGCTCACTCGCATGCATTGAGCTTCGACAGACTCGAAGCGCTCGACGGTATCGTCAGGATGAAGGTATTCTTAAAGCTGGGACGCTACTCGCATGCTTTCTCAAAAGCCCGTAGCTACAGATTTTAACACGAAGATCTGACGACAGACAAGTTCGGAAAAGTCGAGACGCCCTTAATGTTGACGATCAGATTTTTGCCATGATTATCGGCTTGAGCCCCTTGAAGCCACAGCGATGGTGGCGGTCGTTGTGTGAAAGGAAGCCCCGCTTGTCGTCCGAGGCCGTGCCTGAAAGTCGATCCGTTCGTGACCAGATATCTGCCCTTCTTCAATCGAAAAGGCCCCGGCCAGCAGCGTCCGTCTCTGACAGCAGTAATTTGCGGAAACAGAGGAGGACGGCTTGGACGACCAAGGAAGAACTTGCGAACATTTGAGAGCATGTCAATTAGCTGATCACAATCTCGCAAGGGGCTCACCGCAGCGAGCATTGAGACTTTCAATACCTACAATAGAGCTCGCAGGTCCCATTGGTCGACTGATTCGATGCTGCGGAAAGGTGATTCATTCCTCGCCCAAGGCACGAACGTCCAACACGATGCTGTACATCGTTCCGGTGAGCTCGTGGACAAAGCAGCCGTGTGCCTCATCCTGACGATGGCACAGGTGAGATTCGCTGAGCTGAATCCAGTCGTCCGTTCCAACAATGTCGTCCAGGAGCTTTTCAGCGCCGAGCAGGCTCGTGTCGTAAAGATCCATGGTATCGTGCTCCAAAATCGCCCGAGCCGTTACAGTGTACATGCCAAACACCCTAAAACGCCAAACGCCTTCGCCCCGGGCGTAGTCGTCGAGCGAGCCATACTTGTTGTAGACCTCCCTTACGATCTCCAGGAACTTGTTGAAGTCGTGACCAAAATCTCCCATGATTGAGCAAAGATCGGACCGTCAAAGATATGTGCTGCGGCTTTTAGAAGAAGAGGGCTCGAGTCGAAGGAATCGAGATGATGCTGAACAACATCATAAGTGAAAGATTCAGGTCATCATATATAGAGGGTGGAGTGCAGCGCTGCGCAGTCGTAAAGCGCTGCCGTTCCGCATGTTCTCACACAGAGGTGCGCTTAAGCGGACGTCGCCGCCGACCAAACAAAGGGAGTCGGAGGAATGAAAGCGCAATCAGGTTCCGCACAATGGAGCGCTCAGCTTACTGTTCTCAGCTAACAGAATGCGATGCAGCTAAAGCTTGAGGATGAAAACGGGTATGCAAAGGAAAGCCGAACATCAGAGCTGCAACAAGGTCTGCTAGCTCTGCGCAAAAAGATAGGGTGTTCGTGTCCGACAGCGTTCCGCGCTCACAGAGCAGCTTTCCTTTGTCCTGTCACGGAACCCGTAGCGAGCTGTGACCATGAACGCGTGGTGATGGACCCGTGCGCGCTCGAACTCAAAATCGTACCCACCAGTCCTCCGCACAAAGATGGACAAAGATGGAGTATGCACCGCATCGGATCTTGGCGAGCGCGCAGCGGTGCAAGGGATCTGTTTGATTCCGTTCACGTGCATAGCTTCATCCACTTGCCAAAGGAAAATGCTGGCCTAACTGCGACAGCCAGCGGAGCCAGTGCGCAAGCCAGCGCCACCGTTGCCCAGGTCTCGCAGGATTGCGCAGTCATCTGACGGCGCGCATTTCATAGTGCGGAAAGATCTGTCTCGACGCAGGGCTGGCCGCCTTCATAAGGAAGCACAGCGAGGCATGCTTTGAGAATTGGCGTTAGTCTCGAGAAGTGCCGTAGCTCGAAAGCTTAAAATTATATTCTGACGAGGATCCGCGCTCTGGCGGCGTTCAGAGGACTTTGATTACAGTCGCGTGAGCTGGTGGGAGTGGAGGTGGGATTCGGCTGCAGAGGCGCAGCAGGAAGGGTCCACATCCCGCACACCGCGACCGTGCGCACATCACACAAACCACCATCACTCTCCTGCATTGCGTCCCTCACATCTCTCGACTGCGCTTGCACTACATGTGACTTTAAAGTTCTTCTTACATATTTATTGACAGCAACCCCAGCAAGGCTCACGGAGAGACACGATCATCAAGCAGTCAAAGTTGGACCGCCACGATTCCAGCCACGACAGCCAGCACAGGGGCAAAGCGCGGAGGACTGTCACTCCTGCCGTCGTTCCGCATCAGCTCCCCCTCTCCGACATCAGAGGCAAGCTTCGAGTTGGACTCTTTCTCGCCGTCTGGAGAAGGCTCGGCTGAGCGCAGTCACGGAACAGCGATGACCGATCCGGCAACGGTCGGCGTTGACGCGCCACCACCAACCACTCCGACAGCAGACGGCAAGAAGCCAAATCGCCTGAGCGACCTGGACCGCTTCAACCCGCTGCGATCAACGGAAGACAATGATGAGGACGAGGACGAGCAGGACACGCTTCGGCCGCTGGACGACTCGGAGCTGAGCTCGGCGAGCTACCTCGCACGACTCACGGGCGTGGCGTGTTTGGGCGGTCTCCAGTTCGGATGGGATACAGGAATTGCAAGCGGCATGCTGGTCGCCATCCATGCCGACCTGGGTCACGAGTTGAGCGAAGGCGAGCAGGAACTCATCGTGAGCGCCACTACGGTGGGCGCGATCTTAGGTTCGGTCGTCGCTGGCAGAATGGCCGACTGGCTCGGACGCAAGAAGGTCATGATCGCTTCTGGTGTCCTATTCCTTCTCGGTGCGCTCGAACAGGCTGCTTCGCAGGTCGTCCGCGAGCTAGTCCTCGGTCGCGTGCTGGTGGGACTCGGAGTGGGCATGGCGAGCATGGTGGTGCCGACCTACCTCGCCGAAGTGGCGCCAACAAAGGTGCGCGGGCGCGTCGTCGGAATTAACAGTCTGCTCGTCACGGGCGGTCAGGTGATCGCCTACCTCATCGATGCTGCATTCTACAACCTCCCACATGGCTGGCGGTGGATGGTCCTGGCAGGTGGCATTCCGGCGGTGTTCCAGCTGGTTGGCATGATCTACCTGGACGAGTCGCCGCGCTGGCTCGTGGCGCGCGGACGCATCATCCGCGCACGGCGCGTGCTGCAGCGCATCTATCCAAACGCAAGCGCACGCATGATCGACAGCGAGATCGAGCGCATTGCGCTGAGCATGGAGGGCGCCACGCAGCGCGAGGAGACGGATCCAGATGCCTCGCAGGCAGCCGAGCGTCGTGTGGAAGAAAACAGCTCTGGCCAGGCCAATCTGCAGGCAACGCTCGACCGCATCGCTGCGGCGCCTCTGCAATTGACCTCGACCGCACGAGAGCGGACGACGCAGGTGAAGAGCAAGCTCAACACGCTGCTGCACGATCCCACGCATCGCCGTGCGCTCGTGATCGCATGTGCACTGCAATTCTTCCAGCAGGCGAGTGGATTCAACTCGCTCATGTACTTCAGTGGTCGACTCTTGCTCATGGCGGGCTTTGTGGCGAACCCGAACGCGGCGGCGGTGGGCATTGCTGTAGCCAACTTTATCGGTACGGCCGTGTCGATGCGCTACATCGACAGATGGGGGCGCCGGAAGCTGATGCTGTACACGACGGCTGCAATGACGGTCTCGCTAGTGCTGGTCAGCATCGGATTCAGCCAGATCGACCTGGGTCCGGTGAGCGGCAGTCCCGAGGCAGCGAGCGAAGTGCGGTCGGCCTGGCCGTACTGGACGCTGGTGTGCATGGTGCTGTTCACGCTCAGCTATGCACTGGGGCTGGGTATTGTGCCGTGGCTGGTGCAGGCCGAGATCTTCTCGGGCCAGGTTCGTGGGCTGGGCGCTGGACTAGCAACGGCGACGAATTGGACGACCAATCTGCTGGTCTCTTCGACGTTCCTGCATCTGGTCAAGCTCATCACGCCGCAGGGCTCTTTTGGCGTATTCAGCGTCGTATCGGCGCTGAGTTGCGCTTTCACCTTCTGGCACCTGCCCGAGACGTCGGGCGTCAGTCTCAGCGATGTGTCGACCACCTTGAGTCGGTCGGCTGGCGAAAGAAGCGGGCGCCAAGATGCGTACACAGCGCTTGCAACGGCAGAATACTCCGATTAGTGTCGGCCAAAACGACGTGCAATAGACCCCCGTTTGCGTCGCAAATGAAATGAATGTGGTTTTGTACAATTGGGCAGCAGTAGTCTAAGTTAGCGTGGAAGGAGGCTCTGCTTGTCCTTGCTCGCACGGTCGCACGCTGGCAAACCGCGATCGACCTCATCAGCATCTGATTCTGACTCGGCGCCGCCTTCCACGTCCAGGACGAAGGGTGTGCCAGCCTCGATCGCGCTCGGATCTGGTGAGGTGTCGCGGTAAGGCGCCTGACGTGAATTGCGCGCGCGGCGGGCAGGCTGCTCTTGGCCACCTTGCGTCTGTGCTTCCTGCTCGATTGCATGGAGCACCTTTTTGGTCTCGGACCATACGATCCATCCTGTCGCCGCGCCGATTGCGGACCCGATGATGATGTACAGCACGTTGAGCGCCTTTGCCCAACCATCCAGATGTGCACGCTGCTCCCTGTCCATCAGTACGAACATTCTTGTACCGATCCACACATGCAGCAGCAGCTTGGGCGTGATGAGCGCCGTAGCTGCAAGAAAGTTGCGGAGCGAGACGGCGTCGACGAGGCTGGCGAAGAAGAGGTTCGAGTAGGCGAACGGGAAAGGGCAGAAGCGGATGAGGATGGCCATGGACAGTCCGCGGCGCCGCACGGCTGTGGAGAGTGCCACATACTTGGGGTCGTTGAGCGTCGAGCTGATCCACGAGACGCGCTTGCTGTGGTGCACGATGAGAAAGCGCAGCACGCCGAACGAGACGGTGGCACCAAGGAGACAGGCAGTCGAGGCTAGCAGCCATGCATGCCAGAGATTGCCGTCGAGCTTGGCATGTTCGGCTGTCGCATCGGCCTGGACACCCCAGCCGAGACCGAAAAGGGTGATGCAGGTGCCGTAGCCCACGAGTGGCGGGAAGCTGACGGCGACGACGAGAGCGATGAGCAGCGCGGCCCCGAGCGGCTGCGCACCAAACCAGATGGCGAGCTTGGCGGTGGCATCGAACATGGCCTCGGGGCCAATGTAGACTACGACGGCAAAGATGAGCGCCTTGATGCCGACGGCGAGATAGATGATGTAGCGCTGGCCTGGAGGCAGCGCGAGGAAGGCCGCCCATGTGCGGTCGAGGTAGGAGCGCGCATCGATGTACGCTGAGTGCAGGCGGGATGGAGTGAAATTTGACGTAGTGTCCCGCCGCAACGGCGCATATCTTGATCGATGTGGAACGGATCCGGGCATACTCCGCAAAGGTGATGCGCTTGGTCTGCGCTAGTCGACGGGCCTTGCGAGCGGCTGTGGACTTGGACGCTACTTCCGGGTGGCAACGGAGCCAGACTGCGGTGATTCCGACGCGATCACGAAGCAGAGTCGATCTGCGACAGTTGACACGAGGTGGCGAGTGGCAGCTGCGAGTCTGCTGTATGCGTCCTTCTCTATGTGGGTGGGAAGACGGAGGGAAGATCGGCTTCGTTCCGACTGGTGCAGCGGGTGGGAGGATTGCGAGTCTGAATGAAGTTCATGTTCGGCTCGCTGCGCCGAGCGCGCCTTGGACCCTGGAAGTGGCGGTCTTGGCTCGCTTTCGTTTTGGCCCGGGGGGGACGTGCCGGAAACGAGAGCTTCTTGGATCGGGCAGGAGGTGGAGGCGAGATGTCCGATGCAAAGCTCAGGGTCGCGTTGAGTGGAAGCGCGCACCGCAGCGCGTCCTGAGAGCAACACTTTGGCTGGACTCTGCCCCTCGCGATCTGAGCTCCAACTCACCTCGACTCACCTCGACCACCCCTTCTTCCAACGAACCAGCACAATGTCGAGCGCCTTCGCCTCATCGTCCGGCTCGAGTGTCGCGTCGACGAGTTTATCGGTCTCGACGCACGCACGCGGGCTCACTGCCACAGAGCTCGAGCTCGCCACCACCTCACTGCCCAGCACCTCGATCACAATTGTTCCACTGACATCGATCGACCGCGTCCGTCTCCTCTCGGGCATCTACGGGCCGTTCCGACCGCCCTCTCCCGCGTCTGTGCCGCTATGGGTGGCGCTGTACCTCAAGAAGCGACGCAAGGCTGTGATTGTGCCGCCCACCTGGCTGTCCGTCGAGGCGCTTACCGAGACGCTCAAGCAGGAAACCACGCAGCCAGGCTTCTCGCACCTTCCGCACCACTGGGTTGGCGTATCCAGCAGTCTGCTCGATAACGCTGCTGATGATGTGCCGCAGTCGAGTCGCGTGCGTGCGCTGCTCAAGGACATCCGTGAGGCGCGCCAGAGCAAGATCCTCGCTGGTGTGCCCATGCTCAACTCGGTGCATCTGCAGATGCACAACATCTCGGCACATGAAGTCGCCGAACTGCGTGGATTCTTCTCGACCGCCTTTGCGCATCTCAGATCGCTCCGTGCTCCGGCAGAGGTGGAGGCGGAGACCAAGTTGCAGGCCGAACTCGATGCACGCACAGCCTACCTGCTCATGCCCCCACTGCCGGCGAGTTTGGACGAATTCAACACATCAAGAGGACAGAGCGCAAGCGCACGAACCGATTCGAGTCTGCAGGGGATGGAGCAGGAGGAATCCATGCAGTCGGAACTTACTGATGTGTCGGCGTATCCGGAATCGCGCGCAGCGCCGCGCAAGTCGAACGTCTCGGATTCAGGATACTACTCGGGACCACACGCAGCTGCATCGCCAGACGCATCTCGCACAACAGACGCTCCTGCCCGCCCACCACGCTTTGACGACGATGACGATGCCTAATTTTGCATTCTTCTCCGCAAGCAGAATCGACTTAATTAAGCTTTTGCACGATTGATCACGAAGTGAATGAAGTCACGAGTCAAAAATGCGGCCTCGATGAGGATAGCTTGTGACGGGCCGTGTGAACGTGAACGCGAACAGCACAGCTGCTTCGTGCGTGAGAAGAAGCGTCCGCTTTGCCTTCGGACTTGCCGAGCGAGTTCGATTCCCATGCAGACTGCGCCGCAAGCCCACGGACGTTGTCAAATGCACGTTGTCCTTCGTTGATCAGAC
The DNA here is from genome assembly GCA_023212605.1 of Moesziomyces parantarcticus. Taxonomy (NCBI): domain Eukaryota; kingdom Fungi; phylum Basidiomycota; class Ustilaginomycetes; order Ustilaginales; family Ustilaginaceae; genus Moesziomyces; species Moesziomyces parantarcticus. The sequence continues at coordinate 471,015 of JALCCF010000001.1, read as the reverse complement.
ATTTGACACACAGCGCTCAAACATTCCGCTCCTACTCTTCCCCTGCGACAGCTCAGACCTGCCCCCCGTGTCTACGCTAGAATGGGTATGATTGGCGCGCTCGGCATTGAGCGTGCATAAGCTTACATTGTGGGCTCGTCTTTGAGCACCGTCTACTTGGACTCGGATGTCTCGGTCGTGGCTGTCTCCTGCGCCACAGAAGGCGAACCTAAGAGGTGCATCGACTGGCGCTTCACCATGCTTGCCGCCGACGACTGGCTCTCGAGCTTCATGTTGTCGAAGCAGTCGGCATAGATCGAGTACGACGTGAACACGCTGTCGCGGTACGTGCTGCGGGTCTTCCTCGGTCGCGCGCTTGCTGCGGCGCCCGAAGCCTCGTCCGCGTTCGCCTCGTGCTCCTCGCCTTGCGCCATCTCTGTGCCCACCTCGGTCGCATCAGCGACCGCATCTTGCTCGTGCGAATCGTCACCACCGCTGTCCGATCCCTCGTCTGCCTCGGCTTCCCGATCGCTCTCGTCACCGGCACCGGAGAGCACAATGCGTGGAGCTGCCTGCGTCGGCTGCGATTCGCTCGCGCCATCGTCGCCCTCGGGTGCCTCGGCCACCGAGCTGGTGCCGCTCTCAAGCACCTTGGCGATGTCTTCGTTGGCGCCAAGCGCTGCGAGCCCGTCCAGCCCGACGATGGTCAACGGTCTCGTTCGACCGCCTCGGCGCGGCCGCGGTGCAAGCTCGGTGTGAGTCGAAGCCTCCTCCTCGTCAGCCTGAGTCTGTTCCTCGTCCTGCTGGTTGACGAGCATCGGCACATCTCTGCTCGAGCCGAGCTGAGACTCCTTGGAAGAAGGCATGGAAGCTCCATGGGAACGTGTGGGGTTGGTCGAATCGACGGGGGATGATGCCTCTTCGACGCCTGCATCGGTCGCAGATGCGCTTTCAGGCTCGGCAAGGTCCGCCTCGACATTCTGCTGGGCGCCGTGCAGCACTCCTACTTCAGCCTCAGCCTCCGGTTCCGCCTCAATCTCTAGCTCCGGCTCCGGCTCGGGCTCCGGCTCGGGCTCCGGCTCGGGCTCCGGCTCAAAGAGCCACTCGTGCATGGTGACGATCGTCTTAACGACATTGGCCGCCTTGCCGAGGTTGCCAAAGCCGATCGCAACGCTCGAGGGGCCCGGAGGCGGGTTGAGAAGCGACGTGCCAAAGACGAGCGCAACATTGTGAGCCAGCATCTTGTTGATCTCGCCCTCTTCGACCACACGGGCGAGATGCTCGGCGGTGCGGCGGAGCACATCAAAGTGGCACTTGGGCATCTTCCAGATGATGTCGCGCATGGCGTAGAGGCGATCGTCGTTCTCCATCGCATTGGTCGCAATGAGCGCGTCGTACGAATCAAACGTGATCAGCGGCTCGGGCAGCTCACGCAGCCACGCCTTGATAGCGCCTGCGATGGTGTGGACGTCGCTAAACTCGCCCGTCGAGAGATCGATCGACTCCGCAGGCTGCTGGTCCCACGCTGTTCGCAGATTCTCCACCGCGCTCTTGGAGCCCGAGATTCGATAGATGCCCTGCTCTCGCAGCCCTCGCGCCTCGACCTCGGCAAACATGCGCTCGATGGCTGTCGGCACAGAGTGTCCCTCGCGTTCTGCCAGCTCGGCCAAAGGTCGTGCGTACAGGGGTGCGGGCCCAGCCTTTGTCTTGGACGGGACGCCTCCCTTGCGCGCGTCGACTAGCTGAGGTCCAGCGTATTCCTTGGACGCGCGTTCGATCTGGCTGATCCATTCTGCCAGGTCCGCAGCATTGGTGGTCTGCAGAAGGTACTTGGCCCCCTCCTGCGAAGTGAGGTGGAAGACGAACGAGCGCTGCGCATTGTTCCAAACGGAAACGCGGGCGCCGCCCAGCCCGGCGATGAGCGAAGGCTTCTGTAAGGGTGTGAGGCGCATCAGCTCCGCGGTCGGCTTGCTCGGCTCGTTCGGCTTGTCCAACGAGATGAGCGGACGAACGGCGCCCTTGAAAAGCGCGGTCATGCGGCGTGCTCGAATTGTCGCTTTGTCGGGAGGCGGCGCTTGGGCCATAGCTGCTTTGTCCGACGACGGCGGCATCGAGGGAAATGCAGTGGACGACACGTTTTGGGCGCGTGTACGACTAGACGGCATGCTCGAAACGCGCGATGAGATCGGAGGAGCCAAGGGAAGGGACTTGAGCATCTCCAGTGCCGCTCGGTCGCGACGCAGCTTCTCTTGCTGCTGCTTGGACAGGCCCGAGAGCGCCTTGGTCGAGGTGGTAGGGCGCAATTTGGCATCGCTACGAACGGGAGGGGCATTGCGCATCTCCTTGGCTGCGTCCTCTCGGAATGCGCGGCGATCCCAGATGACGCGAGTAAGGGCAGCCTGCATGAGCCGAAGCCGGGCGCCAGCAAGGTCGACGAGGTCAGGGATACTGCACGCAGGTCGTACTCGCACAGCACCATCGATCAACGCCCACATCGTTCGTCGCTTTTCAAAGTCGATCAGCTCGACATCCCCCGTTGAGGTCGGCACGCTCGGAGCTCGCGTTGCTGCCTCGGCGAGACAGGCAAGGATCCAGCCAATGTCGGGTGTACCGGCCATTTCGACAGCCGCACGCAGATCGGCGTCTACCTGCTTCGGCATGAGGTCGTCGATGCCGTCGCCTCGGCCACCGCGTGCAGCGGCGACGCCTTGCCACGCTCGCAGGAAAATACGCGATTCGGAAGAGCCGAGCGTGTTGACGATGGCCGACTCGACGAACGATCCGACGGTCGGCTCGCGGAATGGCAGTGAGGTATCCGAAATGGATCCTACATTGCCAGCTTGAGCATTCGCTGTGGCTGTCGTCTCATCACCCCGTAGCTTGAGCATGCGGGCCCGGCACAGCCAGAGGGCATCGAGAAGCTTGGACAGCCTCTCCTGGCGACGCTCGAGGCCGATGCCAGACTCGATGATGTGAATGGCGATCCAGCCGCGGAAGAGGCTCTGAGCTGCCAAAGCATCGCGAATGGCAGAGGGAAGCCTGAGCTGGAGGCTGACGCCTGAGTCCTTGGATGCGTTTGCGTCGGTGCTGTCCTGCGTGCGCAACACGTCGAGAAGGGTGTACATGTTGGTGATGGGCTTGTCCTCCTCGCCCGTCGCCGTGCCAGCAGTCTTGGCGGTGTACCAAGCCGTCGGTTGCATCGCCTGCTTCTCAAAGATCTCGCTGACGACGAGAAGGTCGCGATCGACGATTTTGTCGAAGAAGACGGTCGCAATGGACTCGAGGTATTCGACTAGCTCAGCCGCCGATGCGCGGTCAAAGTCGAACTCGGCTTGCTGATGATTGTCCGAGATCTGAACCGGTATGTTGGTGGCGTAGCTTCGCTCCTCCTGCCTGGCGTTGGCGCCCATGACTCTCGCGCCAAACATGCTTCGGAGCTGAGCAAGGGCATGCACGACCTTTTGCTGATCGGGATCCTCGGCCGTGACTTCGACGCCAGGATGTCGCAGGAAATTGAGCGCGAGATGGTAGAGGTCGTCGTCGTCGACAAAGTCCTGAGGGAAGCGGTCGATCCAGAGACGCAATGTCAGCACGACGCCCATGCGGATGCGGTACACCAACTCCCAGTCGGTGGGCTCTGCCTGGCTGCCGGCCGGAATGACTCCGATCCACGACGGGAATTGGCTCGAGCTGCGGAACTCGTCTGCGCCTGCGAGCTCCTTGCTCGCCATGATCGCGGTGGAGAAGCGCTTCTGCAGCTGTTCGAACAGCTCGGGTGCAGAGCAAAGGCTGCGGAAGGTGGCGAGGAAGGTGGTTCGGTACGCCTCCATGTCCATGACCAGCCGAGTCTTGCGCTGAGGTGCGCTCTGTTGCTCTGCGCCATCCATCGGCGAGGATGCGGGAGGAACATTGATGTGCTGCACTCCCATGACGAGAAGATCGATCATGCGATCAAGTGTGGCTGCTTTGACGACCACCTGGACAGGCACTACAATGTCGATCACCGAGCTTCGGTTCGATGCGGGCAAGCTGGACCGCTTCGAGACCTGGGAGAGGGGCCTGGAAGCGCGGCCAAAGTCCTGCGAGAATCGCTTGCTGGTCATCGGGGAGCCGGGCAAGGACATATTGGTCTCTTGCACCACCCGCAGCACGAGCTCGTTGCCGACCTTGACGACCGCGTTGCTGGCATCGTCCCACTTCGTAGGCGTCGAGATTGAGGACCATTCGACGACGCCGCTGAATGCAGCGTTGCGACTGGATCGGCCCAAAGGTGGCGAGAATGCCGAGGCACGGGCCAGAGGCGAGCCTGCCAGCGATGGACGCGCCATGGAGCGTGATGTGATGGTGGCCTGGGGATCGTGGATCTGGGTTGCGCGCGGGTCGTTCCGGCGGACGAGGGATGCCCTGATCTGAGAGGAATTGAGCAGGGACAGCAGCGGAAGCGGCTGCGGGAACAGAAGCGGCACCAGCGGCAGGTCGGCGTCGGCGCCGGAGGGGAGGAAAGGCCTCTCGCGGACGTCGAGGTTGCCAAGCGCTTTTGGCTCGAGCTGGAAGGAGCGCTCCATGTTGGACTCCATTGTGGACGCCGGCAAGTTTGAGTTTTGGAAGAGTCGTTGCAGCGCTGCCTGGTATTCCCCGACTGGCTCGGAGTGAGCAGCGACAGTGAGGCTCGGCTCTGCTTGCCACGCCGAGCGCCATTCGTTGCCCAAAGCCCAAAGGTGACGAGCATCTTCTGCACGGCTCGAGACGGACATGGAGAGAAGGCCAGAGGGAGTCGTCGAGGGCGTGTTCGGCCGGCGCAAGATGCGGTAGAAGGCGCTGCCGAGGTAGGGAATGACTGCAATCTTGGTACCGGCAGGCGAGGTGGTAAAGCATTGCGTGCCATCGCCGACGAAGCGAGGCCTCGCATGAACAGCAAGACCCTCTGTCCAGGAGAGGCTGGAGAGGATGGGAGCCCATTCCTCTGCTACAAGGACTCGGTCGCCCTCGGCAAGATAACGCCAGGTCTGTTCGAGGCGAGTGACTGCGCGAGAGCAGAGAGCGGCGCAAACGGCCATCCAACCCGCCACATCGCCAAGCGTGAGGAGGTAGGAGGCGATGGCGATCCAATGGCGCAGGACGGAGGCGCGGTGTCGTGCGCCGTTCTGTGCCACGTTAGGCGCGTCTTGGCCAGAGGAGCTGGACTTGAGGAGGTGGTTGAGAGCGAGGGTGGTGAGCGGATGCGGCGACAGTGAGTCGAAGCTGAGGGCGGCGAAGCTGTTGACATCGGTCGTGGTTGCGTGAAGGAGGTCGAGGAACGAAGTTCCGCTGATAACAAGACGTCGCAGAGCGTTGGCGTGGAAGGCCTGGATCTGCTGGGCGATCTCGAGCGGCTCGAGCTGGAGCAGCAGATCGTCCGACAGCTCAAGAGAGCTACGGAGCCCGCGTAGATCCTCGCGAGCACTGGCTGCCTCTTTATCAGCGAGCCTTGTAATCCAATCAGTGGGCTGCTCGATCGATTGAGCATCGGAAATGGACAAGATGGGGCTGGCATAGACCTGCATCTTGTTGTCGAGCTCGTCGATGTCCATTGATACCAGCGCGGCCAATTTCTGCAGCGTCTGGCCTGTGAGGATGCCAAATAGGCCGGCCCGGGTGGCCACGTCGAGCAGCGTACGCAAGCGTGAGGCAAGAGAAGGGAGGGTAGCAGAACTGGACTTTGTGATGTCCGTACCGGCCGAGGTGAGCTCTTCTGCCTGCTTGGCGACCTCGAGGAAGAAATTGCTGATCTGCTTGTTCGTGTCCTGTGGCGCATCTTGGGCGGAAGCGTGGGCAAGCACGGCCACAACGAAGGACTCGACAGCGGCATCGCCTGCCTTTGCCGCTGTACCCGATCCGGAAGCCAGTGGCGAGGGGAGGATGGAACGCCGTGAGTCTTGTGGTCCACTTTCCTCTGTAGGAAACTGGGTCGCATGAACAAGCTCGTGTGCGAGCGCTTCCGGAGAGCCAAGCTGGATGCGGTCCGCCCATGTCGGAGGAGCGTCGACGGTATCGACGAGCACTAGATCAGGGTGTTTTCCGGGCTTGAGCCACGACTGATGACGCGGTGCGTCAACTTCGGCAGGCTGCGGGGCTGCGACAGGGGTCGTCGGCACTTCAGAGGGAGTGGCAGCGGTCTTGTTGGAGCGCGCAGCGGGAAGACGTGGTCGCAGACTGGGGGATGCGAGGGGCGAGGACATCTCTGCGGTGCTCGAGGTTGCGCTGAGCAGGTCCTGCTTGCTGAGGCCGCTCCTCACGAGTTGGTCCGCGGTGAGGCTGGAGGTGGAGGCAGAAGAGGCGGGCGTGTCGGGAACGCCGCGCACGATGCCGGTGGGGAAGAGCGCCTTGACTTCGTCCAAGATGTTGCTGGGCGGCTTGTAGAAGCACAAACGGCCGTCCTGGAGAACGACTCGGTAGGGCTTCCAACCCTTTGTGATGTCCTTCTCCTTGTCCTTGCCCTTGCTGCCATGATCGTGACCGCTGAGCTGGGCGAGGGTGAGGCTGATGTTGGCGTTGCGAGCGACAAAGCCTTGGAAGGCAGCGCCTGGTGGCAGCGGTACCCGCTCGGCCGAGGTGAGGATGGACAAAGGTGGAACGGCTGCTGCCGAGCCGGCGCCGAGGTGGCTGAGGCCGAGCGAGGCGGCGAGAGAGGAGGCCACGGCTCCACGCGCCGACGAGTCCTTGCCCATGAGTTTGGAGGCTTTGCGGGCGTGTTTTGCATCTGCGCGAGCGGTGGCTGCTGCCGCTGAGGAGTGCATGTAGCTGTGCTGAGGCGGCGACATGCCGGACCAGTTGTGCGGGGGCGAGTGTACGGATCCCGAGGAAGGCTGCAGCTGCGAGGCGACCGAGTCGAGCTTGTTGTGGCCGGGCTTGAAGCGTTGGAAGGAGGCTGCGGTTGGCTGGGTGGGAGAGGCGAGGGTGCCCATGTCGCTTGGACGCCAGTCCGGTTGAAGGACGGGGATGCCGTGCTCGCCCCAGGTGCCGGGGGATGTGGATGTGGCGGCGGTGGCGAGGGAGGAGGAGCTCTCGCCGTGTGCGGGGGAGATTGGATAGGGCGAGGCGGGCGGCTCGCCGATGCTGAGATCGTCGACGCTGCGAGAAAAGTTCATGGCGGGGCTGGGGGAGCGGAGGTACCTGTTGCGATCGATGGGAGGTTGTGCGCTGTTGTTCTGGTAGACGGCGGGGACGCGAGGGAGCTCGATGGTCATGTTGGTGGGCGAGGGGTAGTCGGAGCGGGCGTGCAGGTCGGACTGGCTCTTGCTAAAATGGGCGTAGTTGGAGGTCATGGTGGGCTCGGTGCGCTGCGATTTGGAGAGCGGGCTGTGGGAGAAGTTGGGCTTCTGTGGAGCGGGCTGTTTGATGGACGCCGTGGATGCCTTGCGATCGCGACCGATGCCGCTGAAGAAGCCGCGCTTTGTGGGGCTGGCGACGGCATTCTGTGGCTCTTCCGAGTAGCTAGGGCGGGAGAAGGGTGCGCCGGAAGATTTTGACGGCTGGGAGGCGTCGTGTGCGAGGGGATGGGAACGAGGTACCTTTTCGATGCCGCCGCTGGCGGTCCTGCGAGCCTGTGGTGCGGAAGAAGGAGGCGCCTGAGGGAAGGCATGGTCGTTCTGGAGCTGACGGTGGTATTGGATGTGGTTTGTGGTGTCGTCAAAGGGATCCTCTTGATGCACGGAGAGCGAGGAGAGCGAGTTGGAGGCGTTGAGTGTCGACGAGCTGGACGAGGATGAGAAGGGCGCTTTTGCCTTGTTGAGGAGGAAGTTGAAGGCAGACTGGCTGCGACCGATGGGCTGAGACGGAGCCCTGTCCTGCTGAGCTTGGGTGTGCTGGGATGAGGAGGAGGCGGGGGGTGAGGGCTGCTGTTGATGCTGTTGGTATCGTTGAAGATGCTGATGCTGGTGATGAGGAGGCTGCGCGTGTTGGTAATATGGCTGCTGTGCGTGCTGGTTCTGCGTGCGTGCGGGGCCAGCTTGCGGTGCCGACTGGGATGACGGAGTGGGCATGGTGACGACGCAGCTTTGAGACTGGGCGTGTTGGGGGAAGAGGTGGAGGATGCGTCTATGGGTATGCTCGGCGCATGCGAAGACGAGCAGTGCCGGTGTTCGGCCTTTGCGATGCTGGGTGGAGCGATGCTAGGGTGTGGTCTGCTCCGACGATGATGGCGATGAGCAGGTGAGGATTGGAGGGGATGAGGAAGGTCGAACGGAACGACTCGAGATGCGAAGACAGTGTGACATGGAAGCTCTGGCGAGATCTCGTAGGGCAAGGGCGGCTCGCTGCTCTGCGCAGCGCGGCCCTTCGGAAGCGTTCAGAAGGCACTCTACGCCGTCGCCGCTGCTGCCGCGACAGTCTATTCTTTGACAACCTAGGCGAGGCTCACGCTTTGGCTTTGGCTCAGGCGTGTGCAGAAGGGTTTGTGTGTGTGCAGGAAGGGTGCGGTGCGTGCGTGCACGGAGCCTCGACGCCGCCGCTCCCCCGCGCGGCGCGCTCGTGTGTGTGCCAGCCAGCCAGCCAGCCAGCCAGCCAGCCAGCTCACAGGACGCGAGCGAGCCGACGGGGGCGGGAGAGGGCGAGAAGGAGCGAGCTGCATGCACTGCATGCATTTTCTTGCGCTGGCCGGGCGCCCTTTGCTGCTGGTGCTTGGCTGTGGACTGTTGGTCTCGCGCTTGCCTGCAGCTCGACAAAAGCGCGACGGCGGCGCGCGACCCAAGCAAGACGCGGCGGTCCTCAAGGGGTCTCGCCAACGAGGCGAGCCAGCCGAGCCAGCCGAGCGAGCCAGGCGACTCTCTGACTTCCAAATGACCTCTTTTGCCCTTTTTTTCACTGAACCCTGACCGACCCTGACCTTACCTTGCCTTCTTCTCACACACTCAGCAGGCTCATTTCGGCAAAGCTCGGTGTTGGACTTTTTTTTTCGACGAGGCTGGCTGGCTGGCATGGGGCCCAACTCGGTCTCATCCCTCGACGCCAAGTCTCACTCACACCTTCCCGGTCGGCTTGGGAATGTCGTGACGGGCTTCTTCCGGCCGTCTTGCTTGCTTGGCGCCGTTTTTGGCTCGACGCAATTCAGACGTTGCTTCGTATGCATCGCAATGCATGCAATGGACTGCGCTCAGATGAGATGATCGGCGCGCTGCGTATGGTCGAGACAAGGCTGTAGTGTATGTATGTGAGTGGGCGTGCGGGTGTGCGAGATTAGAGGCCTAGGCGAACCAATCCCATGCGGCCGTGTCTGCAGAGGCTGCAGTTGGCGCCGACGCGCTCGGCCCACTGCAAGGCGATGTCGAGCGGAGAAAAGAGAGGCCACGCATGCCGCTGCAAGGCAAGGCTCGCCACGGCTTCGCGCGCGCCCGCCAGCCAGCGGCCAACCGAGCTGTAAGTTATGGTGCACCGTCCAGATCCACAGCTTCCAAGCCGGAGCGTGTGCTGGCACTCGGGAGCCTGCTCTCTGCAGCTTGGCACGCTCGCTACCGACGACCGCCGTCGCCGTCTCCTCCGACTCCGCCTGGCCGTGGCGCATGGCCGAGCGTGTCGCTCGACGGACTCACGTCGACCTCCTTGTTTGTTTCATCCCCCTTGCATGTCAACGATCGGCGCAGCGCCAGCCACTACGGCCCTTCCGGACGCCACTGCCCGACGCGTGCGAGATCTTCGGATGAAGAACACACGACGGCTCATCCGATCCGGGAGGGTGTCAACTTGGACTCGGATCTAACATTGACCGTTGTTTCGAAAATCGGACGGAAATAATGTGGACGAGAAAGGAAAAAGGATGAACAAGAAGGATAGCGGAAAATTGGTGTAGAATTCGGGCACCAAAATGAAGTGACGAGCCTTCTTCGCACCCTGTGATATCAAGCGGATGAGGTTCACGACTGATGACAGATGAAGGCTTCTCTCCCGGTCCTCCCGACGCCGGTTGATCTGGCACAGCTCCCAGCTCTTGGCATTGGTCGGCCAAGCAGGATAATAGCACCATCATCGGGACGGATACGGATCCAGTATCACAGACGGCGCCGGGTAATCAGGCCAAGCTCAGTTGCAAAGTTCTGCCGGAGACAAGCCCGCTAGCAGTTGAACATGGGGACGACTGACACCGCCAATGCTGTTTGTACTCGGCAGCTTCACCGAGACACTCGAGTGGGGCCAGCCAGCGTTTCGCGGCTCCAAGCAAGTGGGAGCGGGTGCGCAGTGTGGAGGAGGCGGAATTACGGCCACGAAGCCTACTGGAACGAGTCAGGCGGCGCTGCCGGTAAAATCGGACGGCAAGTCGGGCGAGCATCGCAACCGGTTGCCGGAGAACTGCAGCATCGCGCAGCAAAACTGCAGCTCAGCAGTTGTGCAGCTCAGCAGTTGAGCAGCGCTGGAGAAGAGCAGCTTCTGGTCGAAAAATAACCGCAGAACCGCGGGCAGCCATCCCCACACTCTGTCACCGCGGCAAGGGCTTTTCTCGGTGACTTGCTGCAAATGCAACCACACACTCTCCGCACCCAAAACGACGGGAAGCGTGAATGTGAACATGCAGGCGGTAACCAGAAGGACGGATCGCTCGTGACGACTTGACGCGGTGCCGACAGCGCTGCCTCTGCGAAAGAGTTGTGACACAGTCTGCCCTCGTCCATTCACCAGGCTGTCACGTCCTGATGGAAAGCTCGTGATCCACTTTCCCCGCACCCGCCAGTCTGCTTCAAATACACTCCCCCGCGCGGTTGGCACAACCACATCCTTCCCTACCTCCCTCCCTCCCCGTCCATCCATCCATCCACCACCTCCTGGCACGCAACGGTACCAGCCCTCCCTTTCCGCACATCCCACCATGGCCCCTCAGATCATCAAGTCACGCGAGGCGGATCCGCCGCGCATCCAGCGCGGCAACCTCTTTGACTTCCTCTACAGCAATCCGAACAAGGTCGACGAGAACAAGGCAGCATACATCCGTCTCGACGGCAAAAAGGTGACGCGCAAGCAGCTGCACGACGACTCGCGTCGACTCGCCTATGCGTTGCGTCACACGCTCGGCCTCGAGCCCGGCTCCAGGGTCGGCATCTTCTCGCCCAACAGCACCGCATACCCCTGGATCGTCCATGCCGGTCTCTGCGCAGGCGTGGTGCTCGTGCCCATGAACGCCGCGTACGGCGCCGAGGAGCTCGTGCATCCCGTCCACGACGCCGAGATCGAGTACATCTTCTGCCACCAGAGCGTGCTCAGCACCGCTCGCGAGGGCCTCGAACTCGCCAAGGTCAGCCCCAAGTCCAAGAACGGCCAGAACCGCCTTTGGATCCTCGACGACGGCGACAGCCTCAAGAAGGGCGACAAGGGCGAGGTCGACGCACGCACCCTCCTCGGCGACGGCAGGCTCGAGACGCACAAGGTCGTCGACGACCGCACCGAGGATGCCTTTGTCGTCTACTCGAGCGGCACCAGCGGCAAGCCCAAGGGCGTCCAGCTCGTCCACGGCAACCTCACCGCCGTCACCACCGCCATCGTGCATACGTTTGGCGACTGCATCGGTCCCAACGACCGCTACGTGGGCGTGCTGCCCTCGTTCCACATCTTTGGCCTCGCCAAGCACATGTTCAAGAGCCTCTACATCGGCGCCGAGTGCATCGTCCTGCCGCGTTTCGACCTTGACGTCTTCTGCTCCGCCGTGGAGAAGTTTCAGTGCAACATCAGCTACGTCGTGCCGCCCATCCTCGTGCTGCTCGCCAAGGACCCGCGCGCCAAAAAGTACAACCTCAAGAGCCTCAAGTGGGTCATGTCCGGCGCCGCACCACTCGGCACCGAGCTCAGCCTCGAGGTCGAGGCCGCCCACCCGGGCTTGCGAGTCACGCAGGGCTGGGGTCTCAGCGAGACCTCGCCCACCGCCACCTTTGCGCGGCCGGACGAGTACCACGACCATATGGGCAGCTGCGGCCGTCTGCTGGCGGGCGTCGAGGGTCGATTGGTGGACGACGACGGCAACGACGTTGGATTCGAGCAGGGCGAGAACGGCAAGCCTGGCGAGTTCTGGGTGCGTGGGCCCACCATCATGAAGGGCTACCTCAACAACAAGGCGGCGACGGACGACTGCATCACGCCGGACGGCTGGTTCAAGACGGGCGATGTGGCCATCATGAAGGACGGCTTCTTCTGGATCGTGGACCGCAAGAAGGAGCTCATCAAGTACAAGGGCTTCCAGGTGCCGCCCGCCGAACTCGAGGCCACGCTGCTCTCGCATCCCAAGATCGCCGACGTCGCCGTCATCGGCGTGCACGACAAGGCGCAGGCCACCGAGCTGCCGCGCGCCTACGTCGTGCTCAAGGAAGAGGTGGCCAAGAACGAAAACCCGGAACAGGTCGCAAAGGAGATCGTCGAGTGGACCGCAAGCAAGGTCGCCAACCACAAGAAGCTGCGTGGCGGCGTGAGGATCATGGAGGTGATTCCCAAGAGGTACGTGGCACTTGAACACGCCAACACATGGCACCAACTGACAGCGTACTGACCCTTCTTCCCGTCTTGCTTTGGTGTCGCTGTTGCAGTCCGTCGGGCAAGATTCTGCGTCGCTTGCTTCGTGATGAGGCGGCTAAAGAAGGCAACTGATTCGTCTCGCCTTGAGAGCAATGCTGCATCTGATACACCGATAGAACAATCAAGAAATGGTTTAAGCAGACATGTGTTGTCCGTTACTGAGCTGGCACCACGCTGGGAGCATAAGGTGATGATGTGAAGTGAGCGCAGGGAATGATGAGGTCGCTTGGATTGAACGCCGGGGGTTTGTGGGCGCTCATGTCAGCATAGTTGGGCGGCCGGAATATGCGCCGCGGCCATGAACCACGCACCTCTGCCGGCGACGCAGCTGTGCCGGCGAAATCTCCACCGCCGCGCGCACGGGCTTAAATTTGCGCATGCTACAAAAAGTCGCCGGCCTTCACACTAGCTTTCCTCCCCACCTACCAGACACCACATCTACGGGAAAGAACTTACTCTCATCATGGCGGGTATCAACGTTGAAGTGTTCGCATGTGGGGTGGATGCGGGGCGGATTCCCGGTCGAGCGCCGAGTGTAGTGATGCTGGCGCCCATGCATGCTGGCTCGCGCGGCTTGGCAACCAACCTAGCTGAAGAGGGGTACGAGGTGGTGTTGGTGGATACCACGCCTGGATCCGAGTCGCTTTCTGCGCTGCGTACCCCACCGAAAACGGGGGAGTGGGTGGCAGATGGTGATTTGCGCGAGACAAACGGCTGGGCTATGGCAACCAACATCCTCTCGCTCGTTCAAGCTAGGGGTGGGTGGAATAAGTACACGGCGCTGCTGACGCTGGGGATGGAGCAAGAAGATGCGGATGTGGTGCCAGCTCTTCAGGCCGAGGCATCGTCAAAAGCAGGATTGGCAGCACACGTGGCGTACGGATCGAAGCTCACACCAACCCAGGCTGTCGAGGCGGTCAAACTGACTCTCAATGCCGGCTTGCCTTTCACCGCCCATCTGGCGGAGAGCGATACGGAGTTAGTTGATGCGTTGGTGAAGGCGGCCAAGGCGGGGGAGATTCCGCAATCTGCTCTACCGTTCCATCCCGAGCTGGATGCGTTTACAGCCGAGTTGGGACCTATTCGACCGCAGACACTGTCGCTCTTCACGTACGCGGTATCGAACGAAGCGTCCATGTGGGCATGTGCCTTCCCATTCTCCCATCACACCAAGGATTACGCATTTAGCGCCGGGATGGAGGATGCGCACCGTAGTGCTGCAGCCATGAGCTACTCGCGTACGGTTGCCACGCTCAAGGCGGCCATGGGACCACGCTTCCCGCTCGAACAGCTGTGGGATCAACACACGTACTTTGAGTTTGCCACGCGCTCCGCTGCACGCACGATGCAGACCATGGTGGGTCAACCGTATGTCAACCACATTGCATGTCTCACCGGTGGTGCGGGCTATACGCAACTGGCAAGGTTCTACGAACATCATTTCACGAAAGTCTCTCCACCCGATACCACGCTCGTACCCATCTCAAGAACCGTGGGTGTCGATCGAATCATCGACGAAATGGTCTTCAGTTGCACCCACACCACCGTCATCGACTACTTCCTCCCAGGCGTCCCACCCACGGGCAAGAAGTTGCGCATTCCAATGGTAGGAATCGTCAACATGCGCGGCGATAAACTCGCATACGAAAGCCTGTACTGGGACCAAGCCAACACCCTAGCCCAAATAGGCCTGCTCCACCCAACAAAGTCCTCCCTCGATCCAAAAGTCACATTGCCCATCGCGGGCGACGAAGTGGCTCAGAAAATCCTCCACCCCTACGGCACACCCTCCAACCAACTCATGCCCAACTGGCCCGAAAGCGAAAACAAACCCGTCCCTTCCCTTCCCTGATCCCTTTCATACGCCTCGAAAGCCACGACAAAGTGTCCACTGGAAATAGCATGTTCATCTTGTACATACAGATCGGCGAGTGAGTGTGTGTGTGTGGGAACGAGCAACGCAACTGAACCTGAAACGATCCTCTGCGGGGGAGGAGCGGGTGAAGAAGATGCGCGCTCACTTGGAGTCCGGCTGGTTCCAGGAGAGGTAGCTCATGTCGCCGAGCCTTCTCGGCTTGATGAGATGGCGCGCGGTAAAGATGAGTCCCAGCAGCACCGAGAACGCAGCGACGGCGATGAACGACAGCCCGAGGAACGGATTGCGCCCGCCCACCCAAGACGAGGTGCTGAACACGACGCTCTTGGTGCCGTCAAACATGCTGACGGGATAGTTGTCGACGACCTGGAGCAGATAGCGTCCCGGCTCCATGGGTGCCGTGTCGTTGCGCTTGTACAGCTTGCGGAAGGTGGGGAGGCCGGCGACGCGCATCCACACCATAAAGTGCTCGTTGTCGCTCGGGTCAAAGACATTGCCGTCCGAGTAGCCGTTCGGGAAGCCAAACTCGCCGGTGGCGCCCTGCCAGAAGGGGGGCGGGACGATCTGGTCGGCGGCGTACTTTGTCTTTTTGTACTTGTCCTTCTCGCCGGGCCAGACGATGTTCTTCTCGCTCATGACGTACGTCTGGTTGGCCGAGTCGGAGCCGGCGACGTTGAGCAGCACGGGGTCGCTGAAAGTGTCATTGAAGACCGAGTTGGCGATGAGGCCGCACGGGTAGTAGATCTTGTTGGTTGCGGGGTCGATGTCGACGGGCTTGCAGGTGCCGCCCTTGATGGTGCCATAGGAGACCGAGTCGCCCTTGAGCTGGTTCGAGTCGATGGACTTGACGTAGCGGCGGTGGTTCTGGTAGTAGTTGGTGAGCTTGTAGTAGAGGAAGACGCTCGAGTCGAGGCGGCTGGGCACGCTAAAGTAGAGGTTGCACGTCTTGGAGCCGGCGTCCCAGGACCAGGTGGGTGGCTGGAAGTTGCTCGTGTTCTTGTCGTGCAGCTGGTAGTCGTACTTGCTCGAAGGGATCTGGGCCTGGGTCGGGGTGGCGGGTGCGGTGGAGCACTGGGTGTAGTCGAGCGTGAATTCGTTGACCTGCTCAGCAAAGTAGTAGAGCACGGCGCCGATGGGCGCAAAGATGAGCGCGACGAGGAAGAAGGTGGGGAGCACGGTGCGGGGTGTGAGGATGGGCTGCCATGCTTTCAAGCGCTGCTGCTTGAAGGCGGTGTTGGCGGGTTTGCGCTGTGCGTATTTGCGCAGGCCCTTTACGGACGATGCGTCGCTGTCGGCGTCGTTGGTGGAACCGTTGCGGACGGCGTCACCGGCGTCGGTGGCGCGCGCATTCCTCTTGAAGATGGCCATGGCGGCGGGAAGCCGTTTGGAGAGAGTAGATGTCAGGCCAAGCCGGTCCGCCTACTGCTCAGCTGCAGAAGGGTTGGGACGAAGTGCTGTCGGAGAGTCGAAGCAATTCGTGATGGAGCGGCGGCGTGGCGGTTGTGCCTCTGGAGTGGGATTGGCGAGGGGATGCCCGAAAGCTCAGCTGCCGACGGAGAGCGCGAGAGAGAGTGATTGAGTGATGGGTGATGGGTGATGGGTGATGAAAGTGAAGTGGGTGCGGATGGGCGGCGCGAGGATGAGGTCGGTCGGGCGTGATGCGCGTTCGGGCGAAGGATGTGAGAGCGACCCTGAATTGTGGCAGCAGACAGTTGCTGGCCCCCTTCAAAATCATGAAGTCGAGCTGGCTGTGCCTTGTTGCCGCGCGCCTGCTGCTGCTGCTCGGCCTCATCACCACGGAAATAGGCTTAGGCTTAGCTTCACGGCAGCACGCGTCCGAGCTGACCCACTGCTGCTGTTCAAAATGCACAACTTTTGGCTGTGCTTCGGCCTCCTCCACGGGAACTCACTCCCGGCTTGCAAAAATAATCAGCAGCCAGTCAGGTAAAAACAATCCAAAAAAGCCTACAGCTGCTGGCGGTACAATGTGCGGCGCGTGGCCCCTGAGCCCGTGCCATCTCGGAAGAAGCTCCGACTGAGCCTGGGTTGTGTTCTCTACTCCTGTCCCTGAATGCTTGGCGTGCCGGCCAGAAGGTCGCTGTTGCTTTGACCCTGCTCTGGTGATAAAGAGCCATGGCCACGCTGCAGCTGCATGCCGATCCTGTCAACTACGCTTGATGCCGACACAGTATCCGATGCACCTCTTTTGGAGCAGCGAGATCATGATGCTAGCATCCCGATCGCCCGATCTGCACCTTCAACCTCCGCCCGAACGGCTGCTTCGAGCATGGCACGGGCGTTGTTGGCGCTGCCTGGCTGTCTCACCTTTTTTTTGAGCTCAACCAGCCGCGAAGCAGCGAGCTGTCGGCCTTGCAGATCCCTCACGCGAGCCGCTCGTGCCGTTGTAACTCAGACTGCCAGCCGCCGTTCGTGCATCGACAACTGTCGCTCATATCGTAACTTCATATCAAACACTCCACCACGGCTGCCAAGATCAGCACCACCACCACCTTCATCAACTTGTGTCGCTATCGATAGCACAAGGCACGTTAAACGCTTCACAGTCATTCTCAACGACCGCTCGCTCTTCGCGTCACGACCACGACCTGCCGCACTCGCGCACACACCGCACACACCGAGGACCTCCACGCAATTCGTTCACAGGCTCAGCGTCTCGATTGCCCCGCACATGTCGCGCACTCTCGCTCCACCACCAAACGCACCGTCATGAGCTCGTCCCAGCCTCGCGCCGGCGACCGCTCCCTCCTCCATCTCCTCGATCCTAACGACCTTCTTCCAGGACACACCACTGCAGATCTATACAGCCTCCGCCACTTCACCCTCCGCGGCGGTCTGCCAGATTCCCCAAGCTGGCTTCGCGCACAGGCCTGGAAGGTGCTCCTCGGCTACCTACCTCCCGAAAAGAAGGAATGGCCTTCCGTCCTTGCCAAAAGGCGCAAGGATTACTATCAGTTCCTCACCGATCTCTCACCGCCGTCTTCGTCCACACAACAGCCCATCTCTCCTCACGAAGTCACCAACAATGATAGACTCCTCGATCAGATCTACAAGGACGTCGTTCGTTCTCGCAAAAATGGATTCGCATTCTACCAGGCATCGCCCAAAGCGAACGCCTCGTGTCCCATTGTCCCTGCACCGCCTGCCGACGAAAACCAACAGGGCTCAAGCGCTGGCCGCGTACACAGGCTAGCTGCCAAGCACAATCTTCTGCATCGTCTCGCCGCAGTCAGCCCAGAATACAGGCAGCAGCTCGCACTCGAGCGTACAACTTCCAGCAGCACATCAGATGGCACCCGACCGCCTCCACACGTCCTGCATCTCAATGCCAGCACAAGCATCTCCACTGCTCTCAACTTGGCAGCCAACGGTGATCCCAATACCTCCTTGGACCCCATCAAGAGTCCGCCAATCGTGCTGTCGCCGCCATCGCCCGGTGGACTCTCACGCGAGTCGTCACGGCAGTCCTTCGCTTCCGCTGACGACGCTCTTCAAAGTTCAGCGCACATGTCCAATCTAGGCGAAAGCGAACATGTCTCGGACAGCGCCGTTCTCGGATCTCTCACCCAACCCTCGCAGAGCGTCCACGGCGACCGCAATTGGCATTCACTCGTGCGCATCCTCTACATCTTTGCGCTTCTCAACCCTAGCATAGGCTACGTCCAGGGCATGAACGAGGCGCTCTTCATCCTGCTCTATGTCTTCGGCTCCGCTCAGTATCCTTCAGCCACCTCTGCAAGCATCGTGCCCAGCATCTCACAACAAAGCATAGCAGCCGCAGCCGACGGAGAGAGACCGTGGGACAACGACGCCGACCTCGCCGACACCACGACGCATGCCGAGGCTGACGCCTTCTGGTGCTTCTCCACACTCATCGGCGAGATGCGCGAGCTGTACGACTTTGAGCGCGTCGAGCAGCAGAGCCGCGCAGGCGCACCGCAAGTCGACCACCAGCTCTCCCAGACCGGTATGGCAGGCGCACTGCTCCGCTTCAGCCTGCGCATCAAGTGGCTCGACCAGCCACTCTGGCGCGATCTGCGAGCATCCAGCCTCGACCCAAGGCTGCCCTACTACTCGTTGCGGTGGCTCGCGTGCCTGCTCAGCACCGAACTCTCGCTTCCATCCGTGCTCAGGATCTGGGACGCGCTGCTGGCGGAGCAGGACTCGACTAGCGTCTCAGGTTCGGCCAAAATCGAGTTCCTCATCGATGTGTGTGCGTCCATGATCCTGCATGTCAAGCCGCTGTTGCTGAGCAGCGGCGACGGTCCGCAACTCGAGACCGAGGGCTTCTCGGCAGGTATGCGCGTGCTCCAGGCTTATCCGGACGACGATATTGCTCCCGTGGTAGAGGCGGCTACACTGCTCAGGCAGCGTCGTCTGGCGGCGGACCTGACCGGAGATGGCCCACCCACAGAGCTGGACGATGGCGAGGATTCGAACGCGACGCTCGCAGCTGTCAAGGCGAGGGCAGCACAGGCGTGGCGCGAGTGGAAGAGCCCCACGCCAAGCAGCCCTGTGACCCCCGCTCGCACCGTCTCGCAGACGGACAGTGGTACGCCGACCACGAAAGGCGGCTGGCTCGTGTCCCGAGCGCGACAACGGCCGAGTTTGAGTGCCGAGGATGCCGACACGTCGATCACGAGCAGCGCGGACGGCGACACGTCCGACGTGTCCACCGCCTCCAAAGGATCCTTCAGCGGCTTCCTAGCCAAGTACGCCGAAGCGGTGCAGAGCAGCGATGCGGCCGCCAACCTGTCCAAGGCGAGCACAAATCTGACCGCCAAGGCGCTCGCGCGCTTTGGCGACCGGTCGAGCCGCGAGTCGACACCGGAAGCCTCGGTGCCGCACCAGCGCTACGGCTCGCTCGGCCGCGGTCTTCCGCTGAGCCCTCCGGCGTCCGACTCGGGTCCGGGCGACTCGCGTGTGGCTACGATCGGCGCGATAGGAGCGAGCATATTCGGCCGCAAGCGCACACACACCGTCGAAGGGAGGTCGCAGTCGGCGGTGCTCAACTCGCCACGCACGCCGGACATGACGCGCTGGTCGCGCGACACGATGCCGGACTTCCCGCTGCCCAACGTCTCGGACAGCCCCGCGGGCCGCATGGACTACGTCAACGCGTTCGGCAAGCGCATCAGCGTTGCGACCAACGGCCGGTCCATGGCGTCGCCCGCTTCGTCCGTGGCGGGCGACGATAGTGGCGAGCGCCGCGCGAGCGAGAGTGCCAGCTCCATGGCGTTGCCCAGCATGCGTGCTGCAGCGCGCATGGGCATTCTGCCCGCGCGGTACCGCGAAGAGTCAGCCAGCCCACGCGCGGCGGCAGGGCCCAAGCCGCTGCTGCTGTCGCAGGCCGCGCGGCCGCCACGCGAGGGGAGCAGTGCGGGGGGTACGCTGACGGTGGACGAGCCATCGCGCAAGATCTCCTCGGGCCCCATGGGGCACAGCATGAGCAGGGACAATAGCCAGGAGACAAGGAGCAACACTTCAGCATCATTCAGCCGGCGATCGTCGCGGTCCGCTTCGGTCGCTGATAGCCGGCGCAGTTCGGTGGTTGATTTTGTGGATGCAGGCATGCCTGGCCTGGCGGAGCCAGACACGCTTCCGCCACTGCCGAGTCTGACGGGGCAGAGTGCTGCCGCTGCGCTTCCCTCGCGGTCTGGAAGCTTTGCGTCCGACGCTGGCCGACCCGTTGTGCTCCAAGGTGGGGCTAAGGACGGCGTGGTTTCGGCGGGGGCATTTACACGCGCAACTAAGGCTGAGGAACGGCCCGAATTTGGCCAGGTGGCGAGTTCGTCGGATGTTCCGCTGGTCGCGGGCGCGAGTATCGGGCGTCCGCGCGGGGCGAATCGGCAGCGCACCTCGAGCTCCACCGTCGAATCGGCCGTGTCCACCTCCGGCTCGCTCGGAAACCGGGTTTCCAACAGGAGCAGTCAGACGACCAATGCGGACGCCAGTGTGGCTCCTGTCCTCAACGAGGAGTTTGTAGACGAACCTAGCGGCATGGAAGAATGCGCGCCCGAGGGGTGGAAGCCTGGTCATGCAGTCGCCTTGACAGACTCATCTGAAGAGGTCGTGCGAAAGTACACGCTGACCGACGAACCGACGACGAACGACGCACCAGCAGCAGGTGGGTTGGTTCGAACAAAACGCTATGTCAAGAACCGACAAGCTTCGACAGCCAGCACCGCTAGCACCGCTCGCAGATCTGCTCTCCGCCTCTCCAATCGGTCGTCCCTCGATCCCCCCGCAAAAGAGGAGGAAACGGCAGCCGGAGTAGAAGCCGGCATCGACTCGCTCGCTCTCAACGCCTCAGATCCGCCTCGCGCGCCTACGCCATCCACAGACCGAAGCACATTCATCTAGACCCCTCGCACTCTCTCGCAAATACGCAAGATCCTTTGCACTGTTGCGCATTTCCATCATCATTCGACTGTGAGCTATGCGTCTGCCGAGCCGAGTGCACGACTGAGACGGCGCGACGCAAAGCGGCCGATGCTGCCTACGACCGAGGTGTCGTGTGCGTCGCGCGTGTCGGACTGGATGCGCGGCGTCTGGCGCGGCGTGCCCATGTCGTCTAGCACCGAACGACGCGCCGGCGACGACAGCTGCTCCTCTGACGGCCGCTTGACGTGCCGGGGCGGGCGCGGCGGCGGTTGCGGCTTCGACACGCCCGCTTGCGACGATGGCAACGTGCCCACATCGGCAGCCTCGGTATGCATGATGGTATGACGCCGCTGCGGGACACCATCGCCGGGACGCAGCGTGTCGAGCTGTGATGCGAGCGCGTCGACGATGCGCGAGCCGCGCGCTCCACGCACTCGTTCGGTCCGCAGCTGTGCACCCAGTCGCACCGTCTCCTGACCCGGTGAGACTGCGTCGCCGATGGCGATGCGGCCAAACTCGTCGGTTTCTCCGTTCAGCCTGGTCGGCTCGCCAATGGTGCTGCCCTCGCTTTCGGTCTGCGATGGAAGGCGCTCGCCGTTGCCGAGAGCCTCGGGACTCGAAGCCTCGACACTCGAGGCCGATGCGGTCGATGCCACTGACGCTGGCTGACCCGAAGCCGTGGCATTCGAGATCGACGGGTTGCTCAAACGCGGTCGGCGCGGCGTGAATGCCAGCGGCGGTCGGGATGAGCCAGCAGCGCCTGCACTCGCTCCTGCTGCGATCTGCGGCGCTTCACTTACGGGGAATGTTCGCCCGATGACGCTGCGTCTGGACGCCAGCGGCGAATCCTGCGAACCCTCGTTCGGCAGCTGGAGGCGATCCACGCGCCGCTGTGCCGCCGCAGATGACGGCGAGAGCTCGGACGCCGATCTGCCGTGATTGGTCGAGTGGCCCAGCGATGTCATCGACCGGATCTGCGACGCCGTCAGCGTGTTGCCGCGCTCTGCACTGCCCGTCCCGCGTGTAGACTTGGCGAGAAGAGAAGGCGAATCGGTGTGCAAGCTCGAGCCTGGCCGCATCGAGGACTTGGCTCGACGCAGCAGATGTGCATCAGAGCCCGTCTCAGCTGTGGCAGCGCCGCTGATGCGCGAGAATGGACGCGGAGAGTGTCCCATCTCGACGAGGGCCTGGTTGAACTGTGCCTGGCGTTCCTTTTCCGTGCGATCCAGCAAGAAGAGAAGGTCCTGGACGGCGCGCGCCTGCTCAAGGACAAGCTTGTTGACGAATGCCAGGCCTTCGTCTAGCTGACCGAATGCCTCGGTGGCTCCATCTCCCGGCTGGCCGAGTAGGTGCTGTTCAGTGGCGACCGGATGCATCGCCGACAGCTCGGCCCACATTGTCGATGTGCCTCTGACGATCGCGCCGAGCAGCTCTACTGTCCTAGTGGTGTGGGGTCCTGCCGTGCTTCCTGCTTCCGCGTCAACGGGTGCCTTGGTGTAAAGGGCCTCGTACTGAGCCAGACGGACGGCCAGGTTGCGAATCGGCGCCGGCTCCTCCACCTGCTGCGCAGGTCTACCTCCTGCGTAATGATTCTCGTGGGCCGTGCCCATGGCCGTTGCGCTTCGCTGTGGCATGGCAAAATGCTGGGTCGTGGCGGCGCGTAGAGCGACGAGATCATGGAGGCGCCGAGCCGTGTCGGACGAGTGGGCCGGATCGACCGAAGGCCAGGAGCGATCGTAGCGAGAGGGCTGAGGGTCTGTAGAAGGATGCTGTGGCATGTGCGGAGACCGGAGAGAGTCACCCGGCGACCTGTGTAGGCCGAGCACCGACTGGGCGCGTACCGAGCCGAGCGTCGGCGACCTGAGATCCAGCGATGATCGTGCGGGACCGAGCTGCGCGTGGGGCCGCATAGAAGCAGATGCTGGAGGGCGCTTGGCAAAGTCTGGGCCCCCACGTCCAACAGCCAGGTTCTCGATCTGGTGACGCAGCGTGTCCATGGCTGCGTCGTCAGCACGTTGATGTTGACTGTAGAGTGCCCGTGATCGGTCCGAGGAAGTGGTCAAGGAGGAAGAAGCTTCGGTCCTGACTGATGGGCTGTACGCGCGCGCGCTGCCCGCTGTCGTCGCTGGGGTGGTGGGATCGGCGGAGAAGAGGTCGGGGCCGTGTTGTCGTCGCATGCCGACGCGAGAGGCGGCACGATGCAGCTCGGATGCGCTGCTGGACGACTTTTGGGAGCGGTTGGAGGAGGTGGAGGAGAGTTTGCGCGCGCGGGCCTCTTCGCTGGGCGAGCCCATGTCGGACGAGTGCGGCGTGCGACGTGCGGAGCTGGATGGAGTGCTGTGCTGCGATGCGCGCGAGAGGTAGCGCTGTGCCGAGGCGGAGTCGACCGAAATGCGGCTGCGCTGAGTGCCCAGACGACCCTCGTAGTCTGCGGGAGAGGCTTCTTCTGCTGCGGCGTCCGAAGCATAGCGCCGACGTCTGGGTGATGTGTATGCATGCGTACGCGGATGCGCACCTTCCTCGCGGATCTCGTTCAAGCTGTCACGCCGGGTGGTGTGAGGGCTGCGAGGCACTGAAGGCTCGCGGGAGTCTTGGGAGGATTTGGCGTCGGAGACCAGTTCTTCGCGCTCTTCGCTTCCAGCCGAGTCGTCTGGCTCGCTGGTCTGGCGCTGATGTGCGGCACGATAGGCGCGTCGGGTCTCCTTGTCTGGCAGTCGGAATTCGGCGGGCATAGGGTTGCGACTGGAAGATGCCAGGCTGGGCGAGGCTCGATCGTCGAGGGATCGTCGTGCCGATGCGTGTCCCGACGTCCTGGCCAGTCTTCTGACCGAGCCGGACGACGTGTCGCCAATGTCGGCGTAGCGCGAGGATCTGGCCGAGAACGGCGTGGACGGCGAGGCAGCACCGTCTGTGCGGATGTGCGTCCGCGAGCTGGACCTTTCTTGCTCAATTCCGCGTGCTTCGCCGTCGTCGAGGCGTGAGGAAGCGACCGAAAGAGATGTGGATTTGCGCGGAGAGTACTTGTGAGGCGTAGTGCGCGGGAAAGGGTGCCTTTGGTCTGCTTCGTCGTCATGGCCAGCGGGGCCGTCGTTGTCGCCGCGGTCGAAAGCCAGGCGGGACTCGGAGCGGATTTGGGTTACATCGCGCAGGTGCATGTCGCTTCGACGCGGCCTTCTGTCGCCGGGCGAGTTGACAGGGTCGGCGCGCGCAGACAGGGAGGAGGATGCGCGCGGAACGTATGGAGATGTGCTGGACTGCCTGGAAGCGGAGCGGATCCTGTCACCTGCGTCGTCCAGGGCGGATCCATTGGTAGCATCGAGGCGTGCGGAAGACATGGCGTTCAGGTCGTTTGTCATTGTCGGGCGATTGTGGGGTTCGTGAGTCCGGAATGTGCTGCTGCCAGGTTGCTGCGGAGAGGTGGCAGCCACGGTGACGCTTCCGTCGGTGTTGGTGGTGGTGTGGGAGGAGGCGGCAGAGGGCGAGCGCGACTCAGTAGACCGTCGGCGGCGGCTTTGACGCGGCCGCAGATGCTGTGACGAAGCGGACTTGCGGGTGGATGGTGCCTCAACGCGGTAGGGCGCGTCGTTCGAGTCCTTGCGGGCACGTCCGTCGCTTCCGCTCACACTGCTCGTCGACTCGCTGTACGGTGGCGTGGGAATGCCGCAAAGCCTTGGATCGGGCCTGCCGACGGCCTGCGTAGAGTATTGATCCGATTGGAAGCGGATCGCGTCGAAGTTGGAGCTGGTGCCAGCGGGCTGCATCGATCAGAGCTGCAGGAGCCTCTGATTTAAGCTCTACCTCGCTGAGCTTGTTCGAGAGCTAGATTGAAGAATTGTCACGGCCAGGATCAATCCGAGATGAGTCGGACGCAGCGAGCGATCTGCAAGAGCTTCAGTGCGCAGGTACACGTTTATCCTTGAGCGCCTTGATGCGTACGGCGTGAGGGCGTTTGTTCCGATGCGGTGCGGCTCCAGGCTGCAGTTACGCTTTCCAATGACAAACCTGTGCGCAGGCCTGAAGTCGACGGCGGCCAGCGATGCGTCGGATGGACCGATGATGGTGACGAGATGCAACAGCGCATCCGGCCGCGGATGGTGTTGGAGCGCATATTTTTTGGAGAGGTAGCCGATTTCCGCGCCCCCTTTCCTCTCGCGTCAAGGCAAGTCAAAAAGACTACTGCTGCTTGGACCCTCCCTCGCCTCGGTCAGGCGCGAATGAATTTACCGGCAGAGCCGACATGCTGTAATCGCTTCCTTCCCTCGCTGGCATCCGATCGAATCTCGCTTTCGTTCGTCGGTCTGAGTTGTCAATCTATTTCGCTTCCGTCCGCTGACGACCTTCAAAGTTTGTTCGGCAAGTATGAGACTGCCGACGATAGCTGTCAGTTCTCGACAAGCCCGCAGCTACGCTGTGCCTCCGCGTGCACGAGCCTCTCACGCTGGATAGCCTCGTTTAGGAATTCGGCGCAGCTTCGCGCGACGCGTTGAATGTGATTTTTGGATGGGTGTAGACCTGGTAGCCAGCCAAACCTAACAAGATCAAACGTTGAGCACGGAGCTCAGAGGCGCTTGTGACACACACGCGATGTGGAGAAGGCGCAGCAGAGTGGACCCTGGATGCTCAAATCGGACTGCGCTGGGTCCTCGCTCACCGTTCCTCAAGAACGCCGACTTGTAGCTCAGCACACCTTATCTCGGGCCTCCTCCAGCTCCAACTTCCAGCAGCTTTACGAAAAGCGAAAGGCTTTGGCAGCTCCTTTATCGACCGTCCTTCTCTCGACGAAGAGATGGAAAAGACTGCCTCGCCTCGCCACACCACACCGAGCATGTGCCATCGTTGGTGAACGCACAAGGCGCAAGTCCTGTGCCGACCGTCGTTGGCCGACATGGCCTCGTACTTTCTGCCTTCCTTTCTCACCGGCTGGGAGCTTCCTTCCGTGTCAGCCTTCTCGCTCTCGGCCAATCTGCAAAAGAGGATCCTTTCGTATCTCCTCAAGAGGACGCTCGGTCAATTTGTCGATGGAGGCCAGCTCGACCCAGCTCAGCTCGACGCAGGTATCGGGAGCGGCAGGATCGAGATCCGCGACATCGAACTCGATGCAGCTGCATTGAATCAGCGTCTCGCCTCCCTTCCCGTCTCCTTCGCATCCGGCCGCATAGCAAAGATCCTCATCCAGCTTCCCGTACCCAACTTCTGGAGCGGCGAGCTCTCCTTTCAGATTTCTGGCATCTCGATACGCCTCGAGCCTTCGCATTTGGATACAGCGTCCCAAGATGCTTTCGCAGAGGGTCTCGCTGCCTCGTTTGCGAGCGCCGCCAGCGAGATCCTCTTCGAGGACCCAGAGGCAAAGGATCTGGAAGAGTCCATCCATCAATCCATCTCTGCCGACGCGACAACCGATGCCCACAAGGACGATGACGATCAACCAGGCTCTCTCATAGCGTCATACATCGAGGCTTTACTCTCTCGACTCAAGATCACCATCAATGATGTCGATGTTGCGCTTGCTTCCGACGATGTGGAGCTTTCGATCCGTCTGAAGAGCGCCAACGTGCACAGCTCCAATTCCCGCAGCGAACGCAACCCCGACGAGCCGCTCAACACCGAGGCTGCACAGTCAGACATCTACAACTCATCAACAGCGACTTTACCGAGTCTCTTCAGTGAGACTACGAGGGCGCTTGAGCTCCATGGCATCGAGGTTTGGCTGCAAGATCAGCGGAACGTCGGCAGCGGCGACGGACGAATTTCTTCATCTTCCTCGGACGTCTCTCTCGAGGATGATTCTCAAGAGGAGGAGCGCTTGCCAGCCATGGACATGGACCACTCCATAGCGTCTCTCCAAGAATCGTCGGCCAGCCTCTATCAGAGTGCAATCGAAGACAACATCATGCCAGTCGATGTCGTGGATCGCGACCATAGCAAACATTCAGATCCGGTCGACAGCAACGGGCCTCGACAGCAGATGGACCTCACATACCGCTTGTTCAGCATGGGCCACGAGCCCGTTGTCGTCACCTTCAAGACTGTCAAAGAGCGGCGGCAAGTTCAACACGCGGGCGCCTCGTCCCGCCGGACGGCCCACCGCCTCGTTCGAACCACAACGAGCGTAGACGTGCAGATCGGCAACATTGCCTCCATTCTCTTCATCGAGCATATAGGGCTTCTGATGATCCTCGTTCGACGCCTTGCGCAAAATTATTGGCAGAGTCATGGCTCGCAAGTCTCGCCAACAGATCAGGTCAAACCCTCGCGACCGTCTTCGCGCGCACCATCCGGCCGGAGCGTAGAATTCAGCTGCTGTATCGGCAGCGTCAACATCATACTAGGCTACGACGATGCGGTCAGAGCGGACGGCGCAACGAGCTCCGTGGAAGCTTTCTGGGCGCGGCCGTCCCGCTCACACCCTGACTTCGGCCACATTCGCCTCCGAGGCGACGGGTTGGCTGTCAAGGGCGACGTTGGCAGCACCGTCCTCTCTTCCAAGCAGCCCAGCGTCAGTTTCACCGTCGATGACATCGGCGTGTTCGAGCACTTGTCCAGCAGCTTCTTCCAGCATGCTCCACCCGAAGCATCGCGCATCCTTCCTATCCTCGTGCTGGATCCAAATCTCGCCCGCGCGAGCGAGTGGGATACTGCACCTGGAAAACATCCCCGCCACGATTACGCAAGTAGCACAGTCGAAGTATTCGACTGGCGCTATAGCGTTCCACAGACCATTCCCAGCCAGGCCACTTCGAGCTCATCGCCAGACACTCCTCGTTCCACGCGTTTCCGAGCCTGCGAGCCGCGATCCGCCTCGTCTCAGCCCGGACAGAGCCCTTACTATCGGGCGTCCTACGGGGAACGCGGATGGAAGTTGAAGCCATCTTCCAAGGTCGCCAGTAGCACATCGCCAGCTCGGGCTTCGGAAGTCGCGCAGCCGTACGTCAGAGTCTCTGTAACGCCAGCATCAACGCAAGGAGGTCGGGGCAATATCGTTGCATCTATCGTTCCCGTCCATTGCTTCGTTGATGCGTCTCTGGTGACAAGACTTCTGCCGGCTCTGCACAAATTCGCTCGTGCCCAGATTTCTGCTATGCAAGCAGAAAGCAGACCAAGCCGCTTTATGGATGAGTCCGTTGTGACTCTAGCATCCAGCATCGCCACGCTTCAGCCGTCGACATCGGGGATCCTTGACGATATGACTCCTCAGCCGAACGCCGCGGAGCACGGTGGGTATGATCTCGATCTGAAGGTCAGCTTCGTGCGAACAGAGATTAGAACACCGCAGGTTTCGTTCAGTGCAACCGCGCTCGCTGGACGGGACCTGCGCAGCGCAAGGCAATTCGGGCTTGACAAGCGAGCCGGCGTCCTGGTGGTTCAGGTGCAGGATCTGGAGGTACGGTCTGGACCATCTCTGGAAGAGAAGCCGCGTCAGAATGTCCGATTTCCGCAGCACCAGACTCGGGCGCGTCCGGCGGACAGCGATGCGATCGTGACCGGCTGCATCCGCGCCAAAAAGGTCTCGGCCTTCCTCGGCCTACCTGCCGATGCACGTGCGCTCGTACTGGTCTCTATGGATGCGCTCGATGCAGAGAAGGCAGAACATGGTCCCTTTGCAGAGGACGGCTCGAGCTCGCTCCCGCAGGTTCAATTTTCGCGCGTCTCGATGCAAGGATCTTCCGCAGTGGGCGGGTTGCCGAGCGACGAATCGCAGAATCGCTGCAAGATCATTCTCCCTTCTGCCAAAGTCGAGCTTGGCAAGCGACAGCTCGATTCGCTCCAGTACATTGCAGATGATCTCACCCAACTAGCGAATATATGGGGCGCTGATGATCCAGACGACAACTCTGCCGATGCCGAAGGACTCAAGATCCTGGGTAGCCGCTTCTTTGGCAGCCGCGCGGGCATGTCGGCCATTTCTGCAAGCACCGATTCGACGGCAACCGCCACTGCCCGAGCCAACAACACCAACTCGTTGCTTCACGCCACCATCAGCCGATCCTCGATCCGAATTTGGCTTCCACACTTAGAGGGCGGCGATCAGATCCCCAGCACAGGCCAAGCGAGCGCAGCCAAGAGCTTGCTTCTCTTAGCCTCGGACTTTGAGATTGTCCTCAACAGCGACAAAGTACGAAACACCACGCGCATCGAAGCTCGCGTTCCCGAAATGCAGCTCAGCGTAGAGGAGAGGATCTCGGCCGACCAGGCCTCGAGCTCAGTGCTGGCAGCTCGCACTGCGGAAAGAGACCTCGACAAGCGCGGACATGACAGCATGCTCGTGCTTGTTCTCGAGGCTTACACCGAGCCGGGAACCAGCTACCGAGAACAAAATGTCGAGGTCGTCATCGCTGCGGTCAAGCTGTCGCCCTGCTTCGACCCAGACCTTGTGCCCAGAGTGAAGCGGCTGCTGAAGGCACCAGCGGGTGTGTTCGAGAATGTCGAGCCAAACGAAGTGACGCGCATCAGCTTCAAAGTCAAGGACTGCTCCGTATACGTGGCTCCTCCGGACACAGCCCAACGCGCCGTGCTGTCCATCGACGAAGCATCGGTCAAGACCAAGCTCACATCGCACGCCCCCAAGACTTCCGTCAAGCTGGCCGTGGCCAACGTGGACTTTTGGGCGATCGAGTGCGAAAGCGGTCTTGCGCCAAAGAGCTCTGCAGTTCCCCAACGAGCATCTCAATATTGGGCCCACCGAGGGTTCGCTCGCATTGTGCACGTCCCGGAGGGAAAGGGCAGCATCCATCTGACGTCCATGACTCGGCCGGAGGTGGATGTCAGGATCACCAAGCTTCGCGTCAAGGTACAGATGGCAGCCGATACCTTGGAGGTGATCACGGGCATCGCCAGCTCACTCGCAGCCCTGTCAACGACCCCGTCTCCCCGAGCCAACACGAAAGCAGGTCCCAAATTCTCACCAAGATCGCACGAAACTCGAGACGAGCAGGTTCACCTGAGATCCTCATCGGCGAGTCCCACGGCGCCATCCGATGGCCATTTTGATAAGATGGCAGAATTGATGTCAGGGATCGAGGACGATGCTTACCGGCATGCGGTGCCGCTGCCCGTAGCGGTGGACCTCGTAGAGGACGACGTGCCGTCAGATGCCACTTTCCTGGGAGCCAAGGGGCGCTATCATCCTGAAATCGTCGAGACGACGCTCGATGCCGACGAGTTCTTCGGCGGCGAATCGGTTGCTTCGTTGTCACTTGCTGCACCTCGAACGGATACCGTCATCTACGCGGACGACGATGTTACCGTCCGTCTCCTGGACCCGAAAGGTATTCGCCCAGTGCAGGGCTATTTCACAGATCCTCAACTGCGTCCGCAGGTAGAGTCTGCGCTGGGCCCAGCCGCAAGCTCGGTTCGCGTCCGCGTGACCGACTTTGACCTGTCGTTGCGTCTGCACTCCGGTTATGACTGGGCAACGACGCGCCAGGCGGTGGAAAGCGAGGCCAAGTCGGTCCGAAGGCGGCTGCAGAAGATCAAGCAGCTACTGGCTGATGGTCAGGTTCCGGACGACAGCGTCGAGGCGGCGACAAGCAGCCTTCTTGACTCTGTCCACATCAGCCTGCCGCAGCTTCCTTCGCAGATGGCACCCGAGGAGATGATGCAAGCTGTCCGAGACGAGCTTGGCGATCAATCCGACACCGACGACGATGCCTCGGCCTCTTGGCAGACGCTGCAAGCTCCACGAACGGGCCAGTCATCGTTGCGTCCTTCGACCCGATCAACGACAGCTTCGACAGGCTCGGGCCGGCACGCCAAGCTGCAGCGCTCAGCACGCTCGATGATCGACTTTAACTTCCGCGGCGTCGAGGTGGAATTCGACCAAGCCGATTCGTCGCAGCCAAGCCACATTGCCTCACGCATCGCCGTCGCCGCGCGTCGCTTCGAGATCATTGACAACATCCGCACTTCGACGTGGCAGACATTTCTCACCGAGATGCGCGACCAGACCGCGGCGGTGCATCGCGATGCTGCGGGCAAGATGGTGCGGGTCGAAGTGCTGCATGTGCGCCCGCAAGGAGGGCCAGCTGCGGATTCGAGTGCCTTTGAAACGCCCGAGGTCCGCATGCGCGCCAAGATCGCGCCCCTTCGCCTTCATGTGGACCAGGACGCACTGGACTTCTTGAAGAAGTTCTTCACCTTCAAGCCGCCCGGACGCAAGATGGTGGCTGTCGAAGCGCCTGCTAGAACGGCTCTGCCATTCATCCAGTTTGCCGAGGTGTTGCCGATCAAGATCAAGCTGGACTACAAGCCGAAGCGGGTGGATTACAATCTGCTGCGGCAGGGCAAGACGATCGAGATGATGAACTTTTTCCACTTTGAAGGCTCGGAAATGGTGTTGCGGCACATCACCTTGCGCGGCATCAGTGGGTGGCCGAGGCTGTTTGACTCGCTCAACGACATTTGGACACCGGATGTCAAGGCGAACCAGCTCGCAGACTTCCTGTCGGGCTTGGGTCCGATCAGGAGTCTGGTCAATGTGGGAGCCGGGTTGGCAGATTTGGTGCTCTTGCCGATCGAGCAGTATCACAAGGATGGCAGGGTGCTGCGGGGCGTTCAAAGGGGTGCGACGAGTTTTGCAAAGAGCACTGCGCTGGAGGCGGTCAAGTTGGGCGCAAGGCTGGCGACGGGGACGCAGGTGATTCTCGAGCAGGCCGAGCATATCCTCGGCGGGGAATTGCCAGAGACGGTCACGGCAAGGGCGGTGGGCCCGGAAGGAGAGAAGCAGAGCTACGAATCGCTCAGCGAAAGCATCATGCTCGGATCGACCGCGGACATGGGCGCTTCGTGGATCGGCCAAGCAGGCGATCCCGGCGAAGGCGAGGTTCCGGCAGTCAGCAAGTACGCCATGCAGCCAGAGGGTATGCGCGATGCCCTCACGCAGGCGTACAGCGGTCTGACCGAGGGACTCACCGCCGCAGCTCAGACCATCCTCGCCATCCCCATGGAGGTGTACGAGCCCGAGACGTCCGATCGAGCCGGACCGTCTGCCGGCGCAACAGGCAAACCCATCGTCAAGGCAGTGCCCATCGCGATCCTGCGCGGCGCAAGGGGTGCAACCCATGCCATCGCAAAGACCATGCAGGGCGTTCAGGTCTCCCTCGGCGACTCGGAAAACGTGCGCGAGCGAAAGTACAAGCTCCCTACCCCACGAGGCGCCGCCCGCCGCCAAGGCTAGGCCTAGCATGCTCTCAAGCTCAATCACGTTGTATCACATCTTTTTCAACTTCATTATTCTTCGACACAATCAAGCAAACAGCATGAAATTCCCTTTGTATCTACTTGCAATGTCAGACGATGCAGCGATTCTAGATGGAGGTCGAAAGCACACTCAGTTCTTGGTCTTAGAGGCGTAGCTCGAGACGAGGAAGCTGATGGCGTTCTCGGCGGCCTTGACGCCCTGGGCAAACTGGGCGTTGTACGCGGCCTGATCGGACGTCTTGAAGCGGCCCGCGTCGAGGTAGGCCTTAAACGTGTCCTGCTGGTACTGGGTGGCGAAGCCGAGGCGCGAGAGCGAGTCGGTCGACGCCGCGAGGATGCGCGAGGTGTAGAAGCCGTCCGAGAAGCCGCGGTCGGACACCGTGGCGTTGCTGGCGGCACGGCGCTCCTGCTGCACAACGCGGGTGGCGCGCGAGGCGAAGCCGCCGACACCGCGGGCGGCTACAGCACCCCCAGCCGCGTCAGCAGCTGCGGGCGTGTAGAGCGAGTTTCCGAAACCGTTGGGGCCGACCAAGGTGAAGGGGTCATCGTCCTCCTCGCCGGCGACGACGAGGAAAGACTTGCCTGCAGTGGCCGAGGTGCCATTGGTTGGAAGGCGGACGCGGCTGATGTCGGTGCGCAGCGAGGCGAGCGGCGAAAGCTTGTCGCCCGTGGCGTTGGCGATGCCGGCGAGGGAAAGTTGTGACATCGGAATGCCCCACGACGAAAAGTTGCCAGAGAGGAACTTGTTGGCAGCGCTCTGGAAGCACCAGCCCGAATTCTGGTCGCAGTTCTCCATCTTGTACGACCAGAATGTCCAGCCGGCACCGGTGGTCTGCCAAATATCCTGCTGAGTCTGACAGAACTCGGTCTGGTCCTTGTCCGGGTTCTGACTGCCCTGAATCGAGCTCCACGCGAGCGCGCATGACCATTCGCCGACGATAAGGTTGCGGCGCGCCACGGCAGACTGCTGCACAAATTGGTTCATGATGGAACCGTCGAGCTTCGAGATATGTCCCTGTGCCGACAGCGCCTGGTCCTGAGGGGTGTAGACGTAGTAGGCGTGATGGTCCGAGACGACGAAATCGGATCGTTTCTGGACGAAAGCAGCGCCCTTCTCGAGGACAAAGGCATCGTGGAAGTAGAGAGGAATGGTCTTGGCGTAGGACGAGACTGCGCGCATCGCGTCCATGGCGGTGGGCAACCAGGTCCAGTAGCTGTCGCGATTCTGAGGCTCGTTGAGCAGCTGGATGCCGATGACGTTGGTCACGTCCGAGATCTCGTTGGCGATCCAAACGAGAAGTTCGGTGGTGAGGTTCTGATTCCACGAGTTGTACCACTGGATGTTGCCGTCGTTGAGACCCGAGTGGGCCTGACCGTTCTGCGAGCCGTACGCCCCGTGCAGGTCGACGATGACGCCAATGTCGTACTTGGCAGCCCAGTTGATGGCGCGTGCGATGTAGCGCCAGCTGAACTGGTAAACGGAGCTGTACTGCTCAAAGGGGCTGTAGTGGGTGAAGTAAGGGCCGACGGACCAGTAGCCGATGGGCAGGCGCACGGTGTTGATACCCATCTGGGCGAGCTTCTTGAAGTCATCTTCAGTGATCCACGTGTCCCAGTGTTGCTCCATGTAGGCGCGGGCGGAAGAGAGGCCGTCCTGCGAAGTGCCAAAGCCATCGAGTATATCGAATTCGGCTTGTTTTGTGCCCGTAGCACACGACATGAAGCCACCCTCCATCCAGCCTTCCTGGACGAACCAGGAACCGAGGTTGACGCCCTGCTGCTGGCGGTATCGCATGATGGTCGCCTTGACAGGGTCAAAATCGGGGAAGACAGGGGGTGGAAGCAGGTCCCAGCCACCGTTGGGGGTGTAGCCGGCGGAGTAAGGGCAGTTGCCTGGACCGACGGTGCGGGACGATGCGAGCTTGCGACCGTCAGCGCTTGTGGTCTGGTTGGTGGCATCGACGGGGATGAAGAGGGTGGAGGGAACACCCCAGTCGGAAGTCTTGTGCGTTGCGGACCAGTCTGTGGTGGATCCGGTCTTCTGAACTTGGAAGGAGCTGCCCTTGCTGTTGAGGGCATTGCGACCCTGACCTGAACTGGCGATGGAGGTGCTTTGGTTGGCGGTTGGAAGCTGCGGAATCGGCTTGTAGTTTGCAGCCGCCAGGGAAAGGGCACTGGCGACCGTGTTGAGGGACGTATCGCGTGGAAGGAGCCTCATGATCGAAAAGCTCTAGCGAGGTACGGGAAGGTGAAAAAGAGAGTGTCGGGCAAGACGATGAATCTGAAGCCAGTCCAGATACAAGGTCTTGGGAAAGAGGGTCTGCTGCGTCGGAGGAGGAAAAGAAAGGACAGAAGGGACGCAACAGCGAGGACCGGCCTCAGAAAGACGACAAAGGAGCAAAGAGAGTGAAGCGGATGGTGGTGCAAGGACAAGGGGAGCGGGAAAGACGCAGGCCGGTGGCCTCCCTCCTTTTAAAGGAGGCAAGCAGCGTGGAAGGAGCCAACTAAGCGAGAGCGGAAACCCGTACCAAGAAGGGAAAGAAAGCCGAGTCGTCTCGCCTCGCGCCTCGCCCCACGCCAAGGAACGGACAACAGACGAGGCGGAAGAAAGCATCCAAGAGGCGATGCATTCAACTTCTCCTGAACGCATCACTAGTGCACGTACAGGGAGCGCGTGCCCTCCATCGGCTAGGCCGAGCGGGGCGCAATCCCGTCGACACGCCAAGCACCAAGGCGGGCATGATCATGCAGCTCAGTGTGCCGAAGCAAGTTTAAGGTCGAGAAGGATGCTGAGCGCGCTAAAGCTTAGTTCATTGCTGTGCAATGGCTCGTCGTGGTGATGCGCAAAAGAGTTAGCTGCATCCACACCAAGAGTAGCACGGGAGTTCAACATCCAACCTTGGAGGAGCGGCAGCTGACAATGGCTTAGCTTTCACCGCCTAGAACACTCTGCGACTCTGAGACATCTCATCAGCGTGGTAGCCAGCCTGCAGCGTGACGAGCAGAAGAGTGACGCTGCTGCCTCGCCGATGCCAATGGTCTTGGCGGCTGAGCGGAAGAGGCACAGTTTGGCAGAAGTTGACATGTCGCGCCCCTCAGTCACAACCGTCCAGCGTCGCGGGAAGAAAATTGCGCTGGGCTTTCCCGATTTCTCGTCTCCAAATTGTTCACAGCCCCGATTTCCGTAGTGTTGGTTTCAGCGCGTCGTCGGTTCTTCCGAAAGCAGCAGGCTCAGGTAAGGTGAGCTTTCGGATATGCCCACACTCAGAGAGGGCGCCAGGAAGCCTATGCTGTGATTCGTGGACTGCGCGATTCGGGTCGGGCCGTCTTGATTGCTCGATGAAAGCGCCTTGGTGTGCCTGGTTTTGGCCCTTTGTGACGCTCGGGCGTGGGAAGCCGCACGAACGTCCGCACGCAAGCACGCCCGTCTGCGCGATGGCCCAGGAAATGCGCCGGTCTGCAGCCGGAATTGACCGGTCCGCGTTCCCACCGGCTTTCGTTTAGCTCACTTCCTGCAGCCTCGTTAGCGCTTGGGCCTGCGATGCAAGTCGCTACTTGAGAAGAGCGGTCGAGTAGCCATCGGACCCTGAATCACAAGCGCATCAAAAGAGTGCTTTGCCTCCTGATACCGCGCCAGCCGACACTTAGTGACTACTAGCCAATCCCAATTCGGCTGAGCTTGCAGATCTCAACCCTAGCACACATCTATCTCTTCAATCTCGAAACACCGTCCGTCCTTCACCTCGACCTTTCTGATCATCTCTCCTCTGGTCTCGCCGGGCTCACTTCTTCGGCTTCTCAGGCATGGCGGCCACGCTCTCCGGACCCATCTCTGTGCTCATCCTCGGCGGCACCACACACCTGTCGCGTCCGCTACTCAAGTGGCTCCTGGATCCGGCCCAAGATGCTGCCAGGCCCAATGTCGAGATCAAGCACATCCGGCTCGCCGACAAGTATCTAGTCGATCACGGCACCAGCACCACCTACATCGAGCCGGACACATGGGAGGCTCTCAAGGACCCACGCGTCGAGTACCGCCAAGTCAACCTCAACCTCGCTCCCAACCTGTCCAAGGTCTACGATCATCCCGACGGCGGCTCGTACGATGTCGTCTTCGACTTTACCGGCGAGGGCATCGGACAGCCCGAAGTGCCCGAGGAGCTGCTGGTCGAGCGCACCGCCAAGCTCGCCCACTCCATCGCAGCCGAGTCCTTGCGCAGGAACGTCAAGGCGCACATCCGCGACACGGTCGCCTTTCTCACCATCGATCCGAGCGCACCGCCCGCTACCGAGGCCGACGTTGTCAAGCCAAAGACGCCTCGCGCCTACTGGTGGTACGAGGCAGAACGTGCCGCCGCCAGCGTGCCTGGCCTGCCACTCGCCATCACGCGCTCCGCCGAAGTCGTGGGTCCTTACGTTTTCTACGCCTCCATACCATCCCGCTATGCACTTGGAAGGGTGTACGCCCATCTGAAGGAGACGTACAAGCTGCTCTGGGGTCCGGATCTGCGTGTCCATGCCATCCACGTCGACGATTGGTGTCCGGCCGCGTGGAAGGTGGTCGGATTCATCTCGTCGCGTTCGCGTGCCGAGGCAGATGAACAGGCGGGCGAGACACTGCCGCCCGTGCGGAAGAAGGACAAGCTGCAGGACTCGTTGCGCGAAAAGGTGGGCGAAGAGTGCTGTCTGCGCACACTGACCCCGCGCGCACCTGTGTTCAATCTGGTCGACGATACCGATCTGACGCAGGGCAAGCTGCTGCGCATGAGCGGCGAAGCGTTTGGCATCCAGACGGGCTTTACCAACGCCGTGATCAATGCGTGGGCGCGCGTGGATCTGGCCAGCATTGTCGACGACATCAACGAAAAGCACGCCACGGCCGTCGAAGAGATTGTGCAGCAGACCGACATCGAAAATGTCGCACTCAAGGGGTGGATCGATACCGAGATGCTGGCGAATCGCTCGTTGGCGCTCAGCAACGCAAAGGCAAAGAGGGTGCTCAACTGGCAGCCCAAAGTGGAAATTGACCGACAGAGGCTCGACGAGATCTTGGATAGGATCCGAGAGCTGAACCAGTTTCCCAAGTGATCCGTCCACATCCGCATTCATCATTCGTATTTGTTGTATCGCAAGAAAAGCATTGCATTGTTCAAGAGCATGCGTGTGTGTGTGTGGGTGAGGCTGGAGGGTATCTGATCGTTGTTCGAAAGAAGTCGAGTCATTTGCCGAGGTCCCATTCGCGTACGTTGGATGGTGGAGCTGGTGGTGGCGAGGCAGAGCGCTTGCGTGAGCGGGATTTGTGCTCCGACTTGTGCCGGCTGTGCCGGCTGGAGTGGCTGCGTTTGTGGCGGTGGTCGTCGTCGGATGCGCCGTCGTCCGGGTGCGAGCGGCGGCTGCTGGATCGTTCGGCCCGTTCGGATCTTTCGGATCGGCTAGACCGATGCGAGCGGTGGGAGTGGTCACGGTGTTTGTCTCGCTCTTCATGCCTTCGCTTGCTGCTGCTCGACCGCTTTCCATCGCTTCGTCTCGAGCGTGGCTCCTTCCTTGCGTGGAGCTCAGAGTCTGATGCCTCTTCGAAGTACCTGTCCATCTTAATCGACATCCCCGCCGAGCTTTCCTCCTGCAGCACATCTCGCTTACTGGATCCAGCTTTCTGTTCGGGTTCGTGTTCGTCATCCGACCAACCCCGCAGCTTCGATGGTACCGCCTTTTCCCCACGACTCGATGAAGCAGACCGTTGTTCGGATCGCTGCTGCTGGCGCCGGAGCGCGCTATTGTGGCCCTCGACGTTGCGAATCACAGAGGCAAGGAATCGCTTGTTCGTGTTCGGCACGCGCGATGCCGCTGCATCGTCCGGCTCGAGGTACGACGTGATGCCGTGCTCGTCGGCGTGCGCCTGCTTGCTGCGCGACTTTTGCAGGATGAGCTCGGCGATGTACGCATCCAAATCCTCGGACGGCACAGAGGCGAGCTCCGATCCGCTCACACCGTCCTGGCGCGCACCTTTCGACCCCATTTGCCTATGCTTGGGATGCCGTGTGCCGCGGACGCATCGTCGGCTGAGTCAGAAGCAACTGAGGATGGTAGTCGGACAAGAGGAAAGCGCTGATTTTCGGGACACGGAGGTCGAGCAAGATGTGGAGGATCGAAAGGCTTTTTTGGGTGGACCCTGCCGTACGGGCCTTCTTCTCCTCACCTTTCCGCGTCCTTTCAGAACAATGACAAGCGGGCCAGGACAAGATGGCGCCGTGCTCCTCCTGAACGGCTTGCCATCACGGACTCAGCTCGTGCTGGATGCTCACTCAGAGGCGTACGTGATCAACGACCAGTTCGCAGGCATCAAATCGCTCGCTCCGGGCTGGCACTGCATCTCATGGACGCTCGCCGCGGAAACCAACGACGACGCAAATGCCGGAGGTCCATCCGTGGAAGGTTCGATCCGAAATGTCGTACTGCGCTACTTCGAGCCGGCAGAGATTGCAGTCCGTGATCTCGACCGCATCCATCAGCGACTGGTAGTCCCAAGTTCTAATGCGGCTGGGGGCGCAACCAGAACGAGGGCGATGCGGGTCAGCAGATCGTACGTCGAAGGATCCAGCCAGCAGCTTCAGACGGTGGCTTCACCGGAAGTACTAGCGAGTGTCCAGTCGCGGCTCCTTCCAGCGCCAGATCGCGCGCAGCAGCGATGGCAGAGAGCAACACAGCTTCTAGGCAGTGCTGGCGACGCAGTCGGGCGCAAGATCGTGGCGCGCGTGGTGGGCGTCGATCCCGAGAGCGGCGATGCGAGCACGGACAGCCTGGCGTCTGGCCCGAGCAGATCCAAGAACGCAAGGGAAGAAGGGGCGTTTGAGCGGACGGGGAATGTTGGGCGGAACGAGAACGGCATGACCATCTGGGGCAAATCGCAACCCGCTCCCAGCCAGACCGAAGTGGAGAGCGACGGCGCAGGGTCAGCGGGGGACACGCTCGGCTCGACATTTGGGATATCGGATCGAAAGCGAAAGCGCACCGACCATACTGCTGCACAAGGAGCGGAAGAGTCCGACGACGGAGCACTGCTGTTCACTTCCTTTGATCTGCGGAGGAGCTGGCCACCAACTGCGGTCGGGGCGGAATTGACGCGATGGAGCCAAGACAAGAGCTGGCTGCTGCGCGATGTAGCCACACGAGCTCGCACAGGCATCGCTTTGGACGATGATTCAGGGACAGAGTGGTACCTGCCACTCCTATGCGAGTTCGAGCTGGCATTCGTGCTGTTTGTCATGGCGGGCAACGTGTATGCTTGGGACGAGTGGAAAGACTTACTTGCGCTTTTCTGCCGCGCAGCCTCGATCATCGGTGCACAGTCTGCATTTCACCTACATCCCGCGACCATGGATTCCTCTGCCTCTCAACTTCTGGAAATCGACGTGCAGCAGGTCAAGTTGGATGCGCATGTTGCGTTTCTCGGGACGCTCGGGGCGCAGCTGGACCTACTTGATGCGCAGTTTTGGTCGAACCAGTCCACGCACAAGGAGGAACAAGCGGTACTCAAGGAACTCGATGTGCTACGTGCGAACATGGCAAGAGCTCTTGCGCTGGCCAGCACGGTGGAGGGCGGAGCAGGGGATGGGGAGGGAAGGGCAAGGCTTGTTGCGGCATGGAGGAAGATGTCTCATTTGGCGGCGAGCAAATTCGGATGGCAGCTCGACCGCAGGCTGGACGAAGAGGCCGAGATCGAGGACGATATCGAGGCCGAAGAAGGCGAGGATGCGCCGGTGATTGTAGACATGTAGCCTCCATGCAATCACGAACCATCATCACCATTGCTCAAGAGGTTTGAATTGAGCCGGTCGCCGGAGCGAGAATGTTTGAAGCGTGATGTAACAAATTCGAAAAGTCGAACCGGCTCGCTGGAAGAAGAGTCAAATCTGCAGCGGGAGAGCGGCGGGTTGGCGTGTGCGCAGCGGCCGCGAAGGCGCGGGGCGGAGGGAGCGCAAGGGATGAGGATGAGCTGGCGAAACGACGCTCTGACGTGTTGGTCTCGACTCGCCTGACCCTTGGCTCGCCGTGCACCATCAATCCAAGATTCGCGAGTGCGTCCCATCTTCTCGACCACAGCAACAGCACCAGCATCCCTTAGACGTGCTTCGCCTTCCCACGTGCGATTCACTATGGCCTTTCCGCAACCGCCGTCAGTGGCCAGCAGCGCTGCGGCATCGCGTGCACACACACCCGCCGGCCATCGTCGCTCCGCACACCTCGCCGTCGGTCTTCCCTCGCAGAATAACGATGCGCAAGCTGGAACACCGGCGCCTGATCACCATGCCGGTGCGGGCCTTCAGGCTCACAAGCTGCACCTCGTCCTTTCTGAAATCACCTCCGTCACTTCGACTGTGCGAAAGGCAACCAGGTGGAATGCAACTACCTCGGCCTCGCTCGCCCGCATCAGCTCGTACAGCTATTCGGCCGCACAGACCCCGCAAGCACCCTCTCAGCCGAGACCGCAGCAGCAACCCGTCGGTGACGTGCAACAAGCGGCAAGCGCTGATGCTGCTTCCGCGGGAACGAGCTCGAGCGCACGCATTGCGCTGCGTGGAATGCAGCGCGGCACCACCGTCGATGCTGCTTCGTCCTCGTCTGCAGCCGCTCGAAGGCTAGGATTGGCACTCGGCGTCGACGGCAAGTCGGATGACCCCGTCAGCCTCCTCAGCGCCTTCGCCACGCTCAAGGCCCAGCTGCGAGCCTGCCGCGACTTTGCCGCCTTCCCGCTTCCAACGCTCCTCGCGCCGTTCCTGCGTCTCATCCTCAGCCCGCGCACCTCGGCCCACGTCACGTCGGCTGCGCTGCAGGCCGTGCACAAGTTCCTCGTCTACGGTGTCGTCTCCCTCGACGCGCCCGACGCCCAGATCGCCGTCGCCGAGATCGCGCACGCTACAAGCCACTGCCGCTTCGAAGCCTCGGAAGCTACGACGGATGAACTCGTGCTTGTACGCATTCTATCCGTCATGCGCGAGCTCATCTGCGAGCCAACTCAGGCATCCGCAGCTGCATCTCCTGCAGGAGCGCAGCGCAGGCACCCCAGAACGCTCGCAGACTGCCTCGGCGACGACAGCATTTGCGAGATGATGGAGACAGGCCTGTCCATGTGCTGCCAGACCAGGCTGTCCGAAGTGCTACGCAGGACCGCCGAGCTCTCCATGACGGCCATGGTGCGCACGCTCTTCAGCCGTTTGCCCATCTTGCCGCCCACGACAGACGAGTTCTTCGTCTCGCGTTCCGACGGAAAGGAGCCCGAGCCAGAACATGCCACCTTGGCTGCGGAGCCCGCTGGCGAGGACGCCGAGCAAGACGAAAAGAGACGCCGCCGCATGACTATGCCAGACCCTACTAGCAACGCTTTTCCAGCCGCCGCCAAGCAGGTGCTCGATCAGCTCCGCGAAATGGGAGAGGAAGAAGATGCTGATCAGACACAGGATCAGCCACAGGAGCAGCCACAGGAGTCAGCACCAGACGCAAACTCGTCCGCTCCCGTGGATCCGGAAGCCACAGACGAGACCGAACCGCAGCCTGCTCAGGATGCTCCTGCCGTTGCGGCTCAGGCGGAAGCGCAAGAAAGCGCTGCAATCGAGCCGACGCCTGCAGAGGCAGCGCCAGTGGAGCCAATCCACATTGAGCCGTTCGGACTTCCGGCGATCCTCGAGGTGTGCCGTGTCATCGTCTCGCTTATCGACCCGAACAACCTGCAGCACACCAACACGATGCGTCGACTC
Organism: Moesziomyces parantarcticus; assembly: GCA_023212605.1. Taxonomy (NCBI): domain Eukaryota; kingdom Fungi; phylum Basidiomycota; class Ustilaginomycetes; order Ustilaginales; family Ustilaginaceae; genus Moesziomyces; species Moesziomyces parantarcticus. The sequence continues at coordinate 429,285 of JALCCF010000001.1, read as the reverse complement.
GGCATGTCGATGCTCATCTCGGTGCTTGAGACTGCCGGTCGCTCCATCGGCGAGTTCCCCTCGCTGCGTGCGCTCATGCAAGACACCGCGTGCAAGTACCTCTTCACGCTGGCTCGCAGCGAGGACACCATCCCGCTCTCGCTCAGCCTGCGCGCGCTCTCGACCATGTTCGAGACCATGCGCGAGCATCTCAAGCTGCAGCATGAGTACCTCCTCAACTACCTCATGGACAGGCTCGCGCCCACCTTCCCGCTCGCACTCGAGCCGTGGAACGAGCGCTCGTTCGACAGTGTTGCCCGCCGTGCGCTTGCGGCCGAGTCGATCAGCCGCACGGGTACGCCCGATCCCAATGCAGCTGCCGCGCAGCAGCAGCCGACGCCTCCGCCCGCGCCGCCCGCACCTCCCATCTCCAAGGGCTCCGACAGGGCGCCTGCCACGGGAGAGGCGAGGGAGCTGTACTTGGACACGCTCGCGCTGCTCTTCCGCAACTTTGACTCGGACAGGTCAGCCGAGTACCTCGTCGACCTCTACCTCAACTACGACTGCGACACGGACTGCGACAACATGTACGAGCGCATGCTTAACTTTTTGTGCCGCAGCATCCACGCGGCCAACCCGCAGAACGCGAGCCAGCAGGATCCCGTGCAGCTCTTTGCGCTCGATGCTCTGCTGTCTTTCGTAGCGGCGACTGCGGACCGACACGAGGCGGGACGAACAGGCTCGGACGAGGACAGTGCTGTTCTACCTGGCGGAGTTTCGGTCGAGGCTCTTGCGCAGCAGAAAGCGAAGAAGGCGACCATCCTCGATGGCGCAAGCCGCTTCAACGTCAAGCCCAAGGATGGCCTGGCGTTCCTCGAAAGGGAGGGGCTGCTCGACTATGGTGACGCCAGCCTCTCACGCGAAGAGCGCATCGCTCGCTTCCTCAAGGAATGCTCGCGGCTAGACAAGAAGCTCGTGGGCGACTACATTGGCCGACCGGACAACATAGAGGTGCTCAAGGCCTTTGTGGGCCTGTTCGACTTCAAGGACAAGCCGGTTGCCGAGGCGCTGCGCGAGATGCTCGAGAGCTTCCGCCTGCCCGGCGAGTCGCAGCAGATCGAGCGCATCACCCAAACCTTTGCCTCGACCTACTTTGCCGCCAAGCCGGACGGCATCGCCACCGAGGACGCCGTGTTCATCCTGGCCTTCTCGGTCATCATGCTCAACACGGACCTGCACAATCCGCAGAACAAGCGCCGCATGACCGTCGAAGACTACCGCAAGAATCTGCGCGGCGTCAACGGCGGCGAAAACTTTGGGCTCGAGCTCACAGGCGCCATCTACGAGAGCATCCGCAAGCGCGAGATTGTCATGCCCGAGGAGCACGCAGGCTCGCTCGGGTTCGAGTACACCTGGAAGGAGCTGCTGAGGCGCTCGCGAAAGGCGGGCACCCTTGTTGCGTGCAACACCAGCGCCTTCGATCGCAGCATGTTCGAGGCCAGCTGGAAGCCGGTGCTCTCCAGCATTGCGTTTGCCTTCTCAACATATGCGGACGACTATATGGTCGAACGCGCCATCTCGGGCATCCGACAGTGCGGCATCCTTGCGTCCGAATTCGACCTCGTCGAAGTCTTTGACTTTATGGTCCACACGCTGGCGAGCGCAACGGGTCTGTTGGACAGCTCGGTCCCGCAGACACTCACCAGCAACCCGACCGTCGAGGTTGAGAATCAGAAGGTTACCGTCAGCCCGCTCTCGACGCGCTTTGGCGTCAACTTTAAAGGTCAGCTGGCCGCCGTCGTGCTTTTCACCATCGCCAATGGCAACGTCGACGCCATCCGCACCGGCTGGTCGGACCTGTTCGAGATCTTCAAGAATCTCTTCGCGCACGGCATGCTCCCAGCGTCCATGCTCATGATGGAGGATCTTGCAGACGGGCAGGTGGCGATCCCGCTCAAGCCGAAGAAGATCCCAGGGCCCTCGCCCCAGGACCCGCGCGTGCAGGGCGGCGGACTGTTCAGCACGCTCTCGTCTTACCTGCTGTCGCCGTACTCGAACACCAACGAGCCAGCACCGTACGAGGCGACGCCCGAGGACATCGAGGCGACACTGAGCTCGGTCGACTGCATCGCAAGCTGCCGCCTCGAGGATCTGTGGCACCAGGTGCTCCAGCTCGGCACCGAGTCGCACCTGTGCGCCGTGCACTACCTGCGCTTCCTCATCGAGGCGCTCACGGTCGAAAAGGTGCTCTTCCGCGAGTCAGCTGCTTGGAACACGGACGGCACTTCGACGCCCAACAGCGTGCACGGCGCCGGCAACGGCAAACTCAACGCCAAGGACGGCAGGCTCCAGCCCATGGCTGCCTCGTCGTCGAGCAGCCTTGCGGCCAGTGGGTCTGCGGCGCAGGGTGCGGCGGGTGGTCTGCCGCTGACCTACGATCCGCGCGTGCCGTTCCTGCTCGAGCTGCTGGTGCAGATCGTCGTGAGTTCGTCCGGCCAACTCGTGGCGGAGACGTGGCCGTGGGTGGCCGAACACATTTTGGCGGTGCTGCGCAACGCCAAGGCGTATCACCCCATGGTGGTCGAGCGCGAGGTGGCGGCGCTGTTGCGCGTCATCGCTGCGGCTGCGGGCGAGGAAAGCCTGCGCGATCAGATTTTCCTGGCGCTCGACTTGCTGCGCGAGCTGCCGGTCGACATCCGCATCTCGGGATCCAAGCAGCTGCTTGCCGGTCTCACCCAGGTGCTGACGCGCCATCCGGGCTTCGTTCGCTCGCATACCGAGTGGAGCCTTGTCTTTGCGCTCATTGCAGACAACTCCAATATGCGCAATGCCGACTCGGCGCGGCTCGCGTTCGAAGCAACCAAGGCCGCCGTCGCCGCCCCTGCGGAGAAGGGAGGCAGCGGCGTGACGGCGGACAACTTTGTTCCGGCAGTGACGCAGCTGGTGGAGTTTGCAAATGGCTCCGACACGGCCGCATGGCGCAACATGATGCTGCGCGAGTCGCCGCAGCGACGCACGACGCTGACGGAGAAGAAGGAGATGGCCGACGCGGAGAAGGTGCAGCAGGAGCGAGGTGTCGAGGCAGTGAGCGCGCTTGAGGCGCTCAAGTCTGAGATTCCGCGTCTGGTTGCTGCGGAAGCGGAGGGTACGGAGATCGATGCGGCATGGAGCAAGTACTGGCATGCGCTGCTGGGCGGCTTGGCTCGACAGTGGACAAATGCCTACGCGCCCGTCCGCTCGTCAGCGGTGACGTTGCTGCAGCGCGCGCTTTTCTCGGCTGAGCTGGTTTCCGATTCTCACGCTGCGCCTTCGCGCACGACACTGATCGCCGTCGTCTTCACGCAGACGCTCTTCCCGCTCATCGAGGAGCTGCTCAAGCCGCAAGTGTACCAGATCGATCCGCCGTCGGCGGCCAACAAAAACGGCGGAATGCTCGAGATCCGCATCCGCGCATCGGCGCTCATCTGTAAGAGCTTCCTACATCTCATCCCGCACCTCGCTCCGCACGAGGGCGGATCGAGCGACGAGTTCGAAAAGCTCTGGCTCGACCTGCTCGACCTCATGGACCGCATGATCAACTCTACGGGCGGCAACGCGGGTAGGAGGAATCCGCTCACCGAGGCCATTCCAGAGAACCTCAAGAACGTGATCCTCGTCATGGAGACGTCTCGCCTGTTTGAGGGTGCGGGAGAGGAGGGCGGAAAGAGGCTTTTCAGGCTGACCCACGATCGACTGCAGCGTTTCCTCCCTGGGCTCGTCGACGAGGTCTTTGCAGCCCAAGGCGCAGGCGCCGCAGCACCACAACCTGAGCCAGAAGCTCAGGTCGATGCAGAGCCATCCGCGCAGCCGCAGGCCTCAGAATGATTGCGCTTCACTCTAACCTTAATGCAATGTTTCGCCATTCGTATTCGTCCGTCACGCGTGTCACACTGAGCGGAAGTAAAATGAACATGCAGAGTGAGGCGGCCAGCTGGATTCGATTGAGAGCGTTAAAGGTGCGGACTCGCTGTTGCCTATGTGCGGAAGAAAAATCAGGATCTCTTCACGAACCTTCCTCCCTCCCGAGGCATAGACCTGGCGAGGAGCTTTTGACGGTAACGCAGGCTGGTCGTTCTCGATCGCTTCTTGCTCCGTTTGGGCTTCGAAGTTCGCTCACTCGAGCTATTGACCGATGGGTTGACGATCTCGTCGACTTTGCGCTTCACAGGTTCGGCGCTGCACATGGTCGAGCTGTCGAACGGAGGGTCAACTTCGTCCTTGGTTTTGCGCTTCACAGCGGCAGTGCGGCCCACCTTGGAGTTGTCGGTGCGCAAATCCGTGTCCTCGACCTCGCGCTTGGCAGCAACGGTGCGGGACATCGTTGAGAACGGAAAAAAAAGGTATCGTAATGAAAGAACGAGATTGGTATTAGACGTCGATGAAGCGACAGTGAGAGAACAAGTGTGCGGAACGAAGAGGGAGAACGAGTTGCGGCGAAGAGCTGGCGGTTAAGTACGTGCCGGCCGCTCTTTCTCAGCGGGTCCCCCGTTGGCCTCAGCCGTAGCTCGACGAGGCCAGAGGCGGGCCTTGAACACTGGCGGGGCGCCGTCCACCCTCTCCGCAGTCCCGAAAGGGCTGAAGACGGATTCGGTCTCCTGTTTTGCGCAGCGCAGCTAGTTGGGCGTAGCCAGCGCCACAGCCAGAGTCGGCACATGCGAATCCATTCTGACGATGTTCCCACGGCGACACCTGCCGACGCTGTCACATTATTCAACCGTCACAACGGCCGAACAACTTGAGAAAAATAAAAATTAAATGAAAATAATAAAAAAAGGCAAATCCCGATCTGCCGGTCTGCGCGTCGCCGATCCTCGGCCGCCGCGTCCTCCTCCTCCTCCTCATGCTCACACCATATCATCGCCATGACACCTCAAAAGCCGAAAGTGAACGGAACCTGCGATTTCAATCGACTACATGCAAGACGAAGGCTAGGATGCGCTTAGTACTGGCGCTTGAACGGAGGGACGGGCTTGCACTCGGCCTCGTCGAGCGTCGTGTTGATAACACCTCGGTAGTCGAGCTTGACCTTGTCACCGGTACCCTCATGCTGCCACGAAAGCGTGTGCTTCATCCACTTCTCGTCATCACGCTCCGGGAAGTCCTCTCTTGCGTGAGCACCACGTGACTCTTGGCGAGCGGCGGCGGAGTGCATGGTCTGGGTGGCACAGGTGAGGAGGTTCTTGAGCTCGAGGGTCTCGACGAGGTCCGAGTTCCAGATCATGGAGCGGTCCTGAACCGAGACGTCGGGGAAGCTCTCGTAGACCTTGTCGATCTTCTGAACGCCCTCGTCGAGCGTCTTCTGGGTGCGGAAGACGGCGGCGTCGGACTGCATGACGCGCTGCATGTCGTTGCGGATCTCGGCGGTGGACTTGGAGCCGTTGGCGTTGCGAGCCCAGTCGAGGTCGTTGATGGACTTGGCGCCTGCGTCTCCCTTGAGCTCCTTGTGGGGCTTGCCGGGCGAAAGGTTCTCCTTGATGTGGTTGGCGCACGCACGGCCGAAGACGACAATGTCGAGCAGCGAGTTGGCGCCGAGACGGTTGGCGCCGTGCACGGACACACAGGCGGTCTCGCCGGCGGCGTAGAGACCGGGCACGACCTTGTCCTCGCCGTTGGGGCCCTTGGTGAGGACCTCACCGGTGTACTTGGTGGGGATACCGCCCATGTTGTAGTGGACGGTGGGCAGGACGGGGATGGGCTCCTTGGTGACGTCGACGCCGGCAAAGATGGCGGCGGTCTCCGAGATACCGGGAAGACGCTCGTGGAGCACCTCGGGGGGCAGGTGCGAGAGCTGGAGGTAGATGTGGTCCTTGTCGGGACCGACACCACGGCCCTCGCGGATCTCGATGGTCATGGAACGCGAGACGACGTCGCGCGAGGCGAGGTCCTTGGCGGTGGGAGCGTATCGCTCCATGAATCGCTCACCCTCGGAGTTGAGGAGGTATCCACCCTCACCACGCGAGCCCTCGGTGATGAGGCAGCCGGCGCCGTAGATACCGGTGGGGTGGAACTGGACGAACTCGAGGTCCTGGAGCGGGAGGCCAGCACGCGAGACCATGGCCATACCGTCACCAGTGCAGGTGTGGGCCGAGGTGGCGGAGAAGTAGGCACGGCCGTAACCGCCGGTGGCAAGGACGGTCTTGTGGGCGCGGAAGCGGTGGATGGTGCCGTCCTCCATGTTGAGAGCGGTGACACCGACACACTCGCCGTCCTCCATGATGAGGTCGAGGGCAAAGTACTCGATGAAGAAGTTGGTGTTGTGGCGGAGCGACTGGCCGTAGAGGGTGTGAAGCATTGCGTGGCCGGTTCGGTCGGCAGCGGCGGCGCAGCGGTAGGCCTGGCCACCCTTGCCGTAGTTGAGCGACTGACCACCAAAGGCTCGCTGGTAGATCTTGCCGTCCTTGGTGCGCGAGAAGGGAAGACCGAAGTGCTCGAGCTCGATAACGGTGCGTGGAGCCTCGCGGCACATGTAGTGGATGGCGTCCTGGTCACCGAGCCAGTCGGAGCCCTTGACGGTGTCGTACATGTGCCATCGCCAGTCGTCCTCGGTCATGTTGCCGAGCGCGGCGTTGATACCGCCCTGGGCGGCGACGGTGTGGGAGCGGGTGGGGAAGAGCTTGGTGATGCAGGCGGTGTTGAGGCCGGCCTCAGCAAGACCGAAGGCGGCACGCAGACCGGAACCACCGGCACCGACGACGATGGCGTCGTACTCGTGGTCGATAACGGGGTATCCCTTGGCGGCGTCCAGCGGGCGGGCGGCCTCCTTGGCGCGAAGAGGCTGCGAGGCGATGATGCGCGAGGCCGAGGCGGTGGAGTGGAAGCCGGCGAGGCGCTGCGAAGGAGCGACCAGGCTGGACGAAGGCGCACGCGCGACGGCGCGCGAAAGCGACCTTCCGAAGATCATGGTGAAGGTGTGGTGAGGTGACAGTAGCAGTGAAATTAATGTGATGAGCCGATGCTAGGTGATGGAGGGCGGTGAGACAGATGTGACTCTTTTGATATAGCTGCTGTGGCTACTCAATGAGATGGTGTAGGTCGGGCAAGAAGATGGCGCGCGTACAAGGCGGGTCGCGGGGGCAACCGGCGAGAATCTGACGATCAGGCGTAGTGCGCGCGGGAGGCTTGCCTGCCAGCCAACCGAGCGATGGGCAGCAGAGAGCGCGGTCGACGGACACGGGCGATGAGCTAACTGCCTGCGGGGCAAACACGGCCGGGGCCGCCTTTCTCTCGCCGCGACCTGCCAAAGCGGTATGCTGTTGCTTTTTTTCTCGCAGACCTGTGCCAAATGCGCGTGCGCTGATTCGCACGCCTCCTTGTGTAAGCCGACTGGTGCTGCTGGCTTTGACACGCGCGCGCGGAAGAAAGTGCTAGCTGACCAGCCATCTGCCGCTTTGGTAAGCGCGCCTGCCTGCCTCGAAAATTGGAATCCCGTTCATTTCCGTAGCGAGTCCGCGAACCGTCGCTCCTCTGCAGCGCGTCCCCAATCGAATTGGTCCGACCTGAACCGAAGGCGCCCTAACATTCGAATATTGCAAATCTTATGTGATGCTTACAATGCCACTTTTCAGGGTCCAGCTCAAGAAGAATTCGTCTCGGGTGAAGCTGGTCTTGCCTTACGCCCATCATACCATGGCGCTGATCATCGTCTCGGGACTTGCATCGTCCGGGCGCTCTGCGCGCTCCGCACAGATCAAGGAGGACTTTGAGCGACGCATCCAGGATGCTGCTTCGGCCGGCTCGTCTTCGTCGCATCCTCTGCCGAACCGCGTTGTGATCGTGTCGGACCACGACATTCACGTCTCTCGCTCCGCCTACTCTTCGCAGCGCACCGAAAAGCCCGCTCGCGCTTCGTACCTCTCTGCGGTCACACGCGCTCTTGGTAGGGATACGATCGTGATCGCAGATGGCGGTGCTGGGCTCAACATCAAGGGATTCCGCTACCAGCTTTGGTGTGCCGCACGTGAGGTAGGCGTTCGATGCCTCTCGGTGCATGTCCACGCACCGCCCGCCGTATGCAAGTTCTGGAACACAAGGCGAAGGAGCGAGCACGGAGAGAGCGCGAGCTATGACGACGACACACTCGATAGCCTGCTGATGCGCTACGAGGAACCCAACGCAATGACGCGCTGGGACTCGCCCCTCTTCCTCGTCCCCACTACATATTCCGGCTCAACAGAGGGTGGCGTGGATGCGGAGAAGATCGTAGTAGAGCCCATCCCCTTCGATGACGTCTGGAACGCTGCTGTGCTAGGCTCGGTCAGCAAAGCGCCCGAAGTGGTGGCACCCACTCGCTCCACCACCGCCAACTATCTCTCGCTCCTCGAATCATCGACGCAAGCCGTGGTGTCGTGCATCCTTCAACACTTGTCGTCCCTTGGGCTGCAACCTGGAACATCCGTGCCAATCTCACACGAGAGCTTTGGCGGCGCAAAACTCGACTTCACCCCACCGAGCGACAAGCCCGTAACGCTCGCTTCACTTCAACGGATCCGAAGACAGTTTGTGCGCATGCACAGCTCCGGCTCGGCCCAAATCAACCAACTCGGCAATGCGGCCCGCGAAGAAGGCGTCCACTTCAGCCTCACCGCCAAACAACAGAACACCCAGGCTGCGGCGCAACAGCCACAGTCGACGGAATACGCAATCGCAAAACGATTCCTCGCCTTCCTCCAAACCGCCCTCTAGACCACGTCCCCTCTCAAAGCACTTGTATTTTTACCTTTGCAACACATTTTGGAGAAAGCCATCGCATCCTTTTGGCCCATGACATGAGATTACTCTTTAAGGATGAAACTGCATTAAACAACGGTATAACGGCCCGTGGTGCCAGGATTGCGCGCTTCGGCCTCCAACGCGGCCTGGGTGGCCTCGACGAGCAGCCTCTGAATCTCGCGCACCGCATCTTCGACCATCGACTTTGTGTTGGACTCGATGAGCAGCTGCAGCTTGGGCGGCTCGCCCGGCTGCGGCTCGGTGCCTTCCTTGTAGAAGACGCCCTTGTTGGTGATGGATGCCCCCGTCGACTCGATCAGGTGGCTCATGGTTTCTTTGTTCGTCACGCGCCAGCGCGCGCGCTGCGGGAAGTCATTGATCGGCACAATCGCATGGTAGTCCGTCGCATCCGGATCGCGCGCCTTTCGCTCCTTGGCACGATCCGTCTCCGACGTCTTGGCCGACTCGCGCCGCGCATTCGCCTGCTTTCGGATGTTCTCCAGCACCGCAGCCAGCTTCGTCGTATCGGCACCGTGCGCCCTGGCCGCTTCCAATGCAGCCTCTTGCGCTTTGAGCTGAGCAGCTTCTTTGGCCTCCTGCTCCTGTTCCTTGCTCTTGCCGGCCCCACCAGACGAATCGTCGTTCGAGGAGACGGTGCGGTTATCACGCACCGATTCGGGCGCTGCACCGTGCATGATCTCGATCTTCATGCCTTGGATCTTGTTCAGCTGCTCCTCGGAGCTCGACGCGCCTGGCTGTGCGCCTCCCTTGCCTGCACCATCGCCACCATCCCCGGCAGCGGCCGCTTTGCCGTCCTCGTCCACTTCGCCATACGCCGACTTCTGTGCCTTGAGCGCCTTCTCTCGATCCGTCTCGAGCCTGTCCAGACCCTTGCCGCCGAATCCGGATCCGGCAGCCTTGGCCTTGCCTGCAGCGAGCTTTTCTTTGAACGCCTCGGCCATCTTTTCGAGCTCGGCCGGCACATGAGCTCCACTGGCTTTGAGGGCTGCAATGATGTCCCGCGCATAGCGGTCTTGCTCGGGCGTGATAAAGGTGATGCAGGTACCCTTCTGGCCTGCGCGACCCGTGCGGCCGGCACGATGCACATAGTCTTCCATGTGGTTCGGCACGTCGTAGTTGATCACGAGCTTGAGCTGCTTGACATCGAGTCCGCGTGCTGCCACCGAGGTTGCAGTGACGATGGGCACGTTGCCGGCCTTGAAGTCTGAAATCGTCTCGTCTCGATCAACCTGGTCCTTACCGCCGTGCAGCGACATGGTCACGTAGCCTTTGCGGATGAGGTCTTTCAGCAGCTCGTCGGCCGCTTCCTGCCGATCAACGAAGATGAGGGTACGTGCATCCTTCTCTCGATTGTACATCTCGCCAAGGATCTCGAGCAGTCGGTGGAATTTGCTTGCCTCGGGGCGGACTTCAACGATCTGCTCGATCTCGGCTGCGACCACGCTGCGACCGCCGACGGTGATTTCGAGCGGCTTGTTTTTGAGCACCTTGCGTGCCAGCGACTCCATCTGCTTTGGAAAGGTGGCTGAGAACAGGACCGTCTGACGATCCGGTCGAATGTTGTTGACGATTCGCATGACCTGCGGCTCGAAGCCCATGTCAAACATGCGATCGGCCTCGTCCAGCACCAAGTAGGTCACGCGGCGCAGGTTGGTCACCCGTCCCGAGTTGGCAGTCAAGAGATCAATCAGGCGACCGGGCGTTGCGACAACAATGTCGGCCGTCTTCTTCATCTCTGCAATCTGCTCCGAGATTGGGGCGCCTCCGTATACGCAGGCTGCGCGCAGACCCAGGGCACGGATGAAGGGTCGCATCTCTCGGTAGATCTGCACGGCAAGCTCTCGGGTTGGGGTCATGATGATGCCGACGGGACCCTCGGATGTCTCGACGGGACGCTGATCCTTGATGTGGCGGAACATGGGCAGCAGGAACGCCATGGTCTTTCCTGAGCCTGTCTTTGCGACGCCGATGATGTCCCTGCCTGACATAATGGCGGGGATGGCTTGGCTTTGAATGGGGGTGGGAGAGTCGTAGCCGAGCCTTTTGATAACGTCGAGACAGCTTGCGGGCAGACCGCAGTGCGACCACTTTGTGAGCGGTTTGGGACAGTCCTTGCCTCGCACCGTGATGGCGTCCATCTCCAGGCGAATCTGATTGGCGAGCTCTTCGGACATTTCGTCGATCTCCGCGGGCGGATGATAGAAGACCTTGCGGAAGGGTTCGTAGTCGATGGATGAGTGGTCGACAATAGCCAATTCCTTCTTCTTGACTTTCTTGGCAGCGATGGCCAAGAGATCCTCGGTAGCGACGCCGACACGATCGAGCTCGTCGATCTCCTTGTCGGAGGCCTCGGCCTCTGCATCGCTTTCCTCCTGCCCAAGCACGACGGCCTTTGCCGTGTCTCTGGACGCGGCAGTATTGCCGTTGCTTGCAGCTTTGCGGCGATCATTCTCGTTGACGCGCGCGACCTGGGACTTGACGGTGGACATGAAGGCGTCCAACGGATCTTCTTCTTGGTCGTCTACGTCCATGTTGTTGGTCGCCTTCGTGCCGGGGTCTCCAGGCGTTGTGTCTGCTTCCTCGTCTGCGGCGAGATTCTGTCCGACCGTGTGATTGCCGACAGTAGGGTCCAGAGGGGGCAGGTCGTCGAAGCGGGTCATGCGCTTTTGACCCGATGGTTCGGCAGCATCATCCATCATGGACCGCGAACGATTCTGTGCATTGACCTTGGACGGATCTGCACGCAGTGAGAGGGTTCGAAGACCGGTGGCATTGATCGAGGTTGGAGCACCTGGGCCGCTCGATGTGGTCGGGGCAGCTTCTGGCTTTTTTGTCCCAGGCGCAACACTGCCTGCGATGCTTTGTGCACGAAGCTTTGCTTCTTCGAGCGCCTTCTTGGCGGCTTGTTCCTTGCGCCATGCTTCGAGGCGCGCCTTTTTGGCGAGCTTGGCCTGTTCTTCCGCTGATACGGGAGCTGAAGAGGAAGTGACCGATGCTGATGCGAATGAAGGCGGCGCACTCGGCGGAGGCCCGGGAGCGGCGCCTGGAGGCGCTACCGGTCTCGGTGGAAGCGAACCCTGCATTGAAGGCTGATTCGACTGCATACCTGATGGACGTGGTGCACCTTCATCCCAGCGCCTGCGGCTGCTGGATCTCTCAGCTGCATCTTCGGTGTTACCGAAAGAGGACGTAGTAGAGTAGCGATTATCTGGCCTGTCTCTGGCCCAGTCTCGCTGCCGATGATGGTCATGGTCGCGGCTGTATTCGCGCTCGCGCCACCTGGAGGAATCGGTGCCACTCACGTATGGATCGTCAGCACGGCCATGATGACTGTGCGAGGATGGATAGCGATGAGAGGGGGGAGAACGAGATCGTCGTCTGGTTGGCTCGTGTGCTTGCGATCTATGCGAAGACGAGGCGTGATGCTTACTGGTGCGCGAGCGATGCTGGGATGAACCCGAGCGACGGTAGTCGTCGCGGTCGTCATAGCCAGCCATGGTGATGAGCGAGCGAAGGGTTACGCGACCGATGAGCTGACGTTCAGCTGCTGTCCGGGTTCGTGAGTGCTTGCCGTGGGTGAGGGAAGGAGTGGAAGCGAGTCGAAGCTGAGGCTCCACATGTGCCGAGCTCCAACATCCGAGCCACCCTGCCTGCCCGCCCGCCCCTGCAACGCCGAGTTCCGAGCCCCGAAATCGAGAAAGATGGCTGTGGCTCAGTCGCGAGAGCGCCGAGCCAAAAGTCGCGTGGAGCTGCTGCAGCAGCAGCGCGCTTTGCCTCACCCGCTCCACTTTTTCGACCTTTTTTTTTCCTGGCGCAACGAAGGATTGAGTGACGCTTAGCGAAAAAACGCTGGCTTCGGACGGCAGAGACAGGCCGCTGAGACCCTTTCGAAAAAATCTTGGTCCAGTGCGTGACGACCAGACTCGACGGCATCCTTCCGACAAGAAGAGCAGCAAGGCTTGCCACCAGTCCATGCAGTCGTAGCTTCTTGCCACCCCATCAGTACATCGAGACCAAAACCTGCGATCTGCCTGCCTACCCTTGAGGCTCGCAAGCTTCGTCGAGGTCACTCCACGCACTTCTCATCTGCCCGATCGAGCCCCACCAAACGCACACTTCATCTCGCGCAATCGATCGGATCAGCCGCAGGCGCTCGAGTGCACGCTAGGTCCGGCTCATCTCGACAGCCGCTCCAGACCAGGTCATTGTCAGCCACGTATCATCACATCCTTACCAACCAGATTTCGTTCGAATAACGCCAGCATCACGTCCAGGCTAGCCCTTCGATCGTCTCATCATGCCGGTCGCGACCGAGGAAAAAGCCTTCGGGGCGCAGGACTTCATCGCCTTTGACTTTGGAGCTGACCAGGAGGAAGATGTGCAGCAGCCTTCGTCAGCTTCTCGATCTCGCGGCGGACGGAGCCGCGATGACGACGCTCCAGGCCCATCACGCAAGGGCCAGAAGCGCAAGGCGGAAGAGCGCGAAGACGATGGCCGCTCCAAAAAGGAGAGGGAGATGGCCAGGTCGCGCCACACGCCTTGGTCCGCCGATGTCGACTGGGCCAAGTGCCAAAACGGAGCCGAGGCATTGCATCGCGAGCTCATGGCCTTCGACCACTGGATGGCGCCCACTGCCGCCGAGCACGAAACGCGCTGCATGGTCATCGAGCTCATCAGCCGCGCCATCAAGTCTCAATTCCGCGACGCCGAGGTGCATCCGTTCGGCAGCCAAGAGACCAAGCTCTACCTCCCGCAAGGCGATCTCGACCTAGTCGTAGTCAGTCGCTCCATGGCCAATCTCCGAACGCAGTCTGCCCTCCGCACCATGGCCGCCTGTCTGCGTCGTCACAACCTCGCGACCGACGTGCAGGTCATCGCCAAGGCCAAGGTACCTATCATCAAGTTCGTTACCACCTATGCGCGGCTCAAGGTCGACATTTCGCTCAACCACACCAATGGCCTCACAACGGCGAGTTACGTCAACAGTTGGTTGCAAAAGTGGCCACACATCCGACCGCTGATCATCGTGGCCAAGCATCTGCTCATGCAGCGAGGCATGAGCGAGGTTTTCTCCGGCGGTCTCGGAAGCTACAGTATCATCATCATGGTCATCAGTTTCCTACAGCTCCATCCCAAGGTGCAGCGCGGCGAAATCGAGCCAGGCCGCAGCCTCGGCGTGCTCTTGCTTGAATTCCTCGAGCTCTACGGCAAGAACTTTGGCTACGACAATTGCGGCATCTCGATCCGTGGCCGAGGTGGATACTTCAGCAAGGCGCGTCGCGGGTGGAAGGATGAGCGAAGACCCTTCATGCTCTGCATCGAGGACCCGCACGATCCCTCTAACGACATCTCCAAAGGCTCCTTCGGCATCATCAATGTCAGGTCCACGCTGGCTGGTGCATTCGATATCCTCACAGCAGCCATCTGCCAGCAGGCGAACGAGGCGGGTCCGAGTCGCAGTGCTCGCCCCGATAACGCACGCAACAAGCACCGCCGCTTCTCGGTCGACTCGGACTCGGACTCGGATGCCGAGGCGCGGCGTGCGCTCGTGCGTGACTCGACCGCCGAGGGCGGCAAGGACGACAAGGACCCCAACAGTCTGCTAGGCACAATTTTGGGCATTTCGAACCCGGTCGTGCGACAGAGGAAGGAGATGGAGGAACTCTTTTACTCGGGATCGCTGCAGTTCAAACTAGGTCGACCGGCGCCACCCAGCAGTCCTCCGCCGGCGCGTCCGCGCGAGGTGCGCGACTCGAAACCAGACGTCGCCGCCCCTAAGGCCCAGAGTTCGCGGCAGAGCAAGTCGAGCAAAGACAGCAAGCCGAGCAAAGACAGCGGTGTAGTTGCGATCAGCGAGACGGCGAGCGCGGGCAAGCGCGGTGCCATGCCCAGCCTCTCCATTCGGGGTTCAGCGAACGCAGCCAAGGCCTCCGATGGTGCATCTGCACCTACGAAGCGAAGGAAGGAAGCTCGTGCCGTCTCGTCGGATGACGACGAGCCGCAGTTCGTAAGCATGCGCAACGCTGGGGATGAGAGCGAGGAAGATTCGAGGTACAGTGCGAGTCGTTCGGCCAAGAAACGCTCGCGCAAGCCTGCGGCTGAAATCACGCAGGAAGAGCTCGAGGATCTGTCACAGTCGGCACCCTCGACGTTTGTGTCGGACAACAGTGATGACGAGCGAGCGGACGCTGGCATCCAGCTGCCAACGCTCGAGACGAATGGCAGTACCAAGGCATCGCCTAAGACGGTTGGTGGCCCAAGGGGTATGGCGAGGATCTCTTCGCGAACCAAGAACGACTTCTGGGCTGCAAAGGGCGTCGACACGTCGGGCGAGCCGTCACCATCGCCACCTCCTGCAGACGAGTAGCATCGTAGCGCAGAGACTGCACCGCTCAATTCAGGCGCTTTCTCAAACATCAAACATGACCGAGGCTGTGCTGTCGGGAGATTCTGAGGGTAGAGCATCGTGATTGCAGACAGAGGGCTCAAGTGGGTATGCGTTTATTCCCAGTCCGAGTCTTCGTCGGACTGGTTCGGTTCGGCTGGTTTGGCGGGTGTCTCTGCTGGCTTGACGAGTGCCTCTGCTGGCTTGGCGGATGCGGACTCTGGCCTCGGCTCGCTTGCTGCAGGCGCAGACTTGGCGTCGGCACCGGCAGCCGCTTCTTCATCATCCTCGTCCCAGGCAAAGTCCTCCTCGTCTTGAGTCGGTGCAACCACATCAGTGATCTTGCTGTCAGCCGGCTTTGGCGATGCTTGAGGCGCTGGTGCTTCCACAGCCTTCTCCTTGGTTCCCTCTACCGCAGTGGGAGCAGATTCGTCCTCTTCGGGCGGAACGATGCGGACGAGATCTCCGACAAGCTCCTTCATGTCTGACTGCATCTCGCGCGCAAAGTTCTCGGTGGCGTGCAGGTATCTCGTCGCGAGCTGTTGAGACTCCTTCAGATCCAGGTGGGGCAGATGCGACTGAATGGTGGCAGACAGCTTCGACAATGATTCCTGCAGGTTCTTCTGACCTGGCTCACCGTCCTTCGGCGATGTGACGCCCTGCAGTGTCGATGTGAGCGACTGCTGCAGCGACACCAGCCGAGGGTCAGAAGTCAGCTTGCCGAAGAGCGTCGAGATGGATGCACCCAAGGTGGGACCTTGCCCTTGCGCGCCTTCTTGCACTCCGATCGTGGTTTCGTCAATGGCTCGCTGCTTGCCCTTGCTCGTTTCGGATTGTGGCGCGGACTCGGATGCACGCTCGCCTTCGAGGTCAGAGGCAGCGGGGGCGGCTTGACTCTGGTCGCGGGCTTTCTTTTGAGCTTCGCCGATGGACGTCTCGAGCTTGGCGTATTCAGCCTTGGCATAGTTGACAATACCACCGCGCGTTTCTACTTCCTTGCGTGCTTGGGCGAGCGAGTCCTGTGACTTTTTGGCGATGCCTGACCACCAGGAGGAAATGTTGCCCACGAGCTTTTCGACGTTCTGGTCGAGCTCGGTCTTGGCGGGCTCGTCGGCTTCGTTGGTCGAGGGTGTGGATGTGCCCACACGTCCAGCAGCGCCCATGAGGCCTGGGTCGTAGATGTCCATCGTGTTGAATCAGGCGTGCGAGAGAGGTGGAGAGAGAGATTCAGGATGAATGTGGATGGTAACCTTGCGGGAATGGGAGCGTGCGCAGTTGCGTGTGCAAGAGCGCGTATCCGAGATCCGAACCTCTGCCGAAAAAAAGAAGGGCTCCGCAGCTGTCGGAAGATCCGACTCGCTTGCCTTCCCGCACCCGCCACCCTCGGAACATCACATCTCTAGGCCTGCGTTCACCATGGTCAAGCTTCCCTCACAGGCGGCTTGCCGTGCCTGCCTCGGTGCTCGCCAGACAGCGCAGCTGGCGCAGATCCAAGCGAGGGTGCCGCACCTCACTTCGAGACTGCACGCGCGGGCTCGCAGCCTCCCCACTGCGGCAGCGCTGGCCTCGTCGGGGCGTTCGGCCGCCAGCCTGCACTCATCACTTGGCTCGAGGACCTTTTCGACTTCTCCGCTGCGATGCTTCGGCGGCTCGCGCGTCTGTCAATCGCCGACGACCATCACGATCCTGGGCAAAGAGTACCCGACAGACGACTACACCAACATCCCCGACTCGATCCTCTCGAGGCTGGCGCCTTCGCCCACGCTGCCCTACACGTCCAATCACCCACTTGCACTGCTGCGCGACCAGATCGAGGCGTCGATCGGCCCAAATTATACGCCTATCCAGGCAACTTCACCCGTAGTCTCCACCGAACTCAACTTTGATGACCTCGGCATCGCGGCCGACCATCCTGGCCGAAGCCCGACGGATACGTACTACGTGAATCGCGACACATGTTTGCGCACTCACACCTCGGCGCATGAGGTGCAGACATTCCGCAACAAGCACGAGCGCTGGCTGTTGACTGCCGACGTGTACCGCCGCGACGAGATCGATGCGTCGCACTACCCGATCTTCCACCAGGTCGAGGGTGCGGCCATCTTTGCGCACGAGGACTATGCACCTGGCGGCAAGGTGGAGCAAGAGTGCATCGAGATGGAGCGAAAGCTGGCAGGCGCCAACTTTGAAATCGAGGACGTCGTCGGACTGTCGGAGGCAGGAGGATACCAGGGCCACCACGACCCGCGAGAGGCCGCCTTGGCAGTGCGCCACCTCAAGGCGACGCTGAACGGGCTGGCGCTGGACCTGTTCGGCGAACGCCATGCATACGATGCGGCACAGAAGGGAGGCGGATCGGAGCCACTACGCGTGCGATGGATCCCGGCGTTCTTCCCGTTCACGTCGCCGTCGTATGAGGTGGAAGTGTGGTTCCGCGGCAAGTGGCTCGAGATCCTCGGCTGCGGCGTGGTGCAGCAGAGGACGCTCGACAGGGCGGGCGTGCCTGACCGCCTCGGATGGGCCTTCGGACTGGGACTCGAGCGCATCGCCATGGTGCTGTATTCCATCCCGGACATCCGACTGTTTTGGACAAAGGACCCGCGATTCCTGGGCCAGTTTGGCAGCGCACCCACCAACCACGTCTCGGCAGCGGGCGGCAAGGCAACCAACAGCAACACATCAAAGCCGAAGCTGCTGACGTTCAAGCCATACTCCAAGTACCCGCCGTGCTACAAGGACGTATCGTTCTGGCTGCCGCAGGAGCGCAAGTTCCATGAAAACGACTTGTTCGAGATCGTTCGCGACCGGGTCGGAGACCTGGTGGAGGACGTGGTCAAGATCGACGACTTTGTGCATCCCAAGACGCAGAAGCAGAGTCTATGCTACCGCATCAACTACCGCTCCATGGACCGATCGCTGGAGAACGAAGAGGTGAACCAGCTCCACTCGGATGTGCTCACGAGGCTCGTCGACCAGCTCGCCATCGAAATTCGTTAATGGTCACGAGCGCAATGGCCAACCACCTCCACTCTGCATTGATTTTCTGACTGAAGGGTGTGACTGCTTGTCCTTGACGGCGTGGACTGCATATGCAGTGCGAGTGTGAGCTATTGGGCCAAAAAGGAGGGCATTGCGAGCAATCTCTTGCACTGGTTGAAGAACCGTCTTGGTTGTAGAAGTCGTGTGCATGCATGCTGATTCGCCCAACTTAGGCAAGTCACGATTGGGCCAACCAGCCGCAGCAGCCCAAGGCGGTCATAGCGAGACCTTTCTGAGACACGTCGAAGGCCGCTGGGCAGCGAAGTGAGTGACTGGGAGCACTGAGTCGTGATTTCGCGCCCAGCCGGCTGCCTTGCTTGCCGAAATCCAGGCTTTGGGAATCCAACTTTCGAGTTGGCTGGGCTCCCACGCCTTTAGCCAGCAGCAGCAGCAGCATCGGTTGGCCCGGGCTCGCGCTTTCAGGGTTCGCACGGTCGAAGCTCGAAGCTCCAAACCTTCCCAACACGGACGCGTTGCCTGCAGAGGGCACACACTCCAAACCCGCATTTCATGCTGGTAACCTGCGCATCGCTTTCGATCCTACATTACATCTCTTCGCACCGCTCCCACCAACCGACGACCGCCGACTCCATCCACGGCGCACACCTCGGAGGCTACCGTCGGTCTTGCAGCCGCATCGCGCTCCTACATCACCCCCGCCTCAGGGTTGCAGCGCTGGTCTACGTCGGCTCAACGCCGCGCCCTTGGCATCCCAACCAGAGCAGCTCATCATGACCGCCTCCGAGTCCTCTTACCGCAGGTGGGAGCCACTGCCCAAAATTCTGTATGGCCTCGCCACCCATCCCTTCTCGCCGGATACCGACGTGCTCGAGTCCTCCGCCGGCCCGCTCGAGTCCCTCCCATCCGACGTCGTGCACAAGCTGCAAGAAAACCTCATCAGCCTCGAGCTCGGCGACGAGGTATACGTATTCGAACAGCTCGGTCATGCTCAAGTTAGCTGGTACCGCGGCTATGTCGTCTCTACCAACCGCCTCCCCGTCGCTGCTGCCAGCGCCAACAGTCTCAGCGACTACAGCACCTTCCATGCGCTCGGCAACAACCCTGTCACCCCAGTCAATGAGGAGCCCCAGGTCTACGTCGGCGTCTTCCCCTCCACCCACATCCACATTCGCGAGCAGCTCGACGACGCCGAGATGCGCCTAGCCTCCGTCTACGAGCATGCAAAGGACCTCGGCATCGTCGGAGCCACCGCTCCTCTGCCACGGCCCAGGACGCACATGGAGACGCTCCCCGAGCTCGACGAATCCACCTCTCAGCCTTCCAGCCCCAACCAAGATCCTAGCTCCCATCTCCCATCCATCGACGCCGCAACTCAAGAGGTCGGCGCAAACGGCCAGATTGTCGATCACCCACCACCGCCTCTGCCGAGCCTCAAGTGCGGCGACGAGACTTTGTCCGGCGTACACGAGCCTCTGGTTGACGAGATCGCCTGCGCTCTTCGCGAATGGTCCGCACTCACCTACAACTACCTCGTCCAGCGTGACTATACCCTACTCAATACGGTCAAGGAGCACATCGAGGCCCTCTACATGGCACGCAAGCAGCTTCTCGCCAACACCCTCTCCGCAGAGGAAGTCAGCAAGCTCAGAAGAGAATGCGTCGCCCGCCTCGTCAAAGGCAACGTCGCCCAGGGACTCGACGTGATCGTCCGCCACCCCGGTCGCGGCGGTCTCGTCGATTTTGACATCAATAGCAAGGACGCTGACCCCGATAGCTGGGTCAGCGGCATCCGCCTGTTCGCGCTCCAGGCCGCGCTCGCCTACGTCGACCACGACGGCGAAACCTCCTCCACAACCGCTCCGGGAGGCATGGATCTTTCTGCTTCCAACGCTTTCGGCATCACTTCCCCATCCACCGGCAACATCGGGGCGCTTGCGGGGCTTCCTGGCGATGTCACACGCATGCCCGGCATCGGCGCACGGCAAGCTTCGGTCGCATCGATCAAGCGCGTGGACGATGCCTCTGCAGCAGCTAAATACTTCCACGTCTTCATCGACCTGCGTGCCTTTGTCGCCACCCCGTGTTCCGCCGGCGAGGTCGTCGAGCTCTACTTTTCGCTCTACAACCGTGCAGAGTCGCGCTTCCTCACCGAAGACTTCTGCATCATCCTCAACCACCGCGGCGTACCCACCAAAAGCTCCACCGGCCGCATCGACAAGATGCGCGCCCTCTTCACCGAGCTCAGTGCAAGCGACATGCAGGACCTCAACGTCGTCTGCCGCATCGTCCGCAACGGTGGCATGCGTGTATCCGAGATCAAAGCCACTCCGTCCGGTGCCGCGGGACAAGATCTGCCGCACGATCGCGTCGACTCATTTGCCGATCATACTCTCGCCAACACGCCGTCATTCCGTCCCAAACGCATGGCCGGCGATCACTCCTTCCGTCGACCCTTCGGATGTGCCGTGCTCGAGCTCGGACAACACCATCACTTCCAGACCGACGTCGCCAACTCCTCATCGATGCGCGAACACGTCATGCCCATTTTCGTGCCGGTCAACGAGGCAGCCTTCAGCACTCTCCACCAGGACATCATTGCATCCAGGACAAAAGAGTTTGAAAAGTCACCGCGCGCCGACATGCTTGCGGTCAACATCAAGGTCTTCTACGGCGACACCGCATCCATCATCCGCGAGAACCCATCGTTGCTCCAGGACACGCCTCCCACCGCCCGTCTTGGATTCCCGGACGTGGTCTTCCCCGGCGACACTCGTAACGAGGCCTACGTCAAGCTGTGGAGCGGCGAGTTCTATCCGCCTGGCAACAAAATGGCAGGAGGCTCGTTGAGAAACATCCAGGTCTCGGCCGAGGTGCGAACGAGAGATGGCAGGGTGGTGGAGGACGTCATCTCCCGCGGAGCCGGAGAAGCCCTGGTGACACAATTCGACAGTCTCGTCTTCTACCATCAGAATGCGCCGACATGGGGCGAGCTGATTAAGCTCCAGCTGCCCCATGACATTATGGAGGATTGCCATCTGTTCTTCTCGTTCCGCCATCGCAGCTCAAAGGAGGAACGCGGGGCACTGTCTGCCAGTAGCGGCACCCCGACGTCGCAACAAGCGGCGTCGACACCGTCCTCTTCCTCCGCCTCCGTCTCCATGCCAAAGCCCTTCGCGCACGGCTACCTGCCCTTGTTCGAGTCCAATCGAGCCTTCATCCCGGACGGCAGCCACACGCTCTTCCTCTGGCGCACCAACCGGCCTCCCGCTCAGATTGGCCCCGATCTCTACTTCAATCTGCCTCCGGTCACTCCAGCTGGCCGAAACCCCGGCGACGTTGTCCCGCCAAGCCTGCAGGGAACCGTGCAGCCTCTGCGAGACATCCTGACGCTCCGCACGTTCCTAGTCTCGACAAAGTACTCTCAGAACGACGTACTCCTCAAGCTGCTCAACTGGGAACGCCTGCTCTCAGAGGACTTCGAGGAGCTGCGCAGTATATTGAACAAGTTTACCTTTGTCGGCGAAGTCGAGATCGTCAAATTCCTGCGCGACATCTTCGACTCGCTCTTCGGCATTGCCACCAGCAGCCGCAACACGCAGGGCGACCTCGACGACCTTGTCTTCAACAGCCTCGTCACCGTGCTCGGCATTGTCCAGGATCGCAGATTCAACAACTTCAGGGCCACGCTCGATGTATACATCGAGCAGCACTTCAAGTTCACGACGGCACACAACAAGTTGATTGCCTCCATGTCCAAGCTCATGGCAGACCCATCGAGGCCAGAGACGTCCAAGGATCTCAGGGCGGCCATCAAGGTGTGGCCGTATCTGTTCAAGTTTATCATCCAGAGCCGCGAGAACCAGCGCGGAGATCGCGACGTCGGCGGCGGAGCGGTGCTCGACCATCTTGAAGCCGGCTTCAAGCGAGAGCTCGAGGGCTTGTTGCGCAGCATCAACCAGCTCATGAGCGCAACCACGCCGTCATCCATCATCGGCACGCAGACGCTGGCTTTGCAGCACTTTGCCGGAATCTTGCCAGATCTGGCGCGCGTCTTCACTTCCGACGAGCTGGTGCGCACGGTTACCGCTTTCGCCGACAGCATCTTCATCACCAAGGGCAAGATGGCTATCTGGAAGCTGCTGCACATTCTGCAGCTGACGCAGGGGCCCTTGTTTGAGGAGCAGGCATCGCGCTCGCAGATGATCCCCAGCATCGTCCGATGGATCGGGCCCCATCTCGGGGCCTACGATGAGGCTGCCCATGCGCCGGCCAAGGCGCTCGAGAACGCGCGCGACGCTGCTCGTGTGTCGTGGATCGAGGCGGCGCGCCTCTCTATCACCATCCTGGCGGTGATCCTAGACCGCTTGCAGGTGAGCCTTGCCGCCGGCCCTGGCCCGGGTGCAAACGGTGCTTCTCGAGCTCGAGGAAGACAGGAACAAGACGACGTCGACTACCTGCTCAGTATGATGCCCAAGCTGCTAGACACCTACCGCGAGCTGTCGAGCCGGGCCACCATCCGCGCACTGGAGCGCCACCGCGCTCCTTCCACCACTCCCTCGCCAGTGCCCGTGATCTTCCCGTCAAGCTACCCCTTCCCGCTCGTCGCCAGACGCCCGCATGGCCATGCCTCGGTCGCAGACGGGTCGTCTTCACGCCGAAATCGCCGCCGTGACCGCACCGACTTCCTCAACTGCGGCCTGATCGAGATCGCCGCGGTGCTGATGGTCCTGATCGTATTGAGTCCTAGAAAGCATCTGGTTAGCTTCTTGGACGAGGAGCGCGATATTGGCGGCGAAGAGCGAACGGCAAAGCTGCTGCTGGACTTCTTCGAGGTCGCCACGTCGATCCTGTCGTACGAGGCTTTCCCGAGCACCTGGCTCAATCTCAACATCTTCAGCCACCAGATGGTCATGAAGATGGCCGACCCGCTCGCATCGGTGATGGTTCGCCACTACATCCCGTCGGCAGAGCAGAGCGAGACGTTCAACACTGCGCTCTGGCGATCGTGCCTCACGATGCTGCTAACGCTGCTATCGAGCGATCAGCTGGTGATCGAGCAGTTCAAGCCGCAGAGGCGCAGAGCTGTGTGGAGGCTCGCAGGCGACATCCGCGGCGAAGGCGCTCAGATTTTTGCCAAGCTGTGGACCTCGATCGGATGGCCCGAGGCTGCAGCGGACGAAGCGGACGGCGAACAAAACGGCCGAACGGAGGAGAGGATGAACACTGGCGGCTTCCAGGTGCAATTCGTGCCGTCGCTCGTCGAGCCGGTGCTCGAGCTGTGTCTCTCGCACCACGACGAGCTGAGGACTTGCGCCGTGCGCGTGCTCGCGACGATGATCACATCCGAGTGGCATCTCAATGGAGATTTCAGCGTCATCGAAGCCGAGATCATCGATAAACTCGACGTGCTCTTCATGACGCACACCAAGGGCGACGAGATCTCTCGCGCGTTCTTTGTTGGGCAACTGCGTGCACTGTTCGACAATCCTAACGTGGATCCGGGGCTGCGCGAGCAAGTTGAGGCCTGCCTCGTCTCGGTCAACCGATTCCTTGATCTGCTGCTCAGTGTGCGCAGCTTGCCACTCGAGGAAGGCTACGAAGACGACCGCATCGCTGGCACGCTCAAGCTGCTCGGCTTCCTAAGGCAGGCGAACCGCGTGTCGGCATTCTCGACGCACGTTCTGCGCCTCGTCAACCTCCATCTCGAGAATCAGAATTACGTCGAGGCGGCGCTCACGCTCAAGCTGCACGCAGACCTGCATTCTTGGGACATGGATAGCTTCGTCGAGCCTTTCGCCGAACTGGACCTGCCGCGCCAGTCGCACTTTGCTCGAAAAGAGACGTTGTACATGCTCATCCTGGACTACCTTGGCAAGGGTCAGGCATGGGAGATCTCGGTCGACATCTGTCGCGAGCTCGCGCAGCAGTACGAGTTCCGCTCGGTCAACTACGTCCGCCTGGGCGAGGTGCTCCATCACCAAGCCAAGCTGTACCAGAGGATCGCGACCGAGGAGCGCGCGTTCCCATCGTACTTCCGCGTGGCGTACTACGGGCAGGGGTGGCCGCCTTCGTTGCAGGACAAGATGTTTGTCTATCGAGGCCAGGACTGGGAGAAGTTTGGCGCGTTCTGCGATCGGCTGCACGCAAAGCATCCGCAGGCAACGCTCATCAAGAGCGCCGCTGTGCCAGATGAGGAGGTGCGTCTTGCCGAAGGCTGCTTCCTTCAGGTGACGGCGGTCCAGCCCGAGCCAGACCGCACAAAGGAGATCTTCACCAACCCGGAGGTGCCGCCCAATGTGCGTGCCTACCACGAAAAGTGCGGAACGGATCTATTCTCCTTCGAGCGACCGCTTGGCAAGGCGGATGCGGGCCAGGCAGAGCAGTGGGTGGAGAAGACGTATCTGCGTTGCGAAGATGCATTCCCCACCGTGCTGCGCCGCAGCGAGATCGCCGAGGTGTACGTGGTCGAGATCAGCCCCCTCGAAAAGGCGCTCGAAGATGTCACGGCAAAGACGAGCGAGCTTGAGACGCTCGAGAAAAAGTACGTGAGCATCCGCAAGGTATCCAAGGGCAAGATCAACACGAACCGTCTCTCGATGGCGCTCAATAGCGCGGTCGACGCACCGGCCGAGGGTGGCATTCCGCTGTACAAGAGGGCGTTCTTGACGCCCGAGTACGCCGCTGCGCATGCGGACCAGCAGGCTGCGATCGACGAGCTGCGCCAGGCTATTGATGCGCAGGTGACGGTGCTTTTCAGGTGCATCAGGCTGCACGCACAGCTGTGCCCGCCCGAGATGAAGTCGTTCCACGAGACGCTCGAGCGCTTCTTTGTGCAGAACTTTGGCGAGGAGATAGCACAGCTCGACCTGGACATCCGCAAACTCGGCGAAGCGCCGGCCACTTCACTTGACGAGCGGAATGTGGGAGATGACGAAGACGACGAGGAGGACGAGAGGCGCCCGACTGAGCGCACGCTCAGCCGTGGATTCACGCTCGGCATGGGCGCTATGGACCGAGCTGGAGCGGTCAACGGCTTTGCAGCGGCGCAAGATGGCAGGCAGGATCTGCAGCCCAATGCACAGTATGGCAAACGCGGTGCGGCAGCGCAGTCGCCGTTGCAGCGTCACATTGCGTTCCTTACGCGCCAGGCCGAGGCTCCCGCGCAGGCAGACTCCGCCCCTGCCGCTGTCGTTCCGCAGAGGAAGCTGACGGGCGACTCGGCGTATGTCCCCGCCGCGGCGAGCGGGTTCGGCGAGGCAAGTGTGGCGTCGAGCAAAGTGCTTCCGCCGATTTCGGAGGACATGCTCGGAGGAGTGGCCACCATGCCTGCTGCGCCGCTGCCGACTAGCTATTCGAAGCACACGCTGTCGCGCGCTGATTCGAGCTACTCGATCCCGGACACGGCGAGCAAGCAGGCCACGCCGCAGAAGCAGGGCCCCGGCCACAGGCTGAGCAAGCTCATGGGTCGCAGAAAGGGCTTCAATGGCTAGAGAGCGGAAAAGATGAAATCGCAAGATCAGTGTCACGAGCACGGTGCTGGGAGTGTAGACTGATTGGAGTCGCGGTTTCATATCGAGGACCGTGCATGACAGGCGTCGGGAGGAGCCATTGGTCTGGGAACGGAGCATGATTCGCAATGTGGTGCCGATAAAGCTGCGAGCGCGGGACTGCGTTCCCTTGAGTTGCCCGAGGTCGGCCGCAACGCCGGATGGCAATCTAGCAGCCGATCAAACACACGAGGCCTGACATGCAAAAGTTTGAATTGCGGCCTGTCAGTGACTCGCGCCGCGGCTGTGGGGTCGACAGTGGAAGAATGTGTTCAAAGGCGGCGAGATGTGTGAGCTCCGGCGCGCACCTCGCTTCCTCCATCGGCATCATCTCACCCCGACCAAGTCCGCAGGGAAGAGTTTGACCTCGCGCGATCAATCCCGGAGATGAGGAAACGCATTCCGTTCTCACGCTCGGCCAAAGTGGGTTCGGAAGCGAGCGTGCGAGCCTTGCCTTGCGGATGGCGAAAGGGCTCATGCATCTGTCTGCACGGCATCGAGCGGAATCTCGAGGTGCGCCAAGCTCAGCGATTTCCGAAACCAGAACCCTAGGGACCTCGTCGCGAGGAGATGTTGAAATGTCAAAAGGACCTTAGCAGTGGACCGTAACTCTACGCGCCCGCGTACCGGTAACGAGACGCGCGCGTCTGGAAGGGGTCCAAAGATACGCTCTTTTGACACTGGCTCGCCCAAGCGCTAAATCAGCGTGTCTTGGAATTGCCTTTTGGCTTTAAGACTCACCCAAGAAGAAAAGAAGAAGCAAAAAGGGAGGAATGTGTGTTGCGGGTCAACCCCGCGTGAGAGTCCATCTTGTGGAAAGCCCAACCATCTCTCCATCGCCGCACGCATCCGACCGTGCAGACAGCCACTGCATCTATCGGTGCATTGGATGCACGCGCCATCCTTGGTGCAGTGTCGATCCTTCCCGTGCGTGGACGGGGGGGGGGGGGGGAGGTTGGGCTAGGCTGCTCGACGCAAGGTTCGTCAGGGCGAAGCGATGCAGTGGGCGAGAGCTTGCGTCGTTTGTTATGCAGGCACTGACAGCAGGCTGCTGCGAGCTGCAGCGATATTTCTGCATGATCACGCCAGCCTGCGTGCGTGGTGCAGGTGTGATATTAGAGAAGCAAAAGCGACCATGCCCAACGATAGATTGGAAGGATGCACTCTCGAAGCTCGGTAGAACGACGTCAAGAGTAGAGAAGCCTTCTGTGCACGCCACGGGCCTGTCAATTCGGTCGCTCGGGCCGGCTGACGCCATTGCCAGGTGACATGCTCGTCCGTTCTTGGCCTAGCTGACCGACGCGGACGAGCACTGGATGACCAACCGCATGCTGGTGCGGAAGGGCAAGCGGTCGGCAAGCCGACGCGCGTGTGGTCTGCCGAGCATCGCCCTTTGGGACTGCCCGCATTCCAATTTCTTCTGCACCTCATTTCAACGCCGACAGGCATTCGCTGAGATCGCGCAGAATTCCATGTCCGGTCCTCGGCCCGTCTCGAGCGAGGCCTCTTCCGGTGTCGGGCGATGCGTTCGTGGTTGCTGTAGCGCCATTCAGACTACGGTCGGCGGAGACAGGATGCAGGGGGGGTCGGCAGGGCGGCAGGCGACCATGTCTTAGGCACCCTGGCATCGACGCAGATGCAGATGGCGCTTTGGGCGAGCGCTCCCCGTCTTGCATCTCGCCTTTTTTCTTCTCGCGCTGCGGGTGCGATAGTCGGCCGGCTGTCATGGCAAGAAGCCCATTTGCATCATTTCCGCGGGGCCATGCTCCGTCGTGTGAACGTGGCCGCAACACAATGCGCCCGACCAGATGCTCGCTTGCAGCACAAAAGCGCATTCAAAGCTCGATGGCGAGCTGCGTACCATTGTCCAGCCGACCTAGGCCGCCTCGCTTCGTCTCGACGGCCTCTAGTTCGCCCCGCAAGCTATCGCACCAACCGCATTGGCCACTGGAGTTACTTGCGGCGAGCCCCGACCTGGCTGCTCGGCCATTTGCAATGAAAATCCGCCGCCGCAACCTGAAATTCGCACGGCATCGGTCCAAACTTTCGCAATTAGGCTAGCTTGGCAGGGTCATGCGAACGCACACAGCTGTGAGAGAGAGAGTGAGATGAGGCGGATACCTCGCGGTTCGGCTGGTCCGAAGACTCAGGAGAATGAAGCCAGGGAGCGTGTGACCGTTGGTGGCGCTCTTGGGCAAAGGGGGCGTGCAAGCTCCGCCGTATCGGCGTCAAGCACACGCAAGTGGCTCGGTGGGTTTCATGCGAGCTGCGTCCAGGGAGCCGTGACCAGACGCGTGCAGCGGCCGCCCAGCTCGGCTGATCGTTGCAATTCACTCACGCTAAAGCGCGGCCACTCCTTCCGAGGCCCGAAAGCCCTCGGCCTCTGTGCCTGTCAACCTAGCGAAGCCCCGTCCAACTCCAGTCAGGGCAGCAGCTGGCTCTTCCTGTAGCGGGTCCTTTGCCTGGGCCCCTCCTCGCCTGGTCGTCCAGCTGCCACCCTCCTCACCCCCTGTCCCTGCCCATCCCTTGTCTTGGCCCTCCGGAAGCCACCCGCACTCCCGCCATACACCCTCATCCCCTTTGCATCACTGTCGACGGCAGATCCGACAATCGCGGCCGGCTCCACGCCTGGCTTGTCTCCGGACTGCACCACTCCCAGCTGGTATCCTGCCAACCTCTCTTGGCATCACCAACTTCGTGACAGCGGCTGCTGACTCGCGGCGGCCCGAGAAAGTTCCAATCGCACTGCT
The DNA here is from genome assembly GCA_023212605.1 of Moesziomyces parantarcticus. Classification (NCBI taxonomy): domain Eukaryota; kingdom Fungi; phylum Basidiomycota; class Ustilaginomycetes; order Ustilaginales; family Ustilaginaceae; genus Moesziomyces; species Moesziomyces parantarcticus. Next base: position 400,855 of record JALCCF010000001.1, on the reverse strand, counting down.
TTCTCATTTTCTCTCTCGACAGAACTCCTTTCCGACAGACTCCAGCAGCAAAAGAAGACATTCTCGCATGTCCAAGAGTGAAGAGCCAGCCTAACCTCCGACCTCACAACGCACAACTGCTTGAGGTCTTGATCGACCCAAGCGTGCGCCAAGTCAACGCAGCATGCCCAGAACGAATCCTTTTGCATCCCATGGCGGCTCGCGTGACGGCAGCGGTGAGGAGAGCGACGCCACGCTCGACCCGCACTCCTCCTCCGCACCTAGCCGGCGCAACCGCAAACGTTCCGCACACATGGCTCGCGAAGCGTCCGCCGACCAGACCTCCTCGCCCAGCTCCCGCTCACGTGCTGAATCGCAGAACGCTGCCAACAGCGCCGATCTCTCCGATGTTGGTGAGGGCAACAGCCGAGGTCGATCCCGCTATACCGACCGCAGAAGCAGCAGCCAAACACATCGAACGAACATGTCTGCCTTCGAATCTCCCGACCAGGCACGCGAACGTCTCGTCCTCATTCAGTCCAGCTCTTCTCGTGTCGGCAACATGCACTCCGCTCAAGACAATGGCCGCCCTGCTCGTAGCAACAGAAATACGCCAGACGCAAGATCGCGACTAGACCCGGCCCACGGAGCGGAAGCCTTGGACGCCTTGTCATCGAGACCAACGGAATCATTCGTCACCTCCACGGTGCAAACCCGCATGAACCAACCCCCCTCCAACCGCATGCAGGTCGCTGAGGCCTCTGCCCCATTAGAACCCGCGGCCGCTGGCCTCTCGCTCCAGTTGCCACCTTATGAGGCTGGCAGCTACGCAGAGATGGAACCCGCTCGAGGCGGGCCTCTACAGCCTCTGTCTTCCTCAGCTCAGCTCTCGGCTCCGTCCATGGCAAGGACCACCAGCAATATGTCGCCACCCAGGCCTACGCGGGCTCTGCCGCGACGTCGAGCATCGGCTCGCACCCAGTCCAGGCCGCAGCTCTCGAGTTCCAACAGTGCTTCGTCGTCGTATGCATTGCGATCGCGTTCGACTTCGAGCTCCAACGTGCTGGCGTCCAGCAGCTCCGCAGCCAACATCATGGCATCCGGTCAGAGCCGCCTCAGCCTTGCCACGGGATGTACTCCCTTGGGCGGCGGATTCGACCCTTCGTATACTCCGCCCTCGGGCATGTCGACTCCGCGCACGCCCTTGGCCGAGATCCCGCTTTGGCTAGCCGACATGCGAAGCCAGAGCCGCAGGAGCAGCACGAGCTCCACCAGCTTCATCGATCGCGACGACTACCTCACCGCTACGAGGTCGGCAGCTTCGCATCACGCCAGGACGCTTTCCACATCGTCGTCAGGGCCGTCCAGCCCGGGTGCGACGCGAAACGGATCGATTTCCCCGGTGGTCCCTTTCCGCCGCTCGCTGCGGGGCCGCAGGCCGCGTCAGAGCGACGAGAACGCACGCCTGAGCCCCTCGCCGTCCTATTTTGGTGAGATCGAGACGGCTTCGGTTGCCTCGACTCGGGGCGAGATGACGGTGCTCGACGAGGCGCCTGGCCCGGATGCCAGCCCTTCTTCTGGCATGATCCACCTGGGTACCACGTCTCCTTCGACGCCGTCCGTGCAGCTGCAAGCATCGAGTCCGGCCATGTCGACACGAAGTCGCACGCTCAACCGCCTCGCCTCGATCCGGGCTCGCAGGCTCACAGATCCTCTCAATGCCCCGATCAACACGAGCGCGCCTCCGGCATCCGACGGGCAAGACGCTCGACATGCCCAGAGGATCGCTTTAAGCTCCAGCTACGGTCAGCTGCGCACTTCTGCAGCCGACGAGCAGAGATCGGCGAGCCTTCTTGAACGTAGAGTCGCGGCGGCAAACGTGTCTGCAGGTCCTTCCCGACCGACTACACGTGTCTCGAGTCGACCGAGCTCGCGGACTTCGTCGCCTGCGCGTGGGACTCGAGCTTCCAGACGGCGCAGCACTGCAGCCGAGGGTCAAGTCGGCTCCGCAACCGATGCCACTCCTCTTGGACCCGTTCCAGCTGGGCTGCCGCCCCTCCAGATACACGCCGCGCGATTCCATCGCGAAGCTGCATCCGACGTCCCCCTCGCTGCTGCCCTTCCGGGCTTGCATGACGCTGCAGGCTCGTCGAGGCTTTCGGGGCTCTGTCTGGACGAGATGACCCCCGCGGCCGGTCTGGAAGGTCCGGCGATGCAGTTGGAGCCGATCTCGCCGTCGGCGTTTTCTGAGATGACGAGCTTAACCCAGGGGTCAACGGCTTCGGAGAGCGTGAACAGCGTTGGTGGGATGCCTGCCACGCCGTCGTCGTTAGCATCGCTGCCGGATCCGTTTGCGCACTCGCTCGGCCCTGATGTTGTTTTCGCTGAGGGAACTAGTTCCTTCAGCCAAGCAAGAGGCGAAGAGTCGATGCGCACCGACAACTCTGTCGATGCAGCTTCGCTGCGCTCAGACCGCGTGCGGAGGCAGCAGCGGAAGAATCCGGCGGCGGCGCGCAGCGGGGAAGAGGATGCGCTTGGTCTTAGCCTTGATCCGCGTCGTTGAGCTCCGCTAGGCGCACTGCCTGCCGTTCCCAAACTCTCCCCATCCCTATCAAAAGTTGGCTGTGTCACATGGCCTCGCCTGCTCACAAAGCTTTTCATTCTTTAGTTGTCGTCGTTGCATTTGTTTTTGTCGTTAGTCCATACTTGTCCGACCAGCATTCTGCAATGTGTATTTGTATCGCACTGATGGCCCTGTATCCCGTCTGTGTGTGTCTTTGTGTGTGATCATGGCGATGTTGGCGAGATGGTGTTGGGAGGCACCACATGGGCTGACGCATGTAGCCCCGCGGAGGTGCAAACAGAAAAAAAAATGGCAAAAAGAATCTCCCAACGTGGGGCTCGAACCCACGACATTCAGATATCCAAAGTGAAACTTGGAAACCCTTGTAATAAGAGTCTGACGCTCTACCGACTGAGCTAGCCGGGATAGATGTCTGCACGGCCTAACGTTGCGTAGATGTAGCCTCAAAACGGAAGATCACTCTCAAGACGATCACGACTCGGATGGGGGAATTTGCAAAATTCGCGTTGGCCTGTCCGCCAGGCGCTTTTGCGGCGGTCGCGACGCCCAGCTGTTGTGTGACTGTTGGCAGCGGATCGGCTGAGGATATTCGGTCCGCAGAGAGGTGCTTCGTCTGCCTGCGATTTCACGTCGAGCGGATTCAACTTGATCGCTGTTGGGAAGATCATTTCGTCGCGATCGCTGGTTGCCTCCGCATCCTCACCATCGTCACGTCTGCTCCGCGACACTTCTCGCAGCTCGGCTTCCTTTCATCGTTCTACGTGCGACGTTCACGCCGGCATTCGCAGCACTGCAAGTTGCTGCGCCCATAGCCGACAGGCACACCACCAGTCGCCTCGACCCGACGCATCCTATCTCGCCAGCTTCAATTGCGGCTGCTGGACAGACTGCGCTTCACCTTTCTACGGTGCAGACTTTTCCTCTCTGACTCGACCTGCTGTCAGTATACCGCATCGACCCTCGACAGCCGATCGCAGAACAGAGCCTCGAATTTGCAAGGCTTCGAATCCCTGGTCTCGCAACGACTCAGCATCCGCTGAAGCATCAATAGTTCAGCATGTCTGGCGGGCGCAGCTGCGCGCGCGTCTACCCAGGCGCCAACGAAAAGTTTGGTCGCCCGTGGTGGGACTACGACAACCTGGCGGTGCAGTGGGGCACGCAGGACAACTACGAGATTCTCCGCAAGGTGGGTCGCGGCAAATACTCGGAAGTGTTCGAAGGCGTCAATATCGCTTCGGCATCGGGCGTGCCCGAAAAGTGCATCATCAAGGTGCTGAAGCCCGTCAAGAAGAAGAAGATCAAGCGCGAGATCAAGATCTTGCAGAACCTCGCCGGCGGCCCCAACATCGTCGGCCTCCTGGATGTGGTGCGTGATCCGCAGAGCAAGACGCCGTCGATCATCACCGAGTACATCAACAACACGGACTTCAAGATCCTGTACCCCAAGTTCTCGGACTTTGACGTAAGGTTCTACATCTTTGAGCTGCTCAAGGCGCTCGACTTCTGCCACTCGCGAGGCATCATGCACCGCGATGTGAAGCCGCACAACGTGATGATCGACCATGAGAAGCGCAAGCTGCGCCTCATCGACTGGGGTCTCGCCGAGTTCTACCACCCCTACACCGAGTACAACGTCCGCGTCGCCAGTCGATACTTCAAGGGACCCGAGCTGCTGGTCGACTTCCAGGAGTACGACTACTCGCTCGACATGTGGAGTCTGGGCTGCATGTTTGCCAGCATGATCTTCAGGAAGGAGCCGTTCTTCCACGGCCACGACAACTACGACCAACTGGTCAAGATCTGCAAGGTGCTCGGCACCGACGAGCTGTACGCATACCTGGAGAAGTACGACATCGATCTGGACCCGCAGTACGACGATATCCTTGGAAGGTACCAGAGGAAGCCGTGGAGCAGGTTCATCACGTCCGAGAACCAGAGGTACATCTCGAACGACGCCATCGACTTCCTCGACAAGCTGCTCCGATACGACCACCAGGAGAGGCTCACGGCCAAGGAGGCACAGGACCACCCGTACTTTGAGCCCGTGCGGGCCGCTGCGGCGCGTGGCGAGGTCGTGGCTAGCTAGATTGTCGCGCAACTCGTCACGGGGCACAGCTCGTCCGGCTGAAGTAAAGCTCGAGCGCCGAGTCCGCAAAAAGCTTTGGCGACGTCGTATGTCTATCACCCTTCTCGGCGGTGGTGTCGGTGGTGTCACGCAGGGCTAGTTTCGGCTGCACGCAAGCTGTACCCACATTCCGGCGAATATTATTCCTTTTTGGTCACGGTCTTCTCAGCTCAAAAGTGGCTCCGGTTGTCGTGGTTGGTTGTGTACATCTTGGCGAGGCTTGAGTGTGTGTGCATGAGCGACAATCGGATCGGCACAGTTTGGCTCATTGGTATCAAAGCGCCGAAAAAGACAGACCGACAGCAAGGAGTGCGTTCGATCGGGGTAGTCTCAAGGTCCAAGCGATGCCGATAGGGGGGGAAGCGATGGGGCTCGGGCCGATGCTGCGTTTGCGCTTACTCTGCTCTTGGCTCGTAATCGCCGCGCGGATTTGCTTGAAATTTGCCGCCTGCGTGTTGCGAGGAACGTGCAGCAGGAGATCTGCATCCGACATGACCACATTTTCCCCACTCAGCAGCACAGCGCGACGGCACTAGGCTGATGTCAAAACGCCAGACCGTGGGTGCGTGTTTTTGTTGGAAATTTCGCAGGCGCGTGCGGTGCGAATTTCGACGCCCGGCTCGCAGCTCACGAACCCTGAATTCCGACCTCCGAACCCCCCCTCGTCATGACACATGCATCCACACGCAGCGGAGGTTCATAAGCGCCTTTCAAGAGCACAGCAGGGCATCGTCACCTCCCAACCACCATCGACCTACGGAGCAGCGAAATAGCATCATATCGTGGACATGGTGGCTGAAAGCGTCGAGCCGTCTACCGGCACCGCGTCGTCCAGCGCATCTGCCATCCCAGCATACCCGGCTTCGGACATCGCAAAGCCCACGTCAAACCCCAGCATCCTGAACCCCCACAGCGGTGCTACCAACCACAGCGACACGGCGTCGCCACGACCAAAGGTCTCGCTCTCATACGCAGATCATCCTCGCCGTGACCGCAGTCAGAATGCATCCGGCAGCGGCACTGTAGACGACGAACAACCCAGGCGCTCACGGTCGGTGGCACGCTCCCAACGACGCTCGCAGTCGATCAAGCGAAGCTTCAGCCAGAGCAGGACAAGTCTCGATGCGGCAGCAGCACGGACAAGCGGAGCGCTGCGTCGCTCCATGTCGTTTGTGCGTAGCCAGGGCACAGGAGAACCGATCGATCCGATGCACGAACCGCGCCGCTCAATCGGAAAGCGACCCAACGAGCTGCACCTCGCCGAGCGTGATCCGCACAAGCTGCAACAGGGCTGGTGGAAGCACGCGCGTCGCGCCATCCCCTTTGCAGCGCCCTACGAACGCTCGGGCGTCGTCATTGATCAGCCCGCCAGCCTGCGCGACTGGATCGTCCCCGGCCCACTCACATTCGGATACGGCCAGTGGTGGTACCTCGTCTGTGGCCAGAGCATCGTCGCCGCCGTCATCTCGGGCGCCATCAACTTTGGCGTCGCCGTCGCACTGTACCGCACGCAGCCGACGATCAACATCTGGACGTTCGATCGCCAGACGGTCGCGGGCGACATGGGCGTCACCGTAATCATCCAGCAGATCGTCTCGTTCATCATCACGTCATCGCTCGTCCATCACGACCTGTACGCTGGACCGATCGGGCCGCTCCGACGTCCGTGGCCTCCGCTGCTGCATCTGCCGTCGACGCCCGCGCCGCAGGGACACTGGCTGGGCATTCGCATGCCCGAAGACGTCGAGCGCGAGCACACGCAGTGCAGGATGGGTCGGGCCGAGGGCAAGTCCAAGCTCAACGGCTGGTGGTGGTGGTTCGTTCGAGCCGTACTGACCGGGTCGGAGCGTAACGACCTGCTGGCCGCGGGCATCTCGTGGCGCCAGCGACTGGAGCGACTGGCTTGGACGGCCGTACAGGGATTCTTCCTGTGCTGCCTCACATTCTGGTGGTACTGGCCACTGGCCATCGCCATTGTCGCGCCCATCTACGAGCACCGTGAGCTCGCAGGTACGTGGATCCCGATGATCATCAAGCTCATCTATGGAGCCGTCTTGTCGCTGCTCACAAACCCGATCATGGCGCTCATGGCGATGGGCGCCGAGTCGAGCGTGAGGCGCTGCTACCCCGAGCTGCCTATGTGGGACGCCTTTGGCGGCAAGGAGGACTTTGCACAGTGGAAGATCGAGCATGGCGTCGTGGATGCCACCGAGCTGGGCGAAGCAGGCGCAGCGGATGGCGCAGACACCCCGAACGCGCGCGATACGGTTCCCAGCAACCAGGATCAATCACCCGGCTCGTCGGAGGAAGCAGACGCTGCGGACTTTGCCAGGAATCAGGCGAATTCGAAGCCCGAGATGGTGTTTGCGTCGGAGAAACCTGCAACGGGTTTTCAGTCGAGCAATTTGCTCGAACGGCGCATCACCGAAGAACCGGGCGCAGCGCAAGCGCAAGAAGCTGATCCCGAGAAGCGCGACTAGGGCCCACCGCTGTGCGTTTGCTAGGTTCGTGCGCAGAAGTTAATCAGAACGCTCGTGATCAGCCCATCTTGTGTGTGCTCAATGCTGTTGATTGGTGGTCAGTGCTCAGAATTTTTTGGTCCAGGGTGTAAGATTCGCGCGAATGAGTCAAACATGGCGCGTGCGTTGTGGCTCGGACCGAATGACCAGCCTCGCCAGCCGGACCTTTCCATCATCACGGTGCAAAGGCTGGTCAAAGCGTAACCGTCTGGCGTTGGCGGTAACTCGCGGACGGCGACTGACCAAGGCAGATGGCGGATGGATACTTTAGCCGGAGCCAAGGTCGTAGAGCTCCTTGGCGCTGTCTCTACGCACGATGTGACAACGCAGAGGAAAGAGGCTGCCCTCTCTCGCTTGGATTGATACTCGGAACGAGGCGTGGTGGACGGCGAAAGGCGCGCGCTAGATCTCGTTAGATGTTCCAACCGAGCGTCTGATGACTGCAAGCGAGGTGGATGACCGCCCATGCTCGAAGTGGAAGCCGTTCGACAAGCTGCAGTAGACAATGGAAGATCTCGGCCTCCACTTGAACGACGCCAAGTTCACAGCCCCTCGAGGATGCTCACGGACGAAGCGGGTGACCCACCTTCATGGGACCCCAGGAGCGTGCCGACGGACGTGATGCTCGAGTCACCTGGATCAGCACAGACGGGGGCTTTGAATTTGTTTGTTGTCCACAGCGGCCAAGAGCTTGGGCCCGTGCTTACATCTTCTTTCAGCGGAGTCTGCCAAAGAAGAGTGGATGGATGGATGCGGTCTGAGTGGTCACATGGAGCACATAAGCGGTGAGCGCGTTCATGAGCTGGGGGGAGGCATCCGAGCACTCGGCCACGCCTGGTATGGATTTTGGAGCGCGCTCGAGCTCCTACTCTTGTTCGCCTAGACGACGCATGGAAGCGAGGGGCGAGCGGATTCACCCACCTTAAATCTCCTCAGTCGGATCGGCCCTGCTCCGCGCTCGTGAGCTCGCGCGCTCGCGTGCAGCGTGCGTTGGGCGGTACGCGTGCAAATGCCGCTCCGGCAAGCCAATTGTCTCAGAGCCGCCTGCCCAGCTTCAATTTTCTCGAATTCGCCTGTGCCCATACGGCGAGGAAAATTTAAGGCTTGCCTCGTCTGGGCATTTGCAACCGGCGTCCGCCTGTCGACTCTAATTTAAAGCTCGACTTCCACACTTTGTGCGGGCGAGCCTTGTTTTTTAATGTTTTTTTTTCTCCTTCTCCTTTCGGCCAGTTGGAAAGCCGGTTCGCTTGGACCACCTCAGAGAACCTCGCCAACACTCTGCCTCTGAGTCCGCCTGGGCATCTAGCACTGCCCGCGCTCGGCCATGCCTCACGCCTTGTTTGTAGAACCTTCTGGCTCCCGTTACCACGGCTCTCGAGCAGCCTGGTGAGATTGACGTCGCCATCGGTGACGTATGCACGCCTCAGGAACCACACTTCATTTGTCCGCCCCTCCTCATGTGCCTCGCTTTCCTCGTCCCGCATTCTCCTTGCGAAGCCATCCGTAGGCTCTCTCCTGCCTGCCTCGAAGCGTGAAACATTGTACCCTAACCATGCCTCAGCGCTGTTGCCCACCTTGAGCTTGCCGAGAAGCACTCTGCAATGCTCCCTCATTCGACTGCTCGGTTACGTATCCCATCTCCTCCTCGTTGCTTCGCCAGGAAGCGAGGCCTGGATTCCGAGCCGCTCGTCATGCCCGCGTCCCCAAACTGTGGACAGCCATGTACGCCATGACGCTGCTCCGCGATAGGATTGTTGGTTCGTGGCTTTGCGCCATTGTTCCCAATCCCCAGTCGTACTGATTCGGCTTGGCCGTTTCCGTGAGCCTGAGACTCGGTTCCTCCGATAGGCGTAGTCACCATGCCCAGAATTATCCCACGGGTGCGCCGCTGAGCTGTGTCTCCTTTTCCTCCGCTTCTGCCGCAGGTGGGATGCGAAGGCATCAGCGTCAAAGTGCAGCGACGGTTCGGGAATCCATGTACCATGACCGTATGATATGGCAACTGCCCAACATTTCATACCGTTCGGATGCACTCCGAACTCGACGTTTCTGTCGCCGCTCCGCATTCTGCATGGGCAGCCTGCACGCTTTTCCTATTTGTCCAAGTTCATACCCGCCTCATGCTGGTCCACAGTATGCACTCCCGCTCCGCTTCGGTCGCTTCCTCGGCTCTTCCCCACTAGAGACTCTTCATTCGCACCAAGTCTTCGGTCCATCTCCCCCTCCTGCTCCGTCGTCTCGTCCTCCATGTCCGTGCCCACTTGTCCCACCTTGACGCTTCCAGACCTTCCGAAAGGAATTAATCCTCCTCTTTGCCGCTGGGAGTGGGAACTCCTGCTTCCGAGGTCTGCTTCGCCCCTCTCAGTCACTTGCCAGCATTCATCGACGTATCCACCGATTTGAGCCGTTCGCTGTTCTGGCCGTCCCTTTTGCACCTTGTTCTCGCACCTCAGCCCGGTAAGTCGGTCGCCTTGACAAGTGCGCAACCAGAAGACGTGGTGATTCACATCCTTTGATGTGAGCACCTTTCCGTTTAACTATCCTCCAGACAAACATCGCCAACAGACACTCACTCGCTATGCCGGGCTCAATCTGAGAGCCAGGCTAAGCGAAGTAGAGCATCCTTCAGGTGAGTTATACTGCGTCCAGCTGAGCGCATAGGCTTCGGCACCACCAGTCCACGCACGGCATCGACGTTGTATGGCGACAGTGAGAGCACGCATCCCTTTGCGTGGACGTCTGAGTTGGCTTCCTCAGGGAATTCGTCGAGTTCCAGGTCCTTGCCGACCAAGACGTGGTCGAATCTGTGTCGACACCCTCCGTCTTCATACTCGATTGATCGTGCACACGATACTATCAGCCGACCGGACGACAGCGACATGATACTGACCAATCAATCCTGCCTCTACTTCATGTCGACCACGCCGACACATCCGCCTCTCCAACTGATATACGTGACGACAGCACCGACATCTTGAGTTCCAGCCGCCTACTTGGTACTCGTACACTCATACACTTGCATAGCGACAATGACGATGCCGTCTCTGTCAGGCTTACCCAGCTCGGGACCTTCAGCGTCACGAGCTGGCTCGACTCGGCCCATCCGTCCGCTTGTTCACGTCGCCAACCTACCTAGCACAACCTCAGAGCGTGCGCTCCGCGACATGTTTGCGTCCCTTGGGCCGATTCTGTCGGTCAAAGTGGTTGCAAGTCGTAACTCTGCTGGTCTTGGCTATGGGTTCGTCGAGTTCGTCGATGTCCCTTCAGCCGAGCGCGCCGTTCGCACCTTGGATGGTTGGCTCTGCTTCGGCGTTCCAATCAAGGTGTGCTGGGCAAAGCAAAGCATGCATCCAGATGCTATGACCGACACCGAGCCTGATCGAAGCGCGGCGACACACAGCAACGTCGCCAACGCACACCTCTTTGTCGGCGACCTGTCACCAGATGTGGACGACTCCATGCTCCACTCATTCTTCTCGAGACTACCATCACTAGCCGACGTGCGTGTCATGTACGATGCAGAGACCGGCAAGTCTCGTGGGTTCGGCTTCGTCAGCTTCCGCAGCAAACGCGACGCAGAGACTTGCATCGCCACTATGCAAGGGCAGTGGCTCGGCGGCCGACAGATTCGTGTCAACTGGGCCAATCAGAAGAACAATCAGCTCTCGACCATGTCCGCCACCACTGAATACCCAGTCAGAGCAGCATCGCCGCAATACCCCACTGCCCACAGCCAGCTTGATCCATTCCACTCGACCATCACCGACACAGCATCGTTCTTTCCGCCCGTAGCTGATCTCGGTCTACCTGGCTTCCCGAGGCGCCACACCACCACGGGACCGACAAAGTTCCCCAGTGGCAGAGGTGCCAAGCTCCACTTCGACCAGGTGCTCAGCGACGCGCCGGCAAGCGTGTCAAGTGTATACGTGGGGAACCTATCGCCGCTGACGACGCCAGCCGACCTGGTGCGTGTCTTTGCACCATTCAACCGCGGCCACCCGATCGAGGCGCGCATCCCGCCCGCACGCGGCTACGGCTTCGTCACGCTCGCCACGCACGAGTATGCCGCGAGCGCCATCTCGACCCTTTCCAACCAGGGCGTCTTCCTACACAGCCGCTGGCTCCGTCTGGGCTGGCAGAAGGAGCGCGAAAAGCCTCCGCTCGAACACCGCTCCGAATCATTACCGTTGCAACAAGCACGCCATCCACGTTGACAGACAAGCAAGCAAGCCACCTGCCCAAGGAGCACGAGAGTGTAATCGAACTTCGACCATGACACGCCATCGTCCTACATGCCGCATACAGCCCGTGTCGTCCATCGCCGTCCATGATCCAAGGTCAAGGTTCACCATCGCCTGTGCGCCGCCAAGACCCCCGCATCCGCCCACACCGACCCAAGCTGCAACATCATGCACGTACCCGCAAGCATCGCTATCACGAAAGGTTTTTCGCAACCGCAATGACTTCCGGATCACATTAAGAGACACCAAGATACGAAGAGCAAGAGACACCAAGATACAAGAAGCAAGAGACATCAAGATATCAGAAGCAAGGCAACAAGAAACGAAAAGCAACGCACGCATACAAGCAAAAGGCAACTGCCCTATTCCGCATGCGCCCCGCATCCGCAAGAACGTCGCGTCTCCACACGCTCCCGCCGCTACGAATTTCCGCCTAGAATCCGACCCTCGCACCACTGACTCCCATCGGCACCTCAAAACACTTCAAGGCACTGCAGCAACCACAGCCTCCCATCAGTCCACCGTCAAGCATCTCAGGCCCTTCGTCACGTCTACGTTCGTCGTCCTCGGTCAGTCTGGCATGGAAATCGAAAACTTGATCATTGGAAATCACTTCAAACACCGAAAATAGAATGGGGGATTTTGTGTGTGTGTTCGTGCGAAGGTCTTCTTTGAGTCCCGACTGCTCGACACTACTCGTCGTCATCCGACTCTTTCCCCTTCTTGGGCTTGGGCCTCTTGCCAAGCTTGATCTTGATGCCTCTTGGCGCAGCGGCCTGGGGCTTTTCGTCCTCCTCGTCCTCGTCTCCCTCGTCCTCGTCGTCGCCGGCCACCGAGGGATCGCGCGTCTCGCCGCCTCCACTTGGCACTTCGCCTTCGTTTTCCGAACCGGGCAGGCCACTGAACCTGCACAGCATGTCGTAAGTCGCATCAAACGCCTTTTGCAGCTCGACAGCATCGTTGTAGACCCACGACCCCTCTTGGTTGTACGTCTTTGCGTTGCGGACCATGAGGTGGAATTCGTCGCGACACGTGTCGACGCGCCTGAACGTGCGGTTGTCGATGCGACGCTTGATCTGGCGCATAGCAATCGGCTTTTCGATGATGACGTGGTAGTCTGGATAGTCGCTCTTCCTCGGAACGTCCAGGAAGAGCAGACACCTCTTCCTGCCCGTCTCCGGCTCCACACACCCCTCGACCGCACGGTAGCACTGGTTGAGCGCATACTTGATGCGGTCGCGCACGTCGTCTTCGCCGCCCGTCTTGCGTCGCTTGGGCTGCGCAATCCGCGCCGCCGATGGACTCTCCTCGTAGTCGGGCGAGCCGTCCATGGAGGCGACTCCCAAGCGCTTACGCTTGCGTCCCGACGGTCCGGGCGACGGCTCTGGCGTCTCGCTCGCGCCGAGGCCACGACCGCGTCCGCCCTTCTTGCGTCGGCCGGTCTCGGGATCTGGCGTGCCCTCGGTCGAGTCCAAGGACTGCATCATCGCCTTGGCGCGGCGCTTCTCGATGCGCTCGCGCTTGCGCTCGACAATGTCGTTGATGTCCACATCGTCGTCTTCCAGAGCACGGAGGAACTGGTCCTCCGTGAGACCGTCATCGTAGTGGACGACGTTCCTCTTACGCGTCGTCGGCTGCTCCTCCTCGACATTCTCGGCCAGCACGTTGTCCGCGTCAAAGTCCTGCTGGTACACAGCCGGCAGCTCGCTCTCCTGCATGAGGCGCTCCGGTAGCTTGCCCTTGTAGCCCAGGGACCTCCAGAATTCTTCGTCCTTTTGCTGGCGCTCCTTGTCGATCTGCTGGAAGATGGGGACCTCGTGCTCACCACGCGCGAGCAGCTGGTTGAGCTCGTCGTCGTTGAAGTCGCCATCGTCCTCGTCTTCGTCATCGTTGTCGGCTTCTAACATGGCACGCAGCAGCAGCTCTCGCTCGTCGGCAGTGGCCTGGTTGTCGAATTTACCGGCCTGAATGACTTTGCCCTCGATCTCGAGCTTGTCCTGCGCTCGCGCCAAGATCGTCTCTTCCACCGACTTTTCCGTGACGAGACGCAGGATACGCACCTCCATCTTCTGACCGATACGGTGCGCTCGGTCCTGCGCCTGCAAGTCCTGGTGCGGGTTCCAATCCGAGTCGTAGATGATGACCGTGTCGGCCGACTGCAGGTTGAGACCCAGACCACCGGCACGCGTGGACAGGATGAAGACGAAGTACTCGGAGCCAGGGGCGTTGAACATCTTGAGCAGCTGCGATCGGTCGTCAGGCTTGGTGGAACCGTCGAGACGAAGATACTTGAAGCCTCGGTATCGCAGGAAGTCCTCCATAATGTCCATGATGGCGGTCATCTGGAAGAAGATGAGCACACGATGCTTGGTAGCAAAGAGCTTTGGCAGCAGGCGGTCGAGCAGCTCAAACTTGCCCGCAGAACGGTAGAGGTCGGGACCATTCTCCTTGGTCGGGTTGATGGCAAGCTCGACCTGCTCGAACACGTAAGGATGGTTGCAGATCTTTCGCAGCTGCATGATGGCGTTCTGCAGACCGCGAATTCCCTGCGGCTTTGCCTTCTTGCCGGCGGTGCTGTGGTCTTCGCCCGACAGGATCATCTTGTGCTTCTTCATCTGCTGGTAGAGCTTGAGCTGAAGTGCGCTCATCTTGCACTTGATGACCTTCTCCACCTTGTCTGGCAGCTCGGAGGCGACGTCCTTCTTCAGACGACGCAGCAGGAAAGGACGGAGCACCTTGTGGAGACGCTTGATGATGAGCAGCGCCTCTTCTTCGTTGAGCATCATGCCGCCTTCGTTGCCGGTGTTGGTGAAAGGCGTGTTAAACCACTCGTCGAAGCTCTTGACCGAGTTGAAGATCCTGGGCAGCACGAAGTTGAGCAGCGCCCACAGCTCGGGAAGGTTGTTCTGCAGCGGCGTACCGGTCAAAAGAAGACGGTAGCGACTGGTGTAGAACTGCGTGAGCGTGATGGTGAGCTTGGACTGCGTGTTCTTCATGCGGTGACCTTCGTCGATGATCATGTGCACCCATTTGATCTTGCCGAGCAGGTGCTTATCCTTGATGATGTACTCGTAGGTGGTGAGCAGCACCTGGAAGTTCATCGAGCGCAGACGTCCCGTGAGCTGCTTTCGCACGTTGGGCGTGCCCTTGTAGACGAGCGTCGAGACTGATGGCGCCCACTTGTTGAACTCGTTGACCCAGTTGGTGAGTGTCGACAAGGGCACGATGACGAGGAAAGGTCCATTCTGCTTCTTGTACTCCATGAGGAAGGTGATGAGCGAGATGGTCTGGATGGTCTTACCGAGACCCATCTCGTCTGCCAAGATACCGTTGAGACGGTTGTTGTAGAGCGAGATCATCCACTGAAGACCCTTCATTTGATACTCCTTGAGCTTGCCACCCACAAGGATCGACGGTTGCTCGGTGACACGCTCCGTGATGCGATGAGCCACCGAGTAGTAGTCGACCTTGCCGCGATCTTCGCTGGGGTCGTCCTGGCGCGTGGCGCCAAACATGGTCTCGTCGACCGCCACGCCGATCTCCTGGTTGGAGGTGTCTTCGTTGGCACGCTCGGCGGCGATGGCTTCTGCGTGGACGTCGTCGTTCTGTTGCGCCTGGACGGCTTGGGCAAGGCTGTCGAGGTAGGCGTCGGTCTGTCGCAGGAGGTGGGTGATACGCGTGTCCTTTGCGGTGTCGATGAGCTTGAGGTAGGCCTCCTCGTCGTCCGCCTTGAGCGCATTGAGACGCTCCTTTGCGATCCTCTCGACTCGCTTCTGCTCTTCCCTCTCGGTGTCGGCGTGGAATTTGAGCATGGCACGGCCGAATCTGCGGGCCTGGTCGTTTGCCTTGGTGTGCGCCGAGACGAGGTCGCGGCCGTGGTTGCAGATGGTGCTGAGGTAGTCGATATGCTTTTGGCGGGCGCGCTTCTCGCGCTCGACGCGCTGCTTGCGCTCGAGCTGCTCGGTCATGCGTGCATCGCGGAGCGTCTGCTTCTTGACACGTCGGAAAGCGACGCGGTCGAGACCGAGGGTGGTGGCGAGGTTGAGACTCTGGACGACCTGCTCGCGCAGCTGCTTTTGCTTTTCAAGCAGGTGGAGCGATTTGAGCTCGATGAGTGCTTTCAACTTGGCATTGTCGCCTTGGAGGGTGCCGTTGAGCAGGGATTGGAGGTCGTGCGCGTTCTCCTTGCCCTTCAGGCTCGCCATGGTGGGATTCTGCGACATGTCGGCGGGGAAAGACTCGAGCTCGCGGATGCGTTGGCGGATGCGCGCCTGTACGAAGCGGTCGCGCTCTTCCAGCAGGAGGCGGGGTTCGAGGCCTGCGGGCATGAGGCTGGGTATCAAGAGGCGCTGCTGCTTGGTGGCGGTGTACTCTTCGTCCTCGAGGAGAGGCTTGGAGATGTAGGAGAAGGGATGGACGTAGGCGTTGTATGGGTAGACGGAGCTGCTCGGGTTATCCTTTGGACTTGGTGGTCTTGGGATGTCGGCGATGCTCTCGGCTGCGTCGGTGGTGGTGGAGGCGGCGGCGGCGCCTTCCTTGGACGAACCAGGCTTGCTTGCGTCGTCGGTGGCGCTCTTGTCGGCCGAGGCGATGGCGGCAGCAGCGAGGTGTGTGGCACTGGCGAGGGGCTCGGCCTTCTTCGCGTCCTGAGCTTCGGACTCGCGATCGGCGGCCAGGATGGCTTCCTGGAGATGCGAAGGAAGCGGCTGGTTGCGGGAGATGAGCTTGAAGGCGATGATCTGAGTCTTGAGCGCGTTGAGCTGCTCGGGAGTGAAGTTGGCGGGGCTGAGAGAGCGAGCGATGTCGTTCTCGGTCTTGACGACGATGCCGTCGGAGCTGGAAGCATCGGCAGCTGGCGTGGTAGCGGCGCCGGCAGCGGCGGGGGCTGCCGAGGGTGAAGGTGCGGATGGTGGCTGCGCTGTGGACGGGTTGCGAGCTTGGGGCTGGCCTGCTGCTCGCGCCTGCATGGCGACGGCCTGTTGCTGGCGCATTGCCTGATACTGCTGGAACATTTTGAGAGTGCTGACGAGAGTGGCGTACTCCTGGCTGGTGGACTCGTTGACGCCGCTGGCCTTGAGCTGTTGCATGCGGGCGATCATGCCGTGGAGTCTCTCCTTGGTCATGCCTGTGAGCATCTGCTGTGCTTGGGCGCTGAGCGCTGGCTGCTGCCCTTTGGGCGAAGAGCCATTAGTGGCGCCGTTGGCGATGGCGGACGACATGGCGATGGACCGGCAACGTTGGCGAGGTGAGCTCTACGAGCAAAGGCGGAGCCGAGAAGTGGGAACAGCGCGTCGCGTCGGGCTCAAGAGGACTGCACGTTTCGTGGCGTCAAGGAGCCAAGGTGGATGGTGCGCGCAGCGCGGGATGGATGAATGCAGCGACGGAGCCGATGAAAAGAGCGTGATGTGAGGGCTAGGGACTGAGGTGGATCACGTTGGCTTGACGCGCGATCGGTGACAGCACGGGTGGATGGAGGTGATCGTGTTGTCGCGGGCGGGTGGGATGAGGGATGAAGTGGGGCGGATGCGGCGGCAATGGCGACCGAGGTGATGATGAGGATGTCGAATGACGGTGGAGTCGGTGCCGAGATTTGCAAGGGGGCAGTGGCGTCGAGGGCGGCGTCGGTGGTGACAACGGGTGGGAGCTACGCAACGAGACCAACAGTCACGAAGGAATATTGGATGCGAAGCGTGCTCGAGCTGGGATTGCGAGGTGGATGCAGTGGCAGAGGCGGATGCGTTCGCGGTCGCGGTTGCAAGTTGCGGCGGATGCGAGAAAGCGGATGCGAGAGATGAGCTGGGGAGGCGATTTTCGAACAGGATAGCTGGTGAGGGCTCAGCCTGAGCCTCAGCCTCAGCCTCAGCCTCGCCAGATGGGCGATTGGTGCTCTGGCCTGGCGCCGCCTAGAACTCGAATCACGACACGCTGTCTATCCTCCCTTCGCCCACGCTCCAGCCTCACTCGCGCGCGCCGCTCTGGATCGAGCACGGCCGACACTGGCCTGGTGCCGCTGTGTCGCTGCGCCGACTGGCCGAGACGCGAGCGCTCAGAGAGAGCCAGCTAGGCAGCCAGCCAGCCAGCCAGCCAGCTGCCGCCCTGGGTTTTCGATCTGAAAAATCTCATTTCGATCGGGTGAGCTTTCTCGTGCGAAAAGGCAACACGCGCCGATCAGCACCCGAGGCGGTAAAAAGGTGGAGCTGTTGGAAGAAAGTGGTGCTCTTCGAAAATTTTGGGCCAGGCTCGAGGCTTCTCCAAAGCGAGCTCAGTCCTCTGGCTCCTCCCTCCTCACCCCAACACCTTTCCCCCCTCCTCCTCCTCCTCCATCGCTGGTTCGCGCCGCTTGGCAATATGTCGAACCCCAACCTCGCCGAGGTCATGGGAGATGGCCCCGCCTCCATCGCCGACAAGCTCACCCTGCTTCCTGGCTACGAGCCCGACTTCTCCGCCGTCACCTTCTGCCTCAAGGAGGAGGACCACACGCTCGGTAACTCGCTGCGATACATGATCATGAAAGAGTAAGTGGCTATTCGCGCACGACCTTGCCAGTGTCACGACCAGCCTTGCACCCGACGATCGTCCCGAGATGATACTTTAACTATTGTGCTTTACACGAATTGGCCAAGTCGCATTGGTACATAGTAGTGGTGGGGGAAATACAATAATGGAATTCTTCGTTGCTGAGGCTTCGTCGCTCGCAGCATCAGTGACACGGGCAATGGTTCTTGGCTTTTGGGATCTCATCATGCTGACGTGCCGATGCTCTTGTTCTGATCGTAGCCCCCGAGTCGAGTTCTGCGGTTACAGCAACCCGCACCCTTCGGAAAACAAGATCCACCTTCGCGTGCAGATGTACGGTAAGTTTCCTCACCGACGCTTCAAGAGACGACACGACACGCTACCACCGCACGAGATCCGCTACCGCCTTGGCCGGCCGAGATGAGAAAAAGGGATCGTATGTGCCCATCAGCCTGCCAGGTTGTGTGGAGCTTGACGAAGTTTTTTTTAGATTCTTGTACAATCGTTCCTACTGAGCCACACCGTGGTCCAAGGCTTGCATCTCGAAGCGGTAGCAGCGTCGTCGTCGTCGTCCAAAAGAACCGCGAGGACGCAATTCGCTGACTATCCTTCCATGCTTGCTTTCGCTACTTGTAGACCGCGCTTCGGCTCTGGATGCGCTGCGTGACGCGATCGAGAACCTGGACCAGCTGTTTGCCGCCATCGGCGAGGCGTACGAGCAGAACCTCAGCGCCGGCAACTTTGAGAGGCACTTAGAGCCCAAGATCGACCACGACGCGCTTGCGCTCGTTGCGGAAGAAGGCAAGAAGCGTCGCGCCGAGGAGCAGGCCAAGGTGGCAGAGGCGCGCGCTCAGGCCGCTGCCGCAGCTGCCGGTCGCCCTATGTAAAGAAGGCGACCGCGCACACAGCACGGCTTCTTTGCACCAACCCTCACCAAACGATACCAAGGGCCGACATGCCTGGGTCAAGACCAGACTCGTTCGGCTTGGATCCCATCAGCTCCCCACTTGCATTTCCACCACCTGTATTTGTACCTCCTCTGCAGCATCTCTTTACACTACGACGACGAGCTCTGGCCGTCGGAAGCTACGGCTCAATTGTACTATTATCTCAAGGACTTCGGATTGCTGTGCGGCCGCGTGTGAAGTGCTTTCGAGACGTCAGAGGCCGCCGGTTTCGAACTCGATGCCGCGCATGGCTTCTCCAACTTTGGGCTGGGCTCGTGCTTTGAATTCGCCTTCTCCGCCGCCGTCGTACGAGGCCTCGCCTGCTTCGCCGTAGGTGGCCTCTTCTTGCATGCGCGAGGCGGCCTGTTGCGAGGTGGCCATCGTGCCGTACTGCGGATCCAGCTCGTCTATGCCCACCGATGCATCCAGATTCTGTTGCCGAAGCTCGGCATCTTTCTGCGCCTGCTTTTCGGTCTTCATCTCCTAAAGACACAGTGCAAGAGGGGGAAAGGGTGAGAAACGAGCCCAGTACTGAGGACAATGAAAGATGGTGGACTTACTTCCTGCGACATGTTGACGAGTTCTGTCGGGGCAATGCGACCCTGCATGACATCTTGTGCAAGCTGAACGTTGTCCTTTTTGAGCGTCAGACCGATGCTGCGGACTTGGCCGCGGTAGTCATTGGACGTTGACTGGCCCGCTTTGTCGTAGATGGCCTGTTCGAGCTGTTGAGCTGCCGAGTCGGCTGCTTGCCCGCCAGTGGCTGCTGCGATCGAGTCGCTGAGGAAGTCGACGCTCTTTTGACGGATATCTGACATGGTCGATGACGCTGTCTGATATGGTTGGTGGCACTGAGCGAGGATGGGCTCTTTGCGGCTTCAGTGTATGCATGATCCGCGTCGAGCAGAGCTGACTGAGGCAACCGTGCATGCAGGTGTGGAGGTGTGGTGACGATTTCATGATGTTACGTCGATGTAGTTCATATTATAAGTCGGAAATTTTACCCGACTTTTTGGACCTCGATTTCTTGGTAAAAGGCTAGTTCCATTCTTTCCCAGTCCATTCGAAAAGAAGGCTTCAAGCTCGCGAGAGTCAAGAAGCTGGATGGCAGCCAACGCAAGTTAAGGCACAAGTCTTGAGTGGCCTGTAGCAAGGCAAAAGCAAAGATTGCCCGGGGTTGTCATCTTTCTGGCTCACGTCCAATGAAGTGGTGCCTGACTGCCTGACTGCGGTTGGGATGACAGGCTCGGCGTTCGGGCAGAGATGTATGCAGTCTCAGCAGTAGCTCCGAGGTGGCGGCGCGTCTTCTCGCAAACTGGCTGAGTTTGGGGTCCTTCTTTTTTGGTGATGGATGGCGGGTTCGAAAATCGAACACGCACCTGCGGGCGGGCGGGCGGGCGGACAGGCCTGCGGGCGAGGCAGCCAAACGGTTTGGCCGCCAGCTAAAATGGGCAAGTTATCGCGTGGGCGAGCGGCCAGTCGAGAAGCACGAGCGACCTGGGAGATGCACACAGCAGGCTGCAGCGAATTGGTGTGTGCTGCGAATGATGGGCGCGGGGATGGCTCCACAAACAGCTCTGCTCCCTGCCATCTTCCACCTTGGTCTGCACCGCAACAAACACCCCTCGTCTCAACTGCACCTGGTCTGAATTGCTACCACCACCAACGCCGTCCAAGTGGTCCCTTCTGTGCGGAAGTGAAGGCTGCCTCTGCAAACCTACACACATTCTAAACGTATCGCCATGGTGCCCAAGGCGTCCGGATCCACATCGCTCTTGACGGGCGCCCGCAAGTCGGGCATCTCTCTCGCTCTCAATGGCGGCGCTGGCCAGCCCGGCGGCGTATCGCTCCACGACCGCCTCTCGGCACGTTCCAGAGTCACAAATCTCGGCGTGGTGCTTCTGCTCGGATTCGCCGCGCTCTCGGGTCTGATGAACCTGCGCTACATGCTCTTCTCGCGTCACAACAATGCGCCACCACTCGGCCTGCACTCCTGGCAGTCCTTCCACGGCTACACTCCTGAACAGCTCAGCAAGAGCGTACCGCCCCCGCGCAACGGCACCGACCACCTCAACCACCTCGTCATTGTCACCGGACACGCCATCTGGGCCGGCTGCGACATCAAGGGTAAGGACAACGACGACAACTGGGTGCTCGAGGAGTATCAGAAGGGCGGAAGCGTAAAGACGTTCTACAAGCACATCGAAAAGGGCCTCCAGCTCACCAACGAAGACCCTAGCGCACTTCTCATCTTCTCCGGAGGTCAGACAAGGCCCAACTCGCTCCAGACCGAGGCGGAATCCTACTTCTCCCTCGCCGTCTCGGCCGGTCTCGAGCTGCCCATGATTGCAGGCAGCCTGTCCAACTCCTCCTCGTCCTCCTCCTCGTCCAGCTCCTCGTCCGTGGGTCAGCTCGCGCACGCCAATGCCGCCGTGGCAACACGACATGGCCTGCAGGATGCCAGGATGACGACCGAGAACTTTGCGCTAGACAGCTTCGAGAACCTGCTCTTCTCCATCGCGCGCTTCCGCGAGTACACGGGCCACTATCCGGGCCGCATCACCGTGGTCGGCTACGGCTTCAAGAAGGCCCGCTTCGAGGAGCTGCACGCCAAGGCGGTGCGGTGGAACACGCAGGGCTTCCTGCGCAACGGCGAGCGCACCTTCCAGTACGTTGGCGTCGACGACGACATCAGCGAGGCCGAGGCACAGCTCCAATACCGCGGCGAAAGGGTCAAGGCGTTCAACCTCTTCGACAAGGACATGTACGGATGCCACGGCAGGCTGCGCGAGAAGCGCATCGAGCGCAACCCCACGCGCCGATTCCATCCATACATGAGCTCGGCACCCGAAATCGCAGATCTGCTCAACTGGTGTCCCGCACCCAACTCGGGCTTGCAGGGCCTGTATCCCGAGAACCTGCCCTGGGACGCACGTGTCATCGGAACCGGTTGGGGTAGGGGCGCACTCGAGGTCAAGAAGAACTCCAAGGGTAACATCATCCCGGACACAAGATGGCTCCAGATCGGAAGGGAGCATTAGAGTAGCAGCTTGGCTTTGATCCCTCTGCATTCATTTACAATTTCTCCACGAGGCGAACTCGCCCACGATTGATCCGTAGACCTTTTGTCCCGAGATCACATCCGTTGATTTTCCCATGTTCCCTCATTGTAACTTTGATATCCATTCGGTCGACCGAATGCTCTCCAATTCTCACAGCGTTACCCTTTCTTGCAGCTCACAGACAGCTCGCGTTCTAGTAAGGATATCGATTAGGTATTGAGGATGAATGCAAGTCAAAGACTCGGGAGGTATCTATTTGATCACGAGGACGGGCGCGGTGGAGTGGGAGACGAGGTAGCTCGACACGGTTCCCGACGAGCCGAAGCCCTTCTTCCAGCTGCGTTCCCTCTTGCCTACGAGCACGAGGTCGACGTGGTGGTAGTTGGCGACGCGGAGCAAGCTCGCGCGTGCGTCACCGTGGAGCACGTGGATGGTGACGTTGAAGCCCTTCTGCTTGAGCTGCGCCTTGTACGGCTCGAGCTTCTCGATGGCCTGCGCACGGATCTGCTTGAGCAGCTCGTTGTGCTTCTCCGTGTCGATGGTGAGCGGTCCGGCGACCCAGGGTGTCGAAATCACATTGGCAGGCAGCACCGTGCACAGGAAGACGTGGCTGTCGGTTCGAAGCAGCTTGTTCTCGAGCAGGTACTTGTACGCCTTGTCGCCCGCCTCGGTGCCGTCGAGCGCAATCAGGATCTTGGCCACCTCGTTCTCGACCTTGGCGCCGGGAACGCCGACGATCTGCTGCTCGCGCGCCTCCGAGGGCACCGCCGCCTTCTCAAGCGGATTCGACGATTCAAGGATGGGCGTCTGCGCAATGGTGGTGATGTGACCGCCAGGCGTAGTGGCGCCATCAGCAGAAGAGGGAGTGTGGTTCTTCTTGCCCAACCCGGGAAGGCTGAACAGGCTCCTGCGTGGCGACGAGGGCACCGAAGAGGGAGGAGATGCGGCTGGCGAAGTCATTGTTGCAGGTTTGTGTGAGCGTGGGGGTGATGGATGTGAGTGAGGGAGCGATGGCCAAGCGATGATGGGGTTATATGTGATACCAGCAGGGCGGGACGGGGAGCGTGTGAACTGGCTGCGGAGAACTTCATCGCAGGGGCCCCTTGCCAGCGCCACCGAATCCCATCGCTCGAAGCGGAGACTCCGAGCGCTACCCTTCTGAACGCCTGCTGGCCGTGCGCGCACTGGTATCGGATCGGATCGGCCTCATCGATACCCAGTGCAAACCGCCACGAAACGATTGGCGGCACGACCGAGCTTGTGACCTTTGCCACCTTGCATCGAATTCACTCTGGCCGGAGCAAACTTTGTCGCATGCTAGCCATGCGAGCGAGCGACAGACGACGTGGGCGATCCTGTTCGGCGGCGCTTAATCCCTGTCCTCGCGGCCAGTTCGAAAGGGTTCGACAGCCGCCCCTGAAGCTCACAACGCACCGCCAGAGGTTCGGCTATCCGCCGCGAAACTCGAACGGTTCTTTGGGAGAAGGTGCCAAATGGCCGAAGTCGATCCTCGGCATGTCAATGCAGACAGGTGACGCCACGCCGCCTAGAAATCCCCCGAAAATTCGCCGCACCCGCGCCCAAAGTCGCCGATCCCGAAGCCAGATCGCCGATCCTTCCTCATCACATCCAAAGGATCTGGGATCGACAGGGCGATACTCGTCAGCGAAAGAAGAGACATCAAATTGATGAGAAGCGCACAAAGTACAAACATAAACGAGGTGGTTTACAGTAAACAAAACAAAGCGGAGTCGGGGTCCACTAGCGGCGAACCTTGGACTTGGAGCCGCCGGAGCTCTTGGACTTCTTGGACTTGGCGGCGCGCGCATTGGCTCTGCGTTCGAGACACGCCTCGCAGTACCACGTGCCCTGCGGCGGCTTGGTGAGGCCGACACAGCCGAGGTGGAACCATTCGCGCTCGCAGTCGTCGTCGTCGCATCCGATCATGTCGCCGTACGACACATTGTTGCAGAAGCAGTAGCGCGCTTCGTCCGCATCGTCGCCTGCGCCACCCGCGGTCGAGGATGGGCTCTCGGCGCGGCTGGCCGACGTCGAGCCCGTGTGCGGCGAGTTGGCAGCGCCAGCCGCACCGCGGGCACGCGAGTTGCTCGCGCCCGTGCGGCCGGCCCGGCTGCGGCTCTTGGTGTTCGAGCGCGCGTGCGCCTCCTCCTCCTCGTCCGCATCGGCGTCGTCCAAGTCGTCGTCCTCGTCGTCGCTGCGCTGTGCAGCCGCACTCGCTCGCACCGAACGACTGTTGCGGCTGCGACTCGCCGAAGACTCGTCCGCATCCACACCCGCCGCACGACGCGATCCATCCTTGCGCGCGCCCGATCCATCCTCGTCGTCCTCGGTGTAGCCGCTGTGCGCGTGTGCGGCGCGCGGCAGACGCGTGTTGCTGTTCGCCAGCTGGCTCGCCTTGGATCCCGACCCACCAGCGTTCGAGCCGCCCTCGGTCTTCTTCTTGTGCGAGCTCGAGCCGTTGGCTGCCGACTTGACGTCTTCGTCGCCTTTGCCCGATGCCGCCGTCTTGGCGACCTTGGAACTGGAGTTGGAGCCCGAGCCACCGACCGCCGCACCCGAGATGGCCTTGCGCTTCTTGCTGCTGGAAGAAGCACTCGTTCCTCCAGCGGACCCGGAGACCGCGGATGCGTTGTTGCTCTTGCCGCCCGCTGCGTTCGCTGCGGCGATCTGAGCGGCGACCTTCTTCTTCTTGGAGCCGGATGCGCCGTTGGCATCGGCGCCCGAGGCGCCACCAGCTGTGCCCGTGTGGCCGTCGAGTGTGGAGACGAGCTTGCGGTCCTTGAGCTGGCCGGGCACGTAGTACTGCTCGAGCTTGAGGTGCTTGGTGGGGTTGAGCAGCGTCGAGATCTCGGCGAAGCGGTCGAGCTGGCTGTCGAGCGCATCGATGTAGTCGGTGTGGCTGATGATGGTCTCGGCGGTGTTGAGTGCGACGCGGATCTTGTCCTCGCCACCCATCTTGTAGGCGCGCGCCTCCTCGGCGACCTCCTTGAGTGCAAGCAGACGCTGGCCCTGGTCAATGTCGGGATCTTCGATCAGGGCGGTGAGATGGTTGAGACGGGCCGTGAGGCTGTTGAGGTGCGAGCCCAGCACGGCATCGAGCTCTCGCAAGTCGGAGAAGCTGCGGGTGAGGTCGAGCGGGAGCGCGTCAAGCGCGTCAGCATAAGCGGCGAGGGTGACGAAGAAGTGCTCGGGCCCGGATGGATCGAGGCCAGCTGCTTCTGGACCAACGACGCCACCAGGCAAGCCGCCGATGCCTGCGCTGTTCTTGGCGGCGAGCTTGCTGGCCGCAGCGGATGGCTGAGCTCTCGAAGGCCCTGCGGCGGACGCGATGGCGACCGATTGCTGTTTCATCATGCCGGGGATGAGCCTGATGCGGTGGTAGATGGAGGATGAGGCGCAGTGGGTTGTCACGCGGCTGGCTGACGGAGGCTGGAGGTGGAGAATGTGCGCGAGGGAGGATGTGTGCTGCGCGTTGCGCGCGAGACAGCGGACCGGAGTCGAGGAAGCCGCAACTTCTAGTCCAGATTATGTGCGGCTGCGTGCGGATGGTAGCTTGCTGCTGACAGTGATGAGGATGCAAGGCGAGCTACTGCACTTGGAAGGGAGGGACGTGGTTGGAGGTGGAAAAGGTATCGGAGGGCATGCTCGAGCTGCTCGTGTGCGCACCTGGCTGCGGAGGCTCTCCGGATTCCAGAGTCTGCGCCTCGAGCCACGACACTCTCTTAGGAATCGCTGCTTGCCCGCATCAGTGCTGCTGCTGCTGCTGACCGCGACCCTGGCGTGTTCTCCGCGTCTCCGGGCTGGAGTCGGAATTCGGGAGGGTGGCCATTTTTGAATGTGAGGTCGACATCGATAGACATCTTGCGACCCCGGCACGTGCAAGAAGCCCTGCCCATTGGCTCTGGCTGTGATCGGGCGCCGCCCCTGCTATTCTGAGAGGCTCTTGCTAGAAGAAGGCTGAAGGCCACGGGCCGCTAGGGAAATCGATTTTTAAATTTTCTTGAGAGGAGCACGCGCCAGATGGCCAGCTGCAAGCCTTGGCCTGGCGAGGGTGGTCCGCCGTTTTCGAGACTGGAAGAAGTGCTCTGCCGTGGTTGGCGCGATGTGGCCAGTGCAGCGCACGAGCAAAGCCCAACTTCCAGCAAGGCAGCAGCTGAGCGTCCTGTCTGAGTTTTTTCACTCTTCCTCGCTTTGGGTCCTTTTTTTTTCTTCTTGGGCTGTGGGCGCTGAGGTGGTGCAGACAGGCAGTCGCTGGCTGCGGTGCCGCTCAGATCCCTCTGTGGCGAGCGAGTGTTGTTCCGTAGCGGGAGGCCGCACACCGTCCCGACCAACCACATCCCACATCCATACTGCACAATGTCGCTCCCCGATTTCTCCCAGGCTGCTAACCTCACCAAGCTCGACGGCTACCTCGCCGACAAGTCCTACGTTGACGGGTAAGCACCGCTTCTGCTCTTGTCTTGTTTCACCCGCCACACTGAGTCGCACCACGGAGGACAGGAGGAAGGCCGTAGCGCTCCAATCTCAGGCACACCATTGCCGACGTGGAGCAACGCTTGCGCCTGCACGGCTAGTCTACGAAGACGCCCCGCCAGTATGCTGCCCCCACTTCAAAGGGTGTGCACCATGCTCTGGAACAACATGATGAATATTTTTGCTTTGGTCCGTGTTTCCGAGCCCAGCGGCTTAAGACCCCGCGACCTTTTCTGCGTTGACGAAACCCAACTTTTCCAAGCTATCTGATCTTGTTCCCATGCAAACACCGTCCTCGCGGCACGCTGCATGGATGACGGAGCCTCAAGGGAGGCCCATGTTCGGGGCGACTCAGTGCGGCCAGCTATGCAGAAGACTTTCGCACGCAAAGGACAATGTTGCTGACCTTGCATTGTTGCATCTTCATAACAGCCACTCGCCCTCGCAGGCCGATGTCGCCGTTCACGAGGCTCTCGGCAAGGCCCCCGACGCCGACAAGTTCGCCCACGTCGCCCGCTGGTACGAGCACATCTCCTCGTACGAGGCTGAGCACAAGGACCTGACCGGCGACAAGGCCAAGGCCGCCACCCTCCTCTCCTCCACCTTCGCCGCCGCCGCCCCCGCTGCTGCCGCTGAGGACGACGACGACGTCGACCTTTTCGGCTCCGACGACGAGGTCGACGAGGAGGCCGAGCGCATCAAGGCCGAGCGTGTTGCCGAGTACAACAAGAAGAAGGCCGCCAAGGGCCCCGGCCCCGCCGCCAAGTCGCTCGTCACCCTCGACATCAAGCCTTGGGACGACGAGACCGACATGAAGGAGCTCGAGGCTTCCGTCCGCGCCATCGAGATGGACGGTCTCGTCTGGGGCTCCACCAAGCTCGTCGCCATCGGCTACGGTGTCAGCAAGCTCCAGTGCTCCCTCGTCGTCGAGGACGCCAAGGTCTCGCTCGACGAGCTCCAGGAGCGCATCGCCGACGAGTGCGAGGACTACGTCCAGTCCACCGACGTCGCCGCCATGGCCAAGATCTAAACGTCTTTTCTTCACCTCTGCGCTCTCGTCTCTCACTTCATAAGAATCGAGTTTGCTGTATACCGGACTCGCATCCATGTCTGCTTTCGGGTCTGTGGTCAGCTCCAACGCTCAAGTCCCGTCAATGGCAGGGTGTCTTTCCATCGCTTGCTACGTAGAGGGTCTGAGAGGGTGCTGTCAAAGCAGATGAATTGCATCGGGGCGGTCAAGCTGAGAGAAGAGTCCTTGTAAGGGAACTAGATGTCTCGCTTCTGATCCCAGATGTGCTTGATTCGCGGAAAGCGTAGGCTGAAAACCTCTTGACGCTCTTCGCTTCCTGCACTGTTCGCTGATGCAAACGTCTTGGACTCGTCAAAGTACTCCACCGTCACAGACTTGCCAATGATCTTCTTAGGATCTTTGGCAAACTCGACGCGCTGTTCAGAGGTGAATCCGGAGCCGACCGAGACGCGGGTGCCCTTGTGGACGATCTGGATAGCAGACAGTGCCTCTCGCTCCTCGAAGCGTCCGTTGATGGGCAGGCGCATGGTGGCGGTGGTGATGCCCGCCACTTCGTACTCGGCATCGCGCCACTTCTTGAACTTGCGGATGGCAGACGTGCGCTTGCCCTCGTACTCCATGTCCTTGCGCAGCACGATGCCCTCCCAGCCGCGCTCGCTGGCAAGCCCGAGCATCTCCTCTACTTGCTCTGGGCTCGTGACCTGGTGTTGTGCCAGACGACGCACCAGGCTCGGCCGACCGCGCTCGGCCGACGCGGTCTCGAAGTGCGAGACGAGCGATTCAAGTACGGCGAGGCGCTCGGAAAGGATGCGGCCCGGCGTCTTGCTCGGATTGATGCCGTTGGTGACGGCGTTTCGGACGTCCGTCCTGCGCGGCGGCGGCGGAAGCTTCGATCGCCACTTGACAAACTCGTCCAGCAGGAGCAGGTCAAAGGGGAAGAACGCCGGGTCGGGGATGGTGTAGTCCTTGCGCTTGATCACGCCGACGACGGCAGCGAAGTCTTCCACCACGGCCAGCTCTTTGTCCGCAGGCTCGGCGTCAGATGCAGTGACGCTGGCATCCAGCTGCTTGGCGGCAGGACTAGATGCCTTGTCAGGCGGCCGGAGGGCGCACACCTCACCGTCAAGGACAAGTGTGGTTTTTGGCGACGGCTTGGACTCGTCTGCAGAGCTTGCGACGTCTCGTTCGGACAGAGGGCCGAGCAAGTCGGACAAGCCAGGGAAGGATGTCAGCATGGTCGAGATCTCGCGCTCTAGCACAGCCAACGTCGAAAAGGGCCGACCGTTGCGTGAAAGTGAAGAGATGGACATGACCTTCCACGTCTGCGATCCGCTCGGAGAGGTCTCGGGTTGCAGACGTACGATGATGATGCAGCGGACTCCGTCGAGTTTGCGGCTAGCGTACCACTTGGATGCATCTCGCCCCGAGAAGAGGGTTGGAAGATTGGCTCGAGTAAGCGTGTTGCCGAGAGCCACCTCAAACTGTTGGCGAATCGCTGCTGTTGTAGGTGACATGGAAGGGAGCTCCGATAATCCTTTGACGCCAGGCTGGTAATTTGGTCGATGTGGTTCATGGCCAGTGAATGCATAGCAGATGGTTTTCTCTCTGACGCCAGCCTTGAGGTTGCGGTCCATACAGCGGTAAAAGATTTCGAGTGCGGTCGGGCGGAGCAAGCCACGGCGGAAGAGGTCCGTGGTGGAGAGATTGGGGTCGTCGGATCCGCTCAAGGCATACTCGTGCTGCTCAAGGATGCCATGTACCTGGAGAAAGGCATGAATGGTAGCCATGGCCTCGCTGCCTGTGATCTGACGCGACGCCAAGAGGTGGAAGAGCTCCAAGAGCGTGTCCGGCGTGTGTTCTCGAGCCTCCCGTTCCGCCTTGTCACGGAGGGCGGCGTACTGCGTCTTGTTCCTGGCGCGGTTCGAAGGTGCGGTGAGAAAGGGAGCTTGCTCGTTGAGCCATTCCTTGTCCTTTTTCCTTTGACGAAGAAATTTGTGCACGGCGTCCGAAGTGACGTGGAGACGGCAGTAGGGGTCGTAGATGAAGGCTAGCAGCGGTCTGAGGTCATCGAACTCGGACAGGACACGTCTTTTGTCTAGGGTAGAGTTGGTGGAGTTGGCGCGATTGATGAGCTCGCGAAGGCGTGTGATCTCATCGAGGGGAGATGCCTTGTGTTCCTGAAGGCTGCTTGGGGCTGGCCGGTTGAGAAAGTCGTAGGTCATATTGCGGCATGGTGGCGCAGACCCGGACCTAGGTGGTGGCTGCTTTCGCGAGGCAGCGATGATACTGCGCGCAGACTGAGTCTGAGATCCGCTAGGGCCGGCGACAGGCAGTCTCGAACGAGTGGCCGTGGATGACAGTAACGCGCGACCTTGCGGCCGAAGTCTGGCGAGCACTGTCATCTTGAATGCAGTGAACGATGAGGGTCGCCAAACGCACGCATGGCAATGCGCTATGGGAGCGCCGATGCTAAGTGTTGGCTAGCTGTGCGGATGGCTAGTCGTCGAAGGAATCGTGGTGAATGCGAGGAACGAATGAGGAGCCCACCATCCACTCCAACAAAATTTCCGAAGCGAGGCGGAGCAAAAGCAGCAGCAACACTCGACTTGCAGAAACCTCCACCCTGTCGAGGGGACCCGCCGAAGGAATCTCACAGGCGCCGACCACGCGCTAACTTGGCGCTTGGAAGGTGTGCTGGACCCTCGCGACACTCTGTGACTTTGCCGCGGGTCTGAGCGTCGGAGGCAGGCAAGCCTGGTCGGCAATTTCGAAGCTTCACTTCATTCATCATCTTCCTACTCGCGAAGCACCCTCATCGAGAGCCAAAGAGCCAGCCAGGATGAGCTCGGCTCTCTCCAAGCATGCTGGCAGATCCGACCAGATTGGCGCGCTGACTAGTTTGTTGGGCGTGCCTGATCAGCCTCTGCCGCCCTCTTTGCTTCTTCAAGACGCATGCAGCCCCAACACTACCGCTCGGCTCGTCTCCGATGTGCTCGACGACCTTGCCCAAGCCTCACAAGACTCCTCCAACCCGCTCTGCTGGTGCAGCGTGTCTCCGCTCACCTCGATCAACCCCACGACTCTCTTCCGCAGCGTCCTCAATTCGCTTGAGCACAGCATCCAGCAAGCTCACGATCGAACACGCACCGAGATGGACAAAGCCGTCGCTTCTGGGTCCAGAGGCAACTTCCGCCGCCCCGACGCCTCGCTCGACTATTTTCTCTGGAAGCTGGGCACGCTCCTCGACACCGTCGATGCACGCCTCATTGTGGTCATCAAGGACGCCGAACGCATCCGCGATCTCTGGCCCGAGCACGTCTGGACTGCCTTCTGCCGTCTTGCTCTGCTCGTCGGCAAGCCGGGAAAGATCGCCACCGTCTTCATCTCGACGCTGCCATGGGCACAGTACCGCACGCCCAGCGGACTCACCGTCTCCCACCAGCCCATCACGCTGCGCTTCCCACGCCTCACACGGCCCGACATCCTAGCTCTACTCTCCCTCGACTTTCCGTTGCTCTGGAAATCGTACGAAAGCTCGGTTCAGGCGGCGCAGATGCATGCTGGCACGTCAAATGCTCTGTGCAAGCGCGCCACGCTCGCCAAGCTCAAGTTGGCCAATTCTGGAGACCAGGTCTCGCAGGAGGCCTTGCGCGCGCTGTACGAGCAGTTTGTCGGCGTCTTTTACGACTCGATCAAGTCCAACGTGCGCGACATCGAGGAGCTGCGCACCATGAGCGCCGCCGTGTGGCACTCCTTTGTCGTGCCCGTCCAGACGCGCGAGTGCAGCACTGCCGATCTGCAGACGCTGCTTCTCGCCTCGTCCCATCTTTTCAGAGACGTCATCTTGCGGCTGCAGACCCGCGAAGTCGGTCCAAGAGAATGGACTCAAGAGGCGCGCATCCGGAGCATACAGGCGAGCGCAGCCCGACTCGCAGCCGCTAAAGCGCCGGAAAACGCATCGACCACGGCTGTCGCTGAGGACGAGGATGCGAGCATGGTGGACGAGGAGCGCAAGTTTGATGAGGAAGAGTGGCTCGAGCGCGAAATGGCGGCACTGGACCGAATGCGATCGGCATCTTCGCACGCCACCACTTCGCTGATGCCCTCGCTTGCCCTCATCCCGACATTCCTCGTCATCGCCTCTTTCCTTGCGTCGTACAATCCGTCGCGGTTGGATGTGCGCTACTTCCTGCGCGACGACTCCTTGCTCAGTCTTTCGAGCGGCGCGTCTAAAGGCAAATCGCTAAAGGGTGGACGCAAGCTGGGCCCTGGACGCGGGCGCAAAGCCGGTGCCGGGCGTCGTGGACGTCCAGCCAAGTCAGCCTTGCGAGTGACCACCGAAGATGGCCAAACCGAGAATCTGAACCGACAACAGCTGCTCGGACCCAAGCCCTTCCCCATCGATCGGCTGCTGAGCATCTTCCAAGCGCTCATCACCGAGTCGGCACCCGAGATGTCGCTGGTCTACTCATCGATGATACCAGAGAACGATCTGTCGGCATCCAACGTGGACGCCTCCGGTGACCGATCGACACTATGGGAATACAGAAGCAAGTCGCTATCGGTCTATTCGCAGATCAACAATCTAGTCGCCCGAAGGATGCTCGTCAGAACCTCGGCTCAGGACAAGCTCGGAACCAGCATCAATTTCAGGACCAACGTCAGTTACTCGGTCGTCGCCGTCTTGGCCAAAAGAGTCCGCTTCGATCTGGACGAGTGGCTGTGGGACTGGGGCGCAAGCGGCGCTGGTGGTATCTAGACAATACACGTTGGCAGCACCAACCATCACACTCCACCCGAGCAACTCAAGACGTTCATAAATCCGTACAGATGCATTCGTGTGCAGCAAGCATACACTGAAAACGAGACTGACAAAAGAGGCTGCGATGAGAAGGAACTAGAATGCCTCCCACTTCTGGTTGCCGAGCGCGATCAGGCGGTTGAACACCTCGTCGCGGCGGCCCATGGCGGTGAGCTTGTGCACGTTGCCCTGCTTGTCCAGGATCTCGATGCCGTCCGCCACTTCGCCGCCCAGCGCCCAGCCAACGACGAGCTTGCCCTTCCAACCCAGCCCGCCCACCTTGTGGATCTCGGCAATGTCATCGATGGCAATCGCAAAGCTCGCACCGCGCTGCTGCACCAGGCGCTGTGCCGTCTCTGCCGCAGAAGCAGAAGAGCTCGCGCCCTTGTTGGCCGCCACCGCGGCCGAGAGCGGAGCGGCTTTACCCTTGCGCTCGAATGCGACCGATGGCGTCGCTGCCGTGGTGAGGACGTAAGCGTAGCCGCGCTTGCCGCGGTAGCGGCAGTGGAACTTGACTGGCCCGTCGGCGGCATACTTTTGGGCGGCTGCTTCGGACTTGACTACGCCGAGCTTGGTCTTGGCGTGCATCGATTGAATCGTAGTGGCCTTGACGCGGTTGACGCCCAGCGCGGTCTCGACGCCCGCCTTGGTCACCCCCTTCAGCACGGCGAGCACCTTGCTGCTGCCCTTCTTACCGGTCTTGGGGTCGGTTGCCGACTCGTGCTCGCCCTCGGGTCGGCTGGCGACATCGTCAGCCTGGGCTTCGGCGAGCTGCTCGGCATACTCGGGCGGCAGATCGGGATGGTCGGCCATGTCGGATCCGTGCAGTGCGGTGGGCGGAGGCGAAACGGCCGTGGGCGGCGGCGGAGGTAGGGGAGACTTGTTGGCCTCGCCGATGCGCAGCAGCGTGACGGTGAGCTGGGCGTTGGTGGGCACGCCACGCAGCAGCATGAATCTGAGCTCGAGGTACTTCTTCCAGTCGGGGACGTTGCGGTCGAGCCAGGCGATGACTTCTGGGAACTTGACGCGGTCGATGAGCGGCTGGCCGAACAGCGCAAAGCCAAGGCCAAATGTGGAGCCCTTGTAGATCATGGTCTCGTTGACGTAGAAGGAGGCAAGCAGGATGGGAAGGATGGCGCCAGCGAGGCGGTAACGCGGCATCCATCGCGAGAATGGCGGTGTCGGCGAAAGCGCGTTGCAGAAGCGCTCATAGTCGTCACAGATGTTGTTGAGGATGTGCATGAAAGGGGCGAGGCTGGCGAAGATGGCTTCCTCCATGGGCTTCTTGGTGTGATCTCCCTTGTCGGGATGTCCTGCCTTCTCGCCTGCGGCTTTGCTCTGCGCTGCCTGTGTGACGGCTGCGACGTTGGTGGGATCGGGAATCTTGTCTTCGGCATCCTTCTTGGACGACTTGCCGTCAATGGTGCCATCATCTGAATCCGTGTCCTCCTCGTCCTGAGAAACGGCAACTCCGTCGTCCGAAGACTTGCCAGCTGCTGTGCTCAAAGCTACGCTGCCGAGAGCGCCGACAAAGTTGGACGCCTCCTGCTCGACTGCTTCGCCCTCGTACGTCTCGGCAGCACCGGTTAAGCTGGTCTTGCTGCCGAGGTGGCCAGCTTTGGGTACCTTTGCCTGTCCGGTCTTGGGATCGATGGCTGCAAGGGGCGCCGAAGGGAACATGAGGAGTCTGGCACGCGGCGAGAGGATGAGGACGAGCATCAATGCCAGCATGGTCGGGACGATCATGTCGAGAAGCCATGCAGCCGCATAGACAACCATGAAGCCACCGGTGCGCTTGGGCTCGGACCAGGAGCGAAGACGGGCGATGTGCTGGATGAAGGCGACGGTGCCTACGACGACGTTGACGTAGAAGCGCTCGAAGGTGGCCTTGAGCTTGTCGGGCTGGAATTGCTCCTCATTGCTGATGTACATGTCGAAATCCTTCTTGGTGTTGCTCTCGATGGCCTTGACGCGGTAGGTCTGTTTGTTGAAGCGGCGCACGAGGAGCCAGAGCGATTCGTTCTTCATGCCATTTAGGACGGGGATCGGCACATTTGGCTCCTCGCTCCATCCCAGATCCTCGAGTTCTGGCTCGATGGGTCGATTCGGGTCACCTGGAGCGGGAGCAGGAACTTCGTCCTGTGTACCGGGAAGCTCGGTGACGCGCTCGGGAGCCACTTCGGCCTTGGGGACATGGTGAAGGTGCGCTTCGTGGTCGAGAGCAGCTGCGGGTGCAGGGACGGCGTCCTGGTCGGCCAAGCGACCGGCCTCTTGCTCTTTGACGTCTTGCTCGAGCTTGAGGCTGTCCGGGTCGCTCGCCGGAGGCTTTTCGGAATCGGATGGCTGCATGGTGGCGGCGGAGGAAGCTGGAGGAACGCCAATGGCAGCTGCCTGATCAGGATCGAGGACAGGTTGCACTGCCGAAGGAGATGGAGGAGATGAGGAAGGATCCTCGGACGGCATTGTTGTGGATGCGGAAGGTGCAAAGGATGGTGTTGGAAGGCAACGTGGGAGATTGTGACCACCTACAAGAGGCACCTCAGCCCTGTGAATAGGAGTTGACTACGCCTCCTGCGCTATGAAGTGAGTGTGCTGCGACAGTCCAAGCCACACCGCCCTTGGCATGATCTTTGTGCTCGCAAGGATGCCTCAGCCTTTCTCACGCCTTGGACGCCGATGGATTTCGGGGTGCATGCGCCATCGATGCTCTCACAGCACAGCGCAGGTCGCAACAGGGTTCGGACCCTTGTCACGATCGCATCGGCGAAGCCGAGAGCAGACCTTCGAGCATGCCAAGTCGCAGTGTCGCACTTTCTTGGGCACTACGCCCCGAGGCGAACTCGGCACGTCGCGAGGATCGTCGGTTTCTCAAGCTGTGCCCTGGCTTTCGGTGACTACTTGCTGACTTTCTTTCGAGGCGCATCAACCAGCGTCACTCTGCATGCGGTCGCCTCCACTTTCAGTGTTTCATTGCTCAGTCATGCAACCTCGCCGCGATGTAACATTTTCAAATCGAGTCGACGCATGATTGATTGGCGCTCGAATGCGGGGAAAGCGAAAAGAGACAGACAGCTGCAGTAGTCCGGTTGTTTTACGCATCAGTTGAGGGCGCAGGTAACCGGCTGCCGGCTCGCAGGAAAAAGTCAGCTGTCAGGTGCGGAACGGAATAGCGTCCGCTTCCGACGCCAAGCAGAGCCTCAAGCTGAGAGCCGCACACTTGCGAGCCAGCCCATCTCGTTCGCATGTGTGGATGTGCAGGCGCTTGAGGTTCGGAGTGGTCTGTGCGAATCCAGTGTGCTGGTTCCGCTCGAGCCGCACCTCCGCCTCCACCGCATAAAGTTCACCCGCACCCTGCTTTGCCTTTGCTCCCTCGAACTCCATCATCGAACTCTGCCATCACCGCTACCATCCACCCGCTCGCGATTCCCAATCATGCCGAGCCTCCTCACGTGGGTGGGTCTGCCCATCGTTCTTGCCGCGCTGGCATACCAGTTCCTCTCGGGCCCCGGGTCCAAGGCGCACGACGTCTTCGGTCTCGGCCGCGCCCTCAACTACACCTCCCACGGCCCGTGCACCAAGATCCCCGAGCTCGAGGCTTGTGAAGACATGTGGCTACACCGCCCATCCGGCCTGCTCTACCTCGCGTGCTCCGACATGAAGGGCCGCCTCTCGTGGCTTCCTGCCGTCGACAACCTCGACGTGACTGGCCGACCCAACACGGACCACATTGCCATCCTCGACACCAAGGGCTCCGGCCCCATCGCTTCTCGCATCACCAGGGTCAAACCTGTCGGCTACACGGACACGCTCAACCTGCATGGACTTTCGGTCTGGGAGATTCCCGCCAAATCGCCCGAGCTCAAGCCGACCTTGAGAGTGTTCCTCAACAATCACCGTCCTCCCATTGACCCTGTCTCCAAGACCGTCGTGGACGCCAAGGTGGTCGGCGCCAACTCGACGTTCGAGCTCTTCGAGACCACGCTAGGCGAGGGAAGGATGAGGCATGTCCGCACCTACGCTGGCGAAGCGGTGCGCACGCCCAACAGGCCAGCCGCGGTGGGTCCCGACAGCTTCGTCTTCACCAACGACCACAAAGCCAAGACGGGCAAGGGGCGAGTGCTCGACTTCCTCGTGCCGCGCAGCGACCTCGGCTTCTGCGACAAGTCCGGCTGCAAGATCGCCAACCCCGGGCCCTTCCCCTATCCCAACGGTGTCGTTCGAGTAAGTACAACCAGCCGCACGACCGAGCTTGTCACGACCACTTTTACTGACGTCTTGAATTGGTGCCGAGTGCAGAGCTCCAAGTTCCCGAACCGATTCTACGTGCCCATGTCGGCGGACGCCAACATCCGCGTGTTTGAGCTGCAAGCGGACAACACTCTCACGCTCATCGACGTCATCCACACCGGCTATCCTTCGGACAACATCACCGTGGACGAGGACGACAACATCTACACCGCGAGCTTCCCCAACGTGCCCAAGTTGCTCGCCAAGTTCAAGGACCCCTGGAACATCGCCTCGCCCTCCACCGTGCTCAAGATCAGCCGCAACTACGACAAGGACCAGTTCTTTGGCAAAAAGTGGAACGTCGAAAAGCTGCTCGAGGACGACGGAAGCGGCATGTCCGGCGCCACCGTCGCCGTGTGGGACAAGCACAACGGAGGACTCTGGATGGGCGGTAAGTCTGTCCTCTCCGTGATTGATTCGCGATGCAAGTGGTACTGACTCGATTGTCGTCTCCGGTTCGTAGGCGTCATGAGCATCTCGGCTTTCTGCAAGGTCTAATTCCCCCTTCGGCTTCTTCAAAATATGCATCGAGCTTACAGAGCTAGATCCCCTGAAATGGCACACGCGCCACACTGTTGACCTGAATGACAATCGTGATGACGTTGAGCTCCGCGCGTGTCGTCTAGATCTTCTTTCTGCCCAGGCCGGGAAGGGCAAAGACTGCAGTTCAAATGATGCCGGGTGTCAGTACTTGCTGCAGTATCACTCTGCGTCGTCACGGCCAAACTTACACTCAAAGATCTTCTCGGCGGGGATGGCGTCGCCCCTCCTTCCCTCGAGTGCGCTCATCTTGTGGCCGCGCACGATGCCCACGACGCTGCCGGACTCGACGTCCACCACTGGACCACCCGACGAACCGGGCGGTGGGAAGTTGGGAAGCGGTCTGCGTGTCTGGCTCTGCATCACGCTCGTTTTGCCTCCCGCGCTCGAGGTGCCGCCCGCTGCCATGGCTGCCGGTCGAGCTGCTTCGGTCACGGTGCTCGACATGCGAAGCGCATAGTCCCCCTGCAAAGCCGGCGGGTTGGCAGGCGACGAGACAAGCAGCTTGTAGTCCAACTGTGCCAGCTCGTCGTACGTGCCCACCATCGCACTGGCTCCACACGGGTCCTTGTACTCCACCAGCCTCGCCCGACCCCATCGGCTGCGGCCTGCATCGTCACGCTCGAGCTTCACCTGCTCGCGCTCGCGGCCCGGTGGCGGCGACACTGTACGGTCGGACAGCGCAAGCCCCTGACGCTCCGGATCGAATGTGTACGCGGGTAGGATTACGCCCGAGTCGTCCTCCCAACCCCAAAATGACGAGACGGATAGCTCGCTGTTCACGTGCGCCGGGTAGGGCGAGACGGGCAGTGTGCGGATCGGCCTGCTACCCGCACCAGTCCCGTTGAGCGTGAGTGCCGTGCTACCGAGCTGCAGCAGAATGACGTCCGACGTAGGTAGACTGCTGACGAGTGTGCGCACAGGATAGATGGCGCCCGTGCGAGTGATGGCCAGCGCGATGGTGTCTGAAGGCTCAGCCTCGGCTTTAGCTGGAGAATCCGATGTCGCGCCCTGCTTGCGCGGCTGGGAAGCCCGCAGCGTGTGTGCGCACGAGACCACCAGCGCGCCGGATCCATCTCCGTCCTCTGGCGAAATCTTGTCGCCGCCCTCGACAGCGAAAGCCGAGCAGACACTGATGCGCTCCGTCCCCCTGCCTCCATTCAGGTTTGAGACATAGGCGAGCAGAAGCACACCGTCGTCGTTGTTAGCCTGCAGTTCGGCCTCGGAGCTGTGTGCCGAGGTAAGTGGCACCTTGCGATCGCCTGACGGCGTTGGCTCGTATGGTAGCTCTATCGAAAGCTGGTACTCTGCTCTCGACTCGAATCTCTCGAGCAGCTGCGAGATCGTGGCTGCCTTGTACGTGTGCGCTGCGTCAGCCGAACGGGGCCCAGGGTTGGTGGAGGCAGCAAAGAGTGCTCGTGCGGCGGCAAGCACACGCTCATCCAGCTCGTTGCGGCCATACAAAGCGTCGATGGGGTGCGGATGCTCGCGATCGACAATGTTGCGTCGTTCCTCTAGCTCCCTCAGAGGTCGCTTGAACATCTCGTCGAGCATCTCGTCGCGCGACGGGATGGGAATCCCCTTGCGCTCAGCGCCGGTGGCGGAGCCTTTCATGCGCTGAAGATCGGCATGGCTAGCGCCGGTGCCGCTCGATTGGGTGGATCCAGACGGATCACGGGGCCGGTTGCCCCGCAGCAGATCCGAGATGTCGTTGGGGTTCTTGCTGCCAAATCGAGGCGGAGTGCTGTACGTGCCGGGCGCCGATCCAAACTCCTGGCCTTCACGCGGCGGCGGTGGTACCGAAGTGCCGAGGAGGGCGTCTACGGAGCTGGCAGGGTTGACGGGGACGGCATAGCCGCGGCTGAAAGTGGCACCGGGCAGCGTTGCGCGCAGGCGCAGGCGCGCCGTTCTCGCGAGCATCTTGTTGGCTGGTCCAGCAGGTAGGATGGCTATGAGCGAGTGAGAGAGATATCGCTGAGCAGTTGTGCGATTATTGCAGTGAGATCGAGATGGTGGGTGGCGATAAGGAACGTTGTGCTGAGCGAGGTGCGCACGAGTTGGGTGGGTGCGCGGCTGAGCCGGCCGCGAGTCTTATGCAAGTCTCAGGGTGCGTTCAGGGTCGTTGGGCGGTGCGTGTGAGCGTGTCATTTTTAGCCCGGTGTGGAGGTCGCGGCGTCTATCGCTCGGCGGTCTTCGCTCTAAGCCAAGCTTGCCGCGCCGCACCAATCGTGAAAGGGGTGTGCGCGCTCAAAGCTCGCAACATTTCGGCTTTGCTGGCGTGCTAACTGCATGCAACGCTGCGAGTCATCCAGACGACTTGCGGGCTCGTGAATAGATCCTTATCAGATTGCAACGTGCATTGCCATGCATGCAGATTCGGCTCCGATTCGACCCACCAGAATCGGCGAGGCAGTCAGAAAAGCAAGCCTGCAACCACACCATCCGAAAAACTTGAAATCGCCATTACTCGTCCATTTCTTGATGAATCTTGCTCGAAAAAGTTGGAGGGCAATCCCCTCGTCATTCCGCGTTCATGGGTGCCAAAAAAAGGCCAAAAATTTGGACAAAGGGCCGCTACGAGGATCGAACTCGTGACCTCTTGCATTCGCGCAAAGTACCCAAAGCAAGCGCGATACCACTACGCCAAGCGGCCGTCCGTATTTGCCCGAGCCGAATAAAGTCTATATGAATACTCAACATTTTCCGGAATTTCTCCGACGATTCAGTGCCACAACCAATCTACGTCTGCTTTGTGAACGCCACGCACAGTGCTCATCTTGCGGCTGACGCTCATGTTTGAGAATGACTAGATTACAAGCTGGAACATCGGATGTGCGACAGAGCGACCGAAGTCCAGCAAATGGGGCGAATTTTACCAGAGGAGGCGGCGCTCTTCGCGCTCGGCACGGGCGACGCGCTTGTTGAGACCCCAGGATTGCTTCACGAGCTCGTCCTGCTGCTTCTTGGCCGCCTTAACCTCCTTGGGCAGTGGCGCAACGATGGAGATGAAGAGCGGGCTGCAGCCAAATTCCTT
Source organism: Moesziomyces parantarcticus (assembly GCA_023212605.1). Lineage (NCBI taxonomy): Eukaryota > Fungi > Basidiomycota > Ustilaginomycetes > Ustilaginales > Ustilaginaceae > Moesziomyces > Moesziomyces parantarcticus. The sequence continues at coordinate 360,696 of JALCCF010000001.1, read as the reverse complement.
GGCGAGCTTGGACTTGGTGTAGCGGATGGGGTCCTCGGCACGCAGGCGCTGGATCGTTGCGATCTGCTGCGGCGTGATGGTCGTTTCGGTCGCTGCCTTGCGCGATCGCGGGCGCAGCGCAGGAGGCAGCGACGCCTCGGCGCCTTCCGCGAGGGGCTCGGCTGCAAGCAGCGGTTGCGGCTGGTAGATCGTCGAGCGCGGTGTGCTGGCAGTGGGCGGCGGTCGGACGATGAAGGTCTCGCCCGAGGGAAGCGTGTGGCGCACCGCGTCGGGCGAGGCGTCCAGAGGATCGCGCGGTCGACGTGCGGGCGTGTTGCGCAGCCCGACACTGGATGTCGCAAATCCCCTCCTCGACCCTGGCACGATGGCACTACGTGCGCTCGAGGAGAAGCTGCGCTTGCCCGCAACAGCAGCAGGGCTGATGGGAGCCGATCCGAACGAGAAACCCTTGGGTCCGGCCCAGGTACCCTTGACGTACGAGTTGTAGTATACCCACGGGAAGAAGCTCTTCTTGAGGTGGTAGAATGCGGAGCGCGGCACACCCTGGTCGATGCCGAAGAGGCTGCCGAACGTCTCCTTGGGCTGACCGCCGTACTTGAACTCGGCGAGCATCACCTTGCCGTACTCGGTGAGCAGCGGGCACGAAGTGTAGCCGTCGTATTCGGCATCAGGCTCCTTGCCCTCGAGCGCCTGGCCGAGGTTGCGCACCAGCACGGGCGCCTCGGCCGTGATCGCAGCGGCAGTCTTGGACGTAGGCAGCGACGACGCATCGCCGATACTCCACACATTGTCGAAGCGCTTGTGACGCGTGCTGCCCTGGTCGACATCAACGAATCCGGCGCCATCCGCCAGCGGGCTGTTCTTGATCACGGGGAGCGGACCCATCTTGGGGGTGACGTGGAGCAGGTCAAACTGCTTTCGCACCTGCTCCTTGCCTCCAGGACGGCCAAAGACGGCGGTGTTACCCTCGATGGCAATGAGGTCGTGCTCAAAGAGACCGTTGACTCCGCGCTGCTGACGGAGCTCGTTGAGGCGTTCGCTGTATTTGGGCACGCCAAACATGACGGGGAGACCGGTGGCGAAGTCGATCGAGATGGGCGAGCTGGCAGGGTCGGCGGGGTTGTAGAGGCCAGCCTTCTTCCAGTGGTCGAGGGCGAGCCACATGGCCTTCTGCGGCGCACCGGCGCACTTGATCACACCGGCGGGCTGCGTGAAGATGGCGTTGCCGGACTTGAACTTGGAGATGGTGTCGAACACCTTGTCGCAGGTGTTGTAGCCGTAAATGGTGGAGACAAGCGACGAAGGGTCGGCAAGAGCTTCGGGCAGGCCCTTGATGGCGTCGTAGTTGATGCTGAGACCGGGCACGACGACGAGCTGGTCGTAGGCGATCTTGTCGCCGTTCGAGAGCGTGATCTGGTTCTGTGTGGGGGCAAACTCCTGAACGCCAGCGGCGTAGTGCTTGAGCTTAGGGTCGAGGAGCGAAGCAAGAGGTCTGCGAAGGTCACGCTTGTCCTTGAGTCCGCCACCGACGAGCGTCCAGCCGGGCTGGTAGTGGTGCCATTCAGACGGGTCAACGATGGCGATGTCGTCCTGTGCGAAGGCGCCAGATCGGATGAGCTGATGGCTTACAGCCATACCGGCAGAGCCGCCGCCGATGATCACCACCTTGTGGCTGCCGGAGCCGGAAGCAGAATGCTGAACAGGCGAGTCGGAGACGGTGGCAAGGGTGCGCGTAGCCGCGAAGCCAGCGAGGCGGGAGCGGGGCAGCGATGCGGCCCGCATCGACGAGCTGAGAGTTGTCTTGAGCATCGCGTGCATCTCCGAACGGGTATGGTAGCAGCGGGCAAACGAGGTGGTCTGTATGCACCTGCTCAAGATGTAGGAAGGAAAGGTTGCCAGTCGGCGTGCCTCGGCGAATTCGTCGGATCCGCTCTGAGCAGGGCAGGAAGATCTGCCTCTGCCATGCCGCTCCAAGGCACGCTCTCGCGAGAAAAAAAATCCTCTCCCACTTCCGCCTTTCGAGCACGCCATGCGGAATTTAATTCCGACTCCCACTACCAAAAACGTGGTCTAACAATCTCAAAAGTTTTACCCGGACGTTGGTCTCGTGCTGTTGTGTGCCAAGCAGATCTGTGTTTGATAGCTTGATAGATTGCAAGTGCGTTACGAGAATGCATGATCCATGAATGCCAGTACTCAGAGGCAGAGGAGGGAGGGAAAAAAGAAGATCACCACATGTACTCGCCGGGAAGGCGGTCCGAGCCGGACCCCTGGCGGCGCGCTTCTCCATCTGCAGGCCCGCTTCGGCCGGAGAATGGCGAGGATACGTACGATGTCGGCGACGATGTGGAAGCCAGGTCCAAGTCGCGCAGGCCCTGAGACAGTCCCGCAACATTCCCGCTTCCTGTGGCAGCCAGTGGAGGTAGCTGCAGATCCGACGCATGCTGCCGCTGGCCAGCCTGTTGAGCGTAAGGGTCGTAGCTGTTGGATCGGAAGCTCGAAGCGCTCGCGGTTCTCGCCGGACGCAGCATTGGTCGCACCATCTCGACGAAAAGGGGAAGCATCTCGGGCAACACCTTCAGTTCCGGCGCCTTGGGAGCTGGGATCTTGCGACGCTTGCGTGTCTTTTCTGCATCACTGCCATCGGCTCCCGACTTCGCGCCCTGCGGCGTTGGCGGCAGATCCTTGTTTGCGTGCTGCATATTACCTGGTGTCAGCGTGGTCTGACGAGAAGGCGTGGGTCTCCACCTTGGCGCTGCTTCGTCGTCCTCGCCTTCTGCATCCGTGTCGCTGGAAGATTGACGCCTCATCGGCCGTCTGTCACCAGAGTGGGAGTGGCCCAGACCAAACTCGTCCTCGTCCGAGTTCTCTTCGTCCGATGTTTCGAGCTCATCCTCTTCCGCCTCGGCGTCGGCCACCTCACCCGTGAAAATGTCTCCCACGCCGAGATTTTCGACCATGGCGCCTACAAAGGCCGAATCGTCCTCCTCGCTAAGGCCATCGGTCCGGCGCTTCTTCTCTGCACCGATCAGCTTGCCCGCAAGGCCGGCAACCTCGCGATCTGCCAGCTTGCGGCGCAGCTTGAGCTCGCGAACGAACTTGAGTCGGTAGGCATACAGCACAAGCGAGTCGATCTCGTCGAGTGCCTTCTTGCGCTCCTCGCCTCCGGCAGGCATGCAGATCTCGAGATCCACTTCGCCGATACCTCCTTGCTGCTGTGCGCGCTTGTCGGGGTCCGTCTCGGCTTGCCCTGCCGCCTGCGAAACAGCATCTGCCGAGCGTTCGTTGCCTCGGACGAAGTTGATAAACAGCTCGATCCAATGCATAAGGCCATCAAAGAGTCCCGAGCCCTTCGAGTGGACTTGATGCACAAAGTTGTAGAAGCGTCCTTCGTGGCGCTCGACCAGGTCGACAAATACCTGCACCGTTCTCGTCGGATCCGTGTAGCTGAGCTCTTCGTTTGCCTCCACCGTTTTGATGAGGTCGGTGATGAAAGCTTGCAGGTCAGACAGACTATCTGCAATGTTGGCGAGCTTGTACACCTGTGCGAGCGGCGAGTAGAAGATGGTGACCATGTCCTTGAGCAGCTCGGCGGTGACACCTTCAAAGATGAGCGAAATGAGCTGCTCCTTGTCGCGCTTGCGCGTGAGCATCTTGATCAAAACGTGCAGGTCCTCGTACAGCCAGGCGTCGTCGTCCTGCGGTCCTTCGTCTTCGAGATCCGGATTCTTGAGACCTCGACGGTACTCCTTGTACACCTCGTAGGCTTGACTCGCCTTGACGACGCGATGAATCTGCGAACGACCCAGCGACGGAGCTTCGGGCGAGCGTAGGATGGTGGTGAGCAGGTCGAGACGCTCCTCTTCGGCATCCTTTCGATAGAGGGCTTGAACCTCGGCGGGTGAGTAGACGAAGAGACGGACCTTCTCGCAAATGACCGGGTCGTCCACCTTGGCAGTGATGGCCGCGCATACTTCGTTGAGCTCTCGCACCTCATCCTGGAGGCTGCTGGAGAACATGCGCTGGAGCAAGCTACGCTGTCCGAAAGGCTGAGCGAGGAAGATGTCGAGCACACCCCTCACCATGGCCATAGGATTGGAGATACGCAGGATGCCGCGCAGCATAAAGTAGGGCATCATGCCATGCATGCGTTTCATCTGCGAAAAGATCTCGGACGAGTTGTCGCTGCCCATGAAGATCTGGAAGATGGTGGAGGCGAGGCTGATGCGGCCCCACTTGAGCAGCGCCTTGTACTTTTCGGGCAGATCCTCGATGCGCGGCGTGGACTTGATGGTTGCGAAGATGCGGGTGAGTCCATCATGCTGGATCAAGTCCTGCTTAAAGTCCTTGAGATGCGCTTGGAGCTCCTGTGCGCGTTTCGCAGCTTCGTCGGCAAAGCGCTTGTGCTCTTCTTCGCGCACGTGGTCGAGGCCTTCCCTGATGGCTGCGTCCTCCTCCTCTGCCGGTGTGAGTTTGATGGGATCTGCGGTCAGGAAGTCCATGAGAACAGCGCTCTCCGCTACTGCGCGGCTTGCCAGAAGGGAACGGAGGTATGCACGCAATGTGAGACGGTTCTTCTCCCTGGCGAGGGGGCCAGTAGGCATCGGAATGCGTGGTTGATTGTTGGAGTCGGTCGATGCGCGGGGGTCGCCGTCCTGGAGGGTGGATGACGAGGCATCAACGGAGGTTCGCTGATAAGGGTCTGAGACGTCGGTGTTGGTTCTGTCCTTGGGGGGAGGGAGGCGGACGTCTTCCTCCGGATACTCTACCCGCAGTGTCTCTGCAAGCCTGGCAAAGTCACCGTAGCGCCGTGAGACGTAGATGTCTGGCTGACTATAGCCTGAGCGGGTGCGGATGATGAACTCTTCGTGGGCACGGCTGCGGATCCTGCCTTTTATGACGACGTTGCGTACGGACACGACGTTGATGTCAAAGCCTGTAATCTGGTTGAGCGAAGAGGTAGACGAGGAAGCCGAGTGCGACGACGAGGGGCGATCATCGCTGGGAACGTCAAGATGTTTATATGAGGATCGAGGTGAAGCGGCGGCGCGTCCTAAGGCGGCCTTGCGACGAGCTTCGACGGCACTCATGCGGAGACGATCGCGTTCCGAGATGCGAACGACGTCTTCTCCGACGTTCTTGACCTTGATGGCGGAGCCGAGAAGAAGCACAAAGTACTTTTCGATCTTGTTTGTGATTCTGCGACGTTTTGTCGACTCGTCGCGGTCGTCGGTGCTACTGATGTTGCGCTCGAGAAACTTGTCAAAGAACACCTGCACCTTGTCTGCAAAGAAATTGGGAGGTGCGGAGCGGAGGAATGGAAAAGTGAGGACAAAGTGCTGGAACATGAAACGCAGCAAGGGGAGATCCGTCCTGCGCGCTTGCGCCGAAGGGCGGAAGGGCGGTCCAAAGGTGGAGAGCGCATCCTTGGTGTTGAGCTGCGCGACCTCCTTCTCCATCTGGAGGCGGATGAGCGTCTTTTTGAGGTAATGCGCTCGGAGAGGCGTGAGTGCAGAGGGGTCGGCTGGGTTGACGAGCTGCGGGATGCTGGCCCGAGCGGCTTTGCTCGAGATGACGGCATCGTCAGCGCCGCCCTCGTGAGGGGCGAGCGATGTGCCTGCCGAGGCAAATGCGGGGTCGTAGCCCGGTGTCGAGCTCATTTCGAGATCGCGTGCCAGAAGCGTATGGCGACGGAGTAGTGATGGATCACGCAGTGATGTGGTCTTGCGTCCTGACCTCCGGAACCGGTTTGGGTGATGGATCGCGCGTCAAGACACGCACACGCCGAGATGGAGCACCGTTTGCGGATACGTGGCGAGGGAATGATGGCAAGCTCGATGCGACCGTGTGTGTTGCCAAGCCCGGGCGGTGAGCTTCAGAAGCTCGAGGTGATGGTGGATCCGTAGCCTTGGAATGGTGGGAGCCAACGAAGCAATCTGCGGGACCTAACGAACGGAAGTGGACTGGCAGTATCCTCCCCCACCTTTTGGAGCTGTGACGCGACCCTGACTTGTAGGGAGCACGTTTGCCTTGTATGCTCGCTTGCCTGGCTTCCAAGCGACCGAGCCCTCTGACTGATGGGCTCTGACGCACTGGCGCAGGTGGAGGGGCCACCCGTCTTTTCTGCCGCTTGGCAGTCACTCTTGGCTTGCATCACCGCCCGGCACTGCTTTTTTGGCCAGAGCTGTGCCTGACTGAGCGAAAAATACCGGCGGACGGACCAGCCGAGCGTGGAGCTGATTTACAAATGTGCCGACAAGCGCGATTCGACAATGACTAATTCGCCCGAACCAGGCGGTGGATTTGCCGGCTATCATCCCGCGATCTTTTGGCTGCGAAGTCCAGGGTTTGGCCGCGATTCTTCCCAACGCTGCGTCGCGCGGGCCCAACCAGCTCCGGCAACCAACCGACGACTTCCACCCCAACAAGAGTGCAGATCATCATCTCGCACATCTGTACCTCCCCGGGTTCGCGCAATCTGTTTTTCTCTCTCTCCACCATTCCGTTAGACGGAGGGCATCCCATAGACATCTACATCCCCAGAGCCCCCACTCCACGTTTCATCGCCATCACAAACAACTAGAACGGGTTCTTCTCGTTCATACTCGACATGCTGGACGACGAGCTACAGGCGGCACTTGACAGGAGGGCAGCCAAGGGCACACTGCGCCAGCTCACCGTCTACCCAACATCGCCCACATCAGCCTCAATCGCTGCATCGAGCGAACAGCCCTTGATCGACTTCTCAAGCAACGACTACCTGAGCCTCGCCACTTCGTCTCGGGTGCGTGCCGATTTTGCAGCCATCATCGCGTCGGACTCGCCGCTCTCAGCACAACTTGGCAGCGCCGGGTCACGGCTCCTCGACGGTAACTCGTCCGTGCACGAGGCAATCGAGAACGATCTCACGCGTCACTTTGCCTCGTCAGCTGCAGGCCTTCTCTTCAACTCGGGCTACGAGGCTAACGTCTCGCTCCTCAGCACATTGCCTCAGCCAAAAGATGTCATTATCTACGACGAGCTCGTTCATGCCTCGGTACACGATGGGTTGAGGCGATCGCGTGTGCCTGCGCATCTCCGGATCCCTTTCCGACACAACTCGGTCGAACACCTGCAAGAGATTCTCAGCCGGCTCATCCAGGATGGCACGCTCACTGCCGGTACCAGTGCGGCCCCCGGCGAGCAACGCAATGTATGGTTGGCGGTCGAGAGCATCTACTCTATGGACGGCGATGTTTGTCCCCTGCGCGCGCTGCTCGATACGCTATCGCAGCATGTGCCTCAGCACCGCATCTGCGCTGTGGTTGACGAGGCTCACTCCACCGCCGTGTACGGCTCGCGCGGTCGAGGCCTCGTCAACGCGCTCGGTCTGCAAGACGATCCACGCATCACAGCGAGGCTCATGACGTTCGGCAAGGCGTGGGGTGCTTCAGGCGCCATCGTACTCTGCAGCAAGATCGCCAGGCACTATCTCATCAACTATGCACGTCCGCTCATCTTCAGCACTGCTCTTGGCTATCCTCAACTGGCGTCCATTCTCGCAGCTTTCCGTTCCGTGCAAGATGGATCGGCCGAGAGAAGGGCTCGTGCTACCTTTGCCAATGCGAGAAGGCTCGTGGATGGTCTGGAAGGCGTTATCCGGAATCAATCTACCGCCGCCACGCGAACGATCGCACTTCCACCACACCTCAAGCCAAACCCACAAGCTCAGCTCGCAGCGCAAGGTGAAGACGACTTTGTGAACTGGTCGATGCAGCAGCCGTCGCCCATTGTGCCCGTGTTGACGAGTCGCGCACGCGAGCTCGCAGCGCATCTTCGCGCCAACGGGTTGCTCGCAAGGCCGATCTGCTACCCGACCGTACCCAAGGGCGAGGACAGGGTCAGAATCTGTGTTCATGCTGACAATACGCCCAACGACATTGATAGACTCATAGACTGCGTTCAGCGATGGGTTCAAGCTGATTCGGAACACGGTACCAGACGGGCGGAAGTCGGCCGACACTCAATACCATCACCCGCACACGTACTTTCTGCCAAGCTGTAGGCTCAGCTCGCAATATCAAGTCGTAAAAGCACACCAACTGAATTGACAGTAGAGGTTCGCGGTCGCTGTGAATTAGTATGCGGAGGCCGAAGTGGGAGCAGCCGCTGCGCCGCTGCGGATCTGCTCGACGATGGCCTTGGTGCCGCTGGCGCCCACCCTTGTGGCGCCGTTGTTGACCATGGTGTGTACAGTCTCGAGGCTTCGAATGCCACCGCTAGCCTTGACCTCCTTCTCGCTCGGGTTCCAGCCAAGACCCTGGGTCTTTGCAACCTCGTACATCAGCCTCACATCCTCCTTGGTTGCTCCTGCACCACCATAGCCCGTGCTGGTCTTGATAAAGTCGCCGCCCGCCAGGCACGCAATGTACGACGCAGCGACGATCTCGGGCTTGGTCAGCATGGCCGTCTCGAGAATCACCTTGAGCTTGGCACCGTGAGTGTGGCATTCCTTGGCGACCGCCGCGATGTCGGTGTAGACCTCGAGGTACTGCTTGGAGCGCAGCAGGCCGATGTTGTTCACCATGTCGATCTCGCGTGCACCGTCAGCACACGCCTGTTTCGACTCGAGCACCTTCGACGCGGTGTTGGCCGAGCCGAAGGGGAAGCCTATCACAGAGATCGGGAGCACCGAAGTGCCGGCGAGCTGCTTGGCGACAAAGGGGATCATGGACGAGTTGACGCACACGGTTGCAGTGCGGTACTGCTTGGCCTCGGTACAAACAGCTGCAATCTGATCGAGAGTTGCGTTGGGCGCAAGCAGCGTGTGGTCGATGAGCGAAGCCACCTCGGACTCGGTGGTGGGCACCGCCGGCACCGGCTCAATGGCAGGCAGCGACTCGAGCGAAGACGGCAGCGAGGAAAGCAGCGACTCGATGCCAGCTGCGAGCGACTCTTGTGTGACGGCAGACATCTTGATGATCCAAATTTCGTTTGCAGCAAGTGATGGTGTAGAGACGAGGTAGAGTGGTGCTGCAGTGGCGAGCTGAAGTTGTCCTTCTCGAGGGCACCTCGGAAGCTCGGCCCACGCGGAAAATGGCCTTCCCCACGTTGTCGGTCAGAGAAGAAACAGAGACCGAAAGGAGGCTCGGACATGTCCGAGGAGCTTCTGCATCGGCGATGCTGAAAAGTGCCCTAATCGGGAGATTTGCCGTAAGTGGAGAAGAAGCCGGTTGACGTGAGCAAGAAGCACGAAGCGCCTTGTACCTTCCTTCTGCATCTTGACTTGACTCTGCTACTTTTTACTGACGGTAACGTTGACAAGCCATAATGTCCTCACTGAAAGCATCTCCCGCAGTTCGCTCGTTCATCCGATCTGCTCGCCTTCCGGTCCAGCCGCGTAGCGTTCAAGTCCTTCCCAGCTTCGCCCAGAAGCATCATCAAGTCCGAGCACTCTCATCCACGTCATCTCGACTGTCCAGCCCACCTTCATCGCCATCCAAGGGTCCATCTGGTGTCGGAAACGTCGAAACACCTGGCTTTCGACCGCGTCCTTCCGTCAGTGGCCCAGGCGCCATTCGCATCGGCACGCTCTTCGCCTCACTCATCACGCTCGCGGTCGTCGTTACCGGCTATGGCCTGTACGAGTACTACACCTCCTTTTCCGCCTGGCCAGTCTCGATCCGCGATGATCTTCGTGCAGCACTCAAGGCGCGCAATCGCGGTGATGCACGTCGATCCGAGAACTTCTTCCGCAAAGCACTCGCCATGGCGCGCTCGATCAAGGGCGAGCTCAACGAGCCGACGCCGACGCCCAAGGGTCAGCCGGCAGGGTTGAAGGGCGAAGCGATGCTCAAGATCTCGGGCATCGCTATTGCGCTTGCGGCTCTGCTGGAGGGAGAAGGTCGTGTTGTGGACGCATACGACGTGTTGCAGGACGTTTGGGATGAGGTGATGCAGACTGGCATGTACGAGCGGGTGGCGGAGGAAAAGGGCGAGGTGGCAAGGACGGATCGGGATAGGATGCGCGCTGTGCAGATCGCTCAGAAGCTCGGCATGCTTGGCCAGCTTACCGAGGTGCGAATCGAGCTGCTCAACCGAGCCAAGCAAGCACCCGTTGGGGAGGCTCCGGAGGGCAAGGAGGACGGCAAGCCGTTCCGATTCAGCCTCACAGGCACGACTTCCTCGCAGGATCCTGCCGAGCGCTGGCTCGTTTGGAGTGTCGAAGAGCTCTTCAGGCTCATTCTTCCCGCCGATGTACACGCCTCTGCCCTTGCTGCTGCAGCTGCACCGCCCGCCGCGTCGAAAGAAAAAGGCGCTACTGCGCCCAAGGCAACGTTGACAGAGGTGGTGCCACCGACGTCGATCTCGCTTGCCGACCTCGACCTTCCCGCCTGGGTCACCAAGCTCGACGTGCTCAGCTCCGTCGAGGCACTCGGCACATTCTACGCTGCAAAGAGCGTACCGGAGTTTGCGGTGCCTCTGTATCTGCAGGCGCTATCCATCCTGCTGCCGCCCACCACGGCGTCGGCGAACCGAAGCGCCCCAACCGCAAGCGAGCGCTGCAAAGCGGGTCTGATCATGAACAATCTCTCGCAGCTCCTCTCGGGATCCAACATCAAGGACGCCTCCAAGTGGGCACTCAAAGGTCTCGAGGTCACCGACACCACCGTGCAGAAGGCCGGGTTTGAAAGCCAGCCCAGCGCCGGCGTCGAGGTGGTGCAATCGTCTCAGGAGCGCACCAACGAAGTGCGCCTCGAATGCCTCGGCGTCAAACTCACCCTGCTTTACAACCTCGGTGTCCTGAGCGATGTAAGTTATTTCCATGACTCACAGTCCCCACCGAGACGATGCTAACCTGCTTCCCCTTCCTTCGATCGACGTGTGTACAGATGGCGGGAGACAAGTGCTCGGCCCGCGTCTACTTCCAAAAGACCTACGCCCTGGCAAGCAAGCTCGAAGGACCCGCCTTCACAATCGCCAAGAACAAGGCGGCCGAAAGCCTCGCTCGCCTCGAACGCCGAAGTGCCTCCAAGTGAAGCCGTCCTACACACCGACAAAAATCCCTCCGAAATTGCAACTTCCATTGCGCAAGTTTCAAGTGATGATTGTGCGGACTCAGATGAGTGCGTACGACTCGTCCAATACGGCAGGACGCACGTTGAAGCGCTCGATCGCCGACCGCACTGCGTCGCGTGTGAGCAGAAGCGCGAGTTGCGCGTGTGCGGGGGTCGTGGTGCTGCCATTGCCGCTTTTGCCGTTGGCTGATGCCGCACCGTCTTGCTGCGCGCCGTTCTGTGACAAGGCGGCATCAGAGGCTGGCAGGTAAGGAGTCGAGGCGGCGCCAAGAAGACCCGCTTCGGTGAGCGCGAGCACAATGTCGTCCGGCCGAATATGCGTGAGACGCGAGAGCGCTTCGAGCGTCACGCTCATGGTGCACGGCTCGTCGGCACGCAACTTGGCGATATCCAGCGCAGGATGAGCCGCGTCGGGCGATCCGTTCGAGGCAACGCGTGAAGGCTTGTCCGGCGTGCCTAGCTGCGTAGTTGATGGATCGCCAGGCGGAGGCTGGATGCGAGCGGCCCGCAGCGGACGCGCAGGCGTGCTGCCCGCCCATCCTTTGAGCCGAATCTTGCGCTTCTGCGCTGCTGCAGCCGCCGCCGTACTCTCAGACCCGGCGATGAGCTCGCCATCGGCCTCGGACGCGAGTTGGCGCAGCTCTTCAAATCCTGGTTGGTGGGCAATCGCTTTGATGTCCACGTCGAGCAACTTGCACCGCTGAACGAGGATGTTCCAGTGCCTTGCTGCCTCCGTCGCAGTCGCCTTGTCATCTGCCTCCAATCCGAGACCAGCCACCTGCGCCGACTTGGCTGCTGACGATTGCCTGCGTCCGCGGCCGGCACCTGTCTTGCGCGGCTGGAGCGGACCGTCGAAGCACGCCACGAGCGCACGCAGCAGCACCGCCGTCCAAAACGACAGATAACCCTTGAGACCCAGATCCGACAGCGGCCTTTCCGGCGTGCCGAACATGCCGTGCGCTGCCGAGAGATGGTACGAGAACTCGATCATGAGCGTGCCGAAGCTCTTGCGCTGGAACGGCGGAAAGGTGACGATGCACGCGAGGTTGTAATCGTCGTACGAGATCTTCTCCTTGGAGAAGAAGCCGAGCGCATGGTCGAAGCTCGCATTGGCCGCGTCCGTGAGCACGTAAAAAACGAAGGGCTCGACGTCAAAGTAGATAGTCTTGTGGTCGATGAAGAGCTTGCCGAAGAGCGAGAGGTTCTGGCAATACAGCGTCTCGCGGGCGCCGTCGACCTCCCAGATGATGTGCGCGCCGCGCTGGTACACCTTGCGCCCGGGTGGGTGAGTGTTGCGACAGAACTTGCGGTGCGCCGCATAGCCATTATACGTCTTCATGTACTTGAAGCATCCGTCGCAGATCCAGAGCATCTTGGTCGGCAGGACGTCCTTGCGGCTGCGTACATGGCCGGCGGCAGGCGACATGCGCGAGACAGATGCAGGCGAGTCGGCCCCAGTGTTGGTGGCGCGTCTCGCTGCGGGGGATGAGGCTGCTCCGTGCTTCAAGGAGGGTGACTGAGTGCGCTTGTTGGTGCCCAGCCCTGCAGATGCATGCGAAGACGTGGCCAAGCCATCGCCATTGTCATCGTCGTGGTCGAGTGGATACGGACTGTAGTACCACGTCTTGATGTCAAAGTTTCCATACAAGACCCGGTCGATGTTGCGCAGCGCTGGAGTCTCGGGAGAAGAGGCCGGCGCGTTCTTCCTGCTGCGAGGGTGAGCGAGGCGATCTGGCGGGTTCGGTGATGCCTGCCTGCTGGCTGAGGGCGTTCGGCTGCCGTCGCTGTCCTCCTGCTTCAGCTCATTCTCGGCTTTCCTCTTGCCCTTGTCGCCCGAACGTGTTGGCGTGCTCAGCAGCGGCTGGTGAGGTTCAGGTGCAGCGGATGTGATTGTCGGTGCAGCCCGGGCGGATACAGGACGGACTGCGGATTGGTCGACCCATCCATCCATGCGCTTATCCTGGTCGTGGCGGTGGATGTAGTACTGGACATGGTCGCTCTCGGATCCAGCCGGCGCGTTCGATGGGCTACCCCAGCGTCGCGAGATGACTGTGGCAAGGAAGACGCTCCCCGTCTGGGTGTCGACGAACTCGCAATCGGCGCCGACGGGGAGCAGGGGCTGCTGATTCGGCGGAGTTTGCTGCCCCGCCGCAAGCGAGGCAGTCGGCATGGTGATGCAGACAAGCTCGGGCAGCAGCCGTGAGCCGTGTGAGAAGTTTTGACTGCCCTCGAGTTACAGGAACATGGCGACGTGACTCTTGCCGTATGCTCCGCAGTGGCGCCAGAGTGTGACGGGCGTGTGACTTCAGACGCGAGTTGAAGAAGGACGACGCGTCCGAGAACGGCTCGGTGCTTCTGAAGTTGGAAGCAAAGTGCAGTTTCAGCGCCAAGAAGTAGAGAGGCGGTGCTGAAGATCTGCCCGGATGCACGCCAGAATGCGAGGATGTCGGCGCTTCCGATGGTGTGAGTATGGCTAGAGGCAAGGCAGGACGCGAAAGGGCGGCACGAGCTCAAAATCGGATCTTCCGAACGCATGTCATCCACCTCCACGCTCGCGCCCCCACGTCTCGACGCCAACGTGAATTCCGGACCGCCAAAAGTCGCGCTGCTGGCCCAAGAAAACCCCTTGAGCGACCTCTCCGTGATCTGCACCGACGGGTCTGCACCAACGCAGCATCTGATGGAGGGGGCAAAATTGTATAGAGATCGAGAGCGTTGCAGATTATAAGAAGCGAGGTGCTTAACGTTGTAAGTTACAAGTTGTGGGAATCGGATGCAAGCAGAGTGCGGGAAGCAGAATGCGGGAAAGACTGAAGGCAAAAACGGAGCGAACGCGGATGCTAAGCAAGATACGAAAGTGAAGGGAGACGGATACAATGTTTGAAAAGTGGCGAATCAGCACTCTACGAGGGAACGACGGATGCACAGGACAGCACCCGAGTGGTGGCACTCGATCTCGGTGTCAAAGTCGATGCCGATCTTTGCGCAAAGCTTCTTGAGCTCGACGGCAGCCAGATCCTCGTCTTGCAAGCTGAGCTTGCGCTGTTCCGGGTTATCCTGCAGGAATTTGAGATAGGCCGAGGTGGATCGCGTCCAATCCGCCATCTTTCTCGGCGTTGTCATGGTGATGACGAGATCGCCGGCCGAGTTGTCGCACCACGCCGCCCGTCGCACGCCCGCACGGATCCAGTTGGGCAGATTGTCCATGATGGCAGCCAGCTGCTCTGGGTCGTCTACCTTGGCCAGGCGCGACGAGGTGGCTTTCTCGCCAAGCACCGTGGGGTCATCGACGGGGATCCAGCAGTACGAGTTGCGATCCCACAGCTTCTCGAGCTCGGGGCTATGCTCCCATGGCATGGGCAGCTTGCGATACAAGCCGCCCTTGCGCAAGTCTTCGATTACCGTATTCCCATCGTCGTAGTAGCGTAGCACTTCCGGATGGTCGAAGGGAAAGTCGAGGAGCCAGTCTCGAAGCGGCCGAATGCGCTCGCCCATCTCTCCAGTGTAGGGTCCGATGACGGGTCGACCGCCAGTGACGACGAGCGTGCCGCCAGGCTTGAGCAACGAGGCCCACTTGTGCCAATTGGCTCGGCCAGACTCGGGTGTTTCCCAGTCCATCCAGTGGATGCACGCCGCCATCATGATCAAGTCGACCTTCTCGCCAGGCGGCAGAATGGGATCCTCGCCACGAGCCTGGCTGTACTCGATGCGTGCGGCGTCCTTGACAGGCGGCAGATTCACGTCAGCGAGCTCCTCTGCCGACATTTGCTTGACAGTGTTGGCGAGCTTGAGCATGTTGGGCGAAGGGTCTTGACCGTACACCTTGGCGAAGCGAGTGGCGAGGTGGATCGACATTTGGCCCGGTCCGCAGCCGACCTCGAGCGCCGACTGCCAACGGTCGCTGGAGCCTCGGCGATCGCCTTGTGCGTGATAGTCGAAGACGGTCTCGGTCATGGTCGGTGGATAGGGCGTGCGAGAGCGCAGGTATTGCATGGCGTTGTACGAGTCATGGCTCCATGCGGAGCCGAGGCTGTGCGGCGCCATTTCGAGAGCGATCTCAAGCTCGGCCTCAAAGTCCGGATCGAGTGGGAAGACGATGTATGAGCTGGACGCCGAGGACGAGGAAGTGGGGGATGGAGGCGATGAGGAGGAGGAAGCAGAGGAGAGAGAGGCTACTGAGCGTGAAAAAGAAGGCGTGCACGAGCCTTTTGACGATTGTGATGAAGCGAAGGGACTAGAACCCCTGCTGCGATAAGTTTCGAGGATGCCGTCGGGGAATACGAAGCCGAGATCTTCCTTGGTCTTTTGACTTGCGGACTTGAGATGGTGGATGAAGCGTCGAAGGCCGTGAGAGAGCGAGCGACGTTGACGAAGGGATTGGTTTGGAGGCAGTGGGTCCAAATGTGTGCGGTGATCCAAGGTTGATGAACTGGGTGGCTGTGACGGTGGATTGAGCGCATGCGGCACAGCTTGAGCAACGAGCTGCGCAGTGCGTGCCATCGATGTGGGCTTGCGCTGACTTGGTGGTGTGGAAGATCCCAACGGAAAAGCAGGAGCCGAAGCATGAACGCGCGCCATCCTCGAGATGGCAAGCGAGACGCAAGCTTCGGCAGGGTCCACACGCTTTCTCGCCGAACCCGCGCGTGCGATGCCGCGATATGACAGCGTTCGTTTCCGATGGGTAAGAGGGTCGGAAAAGACGGATTTGCCGAATCAAACTGCAGTCACCTTCACAGCGCAGTGTCGTAAAAATGCGAGCTGGCAAGCCCTCTTGCTACGCTAGCGTATGGATGCGTGATCCTCAGATGAAGGAGGCCAAGATGGCGCAGAGAGGAAGCGATGGAATGTGAAGCAATGTGGGGCCGTTGCGCCCCACCTTCCTATTACTTATAGAAGGAAGGAAGCACATGCAGTCCGTCTGGCACTTCATCCACCACCGTCCACAACGAACAGACCCTCTTTGGCGTTTGCTTTGTGGGGGACCAAGCTGCACTCGTGTGATCCGTCCGAGGCTACGCGAGTGAGATGAATGTTCGCTGCTTCCTATTCCAGGTCCCACTTGCGCTTGAACGCGGCGAAAGCGGGGGCCTCCACCGTGTGGAGAAGCGGGGCTTGCAAACAGGCGAGCGGAACATGCGTACAAGATGGTGCAGGAAGTACGGCTCGAGCTGTTGCAACAATGCGAGAGAGGGTGCCTCTTTTCTCACGCCTGCGCATGGTCCTTTTGTTTCGATGCACACGGTCCCGTCGCTTCTGCCAAAAAGCTTTCTGCCGTGACCCTTTGAACAGTCCCTTTCACCTTAGACACTTTCAGACTACAACGATCACGTCCGCTTATGTGAGCTGGTCCTTTCCATTGATGGCATATAAGCGATGTACTAGCAGAACAAGACTAGGCGTGTCGACCAGCGACCTGCGCTCCTTTGGCTCAAGGACCTGCCTTGCCAAACCTCGACAGTGCCTGCACATGTCGATCTCTCCGCATTCGATCAGGTCGAGAAGACATTCTGCAGGAACCGACCGATCACGTTTCCGGGCGGGTCGTAGTTGCACACGACGTACGTGGCGGAGCCCTGGCTGCCGAGCCCCATCTGGCTCGCTGAGCAGTCCTGCATGGCGCATCCGAGCTTCTTGGTCGACTTCCACACCATCTGCGTAAAGTGGCCCGTCGCATCGCTGTAAGCGCCCGAAGCAAAGTTGTACTGCGAAACTTCGTCGTACCACATGTTGCACGAATCTTGGGCTCCAAAGTTGCCAGCCGTGCCTGCGGCGATGTTCTGACCGTAGGGGTTGTTGGGCGTATGCTTCCATTGGCATCCTGCAGCCCATTTGGCAGCGGCAGAAGCCAACGTGCTATCCCACGTCAGAGCAGATGCAGAGTGCTTGGCTCGGTCCGCGTTGTGCATATCCAGCATCGTCTTTTCAAAGCTCGACAGGCTCGACGAGCTTCCCGATGCCCCCGCAGAGCCAGTGGATCCAGTTGAGGTAGAGCCGCTCGATCCACTAGAGCCAGACGGCGAGCTCGAGACAGGGAGGTACGACTCAGGCTGCGTCGAGGTTTCTTTGGTGCCGGGATAGTAATGACTTGGGCGGGCCGAGCTGGTCTTGTGCTGCGAGTTCCGGTTCCGTCCCGACGAGAGCGAGTTGACTGTGGCCTTGACGTGCTTGGCCTTCCTGTGCTTCTTGGCTTTGTGGTGGTGCTTTCGTGCCGCAAGACCGCATTCTGAAGCCCCGCGAGCTTCGAACCCGGCTTCTCCGACCGAAAGGCTCCTGGCTTCTGCGCTCTCAGACGCCAGAGAGAGCGGAGAGAGGACGGCAAGCGCTCCGAGCGCGGCGGCCAGCGTCGCGGTAAGCTTCATCGTGCTGATTTGACTGGTGCTTGTCCTGCGACGTTCTTGGAAGCAGCTCAATCAGTCGTAGGGGACGGAGGAGTTTATACGTGAAGGAAGGATGGCGAGCGCACAAGCAAGAAAGGGAAAGCCAGATGAAGGTACGCCGCGAGCTGCCCAGCATCAGAGCAGTTGTACGCCTTGGAACTGCACAGGCGATCATCCAAGGGTGCCGTGTCTCACTGGACGATCCCCGCTTGAGGCAGCAGGCGCAGCCGAGTCTTCGACGTATCAATGCTGTAAGTGGGCTGCAGTTCTGCGAGGCGATTGCTACAACGAGCATTCGGCACACTGGCGTGCCCTGCACCAAGGGGGCAAGTTGTAGGGGAAGCTCGACAGCTGTACGTGCGTTGAGAGTCCGACTCCGAGACACTCACCTTTACGCCGGAGGCGCGCCGAACCCCAACGCGCTGCATCGGAACCTCTGTCGATCCGCCCCAGCTCAGCCGCCCACTGGTGGGTTCTACTCTCACTAATGTGGGCTCTAGTGATACGGGCATTTGATTTCGACAAGATTGACTTGGCGACGCCCACGAGGGGGGCGGAACGACGCCTTGTGAGATGGGCAAATATTGTCTACGAAAGCACCTGCAGCCGTAATGCTTGCAGCGGGTCGCGTGGCAACGCACTCCAGCCGAGAGGCAGCCCTGGCATCGCTGGCACATTTCTGCACAACAGGACAGGGCTTCGCGCTCAAGTGTTGGTCTCGCCTCGCCAACGCCCAAATCATGCCAGCGCACACAAAACTCCGTCGCGCTCGCCCGAACAGCTGCTGGCGTCGTTGATACCATCCTGCCTCTCAGCGGTGGCCGCGCCTCCAACACCTGCAGCAAGAATGGCAACCTCCTTGTCCCTTTCCTAGCGAGGTCCTTACCCGCACACGACGTCATCGCCCTCGGCTACATCGGCTCTGCGTGGCATCCGCCCAAAGCCAGGGGTCCAGCTGTCGTGAGCCTCCCTCTCTCCGGCCATACCCGGCGTCATCATTTTACTGCGGTACTCACGCTTCGATCCAGCTCACATGAAGGCCTCCCAAAACCAGCACAGACAAGCAGATATTGTAGAATCGATACTAATAGCAAGCGAGAAGATATTTTGGGACACGAAGCTCTGTATGTGATGCGAATAGAGAAAGACGAGGGTGGGAATGAATGAGGGGGAATGGATGGATGCAGTGATGCAGCTCGGCCGGTCATAGACACCGGCCCAGCATTGGCACGAGTCCTTTTTCGTAGCCCCTGGCATTCAGCGCCAGAGTAACTCGAGCGAGCCCCTACGACACACACTGACAAGACAGCCGTCGTCAGCGAGCATGAGCGAGTTCATTCAAGACGAAGCTCTAGTGCATTAATGCAGGATACGAGGCGGAACGGAAAGTGCAAAAGGGAATAGAGAGAGAGAGCCACTCCGAGACGGCGCCCAGCTTACTGGGTCTTGGAGAGACGGCGCGAGGCCTCCTGGGCCTGGATGCTGCCAAGACGCTGGAGCTCGGTGCTCGACATGTGGATCTTCTTCTCGCCACCGAAGCCGACCTTGCGCTGGGCACGCTTGAGGAACGAGGTACGGTTCGAGTACATGCTGTCGGCGCGCGAGGTGGTGCGGCTGAGGCTCTCGTGGGCCGCAGCAGGCGACTTCTTGGAGCGGATGTTGCGGAGGAGGAACTTTGCGAAGAACTTGACGAGGTCCATGGGGATGTACCAGATGATGTTCCAGACCCAGACGATGCCGATCCAGCCGCCCTCGATGGAGTGGACGTTGGTGAAGCCCCAGTCACCGTAAGCGGCGATGATCGACGAGATGAGCTGGGCAAGGCAGAAGGCGCCCATGAGAGCGAACGAGGGGCGCTCCATCCACGAGAAGCCGTGCGAACGGGTGACGAAGATGAGAGCCTGGGCAAGGATGGCGACCTGGAGGTACATGATCATGTGCAGACGAGGGTCGTTGGGGTTGCCGTGCAGGGGCGTGACGCCGAACTTGTCCTCGAAGAAGGTCGTCTCGTAGATGACGGCGAAGAGCGAGAGAGTCGAGGCGACCTGGTACAGACCGTAGAGCGAGCCGCAGAAGAAGAGCTCGGTGAGGTCCCAGTGCTGGGGCTCGAGGGCGGGCTTGACAGTGTCGAGCGAGAGCGTCATGATGGAACCGTCGTTGAGGAAGGCAATGATAAGAACCATGAAGGGAGGGAAGTCCGACTTCCAGATGAAGGCGAGCAGAGCGAAACCGACGACGACACGGATGGTGATGGCAGCAGCGTAGGCGGCGTAGTTCTTCATACGGCCGAAGATGATACGCGACTGGCGAATGGCCTCGACAATGGTGGACAGACCGGGCTCGGTGAGCACAATGTCGGCAGCACCACGGGCAGCATCGGTAGCACCCTCGACGGCAACACCGACGTTGGCACGGGCAAGGGCAGGAGCGTCGTTGGCACCGTCACCAGTCATGGCAGTAAGGTGACCAAGACCCTGGAGACGCTTGACAATCTCGTACTTGTGCTCGGGGAAGACACCGGCGAAGCCATCGACGTCGAGGATCATGTCGTCGAGCGACTTGTAGGGGCTGCCAGGGGGGAGGACACCATCAACGAGAACCTTGGAGTTGAACATGCGGTCGCCAAGACCAAGACGACGACCGGTCTCCTTGGCGATGGCGAGCTGGTCACCAGTGACCATCTTGACGCGCACACCGAGGGCCTGGGCGTTGTCGAGGGTCTCCTTGGTGTCGTGGCGGGGAGGGTCGAAGATGGCAAGCAGACCAAGCAGCTCGAAGCCGTTGCCCTCGGCCTCAACCTCACCGGAAGGAACCTCCTCGAAGGCGACAGCGAGACCACGCAGACCACGGTTGGCGAACTCCTCAACGTCGGCCTCGAGGCGGTTCTCCTGCTCCTCGGTCTTGTTGCGCTTGCAGAGGTCGATGATGATCGAAGTCATACCCTTGGTGACACGCTTCATCTTGCCAGTGGCCTCCTCGAGGTAGGTGATCTCCGTGCGCTTGTCGACGGGATTGAAGGGCTTGAAGTCGAGCAGCTTGATGCCGTTGCGAGCCTCAGCAGCGTCCTTGAGGGTGCCGACGATGGTGGCGTCAATGGCGTCCTGGTTCTCGGTACGCGAAGCGTAGGCGGCGAAGCGGATGACGTCCTCGACACCGGCCCAGTCCGAGTAGAGCTTGACGAGCTCAGTGTCGATGGTGAGCTTGTTGGTGGTGAGGGTACCGGTCTTGTCGGAGCAGAGGATGTCGACACCGGCGAGCTCCTCGATGGCGGTGATACGGGTAACGATAGCCTTGTGCTTGGCGAGCTGCTGGGCACCGACGGCGAGGGTAACGGAGAGCACACAGGGCATGGCGATGGGGATACCACCGATCAAGAGCACCAGGATGTTGTCGATACCACGGCGGTACCTGTAGCGGAAGCCGGCGTAGAGGATGAGGATCTCGAGGACGATGAACAGACCAATGGTGACCATGCAGAAGAGACCAATGCGGGAAAGAACCTGCTGCAAGTGACCGGTGGTGTCGTCGTCGGAGCCAATGAGGGTAGCGGCACGACCGAAGAAGGTGTTGGGACCGGTGGAGATGACGACACCCTCGGCCTCACCCTGCTTGCAGATGGAGCCGGAGAAGCACTGGTCGCCGACCTTCTTGCTGACGGGGAGCGATTCACCGGTGAGCGAAGCCTGGTCACACGAAACGTTGATGGCGTCGAAGAGACGGCAGTCACCGGGGACAATGTCTCCGATCTTGAAGGCGACGACATCACCGGGAACTAGGTCCGAAGACTCGATCTCGATCCACTTGCCGTCACGCTTGCAGCGGGCCTTGGGGGCGAGCGAGTCCATGAGCGCCTTGACGGCGTTACCGGCGTTGCGCTCCTCGATGTAACCGATGGTGGAGTTGATGAGCAGAAGCAGAACGATACCGACGAAGTCTGGCCAGTCAGGGGCCTTGCCCTCACCGTTGGAGAGGGCGATGGCGACGATGGCGGCACCCTCCATGACCCACGAGAGGGGGTTCCACATGAAGGAGAGGAACTGGAGGATGGGGTTGGGCTCCTCGGTCTCAATCTTGTTGGGACCGAAGATCTCACGGCGGCGAGTGCACTCCTCCTCGGTGAGACCACCCTCGTTGCACTGGAGGAGGGTCCAGACATCCTCGAGCTCGATGGCCTCGATGTCGACCTTGCTCTTGTCGTAGAGGTCCTCGGCCTTGAGCTCGATGGTGCTCATGTCAACGAGAGCATGCTTGGGGCCGCTCTCGCCGTGCTCCTCATCGATGTCTCGGTGCTTGGTCGCCTTCTTTTCCTGCTGAACTTCCGACATGTTGGCGGACTGATATGGGGAGGGAGGAATTCTGAGATGGTAGAAAGAGCGATTTATAGGCCAAAGAGAAGCAGGATGAACAAGCGTCAGCGGATTGCGCTCGTAGATGTGGGTTTAATGCATAGAGTTGCTGCCAAGATTTCATAATTGTGGGAGGGTCTCCGAAAGCAAAGCCGCTCGCCGCCAGTTATGAAGCCCCTGTTGCGTGCGCCCGCCCCTGCGCGCCGGCAGCCTCTGTGCGCCCGACTCTCGAATCGAGACGGGTCGCCCGGGGCACCAAGCGGCGGAAGCGGACAGCACGAGGGGCAGGAAGGAGGAATCGAGCCAACTTACCCTGTGAGTGACTACTCGAACGGATTCGCTCAAACTTAGGATCTGAGGCAAACGCAGTTGCTCGATCCGGAGGAAGAGACGAAGGGAGGGGGAGACTGCTTTCAGACTCGCGAGAGACGAAAAGCAAAGTAGAAGGTCGGGAGACGGCGCTTGTGCCTAATCTCTTTTCCGTGCGTAGGTCGAGGGGACGAACGGACGGAAGGGGAGGGTTGATGGAGGATAGAGGTAAAGGTGAGAAGGTGAGCTCGGATGATCAGAGAGCAGGATGCTTCTACTATATACTCTTTTCGGGCACTCGCCGTATGGGGGGGCCGCGGAGGAGGAGGACCACACAGACACGGGCTCAGACGGCGGCCAACTTCACACCACGGTCACAACGCACTGATGCAGCGAAAAGGCCTCTTCTCTGGCGCAAGCTCATGCAGAAGTTCTCGTGTTTGCATGGCAACGGCCCGGCAGGGCGAGCGAGGGCACAGGGGTGGGGGACGAGCCAACGGCTTGCGGCACACCTGGAAGAATGGAGGCGTTTTGGTCGGCTCAACCGAAAAAAAAGGCGAAAGATAACCAGCCCACACGCAGGAAAAGAGCGACGGAGGCGGAGGTGCCGCGGCGGACAGTCAAGCCCGCTGACCGACCTGGCTCCATATCTCCCAGAATCTTGGCCAATCGGCAGGCATTTGAGCTGCTGCTCTCCAAAACCAACGGCAAGGGTCAGTGCGACGGCATCTAGGAGCACGACGCCCGAGCTCAGACAGAGGAAAGAGGGTGGCCAGGAGGGGGCATAGGGCGACCGACAGTGTCAAATTCATGAGCGAGCAGCACCACCACCAAACATGCATGCACTCATGCACAGTGGGTCAAGCCCGCCTGCTTTGGGCGCAAAAGGGCAAGCGAGCAGAACGCAACCACTAAAACGTGCAGTTTTCCACACTTGGTCTGGGCCACGGCGAGCGGCAGCTCAAATGCAAGCCTGCAGCTCGCCCCAACACGGCGACAGCCAGAAAGAAAAAAATAAAAAGGTCCGAATCCTCGAAAATCAAAGTCCAACACGCGAGGGTCTCTCCGTCTTGACAGCTCCTGTGCCTGTCGGGCTTTCGGCGGATCGATCGACACGGACCTGTCAAGCAACGAGTTTGAAATCTTTTTGCCCTTTGGACTGCTTGGCAGCAGCCCACAAGGCGCCGGCATCCGTATGTTTGCGCGAGCTTGAGCCGACGCAAAAAAAGGGAAAAGTTTTCGCCCTCGACCCGCCGCCACATGGAGCTTTTCGGCCCTCCCTCCTCTTCGGTCCGTAGGTTCTCAGGTCATTCGGCATTAGTCGCACTCGAATGGCCGTCCGTGAAGCTATCTTGCCGCCTGACTGCTGTTACGGCCGAATGTCCGGCAAAGCTTGAAATGGTCTTGCAAGCACCAATGAATGGAGGCTTGTTGTGGGTGCGAGGGCGCAATTGTGTCATTTGCAGGCTCGTGCAGAACGAAGGTCTACAGTTGCCATAGCTGAGCCAGGCGGCCAGGCGGCGGGCAGCCAAGACTTGCAACTGGAATGGCTTGGCCTTGCCACTTTGAAACGACGCTCAGAAAGAAGCCCGCATCCAGTCAGACCACCGCATCAGGGACGTCGAGAAGAAATGGCGAGACCGCGTCTTGTATTTTGGTTTTCCGACCGCCCTTGGGGGATCTGCACCGGTCGGCCAATCAGACTGCTTGCCTTGGACATCGCCCATGCTGCTCGCTGCAGTGATCGACCGCCGTGCTGCGGTATCTCCGCCATACCGACCGAAGCGTGCAGCGCCCATGATCGAGTGCGGTCGACGCTGCTAGTTGCGGTAGCTGCTTGCGTGTTGTGCATGGCCCACGCTGTGTGGAGTTGATGCCTCGGCGTTGGCTCTCGTGTGCAGCTAAGCAAGGATGCAGCTGGATCCTTCTCTGGCAGCAGCGTCCGCCAGCTGCTGCTGTATTTTGGACAAAAAGCTTTGAATCTGGCTAAGCTTTGAATCTGGCTAAGCTTTGAATCTGGCTAAGCTTTGAATCTGGCTTTGCAATCGGATGGTCTCGATTGAGGCTAACAGCATGCGACGTCCGCGTCTACGCTTGCGACTCTGACGGCCAGGAGCGTATGCCGACGCATGTGCAAGCAGACCGTCGTAGCCTGACGCAGCTTGCAGGCATTTTTAGCTCAGGGGCTGCCCACAGTCGAAAATTTTTGGCTCGCTTGCAAAGCGACGTGTCGCAGATCCGCGACGTGGAGCTTAGCCACGAACCCTGCCAAGAGCAGGCTAGGAATGTCTTGGCCGCTCGCTCAGGACCTTTTTTTTTTCAGGATGCGAGCCTCACGCCAACAGAGATGCTTGGCACCCCCACCTTGACGGATACATACTGACATGCCACATGTTCCCTCGCAGAAGCATCGTAGAATGAAGCTCACAGATGTCATGCTGAAGCCTTATCTGTCGTCTCACATAGAGTGTGGAGCCTTGATTTAAGCGGTATTGCGAAAGCAGCGAAAGCAGCGAAGGAGACAGCGGGCTCATTTCGGAGAATCGGTGCTTCGAGCTCAAGGGCCGACCACTGGCAGGCAATTTCCATCGCCGGTCAATCTGGACGGTCGACCTGGAAAATGTCTCGTCGTGGATTTGCGTCGATCTGGCCTCACGAGAACGCAGCACAGCGTGACACGGCGACGGCGACGACGACAACGGAAGAGGAGAGAGCTCTGTAGGGCTTGCGTGATTGGTGAATTTCC
Organism: Moesziomyces parantarcticus; assembly: GCA_023212605.1. Classification (NCBI taxonomy): domain Eukaryota; kingdom Fungi; phylum Basidiomycota; class Ustilaginomycetes; order Ustilaginales; family Ustilaginaceae; genus Moesziomyces; species Moesziomyces parantarcticus. The sequence goes on along the minus strand of JALCCF010000001.1, from coordinate 335,861 downwards.
GGTTTGCTGCAGCTGCCACATGTGGGTGGGTCCAGGGTTGCAACAAGTCCCTTGGCCCCACTTTTTTCGCCTCGCCGGTCTGGCCCCCGTGAATTATGGCAGCCGTGCCGCGGCGGCCGCCTTGCCTTGTCCCGATCTGGTTGATTCGAATTCTGGCGCTCAACGCAACACTAGGGCCCGGTCGTTCGGAGATTTTTTTCCCGCCCCAGTCTCGTGGTCATCGCGACTCCGTAAGTGACCGGGAAGATCCTCGGTTGGCCTCGCGTGGGCAGCCAAGAAAAATCCGCAGACTCGTCGCTGCCGTTCGAATCCGCCCACCGCGCTGAATGGCTGCTGTCGTGCTTGACTCTGCCCGTGGCTTGCGCATTGGTGGGATGAAATTCTTGAAGGCGTCATTGGTCTGCAACGCCGCACCTCCTCCTCTCCTTGGAAATAACCTGCACGTCTGCCGAAAGCGACAGCTCGAGATGCCGAAAACGCAGGAATCCGCACGTCTCACATCGCAGCGTGGCTGCTCGGCTGGAAGGCCGTCCAAATCTTTGCGTTGCCCGTCAAGCCCTCGCGATTGACAGGTGCCTCAGGCCCACATCCTGCGCCGTCGGGTGGGAGACTCCGGCAACAAGCACGCATTACAAGGCTGCTTTTGCCAATAATCGGGACCACATCCATCCCGTCTAGATGATCCGGTCCGTGGCGAGGGCGTCGCGAACAAATCCGAAAGGGGATGCGCGGATCTTCCGAGGGATCTCTCCTCAGCACAGGAGCTCGCCACATGTGCGGAATGAGCGCGGAAAGGGCTCCTCTCCGCTCGGGTCGTGGCCATTGTGACGTGGGCGTGCGCGGCTGCGATCGATTGGGTATTGCAGCACCTCTTGATCCCGTCGTGGCATACTCCGCTTCTCAATCCAAGACCCAGCCAGCTTGTTTGGGCTGGTTGGCCTTTGCCGCAGCCAACACTCAGAGCGCGGAAACGAGCGTTCCGGCGACGGCGCTCGAAGCCCCGACAATCAGCCCCCACAACGCTGAGCTGGGTGGACCTAAGATTCGATTTGAAGCGGGGAAAACGGTCTTCTGGGTTCACAGGCGGGGTCATTGAATGCGATGAGTGATCACGAACGCTGCCTGGAAATCGTCTCTTCTGACGGGGCAGAGGCTCTGATGTGGGAGAGCAATGTCGGAGCGGCTTCGGTCGTGTGACGGCGCGACCCTTCATTGCTGGCCAGTCTCAAAATCTGCGCCAAGCCAAGCCAATTGCTACGGGAGAGGTGAGGCATTTTCCGAACCACGGCCTCACTTTGGTACAGACATCCCGCGGCGCGCTGGCCGGCAGCTCCGACAAAGCAAAGCAAGCCACGATGGGATCGAAATCGGATGAGCTCGCCCTTGGCGTCTCCATTTCACCCTCAACCCTTGCCGAGAAGCGATGCCGTGGTGATGCAAGCATCGTTTGTGGGGCCCAATACGCCCAGCTACGCCTCGATCTGGATTGCCCTGGTCTCCTGATCGTTTGAGCAATTTTGGCCCGCCCAAGATCTCATGCAGATCAACCGGAAGAGGGCCGCAAATTTTTTGATCTGATTTTGGTTGGGGGAGAAGAAGATTTCAGGCTCAGATCTTGGCCGGTCTTGTCGCCGCGTCGGCGTCGGTTGGTGCGATAGTGGAAGTGCGGGTCCCCGCCGAAGAACAGCAAATTTGAGAAGATCAAGGTTCACCGATGCTGCTCCGCGTCCCCGCCATGGAGATGACCCGCTTCCAGCCTCGCCCTCGTGATCTGTTGCAGCAAGGAAGAGATCGGGTTGACACACTGCAGCGTCAGGAGGGCGCAAGCTGCAGAACCTCCAATGCTGGGCCTTCCTGCCTGCATCTTCTCCATTCTGTAGTCGAGAAGCGACTAAGCCACGGTGGATCTCGGTGGAAAATGTTAGATTGAACTGATCAAGGTGGGGACGTCGCTGTCCTCGATGCCAAGACTCGTCGAGAACAACCGGCACGCACGGTGTGCGATCCAAGTGCGGGCTTGGCGAGTGAACCAGCGCCAAAAGCTGACCTGAGGTCTCTTTCCCCGAGCACTGGCTTGCAAGGTATGGACAGCAAGCTCACGACGTCGCGAGTTCCAACGACGTCGGCTCGGCTCGTCCCGATTCCCTCCTTCGGGACGACGGAGAGCTCCGCTGGCTCGGTCCTCGCCGTGCCTCGCGCTCATAAACGTACGCTACGATGGACTAGGCTGAGACTTCGTGCCACAATCACTTCTCGCCAATCGCTAGCGAGGCGAAGACGCAGAGCTGCCATGTTGAATGCTGTGCTAACAAAAGCGAGTGCGCCAAGTCCTCCTAGCGAAGCACGCCTCCCCGCCTTTCCGAGCATGCGCGTACGTTGCTTCTCCACGCACGTCAGCACGTGGGGCCCATGCTAAGCGCGCTGCATTCCGGACAGCATCTCGGTTGCTACAATGGCACGCTTATCTCGCCGTCGGATTCTGTTGCCAAGCCTTTCGCAATCGCTCATCACTCGACGCATTCTTGCTCGCTCTGATGCGAGTCGTTGCATTGCATGTCATGGTCGTGATATCGTGAGTGGCGGTAGACAAAGACGCAAGAGCCTCGTCTTTGTGGGTATCAAATTTGTATGTGCCGGGGCCCTACTCTCGGATCGCCTCCCATCGTAGGGCACTCATGCGCGCCGCTTCCGACGGCGGGCCCATCGAATCGGGACGGCTACGTCGACGAGCATCCTTGATCGCTGATCGCTTTCCTTTGCTCGACTCGGCGTTCGAAGACGCCGACGACGTCGGAACCTGGAAGGGCTTCGGGCCCGAGCCGGCGAAAGAAGCAAAGCCAGGCCCGCTCGATGCGCTTCCGCCGTCGGTGCGCAGATCGACTTGGCGACGATTTGCCTTGGGCGTAGACTGTTGCTCGTCAGCAAGCGAGCTGGAGGCTCCAAGCTGGAAAGTGCGGCGCCGTCTGGCGGGTGCGTTTGCAGACGCAGGGGGTATACTTGAGTCGCGCTGCTGCCTCTGCTCGGTAGCCGCATATGCGGCGCTTGCACTGCCTTTACCCTGTTTGCCCAGCGCGCCTGTCTGGGAGCTTCCGCTCGTTGTGCCTGTGCCACTTGCAGCGCTGCTTCCGACCACGCTTGCGTTGCCAGAGGTGGTCTGCCATCCGGGCGTGACGGGGGCACTACGCACTGTGAAGTGCTCCATATTGCGCGTGAACGGGCTGAGAGTGTGGTTCGACTTGACCAGGTCGAGAAAGTGCGCGGATGCGTCGATCGACAGGTGGGTGGGCGCAGCTGCCGACCCCTGAGCCGTTCTCGACTGCCCCGTCTGCGGACTGTTGCTAGCGCTCTGAAAGTGGCCGCCAACGTACGAAGGACCGCGCGGACTTCCGTGGTGCAGGCTCGAGTCCCGGAAAGGCGAGATGGACAGCATGTCTTGTGCGCCCGAGGGCGATGTGGACAGAGCCGCTTCTCGATCCAGAGCGCGATGCGTCGGGGGACTCTGCTGCCAGCTGAGAGAGTCGCCTGGAGGCGACGTCGCGTATGTGATAAAGCCAGGTCGTGAAGCCGCCGCTGCTCGTGCGCGCGCAGGAGTGGCCGTCATACCTGGCCCCTCACCGGCGCGCTGTGCCATGAATCTAGCCTGATCACCATTGCCCATCGTCTTGGATCGGTTGTGGCTGGTGCCTTTGTTCCTTCGAAACTGGACACCCGAGTCGGAAGGCGATTCGGACCTCATCTTGGCGCCGATGGCCTTGTTGCTGGCATCGCTCCTGGTGTACACGTCCCAAGTCTGTGACTGCGACGAAGTCGGAGCAGTACTGGGTGCGCTGTGGTCCCACTGAACATCCGACAGATCGCGCGACGATGACTGCCGACTCGCGGAACCCAGTGCCGAGGGTCCGCGGCCACTTTTCGAGGCCGAGTCGGAAGCGGAGGAGTGGGCGGCGTCGGAGGCAGCGAAGGGTTGCTGAAAGGAGGCATCGCTGCTGTGAAACGACTCGGGAGGAAGGTCCAGGAGACTCTCCTCACTGCTGTCGCGCGACACAAAAGCCGCACCGAGGTGAGGTGAGTCGTGTGCGCCTCGGATCGTATTGGTTTGCGAGCTGTGTGCACCGATGGTGGCACTGCCGTAGTCGGAACCGAAGCGTGTGGCGCCTGTCCTGGTGGAAGGTGTGCCTCCATACTGGGATGGTCGAGCTGTATTCTCGTCGTCCCAATCGACCTCGGGCGGCTGCACTTTGCTTGCAATGTGATAGACACGGGGTCGGGTGACTGTGCCACCGCCGACGGCCGGGATAGTCTCATAAACGACGGCAGGCTGCGGCTTCCTCCTCTGAGCAGCAGACGCGGTCGACTTCTCGGAACGACTCAACGAAGGTCGTCGAGCGCGAGCTCCTGAGCGACCAGAAGAAGACGCAGGCTTGCCGCGCCGCGAACGCGATTGGGGCTCGTCGTCAAAGATGATCGAGGACGCGCGGTTGAGCTCTTGCGTGTCCGAAAAGGCAGCCGAAGCCGGAGGATAGCCGAAGCGGGTGTAGTCGATGGAGGTGTCGACAAAGCCGCTCTGATCGTTCTCGTCCAGGTCCGACACGTCGTCCCCAAAGTCGTCGGACACGCCACCTCCGTCGGCGTCAGTGTCGACGTCGTCGGTCTGACAATCGCTGAGAGCATCCTGCTGCTCGTCCACGTCCGAGTACGCTTCTTCCGACGCCCGGTCAAAGTCTTCGAAGGCGGCTTCGTCGAGATCAACGTCGTTGCCCGATGGCGCGGGCATGTCTGGGTTTGCAAATGTCGGCGAGGCGGTGAGATCTTTCAGGCCGCCGAGACTGCGCTGGGCCAGACGACCTAGGCCGGAGAAGCCGCTGTGTGTTGGAAGATCGTCCGGACGCAGTCCATACGTGGGATCATAATTTTCAATGTCGGGGAATGCCGCATCGAAGGGCGAGGCGTGTGTAGTTGGCAGTTCGTTGTGTAGCAGAGCTGCCGACGTTGATGAAGCTTTGGCCACATGGCGGGAGCGACGCACGTTGGTGCGTGCTTTTGGGGGCGAGCGTCCAGAGCCTGGCGCGATACCGGTCGTACTTTCGCTCGATCTGGGTTGAGCTGCTCTTTTGCTCTTTGAAGGGCTTCGCTTCATCGATCCGCCCGGAGCCGAGGCCGTCTCGAGAACGGCAAGTGGCTCGCTGGCGGAGCGAGGCAACGCAAACTCCTTCGTCCTCGGCGCGTTTGGGCGAGGGAGCGAGCCTTCTGCATCCGTGCTCTGCTTTGCGTTATCCTTTTCGGACTTGACCTCCCCGCTAAGCCACTTTTGGCTGAGCCTGTGGATGATGCCTGGCAGATCCTCTCGGAACATTTCGCGGAGTTGTCCTTCGATCTCCTGCTGCAGGTACTTTTGAATGACGGCAACGCTATCGAAGGTGGAGCTCACTTCGACGCTTTCGAGCGGATCGTTCTTGAAGACGAGCGTGATGCCTTTTGCCTTGGAGACGACGAGCACGACGATGGCACGAAGCTTGACCGAGGAAAGCCTCAGATGCATCGGCACCACGAGCGGCGCAGCTGCGAAGAGAATACCCCGGGAAGCATTCGAGGATGGAAAGAGGCCGATGTCCGGGCGGTTGGGTTTGGAGAGTGGGTTGGCCTGTACTTTTGTCTTTAAGACAAGATGAGCATCGCCTGCATAAGTGAGTCGAAAGATGCCACGAAAGCGATCGGTGCCGAGGTCTCCGATCTCGAGGATTTCGAGCTCCGGCGGGATGGTGCCCATGCCGAGCTCCTCGACAAGGATGTCATCCGCGATCACCTTTGGTTTTGGGCCGCGGTTTAGCGCGCTGTTGAGCATCTGAGCTGCGCTCGCGTGGAACTCCTCCGAGAAGGTGGGCCATTTGAAGTTGAACGACATGATGGCTAGGTGCTGGCCTTTTGGAGATGGGTTGGGATGTCAAGTGTCGATGCGCTTCGTTCGGGAGGGCAAGATGCGATGTTGGAGAAGCCGAGAAAGGCTAGGGTTTAGTCGACGACCGATGGCAACATGGAAGCGCTTTCTACAGACGCTATAGCCCGTTTAGCATCTTTGAGGGAGAAGACGAGTTGGTTTACCAGCAGGCAAGCATGCCTAGTTGCTGATGCGCGTTGGTTGGATGATGGTGATGAAAAGGACGAGGCCGGTCGGTATGTACGAGGCTGCCGAAGGGACCGAGAACGCGAAATTTCGAACCTGGAATGGTGGAGGCGAGCTTGCGCGCAGCTCTGCGAATGTGCTGTGCTGTGCCGTGTTGCTGGCTGCCCGCCGCAAGGTGTCGAAATGCGAAGGCAGAGTGCAACACGCAGACCACCGCCGCTCGTCTTACGCGACCCGTCTGCCACCGAAGTGCCGTGTGTGGATTGAATTTGAATCCAAATTTGGTCTTGTTACGCCTTCTCTGTTGACAAACTCTACCCAAAAAATCAGCACTCAGGTCCAAGACACGTCAGTGCCCGAAGCCAGAGCCGCTTTCGAGCTCGCCTCAGAGTCCCGAGTCCGTGCAAAGGAAGAAGAGCTCGCTCGGATCGCAACCGGTAAGTAAGAGAGCCACTTTCGTTCGGACGCCCACCTCTTCTGCACCCTTGAATCATTCTCGACTTCGTCATTAGGAACAAGCGGCCGCCAATACACACATCTTGGATCTGCTGTGGTCACCCGGACGTCCACGCACCTCGAGCATAGCCGTCCAAGGAGCGCTCGCAGGATAGAAACCATCTGTCAACTAAGTTGGCTCTTGCCTCGCTTCACTTTGCAGGAGCAGTATCGTCTCGGATCACTCTGCCCACGTCTTCCCAGAATCGACCCCGCCATACCAACTGACAGCTTGAGCTCTCGAAGATGGAGGCCGAGGATGCGCAAAAGGCGCTACGCCTTGCCTTCAAGCATGATGCCGGCGGCGACACCGCCGCTGCAATCAAGTGGACCAAGAAGAGCATCGCCATCTACAAGACGCCGGCAGCAGAGGCGCTCTTAATCAGGCTCGAAAAGAGCGGTGCGTCAGGGAACGGAGCATCGGCGTCGACTTCTGCATCCGCTTCATCCTCCTCTGCAGCAGGCGCCTCCACTTCGGCGGAGGGTCTGCGATCCCGAGCCACTGCACAGAGCAACGGACGCTCTGCCGCGGATACGCCGCACGCAGCGCCCAAGAGAGCGTACACTCAGGCACAGCTCGAGGTCGTCACGCGCATCAAAAAAGCCGGTGGCGACTTCTACAAGGTGCTCGGTGTGGAAAAGACGGTCGACGAGAATGGGATCAAGAAGGCGTACAAGAAGCTCGCGCTTCAGCTGCATCCGGACAAAAATGGCGCGCCGGGAGCGGACGAGGCCTTCAAGGCCGTCTCGAAAGCATTCACCATCCTCACCGACGCAGACAAGCGCGCGGCGTACGATCGATACGGAGGCGATCCGGACAATGCGAGATCGGCGGCAGGCGCGGCGGCAGCAGGACACGGAAACCCCTTCGGAGGCATGAGAGGCACGCCGTTCCGCGGCGGTGGCATGTATGCCGACGAGATCGATCCCAACGACCTCTTCAACATGTTCTTCGGCGGTGGTATGGGTGGCGGCCAATTCGGTGGGACCACGTTCACTTTTGGCGGACCAGGTATGCGCACGCATCAGTTCCGGCAGCAACGGCCGGGGGCCCGTCGGGCGCAAGCCGAGCCGCAGAACGCCAGCATCTTGCTGCAACTCTTGCCGCTGCTGGTGCTCGGCCTTTTCAGTCTGCTTGCCTATGCACCGTCACTGTTCTCGACGCCAGATCCCAACTTTGCATGGACGCCGTCGACAACGTACAAGACGCAGCGAATGACAGAAAAGCATCACGTCCCCTACTACGTCAACGACAACCAGTTCAACAACCACCCCATCGTCACGGGCGAGCGCAGCAAGAAGGACATCGCCGCGTTCGAGAACCGCGTCGAGAATGCGTACAAGCAAGCCATGTACTCGAGCTGCGAGCGTCACAGAGAGTACCAAGAACGACGGCTCGCCGCCACAAGAGGCTTCTTGGGCATCGGAGGCGACGAAGAAGCCGCGAAAAGGATCATGGCAGAGGTCTACGAGAGCTGCGAGAACCTCAAGCCCTTTGGCATTTATTTGTAGTATCGCTTGCAACCTGCACACCAGCACCGCTTCATTCTGTAGAAGCGCGTGGCTTCGTCAATGGATAGACCGCAACGTGCACTGATGTTCGTCTCTGTGCCGCATCGTCTGAGACTCCCTGGAGCGACTTGAGCCGACCTTGCCTACGGTTCATTGCATTCGTTGAGAAGTATGCTGTCAGTGAAGGGTAGTGATAGCGGTAGTCAAGCGCATTTTTTTCGTACGAAAAGAGCGGGAGCAGGGGCGTTCGCCTGAGCAGCGCAGCCGCTAAATTACGGTACAGCGGCGTGCCGTCTGTCTGTAAGCCGGGCTGGCTGAGTCTGTGCTCTGTGTGGCTGAGGCTGAGGTGTTGCTCAGCCGAGCTGGGCGAGCGCTGCTAAGTGGACGCGCTCAGACTCCGCTCCATTCGCCCGGCTCGCCGTGTGAAATGCAAACCAACACCGTTGCTTACTCGTCGCTTCATCCCACCTTTGGCTGTACCTCACCATCACTCACTCGCTCATCCTTGACCGCTACCATCTACAACTCACTCAACCACGCTACCGAACGTTCCGCTTCCGGCAAGACCCACCACAGAAAGCGCAAGTCATCTCGCCCATCCCTGCACCAATCGGCATTTCAGACCAATCGAATTCGCTGCACACAAAAGCCTCAACCAGCAGAACTCGTCAGACATCCAATCGAAGGTCACAGTCTATTGAAGCAAGTCTTGACTGCATCGACAGCATTGAACCATGGTAAGTGCTTCATCATGCAGCACATGACGGTGCTGTCTCGACATACAAGCTCTTGTGGCGATCCTGACTCCAACTGCTTTCCGCGCGCACGATGACAGTCTACACCATCCAAGAAGCGATTGATTCGCGACTTCAAGCGTCTGTCGACGGATCCACCTGGAGGCATATCGGGTGCACCATGCGCCGACAATCTCATGATCTGGAATGCCGTCATCTTTGGCCCCGCCGACACTCCTTTCGAGGATGGCACCTTTAAGCTCGTGATGACGTTTGACGAGTCGTATCCAAACAAGCCACCAACAGTCAAGTTCCTCTCCAAAATGTTCCACCCGAACGTTTATGCCAATGGCGAGCTGTGTCTCGACATCCTCCAGAACCGATGGTCGCCTACCTACGATGTCGCGGCGATTCTTACGAGTATCCAGAGTCTGCTGCACGATCCCAACCCCAACTCCCCCGCAAACGCAGAGGCAGCGAGTTTGTATCGCGAGAACATGAAGGAGTACGTGCGTCGTGTCAAGGCGACTGTCGAAGCAAGCTGGCTCGACGACGGCGAGAACCCAGAGCCCATCCCGGAAGAGGACGAGGAAGCACCATCAGCCAACGGATCAACAGCTCAAGCCGCGTCATCTTAGCCCCTCTGCACCGTCCGAATGTTTCAATTCGTAAAGCTACGATTGCTCAAGAGCTGCAAAGACCGGCGTAGCTTCGATCAGGCGTTTGAAAGCAAAGACGGTCTCCACGCTTTGACGCTAAGCCTCGCTCTGCCGCGAGCCTGCTTTTGCGCTTCACCATTCCCGCTCCCCCTCGCTCACTCTCGCATCGGTTCAAACGCCCCTATTTCACCCTCATTCGACGTCTCGATTCGTGTGCTTCCATTCGCAAGCTTTCCATCTCCCGCTTTGGCCTGTACATCATACTTCCGTCTCTCACTTTTGTCTTGCTCCACGCCAGTTTTGCAATTCTTTCCGTTGACTTCTCTCCCTCACACACATTTCGAGCACTGTGCAGAAGAACACACGAGACATCTTGAGATTCTGACAGGATGGGATGGGTGGATAAGCGGTGGTGTAGAACAGAGGTTGGTAAATGCAAGAGAAACAACGGGGCGGGGCGAGATGATCGTAGGCCGCTCGCGCGACCGCGGTGCACAGCGCACGACGAGTTTTTGGTATGCCTGTCCAGCCTCAAATTGCCGGAACGCATCGAGGTGGACGAAACAAGGAAGGGCGGGGGAGAGCTGTTGTTACAAGATCGCTGTGCAAGGCGAGTCGGGGAGAGAGAGCGAAGGGATTAAACAGGCAGGGAAGGAGACACCGTTTACTGCTTCTTCTCGCCCTCACCCTCGGGCTTGGACTCGGCGTTCTCGGAAGCACCGCCGGACTGCTGGCCCTTCTTCTCGTAGACGAGCTTGAAGAGCTGGAGCGAAGCCTGCTGGGTGGCGTCGATCTTCTCGCGGATGGTCTGGGCCTCGATATCGGCGTCGCCGTTAAGACCCTTGGAGGCGAGCTCCTCGGTCTCCTTGATGAGAACGTTGAGCTTCTCCTTCTCCTCGGCGGGAAGCTGCTCGCTGAACTCCTGCATGGCCTTGGTGGTCTCGGAGCAGACCGAGTGGGCGCGGTTGGCCTCCTCGATGACAGCCTTGCGCGCCTTGTCCGCCTCAGCGTACTGCTCGGCGTCGGCAACCATCTTCTCGATCTCGTTGTCGCTGAGACCCGAACCGGCCGAGATGGTCATGGACTGGTCCTTGTTGGTGGCCTTGTCGAGAGCCGAAACGTGCATGATACCGTCGGCGTCAATGTCGAAGGTGACCTCGATCTGGGGGACACCCTTGGGCGCCGGGGGGATACCGGTGAGCTGGAAGTTGCCGAGCAGCTTGTTGTCGCGAACAAGCTCACGCTCGCCCTGGTAGACCTGGATGTCGACAGCGGTCTGGCCGTCGGCGGCGGTCGAGAAGACCTGCGACTTCTTGGTGGGGATGGTGGTGTTGCGGTTGATCAGACGGGTGAAGACACCGCCGAGCGTCTGGATACCGAGCGACAGCGGGGTAACGTCGAGCAGCAGAACGTCGGTGACCTGGCCGGAGAGCACACCACCCTGGATGGAAGCGCCGATGGCGACAGCCTCGTCGGGGTTGACACCCTTGCTGGGGTCACGCTTGAAGATGTTCTTGACGGTCTCGAGGACCTTGGGCATACGGCTCATACCACCGACCATGATGACCTCCTGGATGTCCGAGGGCTTGCAGCCGGCGTCGGCGAGCGCCTTCTTGCATGGCTCGACAGTGCGGTCAACGAGCTTGCCGACGAGACCCTCGAGCTGGGCACGGGTCATCTTGGAGTTGATGTGCTTGGGGCCCGAGGCGTCAGCGGTGATGTAGGGCAGGCTGATGTCGGTCGACTGGGCGCTGGAAAGCTCGATCTTGGCCTTCTCGGCAGCCTCACGGATACGCTGGATGGCCATGCGGTCCTTGGAGAGGTCGAGGCCGGACTCCTTCTTGAACTCGCTAACCAGGTGCTCGACAAGGACAATGTCGAAGTCCTCACCACCGAGGTGGGTGTCACCGTTGGTCGACTTGACCTCGAACACGCCCTTCTGCATCTCGAGAATCGAGATATCGAAGGTACCTCCACCCAGGTCGAAGACGGCAATCACGGACGAGTCGTCACGGTCGAGACCGTAAGCGAGAGCGGCGGCGGTGGGCTCGTTGATGACACGGAGGACGTCAAGACCAGCGATGGCACCAGCGTCCTTGGTAGCCTGACGCTGCGAGTCGTTGAAGTAGGCGGGAACGGTGATGACGGCGTGCTTGACGGGCTTGCCGAGGTAGCCGGAAGCAGTCTCCTTCATCTTGCCGACAACGAAAGCACCGATCTGCGAGGGCGAGTACTTCTCGCCGCGAGCCTCGAGCCAGGCGTCGCCGTTGGAGTGGGGAACAATCTTGAAGGGGACGTTGTTAAGGTCCTTCTGGACCTCCTTGTCCTGGAACTTGCGGCCAATGAGACGCTTGGTGGCGAAAAGGGTGGCCTCGGGGTTGACGACAGCCTGGCGCTTGGCGGGGAGACCAACGAGGCGCTCGCCGTCCTTGGTGAAAGCGACAACGGAGGGGGTGGTGCGGCCACCTTCCGAGTTTTCGATGACACGGGCCTGCTGGCCCTCCATGACGGAGACACACGAGTTGGTGGCTAATTTTGCGAAGAGGCAGAAAATCGGGTACAGAAGCGAGCAGAAGTGTCAGTTTCCGGTTCTTCTCGCTAAGATTGGAGGCCCACAGCCTATGGAATCTAGCAAGCTCCCGAATCGCGATTTCCCGTCGATCCAGCAGCTGCCACTGGCGCATGCAAAATACTCACTTCCCAGGTCGATACCAATGACAGGGCCAGAGACCTTGCCGGAGTTGAATCGGGCGCCAACGGGTGCCAGGCGCTGTAATAGTCGGAAGCAGAGCAGAACGAATAGTTCACGGGAGGGAAGAGTTCGAGTCAGTACTCCGTCGTCGCCAAACGGGACAATGAGGGCAAATGTGCGTGACGAGGCGGTACACGCCGCGCGGTTGCGGCGAGCATTGCCCCTCACTTCGTAGTACTTACGGCAACACCAGGGGCGGCGGAGCGCAGGGGCTGGTTCAACAGCCTTGTTGCCGGGGCGGCGGCGCGAATACCACGAGAGAACATGGCTGTGTATGTGATGCGGAGGGGGGTATGATGCGGAACGATGATGGAGGAGTGGGAGAAGGATTGAACGGGGTATTGAGCGGCAAAGGGAAAAATCGCAGTTGCTGAGGGCGCGAGCTGAGCTGACTGGGTGCGGCCGGGCGGATGAGTATGCTTAGGCGTGACGAATGAGAAGGAAGAAAAATGCGGGTGGAGTTGGAGCCGGATTTCGAGGTGCATCGAGACGAGCCGGGCTCAGACGGACGGCCACCAGCAGAGGCGCTGGCCAGGCGCACAGAGAAACTGGAAGAAAGGCGGTGGCGGGCGACTGCGCTCTTCCTGCCTGATCGGGGGGCTGGATCAGACCGCCTGCTCAGCAGAGCGGTGGCCAGAGGCAGAGCTTCTGTGCATTTCTTTGGTGATCAACGCCAGCCGACAGAGCCGACAAAATTTGAAAAAGCGAGAGTTGATTCGACTCAGCTCAGCAAGCGTTCCAATTCTTCCTGGGCCAAGCAGCCAGCCCCGTAATTGTGCGCCTCAAGATCCAGGTGGGGGATGGCGCCGAGATCTTCCTCCACATTGCCTGTCCTCAACCAAGCAGACGTACACAAACCGTTCCTTGATCGTCCTCATCATGCTTTGAATGGATGTCTAACACGCTCGTGCAGCCATAGATGGTGCTCAGTCAATGCGATCGAGGCGCCGTGTAGCCTTATTGCGACTGATGCTATTGGCCGTGCATCGGGTGCGATCGGCTCACAGCCTTGAATGTATTTTTCGTCGACGAATTGGGTGCACCATTTTGCTGCCCGTTTTACTTCCCGACAAAAAAAAAAAGAAAAGGAGTCATTTTCGTACAATAATATTCTGAGTGCTGACTTCGAGTTCCTTCTGTGACCTTCGGCAGGCCCGTGTGCCATTTCACCGACTAGACTCTAACAACCGCATCCCATTTTTTCCCGACGCGAGACAATGGCAGAGGTAACTTATGTTCAAAAATTAGTTGCTCCGAGTGGGACTCGAACCCACGATCTCGCGGTTTAATAGAAATTGCTTTCTGCGAAAAAACCCCATGAACTCGAGGGCGTGACGCGGGGACGACGCCTGAGAAACATAAGCCACATGCCTTAATCCAACTTGGCCACCGGAGCGAGCGTTTTCGGGCGAGAAAGTACGATTGCATACTTGTAGCTTCGGTGCCTTCACAGTTTTTGCTGGTTCCACACAGGGAAAGTTCCTTCCCTAGGGCTACCTTCTGACGCAGCGTCTTGGCGGGTTCAGGTCACGTAGCAGCAAGCAAAGTCACTTGGAGTCTCTCAGATGTCGATCAAGGAGGATCGGGGCAGCCAGATGGTGCCGCCAGGAGCCGCGGATGTGGAGATGAGCGGGGCATGATAATGCAAAAGCAAGAGAATTGGTACAGGCTGCGACATATCCGAGGGGCGAAGGCGATGCAACAGCAGATGGAGGAAACAGAAGAGTTTATCCAGCTAAAAGGACACAGGTGCTGGCGAGCCTAACAGCAGCTGCCACTATGGACGCGGTCATGTCAATGTACCGAGATCATGTGCGGCAAAAGCAGGCAGGGGGTAGAGGGCCGTGAGGTCGACGGCGTTTTTGGCGGAGGCGAAAGGATCCAGGACGTGCGGATGGGCGCCTATTCGGACTTGTCCTGGGCTTCTTCGTCCGAGCCGGCCTCGACGGACGCCTTCTTCTCTGCGCGCGGGCTGGACGCACCAAAGACCGGGGCGGGGCTCCATCCCGAGGTGAAGTTCTGCTTGGATGGTGTGGTGGGCTGCTGGGTGGTGGACTGGGTGACGGAGGCGGACGTGTCGATGCTAGGCGGCTTAAGCTCGTCGGCCGACGGCGTTGACGCAGCATCCTTGGTGTCGGCGCTCTCGGAAGCAGTGGAGGCGGGCGCGTTCGGTGTGACCATGACGCCGGTCTCGTTGAGGCTGGTGGCCGAAAGGGTGTCCCACTCCTGGCTCGAGGTGGTGCCGCTGTCAGTGCCCTGGCGAGGCGCGGATGCTGCCGCGGGAGTCGCCGAAGAAGCGGAAGCGGAAGCCTCCTTGTCCTGCGTCGCAGCGGCGTCGTCCTTGGCGTCGGCCTCGTCGTCATCCGCCTCGTCGTCGTCGTCCTTGGATGCGGCAGGCTGCGACGGGCCATCGTCATCGACCTCGTCGAGGTTCTCGGCCGACATGCCCTCTGCGCCGCCGCCCGATGCGATCTCCTTGCTGACGATGCGCATGATGGTATCAAACACCTCCTTGGGCACGGCCTTCTGGTAGATCATGATGAGCTCGACGGGCTGCGGGTACACCTTGAGCGCCTTGAAGAACGCAGCTGCGGCCTCGAGGTACTTGTCGGTGCCCATGGCGAAGAGCTGCTCGCCGAGCGAGACGTACTTGAGGAAGTACTGCTCCCGCTCCTCGGTGCCGGTGGGGAAGGCGCCTGGGGCGCGCACCTCCTGTAAGAGCTCCTCGATGAAGCCGTCCTCCTGCTGGGTTCGCTTTGCGGCTGCTTTCTTGTCGGCCTTGGAGGTGCGCTTGCTCTCCTTGCGCAGGCTCTTGCGGAATGCCGGGTCGTTGCGACGGCGGTGGTCA
Organism: Moesziomyces parantarcticus; assembly: GCA_023212605.1. Lineage (NCBI taxonomy): Eukaryota > Fungi > Basidiomycota > Ustilaginomycetes > Ustilaginales > Ustilaginaceae > Moesziomyces > Moesziomyces parantarcticus. The sequence continues at coordinate 320,740 of JALCCF010000001.1, read as the reverse complement.
AAGTAGACGGCGTATCCAATGCCGGCAACGCCGAGCACGGAGAGCGAGGTGAGAACGATCTGCGAGGTCTTCATCGTGACTGCCTTCTGTACCGATGCGGATGGAGGGCGGATGAAGGGCTGGCTGGATTGTGATCGAAAGGTGAGAACGTGGTGGAGGCAGGCAGTGAAAGGGCCCGTACGGGAACTGCCGTTGAGCCCGCTGAGCGGCTGATGCGCTCATCTGCGAAGTGCGGATGTCAATTTTCAGGTCCTCCTCCGTCCGAGAAGATCGGACTGCTTTCTCGCGGTAACCACTGCCGTCGAGCAGTCAGGGCTCCAGCCGGGATGAGCAGCCGTTCGTTGCCTCTTTTGGGTGGAGCGATGTGGAGCGGATTTTCCAGACGCAACACTGCAGCGCCGCGAGCTTGCACAATTCTTTGCTTCCGAAATTTTCAAAAAAATGCGCTCCCCCACCCGTAGAGGCGCTACGGCGCGGGCTGGGGTCGAATGGACCCTGTCGCGAAGGTCAGTGCTCGTCCTGACTGCCGGTCAAGGCTCGTCTTGGCCAAGCTCAACGCTCAGAAAACCACCACCATGCTAGGACAGCATATCCGGTCGCAAAAGATGTCGCGAACCAAGGGAAAGAAGCATACGCAACAGCAAAAAGCAGAGCCCTCTGCAGCCGTACAAAAGGCAGAGCCCTCTGGAGCCGTGGGTGTAGCCGACAGCGGTGACTCCCAGGCTGCCGGTGCCAAGAAGGGCAAGCTGATCCGACCGCGAGGCAAGCGTGGTGGTGTCAAGCATCGCAAGGGTGGCGCTGCGCACAACTCGGCGGTACAAAAGGCTGCGCTCAAAGAGTCGCGCAAGGCCAAGACCAACACCGGTGCTGACGAAGATGGCGGTGCCAACATCGACGGGTCGGCCGCTCCCGTGCCTCCTGCGGAACACGCCGAAAAGATCGCCAAGTTCCACACGCTGTTGAAGCAGCTCGAGCAGGCGACGACGGCGGAAGAGAAGGACCAGATCCAGGCAGGTCTCGACTCGCTCGGAGGTCTGGCGCAGTACCAAGCATGGTCGCTTACCGGATCCGCCAAGGCCGGCCAGACCCCGACCAGCAAGTGGTGCATCGAGGCGCTCAACACCGTCTACCAGCACGACCGCAACCAGCCCAAGTTCCGTGTGCTCGACGTCGGTGCCATCACAGGCACTGCCTACAACAAGTACCGTTGGGTCGATGCCACCTCCATCGATCTGCATCCGCAAGGCGAGAACGTGCAGAAGTACAGCTTCTTCGACTTCCCCGTGCCTACCAAGGAAGAGGAAAAGTTCAACATGGTCGCGCTCAGCCTCGTCATCAACTTTGTCGGCGACGTAAGGAAGCGCGGCGAAATGCTTCGTCACGTCCACAAGTATCTTCCCACAGCTGAGGGCGTGCCAGGATTCTGCTTCCTCGTCCTCCCGCTCAGCTGCCTCACCAACTCCCGCTACATGAACCAGTCGCACCTCCGCGCCATCCTCAGCTCACTCGGATTCAACGTGCTCAAGCAGTCGGATTCTGCAAAGCTCTCCCGCTGGCTCCTCCAAGCCAAGCCCCTCGCAGAACGCATTGCAGCTGCAGAGGCATCCGAAAACCCCGCCGCCTCAGCAGACTGGGACGGCACCGCATTCAAGAAGCGTGACATCAACCCAGGCACCAACCGCAACAACTTCGCCATCGTCGTCGACCCCAAGCCCGAATAGACTCGGTCACGCTTTCATTGACAAGCCGCCTTCCATCTCATTCCTCATGTACTTGTAGTCTCATTGGCAACCGTTTCCAGCCCGTCTCGAGCCACAGACATTGTTTGCTTCAGATGCGTGTTATTGAGTGAGACGGACAGGATGATGCGAAAGGAGCGAGGGAGCGAGGGGGCGATTAGGTCATCGAATACTTGGGTCCTCCTCCGCCCTCGGGCACGTCCCAACGGATGCTCTGATCGGGCGTCTTGATGGAGCACGTGTAGCAGTGGATGCAGTTCTGGCTGTTGATCACCAGCTTCTGGCCCAGCGCATGCTCCTGGTCGGGCGAGTCTGCCTCGACGTACTCGTACACGCCTGCGGGGCAGCAGCGGCCGAGCGGGCCCTCAAACGTGCCCACGTTCCTCTCGACGTGGCCCTTGTAGTCGCCCTCCTTGACCACCAGATGCACCGGCTGGTCCTCGGCGTGGTTGGTGCCCGTCCTGGACACCGAGGTGAGGATGTCGAACGACAGCTTGCCGTCCGGCTTGGGGTACTCGATCGGCTCGCACTGCGATGCCGGCTTGGTCTGAGCGTGGTCCTCGCCGTGGTGGTGGAAGGTCCAGGGCACGCGACCCTTAAGGATCATCGAGTCGAGGCCCGAATACATCAGACCACCCCAGAAGCCCAGCGGGCCGTTGAACGAAGGGCGCAGGTTGCGCACCTCGTACAGCTCCTTCATTACGTACGTGTCGTCCAGTCGCGTCTTGTAGTCGGCCAGGTCGATCGACTCCTCCGAGCCAGATTCGGCGCGCTTGGCCAGCGCGTCCACCACCGCTTCGGCGGCGACCATGCCGGACTTCATGGCATTGTGCGTGCCCTTGATCTTGGGCACGTTGAGGAATCCGGCAGCACAGCCAACGAGCGCACCGCCGGGGAAGTGCAGCTTGGGAATCGACTGATAGCCGCCCTCATTGAGAGTCCTGGCGCCGTAGGCGAGGCACTCACCGCCCTCGAGGATGTCCTTGAAGAAGGGGTGGTGCTTCATGCGCTGGAATTCGCGGAAGGGGCTGAGGTACGGGTTCTGGTAGTCGAGGCCGACAACGAGGCCGATCGAGACCATGTTGTCCTCCATATGGTACATCCAGCTGCCGCCATACGTGCTCGTGTCGAGCGGCCAGCCCATCGTGTGCGTTACGAGACCGGCCTGGTGCTTCTCGGGCTTGACGCGCCACACCTCCTTGATGCCGAGACCGTAGGTCTGCGGGTCGGCACCTACTTCGTCGCGCAGGCCGAGCTGCTTGATCATCTTCTGCGTCATCGAGCCGTGCGCGCCCTCGGCGAAGAGGGTGATGGGAGCGTGGAACTCCATGCCAGGCTCGAACGAGTCCTTTGGCTTGCGCGACTTGTCGAGGCCGATCTCGTTGGTGATGACACCCTTGATGCCGATCGGCTTTCCGTTGTCGTCCATCTGCCACAAGGGCTGGGCGGCAGCAAAGCCTGGGTAGATCTCGACGCCGGCTGCCTCGGCCTGCTCGCCGAGCCACGAGACGACGCGCGAGAGCGAGACGATGTAGTTGCCCTTGTTGGACATCTGTGGCGGATGCGGCATGGGGAAGGAGCCGGTGGGCGTGAGGAAGCGCATCTGGTCGTGGAGGGCGGGCTGGTTGAGCGGAGCGCCGAGCTCCTTCCAGTCGGGGAAGAGCTCTTCAAGCGCGTTGGTCTGGATCACTGCGCCAGAGAGGATGTGGTTTCCAACCTCTGGGCCCTTTTCGAGAACGACGACGCGGATCTCTTCGCCACGCTGCTCAGCGAGCTGCTTGATCTTGATGGCGGCACTCAGACCAGCGGGGCCTCCACCGACGATGATGACGTCGACCTCGTCCGAGACACGCTCGACCGTCGTCAAGTCGAAAGGCTCTCCATCGCCCTCCTCGACGGGAGTAGCGCGGCGCACGGCCGAGGATGTCGAGAAAGCACGCGCGAGAGAAGAGGCGGCCGTAGCAGCAGGGCTGGCGCGAGTCAGAGTGGACAGGGAGGCCGACGAGCCGGAAGTGGACGCGACGGGGTGGACCGAGCGACTGGCACGGCCAAGGGTGCCATTACGGAGAGCGCTCGCTGCCAGTCGAGCAGGCGAGGCCCGTGTCGCGCGTGCCGCGAACATACTGTGTGCTTTGAGGTATTCGGGAGGGTGATACGTGCGACACGCAATAGGGTCAAGGCTTGAGCGCTTAGGTGTGCCGATGTGTCCTGGATGCGCGAAGGAAGGATGGTTCGCCACCGATCAACCGATGTGCTGATTATGGGTTGGTGTGATGGTTGGGAGGAAGGCAGTAGTGGCAAGACCGAAGCCGGTTAGACAATTGAAGTCAAACGCAGACGTCCGTGTGCGGGGCTGAGCAGTGGCTGTCGGAACGATGCGCTTGCAAATCACAATGCCGATGCGATGATGCCCCAGCCTTTTTGAAAGCTCACAAAAGCGCTTCCTTCGCTGTGACGTGGGATTGCGGGGAGAAAGACGAGGTGCGACCCGGCTCAGGGTGGTGCTTGCCTTCCGGAAGCGGACCTTTCAACAGCAAAGCCGCCAAATCCACTTGCTCTCATTTGGCACTGCGGAAACGCGCGTGTGACTCTTTTTTTTTTCACAAAATTCAGCCTATTTTCCAGTCTCTGGCTCGCTCTTGCGCGCACGCGCCTCGAAATCCACAGCCCGCCAATCGGAACGAGGTTTTCGGTCAGCGCGCGTGCCTCACCCTGATCTTAGCTCAACGTTCCCGATGGCCCGATTCCTGCTCTCTGACCGCGACTCGCCCCAACCGTTGGGAGAGTCTGGCTACACCTCCGTCGCGAAATATCGCCTATCCATCTGATGGTCCTGGAAAGCGTCGGATCAGCAAACAAGCAGTCGCGCACACAAGGTTTAGATATATGGGATACTTGGCTGGACGCCAATTTTTTCGATTAGCAACTCGGTGACAAGCAACAACGAGAAGACGAAAGCAGAGGGATTGCGCAAGGCTTGCTAGAAGCGCTTGCGCTATGAATCGCTCGTGTACGCGAATGGTCCCCAGCAAGGAGAAAACATCGGCGAGCGTATGAAAAGTGATAGGATACAAATACTAAGCCCATAATGCGAGAGAACGAGAAGAGAGAAATAGAGCCATCTAGAGGGAGGGGGAACGAGGCGAACCCGGGAGTGCGCCGATGCGCCCGGGCCCTGTCAAAGGGCCCACGACTGCATCGTGCCTACGACCGAGCTGCCATGTCTATGAGGAAACCGAGCGAGAGGAGACAAGACGGAAAGGATGGATTTACATGCCCTGGCCGTCGATGAAGCCCCAGGTGACGGACTCGATGGTCTCGGGGTTCTCGTAGTTGTTAGCAAGGCGCTTGTAAGCCTCACCAAGGGCGACGTCACCCTCAGCACCGTTCCAGTAGTTGACAACCTGGAGGGAGAGCTCCTTGCCGTTCTGGTTGTTCTTGATCTGGATCCACTTGCCGCAAGCGTCCTGGAGCTTGTCGGCGGCGAGGAGAGCCGAGCTGGAGATGGCGATGGGGAGCGAGGCAGCGTCGAGCTTGACACCGCAGGCGTTGTTCACGTCAGCCCACCACTCGGGGGTCGAGACGACGGTCTTGGAGTTGGACGACGAGGCGGGCTGGGGAGCGTACGACGAGGTCGAGGTGGGGGCAGCGGGCTGGCTGTAGGTGACCGACGAGGGGGTGGGGGTGGCCGAGGGGGTGGAGGCCTTGGTGTAGGTGGCCTGGGGGGTGTAGGTCGACGAGGTGGCCTGGGCCTCCTGCTGCTGCTGCTGCTGCTGCTTGTTGCTGTTCGAGGCGGACGAGCCCGAGCCGAACGACCACGAGATGGGGAAGACACCGGCGTCCATGTTGCCGTTGTTCAGGGCGGAGAAGAGGCCGGTCGACATGTCGAGCGAACCCCAGCTGCAGCCAGGGCAGAGGTCGGCAACCTGAGCGGTCTGGGTGTTGCCGTTCTGGTTGTTGGTGATGGTGACGGTCTGACCGCAGTGAGCACCGCCGGCCCATTCGGGGGCGTTCATGGCGACGATGAAGTCAGAGCCAGAGTTGGTCCAACCACAGGCACCTGTTGAGAGTAAAATAGGATAGAGGGGTGTACGGTCGTGGTCAGCTGCTGTTTCGCAGCGATGGAATCGAATGCAGGCTCTCAAGAGGAATGTACTTACCAAGACCAGCAGCGTAGTAGGTGGCCTGGCCGCTCGAGCGCTTGGCAAGAGGGGCGGCGGCGGCGCCAGCGGCGGCCAGGGCGATAGCAAGAACGTTGGAAGCGATCATGGTGATGGAGGAATAAGGACCTGTGGGAGTAGGTGTAGAGATGGGATGGGAGGGTTGATGGGGGATGAGAAAGTGATGGCTCGATAGGGTCACCTTTTATGGGAGGTTCTGAGGGCGGACCGATTTGCGGCAGTCCATGCTACAGATTCACGCTGTACGAGAGGCGAGCGAACGCGATGTTCCTAGCAATTGCCGAGGCTGGGAGAGGCGGCATGAAGCAGAGAAGCTGTCTCCTGACCGGGGGGCAGGCGTTCTCTACGGCGAACAAAGGGGGCCGAAGAGGCGGATCGACAGTGTCGGACTCATGGATGTCGCTGATCCAAGAAATGCCCGTGACACAGCTGATTTGGCCGAGGGCGGCGGGGTACGAGAGGAAGATCGACCAGCATCGACGGCAGACAGGGGCCCTTGGGAGCGGTCGACCCAGCGCAAGGGAAGGGGCATCGTACCGAAGGGCAGGCAGAGCTGATCAAAGTTTTTTCAGCAGGATGAACCCTAGAAAATGGAGCGAAAAGGAGGGGAGTCCATGCCACAGTGCGACCAGTCACGGCGGCTTGGTAGCGACGAGCAGGGTCCAGGGATCGTGCATATCGAGCTCAGCAGCCAAGGAGGGGAGAAGTTGAAGGTAGCACCCCGAAATTTTGTGAGTCGGCGCCGGCGACGACGACGGAAGGCCTGTTGGCCGCAGAGCACCGAAACAGCGCCGTCGCGGTATCCGACAGGGAGAGCGAACCGGCTCAACAAAAGGGACGCCGCGAGACGGCGGCGAGAGCACAGTAGCGACGGACAAGCAGGCAGCCGCAGTGTCGCGCTGGCCCACCACTGGAACCGGAGCCGCAGCCAGGCAAGACACAACGAGAGCAACACCGGTCTCAGGCAGATGGATGCGGCAGCAGCCCAACTAGGCAGGTTCGACGGCGTTGCTTGACAGACCTCAGTCGGCGCCGCTGAAAATGGGGGTGCACTCAAACGGCATTTCCAAAGTGCCACGCGACTATCGCATGCCAGAAGAAAAAAAAGAGGGGACACCTGGCGCGTCGGCCTGGGCTCGCACTGGTTTCAGCGAAAATTGTTTTGCGTTTTCGGATTTTGTGAAATCGATTCGTGTGAAATTCGCCCTCTGCTTGTCTGCCAGCTGTCTCATTTTTGCAGCGCTTCCAAATTCAATTTTTGAAGATTTTGATGACGCCGCCTTTTTCTGCCTGCCTTGGCTCAACCTTGGGTTTCACGAATTTAATCGGTTGAATTTGCGAAATTGCCGCTTTTTTCATGAAAAGCGGCTCTGCCAGCGCCGGAGCGCCCCTATAATTCCTGTGGCCTCGCGATCTCGTTACTCGGCAGCGTGGCAATCCGAAGGATCGACCGATGCTGCCTCGCTTAGGCCTCCTAGCGGCGATCTCCGCGAAGCTTTTTTTGGCCCTTAGCCAGCAGTGCCGTTCATGCGCACGAAGAAGCCACCTTCAAGCCACGCATGGCCTGCCTCACGAGAGCGAGTCTTGGTGGAAAAACAAGATCGACCGGAGATCCTCACTAACCCGTGCTCACCAGTGTCACGACGAGCTAAAATCAAGGGTGGCTCGGCGAGCTTTTGTTCGTTGGGCTCGGTGAACGCTCGGCCCCACCGACGATTGACCCCTGTCCTTGGGCACGACAATGGCTCTTCAGCCAACGATGCTTCCACCCCCGCTTTAGCCAGCACGGTCGCAAGATTGGATCAAGTCTGTATTTTCGGCACACATTGGCAGCCACGGCCGGCGCAGCAGCGGCATGCAAAGAGGAAACCCCAGCTTGGGCGGAAGGTCCAAGCGTGGGAGCGTGACTGGACTGCGGTATGCAGGCTAGATATCTGATCGAGCCGCCCGCAATATGCAGGCGCAAGGAGAGCGTTGTGCGTCCGACTGGGCGCAAGGAGCGGACGCAGCGCCATCCGTCCAAGATCGCAAATTCGAGCGATTTTTTTTTCTGAATTCGGCCACGGCAGACGGCGCAGGTTTTCGGCGCAGCTTCGTGTTCCTGTTCTTCTTGGCTGCAGCCCACGCAGGAACGAGGGTCATCCTGTCAGTTGGGACTGTAACCAACGACTGCGGCACCGGGTTTTGCATCGGTGGACAGGCTTCGTCACATAGTGCCCCTGCTGCCCCTGCTGCCCCTGCTGCCCCTGAGTTGACACCATCGCGTCCCACGACCCCTACATGGACCCGACATTTCAGTTGGCCGCCCGACCCTGTCGATCGCACGGCTTGGCTCATCATGCTTGTGACGTGCAAGACCCCTGACCTCGATCAAGTCGCCCTTGCTCTAAGATCACACCGCCATTTGCGTACGGCCACTCCCGGCTGTGAGAAGTTCAATGAGCCTGTTGACAGCGTCACCACGTCAACGAACACTTTGCTGTGTCGGAACGAGGATGTGCGATTTCGGGCTGCAAATGGGCCTTTGCGGGCCAACCCTTTGTGCGCGGCTGTCCTCAAAATGCTGCGGCGAATATTGCTATGTTCCCACACTCGAGTCGATCTGATTGCGGCCGGTGACCATTGGAAGGAAGGCCAAAACAAGTCCCCTCTTTCGTGCCGTTGCGCCGGCGCGTTGCCTTCCGCATGCCGTACGCACCCGGCACGTGCTGGACGGCACTTCCCCGCGGCCGCTCAACGTACAACATCTGAAACCACTGGGGCTCAGGGTTTGGCGTGTGTCAACGTCACGAGCTCGGTCTTCTAGGATCCCATCGCTGCTCTGTCGTGCTTCGGTGATACCGGTACCACCCGCCTTTCACAGCAACGCCACTGTTGTTTCGTCAAAAGTTTCCATCTGGCTTGGCGTCATCAACGCCGAGCACAGCCAGCGGGTGAATATCTGATACATGAACGACGCTCGATGTGAAAAGGGCATCGATTTCGTGGCTGAGGCAGCGGCGACTCTGTGAAATCGTGGCTTGGACGATCGACTCGGAGGAATGGAGGCAGGAAAGCCGCACGCTGCCGCCTTAGCGTCGCCGACCCGGAGGCCGGTCAGGTACGGCTGAGCCGCCTCGTGCGCTTCACATTTCCAAGCGAGCCAATGCAAACAAGCTTAAATCGGTATTTCAAGATTTTCGGGGTGCGTCTGTTTGAACTGCTTGCAGATGGCATTTGTAGTGCCGACACCACTTTGAATACGTTACAGTCGAGCCGTTCCCCTAGGTCGGATGGCATGCTCGCGTTCGTTGACATCTGGTCGCAGCTCGCTTGATCGGAGTATGCTAATCAAAGATCGTGTTAGTATTTGGGCTCATGGCGAGCCGAGGGGGGTCAAGTGGATCGAGATAGCTCGGCTTGGTGGATATTGACCTCGGTTGAGTCGAATGAGATCAGTATGCTCTCCCAGTGGTAGAGCTACATCGCCAAAGCGCCTTCATAGATTGGCTTGGGGCTCTGGATTCATCTTCGCAAGCAAATGAGAAGGCAATGCATTGGCTTCTAGCGGGAAGAACGCGGGTGTGCTGCATGCAGCGAAGGGCTTCTCGGCCGGATGAGATGTGGCATCGATTGAATCCAAGCCGACGGGGCTGTGGGTGGCATTCTGTCTCTTGTCTAGGGCAGATCGCCATTGTGTGCGGGAGAGCGGAATGTTTGTGCTTTTCTTCTTGAGACAGAGGCAATGCGACGGCCTGTCTCAGTTGGGTGTGACAAACACGAATCGGCTGTACGCGAAGCGGACGCGACCAGTTGAAAGCGCGCGCGCGCTCCTCGTTCACAAAGCGAGCGGACGAAACGGTTCCGACCGACCAGCGTTAGCGTTTCGGTCCCTCGTGGCGACTGCACGCACGCGGCTGATCTCGCTTGCCTGAATCGCCGGACAGGGGCGAAGCACAACGAGGGTACGAGCTGAGCATGAAATTCCAGGGGACACTGGGCTCTTGATCGGCTGCAATTGAGCCGCTGTGACCGCTTGCTGACTAGCAGCAGCACCAGCCGCGTGGAACCCGGCTTGATCGGCGACCTTGATTGTCGCATTTTGCAACTCAGCCCCGCTCTCTTTTTCTTCAGCCCTACCAGAAGAAATCGCTGGGGTCGCCCGACCATTGCGGCGCCAGAAAAATGGCAAGGCTTTTTGAATTTGCCGAAGCCTCAAGCCATTGTTCCTGTACTGAGCCGTGATTCGGAATCCGGTCCGACAAGGCCGCAGGAGGGTGAAACGAGGGCCCTCGTTGACAGCTGCGGCTGCCCATCGATCCAATCTAATCGCCCCCGACCAGCGCCCGCCTCGTGTGTCACCACGCCAGATGCACCGAAACGGAAGGTGGCTTCCCCGATTCTTCTCACGCTCTCCTTTATCTGAGCCCATCGAAGCACCCGTCGCATAGGTACAGACTCAGACCGTGATCTCCGATTCATTTGCCCTGCCCATTGATGTGATGGCGCAGAAGACCGGCATCCATGCTGCATCGGGTGAACGCTCGCGGCTTGACCGATCAGTAGAGTGAACACACCCCGCATTCTTCATTTGCCCGTTCGCTGCCAAGTGACGCCCAACACAACATCTATCTCGATCAGGCCGTCAAGATGGCGGCAAGATCGGACGTACCTCGGCAGAGCTGTTGCTTCGGCGCTTCGAGCGGCAGCGAATCAAAACACGTTCGACGAGGTGCTGCCGATGAGACCGACTCAGCGTGAAAGAATGGCAGACTGAGCGTCGACGAGCCGGCTGCGCAGTGTGCCGAGTCGCTCACACTCTATTGAGCCTTTGCAAAAGCGGCTTGAGAAGAGCAGACGAGTCTTGCCTGGCCTCGATTCTTGCTCGTCAAGCAGGTAAAGGCAGCCGCCAACGCGGCGGAGGTGTTTCTTTCGGCCCCACAAAACCGCGCGCAATCTGATCTCCCAACTTTCGCTTGAGCCGCTTCGTCGGCTCGTCGGCCATCGTTGGCTCGCTCTGCTGCGATGGTCGGCGGGCCAAGATGGTGAGCGATGAAGGCTTGCCGAGAAAGGCAGACAAATGCATGGAATCGAGGGACAGTCCCTGGTCTGCTAGCAAGCTATGCGGCTTTTGAAGAGCCGTACCTCGCTTCGACAGCGCCGTCGGGAGCGCTAGCTTTGGAGGCCTTCAAATTGTGCCACTCACTCAACACATGGCGGGAAGCTGCAGAAGATTGACCGTTGGGCTGTCCCGAAAGCAGGAACGCCTCCAACCGGTCGCGTGCAGCGGCAGCAAAGTGGCTTCCCGGGAGCTTGTGCAGCCCAGCCATCGTTTCCAGGGTGCTCATCTGTGGGAAAAGCTGCCTCCCTTTCTTCTCAAAATTTTACCACCGCAGCATCGCACCTTTTCGCACGAGAATATTGTCGGCCAAAGCGAGGAAAACTAACAGGGGCCCGTGAGAAGGGTCCTGGCAGATCAGGATCGACATCATGCATCAGCCGATCGAACGCCCCCAGCTCTTCCCACGCCCTACCTGTCAGCCTTTCGCTCAATCCGCTGACATGGCCTTGGCGAGCTTTGTTGGACATGACGATCGACATCGGTCTCAGCGCAAAACACACTCCCACGCACCTCAAATCTGTTCCGACATCCCTGTCAGCAGCGCGGAACCGCAGATCGCCCGCTTCGCGATCGTCGCCTTCGGTAACCATGCTTTCTCGCTTGCATCCTCTCACTAGCCTTGCACATGCGGGACAAGGATCGACCAGAATCTCGCGTATCAAAGCATCTCATGTGACAAGGGTCGATGCATGCAGTGTCGCGATCCATGCTGTGTGCATGAGAAAGATGATCGAGGGCGATCATGGTGCAAGGATGTTCAATCGACGTTCTGACAGCTGCGGCACGATCAGCGACCATGGCCGGCGACAACAAGCCTCCTCTGAATGCGCAGGATCTCCCTGCACAGCTCGTCGTGGCTCTTCTTGAGCGTCTTTGCGTCCTCGAACTTGCGCGCCTTGGCAGCACTCTCGACATAGTCTGCCACGAGCTGCTCCTGCTCCAACAACACCTTGAGTTGCTCGCGCAGCTCAGCCGGATCCGCGTTTGGCGATGCATCGTCGCCAGCCGAACCATCATCGTCCTGCAGCTGGCCGTCCAGTTCCGCCTGCGCCCCGGCGCGCAGTGCGCCCGGCCCACTGCCTCCGCCGAACAACGATCGGAAGGATGCCATCGAGCTCACGGATGCCTTGTTGGCATGCTGCGACCGTCGCGGCGCCAGGCGCGGCGATGCTGGCTGCGGCGAGCCCGGAGTGCTCCCGGCCGAGTCGGAGCCCGCATCGCTGCTGTTGTTGTTCTTCTTGCTGCCCGGTTTGGGCAGGCTCTGCAGAGGAAGCATGTTCTGCTGCAGGAACAGGTTGGCGCGTGTAAAGATGGCCTGCTGGATCCTTTCCTGCGCTGCATCGCCTCCAGCTGCGCTGCCTGCTGCACCGGTTGAGTCGCCGACCGGCAGCGCCCGGATGCGCTTGGCGAGCTCGTCGTACGTGGCAAAGTTGGCCAGAAGCTGCTTGCGCGCCTGCACGGCATCGCGCTGCAGCTCAATGTTGGCGCGGATACTCGAGCCCAGGGCGGCGGTCTGGTCCTGCTTCTGCAGGCCGAGCACCATCTCCTGGAACTCTGGCAGCGACTGCTCGATCTCCTTCTGCACGCGCATCAGCGCTTCGTACAGCTTGAGGAAGACGGGCAGCGGCTCGTCGTCCATCATGTACTGTCTTTTGCGAACGATGGTCTTGCAATCGCGGCAGATCCGAACGCCTTTGGACTGCGCCGCGTTGGGAGCACCCTTGGAGGGAGCGGCAGCCCCTTCCTTGACGTCTTCGATGCGACCGGTGATCGGATCGGCAATGACGTTGCCAGAGCACTTGGCCTCCAGGCTTGCGCGCTCTTCGGCGGTGAGGATCTTGCCGGTGCTTGCGCCCATCTGCTCTGCCCACGCGAGCCGAGTGAGGTGCGGCGAGGCACACACGACTCGGCCACAGAGCCGACAGTGATGCTTGCGGACGGTGAAGCTGAAAGCGGTTGAGCAGATGGGACAAGTCTTGACCTCTGCATCGTCCTGCCAGTTAACGATGCTCTGTTCGGCCTGACGGATGGCCGGGTCCTCTCCGCGCCCACGCGCGCGGAAGGAAGTCCACAGGTCGGAACCACCCTTTCGGATGACACTGCCAGGGTCGCGCTTGAGCTCGTCCAGATCCAGGTCGATGAGCGATGATCCGAGCGACTTTTTCGAGGGGCTCACGGCGGCTTTCTCGGTGCCGTTGAGAGGGGCAAAGTGGATGGCGATGAGCTTGGCCAGCCGGCGATCCATGCGCTGTTCCTCCATCTCTCCCTCACCGCGCCCTTTGCGTCTGAGCTCGGCGAACTCGGCGGTGCGGACGCGCACAACTCCTTTGGGCTGGAAGCCAGATCGATACGCTGTCCTCCTACCACCGGCCTCCGCCAAGCCTCCAGGAGAAGATGCAGATGCCGGGTTCGTACCTGCTGCTTGTGCGAGGGCGACACCTTGTGGGACTGGGATAGGACCGAGCCGGGACTGAGCTGCAAGCAGCGCGGCATATGAGTTGACGTGGGAGGGAATCGAACTCCCTGACGCGCCGATGATGGGTGTGGAAGAGCGGCTGCCATGAGGACTGGCGACGGCCGACGATGCTCGGCTGGATCCGGGCTTGCTGGAAGAGGCGCTGGTACTGATAGGAGTGACACCGTTGGCAGGTCTGGCACTAGAGCTCCCGTTCTGATCGGAGAGTTGGATACTCGACGTGGACGTAGAAGGCAGGCTGCGATAAGCCTGCTCTGCGGTGTCAGCGTTGTTGGTCGATTTTACACCGCCATTCTTGGCAGACGCGGGCTCTTCCCGCTGACTGCGACTTTGCGGAGCGGCCGGGGTGTGCGAATGAGCCGTCGACGGGCTCAAGCCTTGCGTCCGAAGCTTCGAAGGCGATCCATTTTCGCTGCGAGTCTGGGAGATTGCAGGTTGAGTGGGCCGCGCACCAAGCTTGGAGGCGACCCGAAGTGGCGGAGGCGGTGCGTCAAGATCACGATGCGGACGTACCAGCCCGACCTCGCGGGCCAGTGGTGATGTGACGCCTGGCCGACGAAACGAGGAAGACGTGCGAGTCGACGTAGCAGGAGAAGGGCGCTGATGCGCTGCGGTGTTGGAGGAGTCGCGAGCTGGCGTCGAGCCGAAGTGCGATGGTGTTTCTGTGGCGGCCTTACTTGTTGTTGCAACTAGGTCGGTCGAGAGACGTTTGCGCGCCGCATCGGTCGCCATCGCCGAAGCGGCATCTTGCGAGGCGCTCGAGCCATTCCTCTGGTGAGGCTTCCGCTGATATGGGACGTAGGATAGGCGCTTCGATGATGACGCCTGTGCGGAGGAGCCAGCCTCGTCGTTGGTCGACATTCTGCCTTGTCCGGTGGGGTTTCAAGCGCTGACCCGGATTCTCCAGATCCGCCTCGAGCTTGCTGAATATGTCTCCAGATGATTGGTGGACGTTGAAAGCAATACTTCTGGCTTCTTTGGCGGTCACCCGAAGGTCGTCAGAGGAACCTGGGGATGAACGTTGTTCGGCTATGGATCAGTTCGCGTAGCTCGCATCGTCCGGTGAAGATCAGGCTGCTGCTGTCTGATCGATGTGGCCGTGTTGCAGCGCAATTGCGTTCAGCTGATCTCCCCCGGTCTTCGGAGGCATGCGAATGGTGGGGTCGGGGAGATGCTGATCGCAGATGTGTGACTGCCGCTGCCGATAGAGGTTGGTGTTGGAGATGCGTGCTGCGCACGACGTGCTGCCGAGAGCGCCGCACTGACCCTTGCCCGCCCATGTGGAGTGTAGGTCCGCCGCCCTGAAATTGTTCTGGCTGGAGCCCCTGTTGAAATGGCTATTTTGACTGCAGCTGTGCCGGCATCATGACGGCAGAGCTGGAAAATGGCCGCTCGTTGACTGACGTTTCAGGCCGCGGAAATCTGGTTGCAGGTGAGTGTGATTTTTGTGTTTTGGAGCGGCGTGAGTGCAGCAGCAGCATCTGCCTGCGAGACACCTTGCGTTGGTGGGCTTCGACACAGGAGCCAGCGCAGTTGGTCGGGCCCACCTGGTCACGGCGACATCCATCGAGCGACATCATCATCATCACGACCACGTCCTCCTTGCGCTCTTCTCATCAGGCCGAGAACACGGCGGGATGCTTTAGAGCATCACTCTGCGCGGCCGTTCCGACCAGACAGCACGGCGCTTCACCGCACGAAAGTCAGCTCCGCAGTCTCGTTCGGCTCGTCCGAGGCATGCTCTTCGCCCAGCATGGCAGCTCAGTCACCTCGTCTGCGTGAGCAGTCGGATGCTCCGCAAGCAGGCCCATCGTCACTGTCGCATCCTAATCACGTCAGCGCATCTCCATCCCCACATGCAGACGCCAACCAGCCTCCGTTGCGCGCTCGGCTGCAGGCGCTCCTACACCATGCCGATTCTCACACGGGCTCGAGTCCAGCACTCTCGCCGTCATCCGACACGCCGAGTCATCACCACAGCCAGCTAGATCCACAGTCAAGCGCCACTTCACTCACCAGCGCCGATCAGCCTCTCTCATCCCCGACGGCTGGCCCTTCCGAACCCAGACGCAAACGGCCAAGGGGTGCTGTGAGTGTGCTGCCTCGGCTTCCCAGACCATCGTCAGCCGCGTCAATACCGTCGAGAGCTACTTCGCCTCAGCCGAAACCCATGTTGCTGCCTCGCTCCATCACCGCCTCAAATCTCGACGACCGCAGCACCCGCAACCTAGCTCCCGAGCTTCGATCGGACCGCCCACCGCGGTCCTCGAGCCTCGACCCCTCCCACCTGCCCGCAGACTTACATGCCGCATCCTCAGCAGCAGAGTCCACAGAGACCAAGCCGACGCTGCAGCCGTCGGAGCAAGCCGAGATACGCCAGCGCCCTTCCATCAAGGTGCGCATCATCACATGGAACATGCATGATTCCGTGCCCAAGGGCGATCTCGAGGTCCTCTTAGGCAAAGCTGGCCAGTACGTAGCTCCTCAGCACGGATGGGACGTCAGCTATGATAGTGCAGACGAAGAGGACAAAGACGATGCCGACGACGACGGCTCTCAGCGTGAGCAGACGCGTAAGGGTGCACATGTCGTGGGCCAGGAGCACATCCCCAGAGCCGACCGCATCCCACCTCTGCCACACGATGACGCGCATCCTTACCATGTCCTCGTCATTGCTGGTCAAGAGTGCCCATGGGGAGATGGAAAGCGACTTGCGACCAGCGTCGGTATGGCCGGAGAGCTTGGCGACTTTGGCAAACAGAAGAATCGCGCCGCCAAAGACAAATGCAAGGATAGCCACAAGGACAAATCAAAGCCCTTCAAGCCAAAAGAAAAGCAGAGGTCCGGAGACAGCGATGGCGTTCCGAATGTTGCAGATGCTTCAAACACAGCACCCTCCGAGGTCGACGGGTCGATGGCCGCGTCCAACAGCAAGGATGGCCCTGACGGTCCAAGCGACGAATCGGGTTTCCCGTTCCTTTCTACCTCCATGTCGTTAGCGCTTCCCGGCCATCCACTCGCTTCGCCAATGATCGGTGGCGCTTCCGCGTTTGCTTTCAGCCCAAATTCGGAATCGCAGAACGACGACAAGCTGGCTGCTTGGCCCAACTTCGGCGGCAAAGGATGGAGCGATCTTTGCGAGGATTGGCTCTGCCGCAACCAAGTTGCCAAGAAAGACAAGGAAGGCAAGGACGCCAGGGACAAGTCCTTCATCAGCGGCGCTCGCCTTGCCCGTGCACTCTCCCAATCCGCTTCCAAAAAGGAACTTGCCGTCTCCCGCGAGAATCTGGCAGATCAGCCGTTGGGCAAGCCGATGCCATCCTTCTCTGCTGCTGTCACACCCGAGCTTTCGCGTGCAGCCAGTCCGGTCG
Source organism: Moesziomyces parantarcticus (assembly GCA_023212605.1). Taxonomy (NCBI): domain Eukaryota; kingdom Fungi; phylum Basidiomycota; class Ustilaginomycetes; order Ustilaginales; family Ustilaginaceae; genus Moesziomyces; species Moesziomyces parantarcticus. The sequence goes on along the minus strand of JALCCF010000001.1, from coordinate 303,872 downwards.
GTCTGCAATTCAGCGCCAGTGCCCCAGGCACCCCCAATCAGAGCACCTTCGAGGGCTTCAATGCGTGTGGCGATGCGCAAAGCCAAGCAAACCCAGATGCGGCTGCCAACACGGCGAATGCCGACAAGCGCAGGCGTCTTGTACCCAAGCTAAACCTCAATCCCGTCGATCTCGTCAAGAAGTCTGCCTCTTCCGGACGGTCGAGCCCCGCGACCTTCACCGACGCCGAGTGCGTCTCGTCGCCGGTGCTGCTTTCGCCTACTGCGTTGCAGCGCACACCCGGTCATGCTCTAGCTCACCCTCCGGAGTCATCCAGCAAGGCAGTCGCCAACAACCTGAGCGCCATTCCGGCCTCTACGAGCTCGGGTGGTCTGCTCGCTGTCCCCTGTACTCCAACGATGAGCCGCATGGGTTCTTCTCACAGCCTCTCGAAGCTGGCTCAGGCAGCGGCCGACCCAGTCTCCCGCACCGCTTCTCCAGCGGACAATGGTGTGCTCGTCGAGCCCCCGACACCGTCTCGTTCGCCTTCGCCATGCCCTGCCGATCCAGAGGCCCTTCGGGACGGCCTCGTTTCTCGCCACACCCCGTCGCCCGCCCCATCATCACTGGCAAGCCACGCCGCGGAATCCGGTCAGAATCAGAGGGCACCTGAGAAAGGCTTTGCAGACACGATGCCAAAGGCATTGGGACCCTACGAGCTCGTCATCAAGGAGCGAATGATGGGATGCTACATGGCTGTGTATGTATGGCGCGGCTGCAAGGATCGCGTGCGAGGCGCATCTCGCTCTCACGTCAAGTCCGGTCTGCTCGCCGGTCGCGTCGGCAACAAGGGTGGCGTGGGCATCTCGCTCAAACTCGGCACCACTCGACTGCTCTTCGTCAACGCTCATCTTGCTGCACACGAGGACAAGGTGGCGCTTCGCCTCGCCAACGTCGCCAAAATCAAGGCTGCTCTCAAGGTCGACTCGTTCTTGCCGCCAACCGATCCTCGATCTCGGCTCGAAGATATTACCGAGCAGTTCGACCACACCTTTTGGTTCGGCGATCTCAATTTCCGCATCGACATCTCGCGTCAGCATGCCGACTGGCTCATGATGAACAAGAAGTACGATCAAGCGCTCGCCTTCGATCAGCTTGGCAAGGTTCTCAAGGATGGAGACGCTTTCAGAGGCTTCAAGGAGGCTTCCATCAACTTCCCACCAACGTACAAATATGATGTCCTCAAAACGCTCAAGATGAAGCGCAACAAGACGCTCACGTCAATCCGGAGCGGCGTTGACATACCCGGCGCTGGCAACCTGGCTAGCACGACCAAACCTGTGGGCTTGGACCTGGCCGGAACGCCGATTGGCGAGGTGATTCCTGAAGAGGGCGCTATCGGCTCAGAAGCACCTGGTAGACTTGGAGGCGATAACCCTGACGATGCCAGCTTTTCTTGCATCGCATCAGGCGAGGTTGACCCCTGCTCATCGTACGACGAATCGGCCCGCACAATCCCCATCGCCAGCAGAAGCGGCCGCGTTGAGGGTGCCATGGAAACGGTCGATTTGCAGGATCCGGACCGTTCGGACGAGGACCGGTTTTCCATCGCCTCGTCCTCAGCATTTGGTTCGGTCGCCTCTTCCTCTGGCTTTGCTCGTGCCTTCAAACAAGAAGAGGCCCGTCTGTCAGAAAACATCGACCCGGCACAGGTACGCGAGCGCGAGCTCGAGCTCGAGCAGCAGAGACAGTTGGCAGAGAACACAAATGCAGCGCAAGGACCTCGCTTCTTTTCGCAAGGTGCTGCGATCAAGGCCAAGTTCAAGATCATGGACCTGGTCCGGAATGCCGCCAACTCGAATCTGAAGGACAAGCTCGGCGGTGCCATGTCTGCAGACGGGCAGCCTGGGAGCAAGAAGAAGTGGCTCAACGTCCTCACCGAATCGCCTAGGAAGAGCGCCATGCCTGCCTCGTTCTCGAGTGACAACGCCTCGATCGTCGACTCGGTCACGTCGATGCCCTCGCCCTCCACCGAATACTCTGCCTCCTTCACTGATCACAACGATCTGCATCGTGGAGGAGCAAGGAGAGGCAGCCTCCTCTCGAGTGATGGTCAACTCAGCAGTGTCGGTCATGGCGAGGTCGCCGTCCCCCGCAGAGGGTCGAGTAGCGATGTGCAGACTCCCTCCAGCGAGCACTCTGTGGTGATCACGGGTGCAGTGCCGCGTCGATCTTCGTCGCAAGCAGCACGCGCATCGGCGCAGGCTCTGGCGAAAGCGCAGCGGGAGGCCAAGTACCCGCATCTGACGGGCGCCACCGCCGAGCAGATCGACTTTTTGGAGGCGCAGCCGTACGACACGAGTTCCAAGCAGCGAGTGCCTTCGTGGTGCGACCGAGTCCTGTTCCGATCCACCGTGCCAGTGGACGACGAGGATGCGGACGAGAGCGGCGACGGGAGCCCCAAAACGGACGCGCACGAGGCCAGGCTCGGCTCAAGGGTGGGCAGTGCGCTGTCGAACGCGCTCATCACACCGTTGCGCCAGGCGGCCGAGCGGCGCCAGCAGCTGCACGCACAGAGGAGCATGTCGAGCGGCCTGATCGCCGCGGTCGCCGGCAGCACCACCATCGCGTTTGCGCAGGATCACAAGGTGCCTGCCGAGGCGAGCCTCGTAGACCCAGCGGCCAGAAAAGCGAGTATGGCGCGGCGGGATCGGTCCAACTCGGTCAAGGAAGCTGTGGAGCCACTCGAGTCAAGTCCGCGCGCCGAGACGCGGACGCTGGCAGGCGTCGAGCGCACGCGGCCCCCGCATCTGCTGCAGCGCTTCTTGCACCCCGGACGACGCCGGAATCAGGCCAAGGCGCTCAGTCCGAGTCTGACGCTGTCGGAGCTAGCACACGAGCCGGGCGCCGACGCGAGCTGGGCGGCCAAGAACAGCAGCGCGGAGCTGCTGCCGACGTCGGCGAGTCTGGGGCTCGGGCTCGGCGCTGGTCTCGGGCTGGCGGGGCTCGAGCATAAGGCGCTGAGCTCGGTCGACCTGCCGAGCCAGGTCGAGGAGCGCGACCGGCGGTTCGGGGGCGCGCCCAAGCGCGTCGCTTCGCCCGCACTTGCGCCAGGCGAGTTACAGGCGCGTGTCATCATCCCGCCACGCCATTCGTCGTCGGCGGCGTCGTCGCCCGTAGTGAACGCGACCGCGATCCAGCCGCCCGTGCGCTCGACCTCGGCCACGCACATGGGCGCCGATACCTCGGCCGACGCCAGCCGCGGTGGATGGATGGACAGCCTCTCGTCGCACCTCCCGGCGTTCCTCGCACCCGCATTCTCCGCGCTCCGCGCACACCGCCACGGGAGCACGGCGAGCATTGATGCGACGCGCGCCCACGCTGGCGACGCGGCGGCTGCGGCGGAACAAGACCTCGTAGGCCCGCGCCGCGGCACCATCGAGTGTCTGCTGTACAAGGCGCTCGACGACCGCGAGATGCGCGTGCTCGAAGGCAGGTCCGACCATCGCCCCGTCATCTTTGTTGGTGCCATCGGCATCTGAACGTGCGCCGTTGAATCACACTCTCTTGCCGCCCATGTCTGTACCGTCCTGGAGTGTGATAGAAATTGCATCGGAAGTGAGATGCGTGACGAAATCTTGACGGTCGTGTGACCATTCCAGAAGGCCGACATACACAGCTTTTGGCGCAATCATAGCTGTGACCACTCTCGCACACTGTGACACTGTGATCGCGGTCTGCAATGCGCAACATCTCCTTGGCCACCACCCAGATCGGAAACTTCAGTTCAACTCCGCATGCGCACGAAAAGACAGATGAAAAGATGAGATTTACATGCGGATCAAGGAGGAGATGTGGAAGAATCGAGCTAGTTAATGACGCTCTAAAATTTTGATGGGATGATGGAGAAGTGGATGAGTTTGGGGTTTTAGGCGGCGAGGGAGGGTTTTGTGTTGGACGCGCCCCAGGCGCCGGCGGGCTTTGCGGGTGCAGCCGCGGCAGGGCCTCGACCAGCGGTGCGGTTGGCTGCAAAGGCGCCGGGCTTACCTGCTGCACCAGCCCATCCGGATTTCTGACCCCTCCTGTCGCCCTTGCCATCCGCACCGGCTGCCGCTGCCGCTGCAGCCGCAGCCGCGGCCTCGTCGCGAACCTCCTTGGAAACAATAGGCAGAGGCTTGGACTGGATGTTGCCGAGCACGTCGTGCATGCGCGTACCGTTGCGCAGGAACCAGTCTCCGTACCTACGACCCACGCGGCTCTCGGCAATGTGCACCATGTTGGTGTCAATGACAAAGTCGAGGTCCGACGTGTTGACCACCTCGCCCTCGAGCAGCGAACCGCTCGACCACTTGAGCGAGCGCGTCGAGTTCTTCATGACCATCATCATCTCGACAAGCTCCTCCTCGTCAATCTCGAGGAACGACGCGAGCTTGTCGGTGCCCAGCGTGGTGTAGAGACGCAGGAATGAACGCACATTGGCGTTAGACAGCTGCGTCTTGACGTCAGACAGGAACACGCGCAGCTGGTGCTGCGTCGGGTCCGGGAACACCGTCTTGTCCTTGTACTCGGCCAGAGCCTCCTCGTCGTGGTAGGGCGGCGCATTGCCCGTGATGAACTTGGGGCAGGCGTAGAGGAAGAGCTCCTCGAACGCCGCAACGCCCTCGTCGCCGCCCTTGGTCATCTTGTTGAACTGGTCGCCGTACTTTTCGCGCATCTGCGTCTGGATGTTCTCGTCGAGACGCGTGGGGCTGAGCGCGCACGCCATGGTGAGCAGCGCATACATGCGGTCGGCGGTCTTGTTGATCTGGTCGTACTGGTACGAGCGCGTGTGGTACTGTCGCAAGCGCATGATGAAGACGAGGATGTGCGTGAAGCTCTTGATGCAGTCCGGGTATCTGCGCAGCATGAGGTAGGCGAAGCCGACGTAGTAGTATGCGGTGACGTGGCACGCCGTCACGCGGTTGATGAGGCCCGACTTCTTGTTGAGCTCAATGTGGTCGAGCATCTTGAGCGCCAGCGTGTAGTCGCCGAGCAGCACGTGGACGCGCAGCAGACCGATGATGGAAAAGTAGCCGAGCATGCGGTAGAGGGGCTTGGAGCCGAACTCGCCGGCCACCTCGTCCGGGTCCTCGCCCTTGCTGGCGGCGACGAGCTGCTCGGTGATCCTCGACTTTTGGATGAGCGAGTAGAGCACGTTGAGCACCGAGTAGCTGCTCCAGACGCCGCCGTCCTGGAGCAGGGCGATCTCGTCGTCGGTCTTGTTGGAGGCGCGGTTCCTCCACTGCGAGAAGCTCTGGAACTGGTAGATGAACTCGTCGATGATGTCCCACAGCCACTGTGCGGGGAGCTCGAGCTGGACGGGGCCGTCGCTGTTGAGCACAAAGTTGAAAAAGTCGCAGTAGTTGTCATACGAGTGGAAGCGGTCCTCGCCGTCGGGGCTGAGGCGCGAGTAGACGTGGCGGTACCAGAGCTCGCGGTAGAGGGTGAGGAACTTCTGGTCGTCGTTGACGAGCGGGGCGATGGTCTCTGCCTCGGGCCACTCGGAGCGCGCGTAGAACTTGTCGGTGAGTCGGTTCCACGTGCCCTCGTAGGCGTTGCTGATGTCCTGCACGTTGTTGTTCTGCACGGCCTGGTTGAAGAGAACAATGTACTTTCGGATCTGGTCGGGCACGGCGGCGAGCGCGGCAGCCTGCGCCTGCTGCTGAGCCTGGGCGTGGGCGGCGGCAAGAGCGGCAGCCTGGGCCTCGTCGACTTCGGCACCGGCCTCGCCGGCGAAAGCGCCAGACGAGTAGTCGCCGACGACGAGGTCTACATCATCGCCGAGTTCCTCCTCATCGCCAAGCTCCTCCTCTCCGCCGAAAAACTGACGCTGCTGCTGCTGGTGCTGTTGCTGCTGCGGGTTGAAAGCAGCGCCGGTGGACTGGCCCTGCTGGGATGGGTCGGCAACCATGATGGGTGTGTGTATCTGCTGGTCGACGCAGTGCTCCTTTTGCGATTCCAAAGGGAGCTTTGCTTCGTGAACGAGATGGTCGTGGGTGATAGAAGGCAGCCTGGCAGAAGAGGAGCGCTGCATGTGCGCCAGTCTGCAACACCACGCGCCGTGGCTTGCAAGCCAGAGAAGCGCTGGGCTCAGCTGGCAGGCTGGCTGGCCCACTCTAGGAAGCCACTTTTCTTCTTCCTGCCGCGTTCTTCCAGGGCAGGGCGCGTTGAGAAAATGCAATTTTCTCAAAAGGCCCACTTTCAAGCCATTTTTTCAAATCGCAGACGCGGACCAATAGAAAATTGGCCACGCTTGAATTAGAGCCCTGAAGCAGAGCTTGGACGGTTCTCGTCCGGAAAGCCAGGGCGAGCCCAGCCTTACGCAGCTCCTTCGTGCACGCGAAAGCCGGACGACCGCTGCCTGTGAGCATCTTCTCAATCATGACGTTTGGCGACACACGTTCGACGTTCGACCCTTTTTGATGGCTCATGATGGCTGCATTTCCTGAGTCTTCCGAGCGTACAAGTGCGCATTACTGGTATCCTCTGCCGTCAAAAAAGTTGTTCGCGGGCTGTTGCTGTTGGTGCTGTTGGTGTTGCTGTTGATGATGCGCAGGTGCGCCGGGCTGGTGCATGCGTACACTGCCGCCGTTGACGAGCGGGCTGAGATGCGACTGATGTCGCTGGTCATCCAACAGACCCGAGCTCGACGCACTGAGCCCAGTCTGACCGGGATCCGAGGAGAGATAGTTGGAGTTGTGATGGTGGCTGTGATGTCCATACTGTTGATGATGCGAGAGCGCCTGCTGCGTCGCCGTGTTGGCATAGTTCGACTGGCCGAACAGCGAAGCGCTTGGCGCCGCTGTCTGGCTCGCCCAGGCGTTGTGCGTGTGATCCTGCTGCTGAGCCGCCTGGTGTGCATTGTGGTGCTGTTGGGCCTGCGGCTGGGTCTGCTGGGCATGCTGCATGTGCTGGGTATGCGGCGCGTGGTGTCGTGAGGCTTGCATGGCGTCCGACGAGGCGGTGGAGGCGATTGCGCTCGAGTCGTTGTTGTAGCCGCCCGAGTAGTCTGCCAGCGTTGTGCTCCTACCGCTGTGCGCAGCTTCGAGCCCAGCCGACGAGAGCGAGCCCTGCTGATTCTGCAGAGACGACGCGTTGTTCTCGTCACTGCCTCCGGGTCCGAGCATCGATGCGCGCTGGTTGGGAGCCTGGCGGAAGCGCGTAGGCGTTTCGTCCAGCTCGGCCTGATCCGCCTTGCGTCGATTGGCCGCCTTGGTATTCTTGTTGGCGGCGGCTCCATTGCCTGCGGCTCCGCCCGTCGCCTTGCGAAGCGACGAGATGCTCATGTCGCCGCCGCGCAGGCTGCGGTCTGCATCGGCCAGGGCGGAAGAGGAGCTGCTGGCGCTGAGTCCAAGCATGCTCGTGCTCCTGTCCATGGTGCGCGGGGTGCTCTCGTTGGGTACGTGACTTGCACGCGCCTCCTTTTTGCGATGAAGGTTGGCTTCGTCGATGGCATTGTCGATGATCTGCTGCAGCAATTGCCTGGATTTCCAGTGGTCCTCGCAGTCGCCCAGCTCGGGATGGTCGTGCTCGAGTCGGTTGACGGTGGCCTTGACTCGATCCTCGGGCTGTTTGGCAAGGCGCACTTCTTGGAGGAGCCAATCTTGGTAGAGCTTGCGACCGGTCTTGCGCACGCTGAGATACTGTTCGGGCCGGATCTCGAGGAATTCCTTGAGCGGCAGACGGCCGAGCGTGGCCATGGACCTCTTGGTCTGGTCGCGGTGGGCGCGTCGTGCGGCCTGCATGGTGCGATACTTGATGGGACGCGACTGATAGCCGGGCGGAGGGTGCCATGTGCGGTTGAGCCAAGCTTTCCAGTCGCCGAGCGAGGTGTCGGCGGCGTTTGCTTTGCGTGCGCTGTCCGTGGCGCCCTGTGCGGCTGTGGAGAGGCGCTTCGCATTGGCGGGCGTCTGGTGACTAGCGGCCGACACGTCGGTCGACATGTCAAGGGGGTCGTCGGGAAAGACTGGGCTGGGCAGACGACTTTTGAGCAGATCGTTGGCATCGTGCGTGGCATCCACCGGCTGCTGCTGCTGTTGTTGTGTTGGAGCTGGTTGCTGCAGATTCTGTTGTTGAGGTTGGAGGGGGTGGTGTTGCTGTTGTGTCATCTGTTGTTGTTGTTGCTGCTGTTGTTGCTGTTGCTGCTGAGATGAGAGCTGTGTGGTGCGACCGGCTGCGGCGGAGAGGCTGTTGCTCATGCTCGAGTTGGATGGGGGCGATGCGGCTCTGAGCGTGCTTCCAAACGTCCTGTCCAGAGTGGAACCGACGGGGTCGAGGGTGGTGCGGAAGCTGCTGGTGTTGGAGGCGTTCGGATAGAAGGCACCTTGGCGCGTTTCGTTGCGCGGAGCATTTGTGGCGGGATTGGCGACGACGCTATTGAAACCAAAGGACGAGCCTTGTGCGCCGTTGACACGCGTGCGATTGAGGTCGACGTTGCTGGTGGCGGGGCTGGCGTCGGGCCGTAATGTGTGGGTGGTGAGTGTCGCCGGAGTCAAAGTGGAGCTGGAAGGCGCGTTGGCGGTGCGTGCGGCGCCGTCGTTGGCGGCGAGGGTCATCTGGGAGATCTCGATGAGGCGGGAGGTGAGGGAGACGAGCGAGGCGATCTGCGTGCCCAAGACGGAGAGCTGATTGGTGACCTGTGCGTTCATGGAGTTGATGGCTTGGACGACGTCTGCATTGGAAGAGAGCGTCGAGGAGGGCTGTGGGACGAGGGAGGAAGCCATCTGCGGCGTCTGGGACTGCTGCTGCATGTCCTGCTGTGCGGCATTGCTGAGACGGGGCGCCATGCGCGGATCCACGGTAGCCGAGAGGCGGTTGAGGGGTGGAGAAGGCGACCATCGTGGATGAGCCTGCGGGGCGTAGCCGTGGTAGTCTTGTCTGGAGAGCCGCGACATGGTGGTGGTGGCCAGAGCAGGCGGCGTGCTCGAGGCAGCCGAGAGGTGGCTGGTGAAGGTGCACGAGCTGAGCTACGCTTCGATGTGGTTGGCGCTCCAGTCGCAGTCGCGCTTGGGATGGCGTCGGCACGCGACGGGCGACGGCGCGTCGAGATGGTTGGGGCTCTACGAGCTTGGCGATGCCGAGGCCGCGACGGAGCAAGCCAGTGTATATGATGGCGCGCGTGCAGCGCAGATGAGCCGGAAGAGGAGGATGGATGGGTGCAATTGTGGACGAAGAATGAATGGGAAGAGCGTTGAGCGAAAAAAGGCGTGCAGGTGAGTGAGTGCGACAATCGCGCCGAGGTGCGTGGAGATATCCTGGGTCGTTGGGTCGCTGTGTCGGATTTGATGGCTGGGTGGTGGAGCTGCTGGTCCAGGCGTGGGGTTGCGCCCTCAGCCTTAGCGCGAGCGCGCTCCCTCGCTGGTGCTACACGAATAGAAAAACCGCGGCGGCTGATGCTGACCCTTGCACACAAGAAAGCGTGGCCTCAGCGCTCCTCGGACGCGTCTGGGTTTTTTTGGCACAGCCGGCTGCCTCGTGCGTTGTCGATGGGCGTCGTCGCAGCGGGGCCTGGCGCTGGATTCCTTCACTAATCGACGAGCCGCCCGCCCGCTCGCCAACCCGCGTTTCATCCAACGGGGATTCTTTTGCTTTAGCGCTGATCTTGGCGGCAATTTCCACTCGGTGCAAGCATAGCTTCTTCTTAGTGTATGCTGGACATGGCGCACCCGGCGCGATGCTGTGTACCACCGACTCGTGAGCATCCGTGCAAGTGGCGTGGATGTGCCTGGCCGGTCACCTTTCAAAACCCGGGTCTGGTTCGCGTGAAGAGCCACGAGCCGGTTCGCCATTGTTTGACTTTCGACGCCCTAACATTCCTGATTTGCGAGGTCGGCATGCATGATGCTAGCGTTGCTGCGAGTGCGTGTGGAGGTTAATCAGCTAATCTTCGCGAGCCCGCATGCTGGAGCTGGCCGCCGAGAGTCGAGCCCGGACCACACAGCGTCGTTGTCGTCTTCATCCTCCTTCAGAACGCATCACCAACATCGACCGTAGCATGGAAGCCTGCACAGCAACAGCGTCCACATTGCAACACCGACGCTAAGCGGACCGACTATCCCGGCGCCCATCACCGCTGCGTGCCCCTTTCGACAAGATGGCCGCCCCGTTTCGCACGCAGCTAGCCTGCCTGGCTCCACCCATGCCGCTCACAGCTAGGGTACAGCCATGGCGGAGGGAGCCTATCATCAGCAGATGTCAGCTTGCAGCCTCTGCTACGAGCTTGGGCGTGGGTGCCGTCCGCACCATCCGCATCGGAAGCTCGGCAACGCAACCCGAGATCGCCATCTCGGATATCCTCGCCAATGCAGCCCACGCAAAAGGCATCAAAGCTCCGCTGCCATCTTCCCTCGCCCGCGTCGTTCGATCAGAACCACCTGCTCGCCGTTCGTGGTTCCGCTTCTCTGCCCTGCAAAGGCGTCCAGCCTCGTCAACCACGAGCTCAAACACTGGCGGCGGCGGCGATAACAAGCACAAGAAGGATCCCTCGCGCTGGCTCAAGCGCTCCGGCGTGCTGCTTGCAGCTGTGGGTGTAGCGTACCTCATCGATGAGCATTTAAACGCTCGCACTGCCCAGCGCAACCTCTTGACCGCATGGACGGGCGTGCAGATCGCCCTGGACTACAAGCTCAACTTTGACCGCAACTCTCTCGAATCCATCAATGCGCTTCACGAGCGCTGTGCAGACAAGCTCATGTACGTCTGCGAGAAGAACCAGGGCCTCTATGTCAAGCTCGGTCAGGCCATCGGCTGCCAAGCTGCCATCCTACCCAAGCCGTACCACCAGCTCACAAAGCTCTTTGATCAGGCCGAACGTCTGCCGTACCAAGAGGTGCGCAAGGTGCTCATCGCCGAACTCGGTGCCGATCCCAAGGACGTGTTTGCCGATTTCGACGAGGTTCCTGTGGCCGCGGCGAGTGTGGCTCAGGTGCACAAGGCGCGTCTCAAGCCCGCGCCCGATGCACCGCCAGGTACGCTCGGGCCCGAGGTGGCCGTCAAGGTGCAGCGGCCCAACATCCGCAAGTATGCCAAGTGGGATCTGTGGTCGTTCCGCATCCTGCTCAAGCTGTACGAGCGCATCTTTGAGCTGCCGCTCTCGTTTTCGGGCCAGTACATCTCGGACCAGATCGAACAGGAGACGTTCTTTGAGCGCGAGCTCGCCAACTCGCTGCGCGCAAAGCACGCCATCGAGACGGACCCGGAAGCCTTGGTGCGCAAGACGTGCTACGTGCCCAAGTTCTACGAGGACATGTGTACGCAGCGCGTGCTCGTCATGGAGTGGATCGGTGGCACGTGCCGCATGACCGACCGCGACAGATTGCAGGAGATGGGGTTGTCGGCCAAGCAGGTCTCGCGATCCGTGTGCGAGGCTTTCGCAAGCCAGATCTTCCAGCACGGATTCGTCCAAGCCGATGGCCATCCGTCCAACGTCTTGGTTCGCCAGCATCCAAACGGCAAAAAGGGCCAGCATCAGGTGGTTTTGATCGACCACGGGCTGTATGTCGAGCTGAGCGAAGAGTTCAGGCGCAAATACGCGCAGCTGTGGAAGGCGATCTTTACGCTCGATCTCAAGACGCTCGATGAGATCACGGTGAGCTGGGGTATGGGCGAAGGATCGTCGGAGCTGTTTGCGTCGGCGACACTGTTGCGACCGTGGAGCAAGCCTAAACCCAAGGACGAGGCGGGTAAGGAAGGAGCGCATGCTCGCAAGTCGGATCTCGAGTTGCAGCGCGAGATGAAGGAGAAGCTCAAGAGTTTCCTCGTGCATACGGAACTGCTTCCCAAAGAACTGCTGTTTGTGGGTCGATCCATGCGCATCATCCAGGCCAACAATCAGGTGCTTGGCTCGCCCGTGAATCGGCTCAATATCCTGGCCAAGCATGCGGCGGCTGCCCTCATCACACACACCGAGACGCCGTCTCTCTACCGCGTCCTCCGACCCGCACGGTCGAAACTACCATCAAGCGAGATGACAAGATCATCCACGCTCGGACAGAGATTCTCGGCATGGATCAAGGATCGACTTGACTTTGTGCGGTTCCGTACCACACTGCTTGTGCTCGATCTGGCATTTGTAGGATCCACGCTTTCGCACTGGCTTGGCTTCCTGCTGCGTGCACCACGCTCGGCCCTCATGGGCAAATCCGACCCCAACGCACGCGGCTTTGAAGACGACCTCGAACAAAGCATGCGCCAAATGGCGCGTGACGAATTCGGTGTCGAACTAGACGAAGGCGCTTTTGTTGGCTAAACATCCACACATTCATCCTATCCTTTGCTACTAGAATGCATGCTGCAATTGCATCAGAAACAAAAAAAACCGACGTTGGAAGCCAGAAAGGGAAGCGGGGTATAAAAGAGAGTGTGATTGCGACTGGTCTTCACCATGCCGGACCGCCCTGCATGGGCGGAATGTGGTGGGGAAAGTGACCGAAATGTTGCTGCTGCGCATAGTTGAACGTGCCCGACGCCTGCTGCTGTTGCTGCTGCATCTGCGAATCAAACATGTGCGCATTCGGATTCGGCGACATGTTCTGGTTCCACGCCGCACCGTTCGTGTCCACCGCAAGATTGCCCGCATGCGCCGCCGCCTGCTGTGCATAGCCCAGTGCATTGGCGGACGCCGTGTCGCCGTAGAACGCGCCGTTGGCATAGTTGGCGAACTCGGACGAGCCCACGTGCGTGTACTGCTGCTGCTGTTGATGCTGCTGATGCTGGTGCTGCTGGTGTACGGCGTCGTCGCTGAAACTCTGGTGCATCGCCGGCGGCGGCATGGGCTGTGAGTTGTCTGCAGCACCCGTACCGGCACTGTTGGCCGCAGAGGATCCAGCCGAGCCCGCCGCTGCGCCCGCGTCAGCATAACTCGCCGTTCCGCCCGCGGTGACCTTGCGAGGACGTCCTCGGCCGCGCTTGGCAGTGGGGTTGGACGCTGCATCGTCGTCGGCACCGGCCGAGGCGCCAGCTGCGGACGTCGAGGCGCTGGACGACTTGCTCGCCGAGTTGGTGCGCGGACGCTTGCGATTCTGTGCTGCGCGCTTGTTGGAGCTCGCCTGCGACTCGGACGGCGAGAGAGCGTCGGCGGCATCGCTGGCGTCGTCGCCAGATTCGTCGTCGCCGCTCTCGCTGCCTCCGTTGGGCGGATCGGGTGCGTTCAAACACGCCTGGATGAGGTTGCGCCCCTCGGCCTGTGTGACCAACGCCTGCAACTTAGGCGTGGTGAAGGTGTAGACGAGGCCGGTCTGCGACACTACGAGCAGCAGCACCTGGGTGCCCGTGAGCGTGGCCAACTCGTATGCCTTCTTCATGATGCCCGCCTTGCGCTTGCTAAACGTGATGTGCCTGCGCGCGTCGTCTTCGATGAACTCGATCTTGATCTTGCGACGACCCGTCTTGAGGTCGCGCTCGCCCTTGGCCTCGGAGCGCGCACGCTTGCCCTTCCTCTTGCCCTTGCCGTCCTCTGAGTCACCGTCGTCGTCGTCGGCCTCCTCATCGTCTTCCTCGTCCTGGTTGTCAAACTCGGCTGCAGCGGCGGTGAAGCCGGCGGCGAGGTCAAAGTTGCCCGAAGCATCGGCGCTGGCGTTGGCGAGCTGGACGGTGCCGAAAGGCACATCGTATACGGGGCTCTCGCTGCTGGATGCTGGTTGGCGCACGCCTACGACGCCGTTGGACGCGTTTGCCATGATGGGAAGTGTGGAGTGAGGCCTAGGAGGTCGTGTCTGAGCGTCGTCTGCGTGGCTTTGGGCGATGAGATGGAGAGACGAGTGGCCTGTGAAGAGTGTCGCCCAGATACGAGGTGAAAGCGATGGGTGATGGTGATGGTGACGGTGATGGTGACGGTGGTGCGTGACGGCGAAAGAGGTGGAACGGGGAGGCGAGTTGAAGGGAGCGCAAAAGAACCAGTGCCGGTGGACAGGGAGCGGTAGCGGTTGCAGTAGCAGTTGCAGCAGCAGTTGCAGTTGCGCTTTTGCTTGGCCGCGGCAAACAACGACCGAGAGGAGGCTCGACGGCAGCTAGCTGGATGTTTGGTGCTCGGCTGGCAGACAAGAGCGTCTGCTGACTGCAGAACAGAGTGTGTTTTGGTGCGGAGCGCTGCGCTGCGCTTCTGGCTCTCCGCACTGTGAGCGGCCACAACACCATAGACTCTCTGTGCTGTAGTCGAGGGGGGGCCGACAGCGCGCTGCAGATGTCCGGTCGGCTGGCTCTGCAGCCCGCCGTATTTACCGGAGCCTCAAGCCCAAGCCTAAGCCCTGGTGCAATTCAAATTCGACCCTCAAGCGGCCAATTCAAAAAGAGACAGCGACTAGAAACCCAAAATTTGGCTAGAAACCAACATGCCCCGAGGCGCCGCTGGAGCGCGTCAAGAATGCCCGTCCAGAAGCCACGGCTCGCCGACACCCTTGCGCTGCTGCATCCACTGCAGAGGAGCGCCAAAAACCCATGCACGCTCCCAGCCAGCTGTGGCAGCCAGCTGTGTCTTTGGCTAGATTCATTTCGCGGGGAGCTGGCTGGCGTGCGTCAAGTAGAGGTGGTGGCCGTTGGTGCCAGCTGTTCAAGATCGGACCGATCGGTGCCCGATTCGTGCGCTCCCGATGCGCTGTCCGCTCCGCGTGCCATCGCGTTCGCCTGAGGGTCGGAAGCCAGCGCCAGAGTTGGGTTGGGGTTCGGATCAAGCCGATCGAGACCGTGGCAACTTGTCGTGTGCTGTTCTCTGCCAGCGTGAAGCGAGGACGAGGGCGCGAGGATCGAAATGCAACGTCGCGTGCAGAGCACCGCACTTCGGTCGTCGGAAATTCGGCACAGGTGGAGGCTTGAGGGACGTCACACTTTCGTGCTGACTTGGCCCGCGTTGCTCAGTCATAGCCCTTCTTGGCTGCGCAACGGAAGAGAGACGGCGCCTTGATAGCATCGGATCAGCCTCACCCACGGCCCGGCCAGGCGAGGATTTCGGAAAGGGCACCCCTTGGCGCTGTTCTTCGCTGCAAGTGAGCCAAATCGAGCCTGTCTCGCCAGATCTTTTAAGATCTTTAGAGCTTTCGGCCTGAGCTCCGAACATCGGTACCAGCCAGCGCCCACTTGAATCTTCCATCCGTGCAGCTGCCCCGGCCCGGCTTGGCTTTTCGCCTGTGTGCGATGAGTGTTGAGTGTCAATTTGTCCGCGAGGTGCGATGATGTCCGATCGACGAGTTGCCAGTGTGGCTTGGCCGTTGTCCTCTTTTCGCCTTGCCTGCCTCGCTCGCGCTTTTGATTCAACATGTGTGCTCCTCGTCATAGCCTGCTGCTTCCTCTTGACCCACTTCCATCATCTCGACTCGACGCACTCCCGTCCACTCGCCCATATCAGACACATTGCGAGCACGCTTCTCCCCCATCCGCACCGCCTCGACTCGTCCTTACGCCTCGGATCTAGCCGCGACCTGCGCTTAAAGTGCATCTCCGGAGTTTAAAATACTATTTTTGGGCAGCCGGATCTCCGCACTCTCGAGCGCTTCCACTTCTCCCTCCCACACACACGTCGCTGCTCCACAACGTCCAGTGCACCGCGCTTCTTATCGTACCCGCCATCTTTGGCGCCATCCTCGCGTGCACTTTCTCGCTGGCAGCCTCGTCGACTGGATCAGCCTCTCCTTTTCCATCAATCCAAGCGTCCTCTACATTCAACCACCTCGCACTGTCCTCACAATCATCACCCACCCGTAACCGCCACCCGCCCCGACCCAGTCATAGCGCGTGCTCGACGCTATCGGTGTGCGACTTTGACTTGACGACAAGCTGTACGCCCATAAGCCGCTCGCTCTCATCGACTGCATCCAAGGAACGCTACGATCAGCCATACAATACCAACTCCCACACTCTGAGCATCATCCTCTCTCTAGCGCGCCTAGGCCAACCTATGACAGCCTCACCCACCCTCGCAGCATAAGCCATGGCTATCCCACCTACCGACCGCCCCGCCAACGTCGTCGCAGCCGATGCCACCTTAGCCATGCCTGCGTTGGAAGCGGCAACACCCACACCATCCGCCGTCGCTCCATCCTCAGTGCGTCGACGTGGTAATCCGTCTGGCGCCTCCACGGCTCCTCGCGTGCTCCAGAATCACTATCCACCCAAGCAGCTCGATGCCCTCGCAGACCATCCCTCGTCTTCCGTCCCTACGGGCCTCGCCGTCCGCTCCCCTATCGTCATCCGTCCATCCGGTCGCCCCGGCTTC
This sequence comes from Moesziomyces parantarcticus, assembly GCA_023212605.1. Classification (NCBI taxonomy): domain Eukaryota; kingdom Fungi; phylum Basidiomycota; class Ustilaginomycetes; order Ustilaginales; family Ustilaginaceae; genus Moesziomyces; species Moesziomyces parantarcticus. The sequence continues at coordinate 287,650 of JALCCF010000001.1, read as the reverse complement.
AACGCTCCCAAAGCTGCCACCTTCTTCCTCGGCAAGGATCACGAACGATGGAGACAATACGACAAGCAGCGCTTCTCCGGCCTCTTCAGCTGGGAGAGGGTCGCAAGTGCCATCAGCAGCCGCAGCGGCCATCGTGGCAGCCGCGGCGCCTTCTCTTCCTACTCTTCCGCCTCCGAAGACGACTACAGCGACAGCGGCACCTCCTACCGATCCAGCCGCTCCCGGTCGTCGCGCTACAGCGCTGGCGGCCGCAGCAGACGCCCTTCCGAGGCCATCACCCCGCCCATGACGCCATTCGATCTCACCGACCCCTCCGCAAGGCCCCGCCGCTTCTCCACAAACGGTCCCGAAGCCGCCTTCCACCGACATGAGACCGTCATTGGCATCCACACCCCGCGGCGCCGCTCCTCCGCTTCCTCCGACGCCGCACCTTTCCTTCGTCCGCTCGCCCAGATCCACCCCGCCAGCAGCGCCCAGACAAGTCGTGTCGATGTGTCTGCCGTCGATTCCAAGGACAGCGATAGCACAGAAGACAAACCAAAAAGGCACAAGCAGTCATCCTCTCCCCCCCATGCCGAGCGCTCATCCAAGAACAAGGAAAAGAAAAAGGCAACCAAGCCACGATCTGGCATGCACAAGACGCGCACAAAGGACTCGCCACAGCCAAACAAGCTCAAGCCTCCACACGCCATGCTCGACCTCGACGAAGCCGCACGTCCCCATCTGCGCCGCCTGCGGTCTAATCTCGAAGAGGCCGCCGCTGCCGCTGCTGCCACCACCGAACCAAGCCAAGACATCGATGATGCCGAAGATGGTCTCGACGACGCCGTCGGCATGCAGGCCTCGCTCTCCGACGCCGCGCTCGAAGGCAAAGGTCCACTGAGTGCACACGATTTGCGCTCGGTGCTCCCAACCGAGCGAATCCCGGCACCTCGATCCCCAATGCTGAGAAGCGCATCACCACGCGCACCGCCGCTCAAATTAGCCAAACGCCAAACGCCTCAAACCGTCGAGGGCACGCTCTACGACAAGACCGGCCCTTACCGCGAGGGTGCAGTCTCGGATGGCTTGAGCGTGCGACTCTTCAGCGCCGCACCCAACCCACGCACCTCGTCCTTCGAAGATGCCGACCTTTCCAACTCGGAACATCCCGTCACCAAGCCATGGGGTCGTCGCGGATCTAGCAGCAGCTACGACAGCAATGGTGACGACGCCGTCTTCGCCCAGTCGAATCGCCGCAGATCCAACAGCTCCGGCGCCGAGAATCTGCGTCAATCGCCAAGACCATCATTTTCAGAGCCAACCGACGAGCCGGCTCAAGTTGGAGCCGGCGATGACAGCAATCAGGTCTACCTCATCACCACCCCCGACAACCGTGTCTCGTCCGCTGCCAAGCTGCGCAGATGGGCGATGGATAGCGCCGGCAACTTCTACGCTGCCATGGAGATCAAAAGCATCCAAGCCAAGCTGCGAGCCGCCGATCCGTCGGCGGGCAGGGTGACCAAGGAGCTCACCAAGGAGCTTGAAGAGACCTATCTGGACGATATCCTCGATGAGGTTCAGAAAGCACAGACGCTGAATCCGACGCGCACCGGCGCCGTCGCCAAAATCCTCAAGACCGAGGACGACCGCTACATTCGGCTCGAAGAAGACTATCCCGAGGAAGCCTTCTTTGTGATTGCCGGCTGCGAAGAGGCAGAGCTCAACGGCGTCATCCTCAACCTCTTCGTTCAGGCCATCCGCACCCTAGCGCGCTTCCACGCATCCGGCTGGATGCACGGCGACGTCAAGCTCGAGAACCTCATGTTTGACGAGAACGGCGCGCTTGTCGTCATCGACTACGAGAACGCCAACCCGTATCGCGGTATCCCTGGCGGTGATGGACAGGTCCAGCTGGTGAGCTATGACTGGATCCCCCCCGAGGCATGTCCAGGCCCCATGGGAAGACGCATGGGGCCTTCAGGCGATCTGTGGGCTCTCGGCTGCAACCTCATCCGCGCCTTTGCGCTGCGCGATGGCGTCGAGGATGCGTCCATCCGCGAGACGCTGCTTGGCCGTGGCCAGAAAGCGTTCCTCGATCGTATCAGCCGCTTGGTCACACGCAAGTCTCGAGCCGGTACTGGTGGCGTTGCTGCGAATGCAGGTGGAGCCGATTACTTTGCTGCCAACGCAGGTTCGGATGCCGCGAGTGTTGGTGTGGCTGGGATGCCGTGGGATCTGTTCGCTTTCAATGTCGACCTGGAGCCGCTGTTGAACGACGCGCTTGCCGAGCCGGAGCCCTCGCCCGCGCTGTGCTCGCACGACAATACGCACTCGGCGTGGGGCGTGGGTGACAGCGGTGCGGACGATGCATCGTCTTGCTGCGGCTCGTGTCTTGGCAGTGGCTCATCGACCGGTGCAGCGGCAGCCGCAACCCCCGAGAGTTCAGTAGGTCCTTCATCAGGACGAGCTTCGCCCAAGGCAGAGGTGGTGACTGGGCTTCCGTCGCCCGCGCGGTTACTCTACCGCTTTGCGCGCTCTGCTCCCGAATTGCTCGCATGGGTGCTTTCGCGGTGTGTGGTAGAGAGTATCCCGCAACGTGCAAGTATGGAGGCGGAATTGGAGGGACTCAAGCTAGCCGACTGGATCGAACAAAACCGCAAAGATCTGCTCGAAAAAGGCAATGCCGCGGTCCATGCTGCCATTGAAATGTCCGGATCCGTCTGGGTCCGTCCCCGCCTAGACGAGGCCAGGAAGAGTCTGGGCTTAGAGTAGCTCTTTGTACTGTATACCCCCGGAGACGCAATATGCGCGATCGCATCCAGCATGCGTTGTTTGTTCTTTGTCATTCCCGACCGATCGTGTGCTGAGGGCAGATGGACTGTTGAGAGGGGCATGCAGACCGAGTCTGATTCGGATACTCGCTGCATCACAGCGCCAGACGGCCACGATGTTGATCCGGGGAGGCGTGGACCCTTTGCCGTCACAGAGAACGCCATCCAAAGCCACACTGCGGATAGTCTGTCGTACGCTGTACCCACGCTTGGGGACGACTCCACGCATTCTGTTGTCACACATTGCCAAATGGGGGGCAACGACTTGATCTATTGCAACACTAAAAAGACAACCTATGCGTTGATTGTGGGGCTATTGAACACCGAGCCTCTTCTTGCTCTGTTCGTATACGACGTAGCTGATGCTGACGGCGGGGACGACCTTAGCGAGCGTGGGGACGAGACCGCGGTAGAAGCCGACGAAGCCTTCGCGCACGTACGTCTTCTTGGCCGCATCCCAGAATCCATCGTACGTAGCCGGATGTGCCGGCGTCCCCGCTGCCTGCAACCGCGTCCGAATCAGGTTGAGCGGATACACCGTCGTGGCACCCACCGACCCCGAAACCGAACCAAACGACAACAACGCCAATACCCCCGGCTCCTCCTTGCCCGTATACTTGATGTAGAACAACTTGATCCCCTCAAACGTCGACATGTCAATCGCCGAGTAGGGAAAGACGCCAATCAACCCAGCCGTAAGTCCGCGATAGTACGTGCGCATGCCTCCTGCCGCCCACATGTCCCTCGCCGTCTTGACCAGCAACGCATTCCCCTGCAGAGACGTCTTGGCATTCTGCGACGACATGAGTCGCGTCTTGAGCGTCTCCACCGGATAAATCGCCAGCTGCGACGTAATACCACCAATACCTCCGGATAGGAATCGACTCGTACCCGAAATGTCACGAGAGTCCGACACATGGTCGACGTACTTGGCGAATGCGCGCTTGGCCGTTTCGTACGACAAGAACTTGATCGCACTCTCGGGGAAGATCTTGAGGCAGTTCAAGCCATTGCCCACCCAGAACGCGCGCAACCCACCACCGTCGCGGTACAGGTTCCAGAGCGCCTCCCTGAGGATGCCCAGACCGTGTCCTGCAGCCTTGCCTGCCGCTGCCTTAGCACCAGCTTGTCCCGAGGCAGCCGCCCGAGCAGCTTCGACCACGTCGGAAGAGCCAGCGGTGGTGATGAGGTAGATCTTGAGACGGTCGAAGGGAGCAGTCGCTGTGCGTGACACGGCACCGGCAATGCCACCGGCCACAAGGAACTTGAGCGCCACAGCACCGTGGATCATGTCGTTGTCGTCTTCCTCTTCTTCCTCGGCCAACTCCTCCTCGGACGCTGCCTTGGCGGCGGCGGCCGCTTCCTGCGCCGCCTTCTCCTTGGTGCCCTCGACATGCGCGGTGCCGGACGAAGTCGACGCGCTCGCCGAAGTGCTTTCGTCGGCAGACGCTTCCACGGCTTTGCTGGCCGCGGCCGCAGCAGCCTCTTGCCGCTTGCCGATCTTTTCGGCCCTCTTGGCTTCTTTGACGGCGGGAGACTCGCGCTTCTTCTCCTCGCCAGCCAGACTCACGTCTCCGTCAAAGTTGACGGCGGCGGCGCCACGCTCGGTCTTGCCCCAGCCCACAGCGAGTTCGGCAAAGATGCCACCCATGCCAAACAGGCCGAATGCCTTGCGCACCTGGTAGAAGCGGAAGATCTCCGAGACGGACGGCTTGCGAGGGAGGAGGAGCAGGTAGTCGCGGAACTCTGGGAAGGAGACGTAGGTCTTTTCTCCGCTGGCATGGGCAGAAGGTCGCGTGCTGGTGAGCGAGGCGATAAAGTCGTCGAGCGAGATCTGAGGCACGTCGATGCCGGCTCGGTCTAGTGCGCCACGGATCTCTTGGACGTCAAGCATCATGTCGCCGTTCTTGTCCATCTCGACAAAGATCTTGTAGAGCTCGCGCTCCTTGTTCTCGGCGTATGCTAGGAAACCCTCCCACTCGATCTGACGTTGGCGAGCGCCACCGTCGTCGTCGACCTTTTGGCCGCGACGGACCTTTTCGTCGCGGTCGCGATCGGCGGCGCGCTTCTTGTGACCGACGGCCGAAAGACCCCAGACGCCGCTGCCTGTCCAGCCTGCCTCGTGCTCCATGTCTGGCGGGTTGTGACCGTAGTCGGCGGACTTGGAATCTTTGGAGGAGCTGTCGCCGCCGAAGCCAAAGTAGGAGCCGAGCGAGCTGGTCAAAGATGTCGACGACGAACTTTGGGATGGGTCCTGTCGGGTGTTGGAGGTGATGGACGCTGGCAAGATTTTGTCCTTGACATTGGCGAGAGTTCCGTTGGACGATGCGTCGGATTCCTGATTGGCGGTGTCGGTGCCACCAAGCCATGTGGGTAGGCCCCATGAGGAGGTCCAGCCTGGGTTGGTCGCGCGCTTGGCGTATTCCTCGGCTAGGCGTGCGCGCTGCGCCTCGAGCTCCTCGCGACATTGACGGCACTGGTTGAGGAGCTCCTTGGCGTACGACTGTCGTGGCGGCGGTGGAGGCGAGGGGAGTTTGGACTCTGCGGACGAAGGCTTGGTAGAGGCTGATGATGTGGATGTTGATGCCGAGGATGAGGAGGCTTCCGAATTTTCGGACATGGTGCAAGCTTCAAAGCCGACGGTGGAGTTGCGGATGTCGGATGGAGCAAGACTGCCGCGAGCGAGGCTTCCGCCAGCACCATATCGTGCGCGACGCGCCGACTTCATCCACTCCTCCCTAGCCCTGCCTCCTGCGAGGGCCTGCTCGTCGTCCTCGTCTAAGAGGGTGTCGAAGAGGCCGCGGAGACGGATGAGGCGAGCCTGGGGCGGCTCCTCGGCGCGGAACTCTTCGAAGGAGGGCCTACGCGGTTTGGAACGCTTCTCCATGGCGGACGAGGCGGCTACGGCAGAGGAGGACGAGGGCGAGATCCACGAAGACCAAAAGTTGGAGCCGAGTCGAGAAGGAGCGTCAGAAGAGGGCTTGGTTCCTTTGGAGGCGGTCACGGGTTTTGAGGACCCCGAGGCGGCCGAAGTGGAAGCATCGGGGCCCTTGTTTGCTTCTGGTGGCTCGACATCGGTGGTAGCAGATCGACTGGAGCTTGGCGGTGCAGTAGCCGCCGCCGGTGGCGAGTCGGTGGTGCCCGAGGTCATGCTGAGCAGCGGTTGCTGTGCAGGCGAGCGTCCCTCGCGTCACTCAGGATCGGATAGCACGCTCGACCAGCGACTGCCGATGGAGAGACAGGCTGCGGCAGTGTTCGTGCGCTGAAGCCGGCTGAGCTCGATTGTGCGAAGAAGCGGTTGAGATGGTTGACGAAGACCGCGGCGATGCTGAGATGTGATAGGGATGACGAAAGGAGACACAAGAAGCGCAGCTATCGTTTGCAGTGACGAGTTCGGATCTCTCCACTCGTGATGAGATTTGTGACTGCAGACCTCCATTTCGGCCGCCTCAGCCAAGCACCACTGTCAGTAGGCAGTAAGCAGCAGCAGCACCAGCACCCGCACCACAGCGAAAATGCACAAAAAAACGAAAAAGGACACAGCCAGCCGTGTGCACTCGACGCTCCAGTGTTCGTGCCTGTTGGCGCACGAAATTCTCCCCCCACTTGGCACCAAAAAGTCAAAAATAAAATAATGGGACCCAACCAGGCGTGCGCCGGCTGAATATGTGGCCGGCACTATCGGCCCGCACGGCCGCACTCTCGGTCTGTCTTTCGGATGGTTGTGACTGTCCAACTGTCGCCTTGTAGGGGATCAGAGACTCGTGAGGCAGTAGTACCACCATAGGCATTAGGAACGGCACTCAAGAAGAGGCTTAAATACACGAATCAAGGAGGCGCTGTAACTCAAGTGTGTGCGAGTTTAGTTGGCCCGTGGTGCGTCAAAAGGTCGAGATTTTCTCGCCCGTCTTCCGACGCTGCACAGAGCCAACCAGAGGCATGGCATTTGGCAGAGCGCGGCCCTCGTCCGCGTCCTCCGCTTCATCCAAGCGCACGCACAAGTGTCCATTCATGATCATCAACGCAACCTTAAGATCTGAGCCCACTTCAGATTCGTGCCTCACAGAGGTGGTATAGAATGGAAACACGACCTGGATAAGGGAGAAGGTCTAAGCGGGGGACTCACGTGACTTGCGTGCGACTTAACATCCTTGCAAAACTGGTACGTGCGAGTGACGCGTGCTGTCGCGCGTGCTTCCTCTCTAAGATCACTGGCCTTGTGTGCGTGGTGTGGTCGCGTCCTGGCTCAAGTCGAGATCGACCAACACTTTCCTCTCCAAAATCACACCGAAATTCAACGCGCCCGACTTGAATCGCAATTTTGAAAGCACAGTCGACTCGAATTGGGCATTGGCGCCCGTTGAATTGCCCGCCGCACATTCCAACATCAAATCGCTCCAAAAAGACTCATCTGATGCCTCGGTGTTGGTTGCGCTCTCTGAAAAGCACAGGAAAACAACGGCCGATGCTCGACTGGGGCCATCTGCCCGGCCTCGACCACTCCAACACGCACACGCACGCCGCCTCCCTTCCACGCCCACACGCGCGCCTGCCTCTGCCAACGCCGCCCGTCGCCTTGAGGGCTCGCCATCACCGCGCGCCAATTCCCCTTCCGCCACCATCAAGTCTCTCGCTCTACGTTACTTCTGAGCGCAACCCCCATCCCACACCAACAACTCCTCTTCACCTAAACGTGAGTACTCTCCGCACCATCCATCACTGCAACCCGAGGCATCCACGCGCATTGATCCTGACTTGGTCATATATATCTTATCTTCTAGATTTTCCTTCTTCGACAACATGCGTGAGGTTCTCTCTCTCCACGTCGGTCAGGCCGGTATCCAGATCGGTAACGCCTGCTGGGAGCTCTACCTCGCCGAGCACGGCCTCAGCCCCGACGGCCGCATCCTCGAGGGCAGCCCCTCGGAGAACGACGACGGCTTCTCCACCTTCTTCAGCGAGACCGGCAGCGGCAAGTACGTGCCCCGCTCCATCTACGTCGACCTCGAGCCCAACGTCGTCGACGAGGTCCGCACCGGCACCTTCCGCTCCCTCTTCCACCCCGAGACCCTCGTCACCGGCAAGGAGGATGCCGCCAACAACTACGCCCGCGGTCACTACACCGTCGGCAAGGAGCTCATCGACCAGACGCTCGACCGCGTCCGCAAGCTCGCCGACGCCTGCTCCGGTCTCCAGGGCTTCTTCGTCTTCCACTCGTTCGGCGGTGGTACCGGTTCCGGTTTCGGCTCGCTCCTCCTCGAGCGCCTCGCCCAGGACTTTGGCAAGAAGGCCAAGCTCGAATTCTCGGTCTACCCCTCGCCCAAGATGAGCTCGTCCGTCGTCGAGCCCTACAACTCGGTCCTCACCACCCACACCACGCTCGAGAACTCGGACTGCTCGTTCATGGTCGACAACGAGGCCATCTACGACATCTGCCGCACCAAGCTCGGCATCGCCTCGCCCGGCTTCACCAACCTCAACCGCCTCATCGCCCAGGTCGTCTCCTCCATCACCGCCTCGCTCCGATTCGACGGCTCGCTCAACGTCGACCTCAACGAGTTCCAGGTCAACCTCGTGCCCTTCCCTCGTATCCACTTCCCCCTCGCCACCTACGCCCCCATCCTCTCCGCCGCCAAGGCCGGCCACGAGCAGAACTCGGTCGCCGAGATGACCTTCTCCTCGTTCGAGAAGGGCAACCAGATGGTCAAGGCCGACCCGCGCGACGGCAAGTTCATGGCCTGCTGTCTCCTCTACCGCGGTGACGTCGTGCCCAAGGACGTCAACTCGGCCGTCGCCACCATCAAGACCAAGCGCACCATCCAGTTTGTCGACTGGTGCCCCACCGGCTTCAAGATCGGCATCTGCAACGAGCCGCCCACCACCGTCCCCGGCGGCGACCTCGCCAAGGTGTCGCGCTCGCTCTGCATGCTCGCCAACACCACCGCCATCGCCGGTGCCTGGGGCCGCCTCGACAACAAGTTCGACCTGCTCTACTCGAAGCGTGCCTTCGTCCACTGGTACGTCGGCGAGGGTATGGAGGAGGGCGAATTCTCCGAGGCCCGCGAGGACCTCGCTGCCCTCGAGAAGGACTACGAGGAGGTCGGCCTCGACTCGGTCGACGTCGGCGAGGAGGACCTCGAGTACTAAGCGTCTTTGCTTGATCAAGTCGCTTTCGCGCACGCGTGCCGACTAGTTGTGCTCTCCCTGCTCGAATGACGCTCTTTTCCTTTTGCGACTGTTTGCATGCGTGTCGGTGCGTCTGTTGTGTGGTTCGGTTGTGAGAGCATGAGGGGGGCGCGCGTTGCGACTGTATTGGATGCGCCGACTTTGTGCATGGGGGGTGGGAATGTTGGACTCGGGAGGTTTCGAGGATGCAGCGGTGGACGTCTCGGACCAAAGGCGAACGATTCGATGCGTGGACATCCGCTGTCGTGTCAATGCTCCAACTTGATCACATCACAGACGTCCCCACCCAGCTGTGTGGGCAAATGTCCTCAACTCCAAGCCTCTCACATGTGCTGCCCGCGCGCGCAAGTGTCAGAACCATCCTACGCGGCTTCCATCCATCGCGGCCATTACAAAGCACCACCGTCTTAGTCCATCTCATCTCACGCACTGTCATGAAATCATCCACGCTGCTGTTGTTGCAAACATGGACATCGACATTTTCTGAACTAAGCGGCATATGAGAGGAACATGATTGAATATGGCCGCCGGCACGACTTGGGAATCGTGCACCGAGCCGATGCAAAGAGAACATGGCGAGACAAGGCGGTGGCAAGGGCGATCGCAGCTCGGCCGAGGCAGAGTGGATCCCATCGTTGCGAGAGCCGTAATGTCGATTCTGTCGCGTACGTGGCGTGCGAGAGTCTTAGTTGTGTAGGGCATTGGACGCCTGAGAGCTGGCGGCGAACGGGTTGACTGAAAACACCTTGAGGACGGGCGGCGACTTGGACATGTCCGAGGTGACGATCACCGGCACCTGCATGAGCTCCTGGATCGTCTGGATCCTCTGGCCTCCCGGCGTCTCGTGCAGGCCCTCGAACTGGAGCGCCGGCTTGTTGAGGCTCCTAGCGCGCTGCTGCGACTCCTTGGCCGCCTCGATGTTGTGCTGGCGCACCAAGGCTGCCGTCGAGCTCTCGTTGTTCTCGTCGTCGTCGTCGTCGGCAAACAGCGCCGCCTCGTCCGTCTGCGACTGCGAGGTCATCTCCATCATCTGGTGCTGCTGCGCCACCTCCTGCAGCTTCTTGACGTGCACGTCGTCCGACGTCTCGGCGAGCCACGCGATCACGTCCACGTTGGGCTTCCAGTGAATCGAAAGCGCGTTGGTCTCGGCATCGTGCACATGCTTTTCGATGGGCATCTGATCCACGTGGACACGCTTCTCGATGCCAAACTCGGGCACAATCACGTCGAATGCGGCGTCGAGCACGCCCATCACCGTGGCCGGTCGCACGACGGGACCGTAGCGCATGGTGAGATCGTGGATCAGCAGGCACAGGAAGAGGTGTGCGCTCTGCTCCTGCGCGAGCTTGGCCGCATCCTTCTTGACGTTGCACTGCTGCGCGATCTTGGCCATCGCCTCGCGGTCGACGCCAAACTTGTCCTGCCCGGCCAGCACCGCCTCGAGCTGGCGATGCACCATCAGATCGGCGTAGCGGCGGATCGGCGAGGTGAAGTGTGTGTACAAAGGCACGTTGAGTGCGTAGTGCTGGTACTTGGCAATGTCGACCATGCCCGTGCAGAAGTACTTGGCCTTCATCATGGCATTGGTCACCAGAGCCTGGAGCGCCTGGCGAGCCGCATCGTCCTTGACCTCGAGCAGGCTGCGGTAGAGGGCACCGCTCGACGAAATGTCGATGTCGTAGCCCATCGACTTGGCGCGTCGAGCGAAGCCTTCGAGACGTCGGTCGAGCGGCTTCTCGTGGCGACGTAAGAGCGCGACATCCGGAAGGCCGGCAGCGATCTGCTGAGCCACAGACAGGTTGGCCTGAAGCATGAACTCTTCAATGAGCCGATGGGCATCGTACGACGAGTAGATGCCCGCATCAGTGGGCAGGCCATCCTCATCGAGCCTGAAGCTGAGCTTGACATTGTCGATGCGGAGCGCACCGCCCTCGAAGCGGCGGGTGCGCATCTTCTGAGCGAGCTGGTGCAGGATGACAATGTCATCGGCAATCTCGTTGGGCTTGTGCTCTTGGACCTTGTCCTTGGGCAGATCGCCGCCCTCGATGACCTTCTGGGCATCGGCATAGGCGAGCTTGGCACACGACCTGATGATCGACTTGCCGAACCAGCTGCTGAGCACCTGCGCATCCTTGTTCATCGTGAACACGGCGGAGAAGGTGAGCCTCTCGACGCCGGGCACCAGAGAGCATAGCTCCTCGCTCAGAGTGGGCGGAAGCATAGGGATGGCACGCTGCACCAGGTAGACCGAGGTGCCGCGCTTGCGGGCCTCGCGATCGAGGCTCGAGCCGAGCTTGACAAAGTGCGAGACATCGGCGATGTGGACACCGACCTCGTAGTTGCCGTTGTCGAGACGCACGACGTGGACGGCATCGTCGAGGTCCTTGGCGGTCTCGGGATCGATGGTAAAGACTCGGTTGGAGCGGAAGTCCTTGCGGGTCTCGTACTCCTTCTCGGGAATCTTCCACGGAAGAGGAGGGAGACACTTGAGCGCGCCTTCGGTGAAGGCCTCGGTAGCGGAGCTGAGCGTGTCCTTGAGCAGGGCCTGCGTCTCGGCCTCAACGTTGCCGATCACACCAATCTCTTCGACGAGAGCACCGAAGGGGTGGAGCGAAGTGATGGGCCATCGCTTGATGCACGCAACAAAGAGGCGAGAGTTGAAGCTCTCTTGACCCTCCTCGGCCCAGAAGTCCTCCGGTGCCTGGTCGGCGGGGATCGCGATGAGAGGCACGCGCTTGTCGGTGGGGCGGAACCAGATGATCTTGGGGCGCGGCTTGACCTCGGGCGCCAGAGCGCTGACGCCTTCGCGCTGAACCCTCTCGGCCTGCTGCTTCTCCTTGGTGGCAGCCGACGAGGGACGGAGGAGGCCTAGAGTGCCGGAGAAGAGCTGGCCAGGCGAGCGCTCGACGATGGCGACGACGTGGCCTGCAAGCGGAGGCGGACTCTGCTCGTTCTCCTCCTCGTCTTCGATGAGTCGAAGCTGTGCACCCTCCACCTCGAGGTCGTCCTTGGCCTTGTCGGGCTTGCGGGAGAATTGGCCGCTCTGCTCCTCCTTGCGCTTCTTCTTGTCCTCCTTCTCGCGCTTGACGTTCCAGACCTCGACGGGATCAAGGAGCTCGACGGCGACAAGGTCGCCCTCGAGCGCGCGGTTACGGTCCTTGGAGCCGCTGATGAAGATGTCGCTGTCGAGCACCTCGGTGGAGACGTAGGCGTCGCTGCGGTTGCGCTTGTTGATGCGCAGGACACCGACAACGATCTTACCGTGAGCGAGCAACGTGGGCAGCGTTCCCTGCGGCAAATAGTTGCCGAAGAGAGCCTTTCGCTGAACGGCACCCGGTCCACCGCCAGGTCCACCCATGCCGCCGCCGAACTGATTGCCGCCGAAGCCGCCGGCCATAGGGTTGAATCCACCACCGAGCGACGGGGCGCGATAGTGGCCCGTGACGGCGGCGGACTCGCGGAACTGGTGAAGCATAGCGAGGTGGGCTTGGGCCTGCGCTAGGTCGACGAGCTGCGGCGCCTGTGCGCCATTCATGCGCCACTGGGTGCTGTTGGCACGACCGTGGCCGCGCGGTCCGCCAGCACCGGCACCTCCGAAACCATCGGCGAGCTCGTTCATGGAGCCGGCCATGCCAAAGGAGTTGAAGGTGACCAAACCGCCTCCGGCCATGAGGTAGTCCTGAGAGAGATCGGTGAGTTGGGCCGAGGGGCGACTGTAATGACCGACAGTAGGCTGAGACGGCTGGTAGGCGGGCTGAAGCGCGCGCTGGGCGCTGGCAGTGCTCGGAAACGAGAAGTCGGGATTGGCCTGCATGACTGGGCCGGTGGACTGGGCCGAGTCAGCGTTGTTGGGCGAGTCACGTCGTTGCTGGAGCTGCTGGAGCTGCTGGAGCTGCTGGCCATCCACCTGCCTGTTCTGCTGCTGCTGTTGCTGCTGATTGGCCTTGTTGACGACATTGACCGAATGCCTGCGGCCATGGCCGCGTGGGAGCATAGGTGCCTGCGAGACAGGCTGGCTTGGCACAAAGTTGTTGCCGAGACCGGCGTTGAAAGAGTTGCCGGTGGAGAAGCTGCCCATGGGGCCGGAGCGAGGGGCATGGCTCTGAATCCTGCGGTGACCTCCAAAAGCGTGGGCAGCGCCGTTGAGCTGGTTGGCCGATGCGCCGCCTGAAGCGGGCGAGGCGTGAGGCTGGGGCATACCGGCGGATTGCATGAGCTGCTGCTGCTGAAGCTGGAGCATCTCGATCTGCTGCTGGAGCGCGATCTGTTGTTCGGCGAGCATCTGGCTCTGGGCGGAGAGCGAGTTGGCGTTGCCGCCAACGCTGGCGGCAGGATGGTGACCGGAGCGGTTGGAGAGCAAGCCGCTCATGTCGCTTCCGGTGCGGCGGTGGGAGGCGGTGCCCGAAGAGCCGAAGCTGAAGTCGGAGGCATGGCCGCGCTGACCACGAGTGGGGTCGAAGGCGGAGGCGCCGTAGCCGACGGAGCTGGCACCGTCGTCGGTCATATCGTCGGCCTCGCTGGGGGTGGGGCCGATGCCCGAGCCGACATTGTAGCCGAGGTCGGCGAAACGGCTCTGAAGGCTGAGCTGTCGCTGATGCGAGAGGTTGGCGCGGAAGTCGGCGGCCGAGGCCGAGTTGGAAGCGTTGGCGGACTGATTGGAGTGGCGAGCCATGGCGCTCTGGAAGGCGGCGTTGCCGGCGAAGCGAGGAGCTTGCTGACGATTGTAGTTGGACGATTGCTGAGAGTGGGCGGAATCGGTGGTGGCCTCGGCGTCCTCGCCAAGGCTGGCGAGACCGACGGGGCGCGAAGCAAACATGTTGCGAGCCTGGCCGGAAGCGTTGAGATTGAGCTGCTGCTGCAGGTGGCCCTGCAGGTTGTTGGCGGCGCCGAGGTCGCGATGGTTGTCGTTGCGATCCATGGCGGGCAAGGAAGGAACGCTGCTATCGAAGGCGTGCAGTTTTGTACGCAGAGACTAATGGTCGCAAGGAAGAGATTGGTAGGTCAGCTTCTTGGATCTTGGACCAAGAGCGGCTGAGCAGGAGGCAGGAGGAGGCTTACCTTTGCGATCGGGCGTTAGGACTAGGAGGGCAGAGTCGCCGAGGGACGCAATGTATGGCGTAGTGGAGAGTGGCGTGTGATGAAGTGTTGTTGGTGTGCGCGAAGGAGGCGAAGAGGCGAGTTGAGCAAGGAGAGGAGAGCTTGAAGGCGTGCTGAGGAAGAACTGTTGATGATGATGTTTGATGATGGCGATGGCAACTCGATAAAGAGACGAGAAATCTATCGAGTATATATAGACGAATGGATGCGAGGGTCGGGTGCGATGCTATATGATGCTTCAAGTGCCGGGGGCTTGGATGCCGAAAAGGAGGAAGACGAGAGCTCGTTACGCTGGAAAAGACGAGGAGCGAGAGAGGCGAGAGACCGCGAGCGAGGCAAGGCGATGCGATGCGAAGCGAAGCGAACGAGGCGGCGTGGGAAGTGCTAGCGAGCGTTGGTTCCGTTGCAAGAAGGAGGATGAGGAGGGCGAGCGAGGTTGGTGTTGAGGTCGTCGACTGGGAAAGCAGGCGCCGTAGGAAGGCGGAGTGTGGAGCCGATCGATTTTGCTCGAGCGGGGATGCGAAGGAGAAACGAAGGTGGGCCTATACCGCGAGCGAGCACCACGCCAAGACGGAGGTGCAGGAGTGCGAGGATAGGGAGAAGGAGGGGGGAAGATGGAGGTGCGAGACGGATGTGCGAGGGTGGCGAGGTGCGATGTGCACAGGTGGGGGAGGGATGACGGGTTGCGTTGGTGAGCAGGAAGCTCTGATCAGCAGAAGCAGCTGCTACTGTGTGAGCCGTGCACCGTGCCACTCGAAATTGCAGTGTGCCGTGCGGCGCTTGTACTGTATGCGTGGGCCAAAGAACACGCAGTGCTTGCTTGCTCTCTTGGCTCAGTTCTCGCCACGCCACGCCACACGCCCTGCCGCGCCCACTCCCATTCGCTCGTCCAGAAGGCTCTCAGGCAACGCCGACGCACGGCTCAGCACACCAAATGATGCGGTACACGTAAGGCGAGACGCAGAAAATCCCACAAATCACTCATCCCAGTCGGCCGGCTGCTCGTCTCCGCTGCCACTCGCTTACCTCGACTCGCTCCGCGCGACCAAGGCGCGCTTGGCTTGGACCCTGGGCCTATTGTCTTGCCGCTAGCCGACCGTGATGAGCATTCTGAAGCATGCCATATCGACTCTGCACACCTCCAACCAGCAGCCGCTCATGATCGTCATCACAGTCCGAGACCGCAATCAAGAAACGCCGGTGGGTTCAAAGCTTGCCGTGTGCAAGCTGCCGTGTGCAAGCGCTCGCGAATGAGCCACCTCTTTTGCTCGTCGTCCGGTCTTCTCGAGCCGTGATGTCAACCAAATCTTGCAGCCTGTCATCCAGATCGCCGCGCGAGGAAAAACGCAATTTCTCCGCCACCATTTTTCCTTTGACTTTATTTTGGATATCGCCTATGATGTCGCCAGCTTTCGAGTTCCCTGTATAACACTCTTCTGGTTCGATCTGCTAACTTCTGACCCCAGAACTCTGTGACGGAAGGTCGTGATCATTCGGAATGCAGCTCCTTGTCCGGCTCAAGGTTATAGGCGGACCCGAGTGAGAAAGGCACCGTTGCGAAGCGGAAGCTCTAACTCTTCCGGTTAATTGCACACAAACATCCTGCCGGTTGCTGCGTAACACACGACATCCCGCCTTTCAGTCCGGCCATCATACAAGCTCGAAATGTATCAGCTGCCATCATATTCGAAGACACCCCAACCTTGATGTTGCACTTTTCACGCCGGTGCACTTTCACGAGCGTTCCGTTGCGGCAAGGAACCCAACCTTATTTCCCTCCAACCTGCGAGATCCACAAAATCTGACGTCCCAACTCGATAAGATGAAAACCTTGGTGCTCACAATTCTCTCACACGTCTGACTCTAAGTTCAACTTTACTCGATCCAGAGTCTCAGAACCTCCCTTCGTAGCTCAGCGCCATGAATCTGTTGAGCGAGCAACAGAGTGGGGGGAAAGCAGACAAGGAGAGCGGGAGGGTGATGGCGGATGGGTCTGACTTTTTGACACATCGCATTTTGGAAGGAAATGTCCTTGCAAAAGCGGAAATGAAAAAAGGGAAGAGGAAATTCACGCTCGCAATCTGCCTCGCCTTCCAAGAACCTCTTCATGCAAACGCAACAGATCCATCCCTCGACACAAGTTCGTCACACACTGCCAAACTTGTCGCAGCCGGTATCAAATTGGAGTCGCAGGAGAAATAGTACAGGTGATGTTACAGAAGTAAACGGAGGGAAATCGTACACAAGGGGGAGACTGTGCCTGTGCAGGTAGAGCGCCACAACGAGGCGATCGAAACGAATCGAACAGAGACATCGGAACCTAGGAACGGCGACGAGCAGGCCGTGCTACTGTCAAGGGTTCTTCTTCGGGCGGCCGCGCTTCTTGGCCGGCGCAGCAGGCGAGCCAGCGACCGCTGGCGCAGCAGGGGCTGGCGCAGCCACGGTCGCGGCAGGAGCAGCCGCTGCAGCGACGTCCGACTTCTTCGGGCGACCGCGCGGACGCTTGACCGCCTCCTCGCCCTCCACCTTCTCCTTGGGAGGACGGCCGCGCTTCTTTCCAGCGCTCGGCGGAGTAGCCGACGCGAGCACAGGCGCTTGCGGCACACTCGCTGGTGGCAGAGGCGGAGTCGTAATCTGACCCAGCGACGCATCGGCCGTCTCCTTCTTCGGGCGGCCTCGCTTCTTGGCAGGCGCTGCCACGGGTGCAGCAGGGGCGGCAGCCATCATCGTCGCAGCGGGTGCAGCGTAAGCGACAACAGGGGCCAGCGGGCTAGCCTGAGCAGCCGCAGCATTCTTCGGAGGTCGACCGCGCTTCTTGGGCGTCAGAGAAGCCGCAGCAGCAGCCGGGACCGTTGTCGGGTAGACCATAGGCGGCTGCTGAACTGCAGGCGAGCCAGCAGCAGCAGCAGCGGCAGCGGCAGCCTCGGCCAACGAAGCCTTGGACGGTCGGCCCCTCTTCTTCGGAGCTGGAGCGGGCGCAGCAGCCGGCGCAACTGGGGCTGCTACAGGGGCAGGAACCGGCACGCTCGCTGGCGCCGCCGCCGCGGCATTCTTGGGCGGGCGACCACGCTTCTTGGGTGCAGGCTGAGCTGGTTCGGCGACGGCAGGCTGCGGAGGAGGCACCACCTGAGGAGCGGCCCCGGCATTCTTGGGAGGGCGTCCCCTCTTCTTGGGCGAAGCGGCGGGTCCAGCCGCGGGAGCAGCCACGGCAGCAGGCGCCGGTGCGACTGGAGCTGGTGCCGCCTCAGGATTTTTGGGAGGGCGGCCGCGCTTCTTTGGCGCGGGAGCGGCCGGAGCAGCGGCCTGCGGCACAACCTGCGAGGGTGCAGGAGGCGCTGCTGCAGCGTTCTTGGGTGGACGACCGGGCTTCCTTTTGGGAGGCGATTGGGTCAAGGCAGGGTCGACCACGCTAGGAGCTGCGTTGGTGAAGCTCTGCTGCTGCGACGCCTGGGGCAGTCCTTGAGCGGCGGCGGCGGCGGCGGCAGCAGCCTCGAGCGAGGCCTTGGAAGGGCGACCGCGCTTCTTGGGCTGCTTCTCGGGCGAAGGCGGCGGAAGGATGGTCGCGGCGGCGGCAGAGGAGTCGGCTTGGTCAATCATCGTAGGATCATGGCGAGCCGAGTCCGGGATATCCTCGCCGGCAACATGGCCATCGGCGAAGGCGCGGGCAACGCGGGCCTGGTCGACGGGCAAGAGCTCCTCGTAGCCATCCTGAGTAGCGAGCGACGACCAATCGAGCAAGATGGGCGATAATGCATACATGCGAGCGAGGCACGGAATTTTCGGGTTTTTTAAGAAAAGGTCAGGTCAGAATTGAAAGTAATTGCTCCGAAGACGAAGTTTTTCCGCACTTACCAATTCAGCAGGGTCGGTGATGCCGTCCTTCTCCTGGATGTTCTGAATGATCTTGGGCGTGGTGCTATGGGGCGTCGTGGCATACGGTAGGCGTGGCATCGCAACGAGGGCCGAGTCAAGGTGAGAGGGGAAGGTGTCAGCGGCCTATTCCGGGCCAGGTTGGAAATGGCTAAATAGGGAAAATGGACGCGCACGCGCTTAGAAAGGGTTGTGCGGTGGTGGAGGTGCATGCGGTGCGGAAAGCGCAGCGAGCAGCCAGCCAGCCAGCGAGCAGAGCGGTAAAGGTGTGCGGGAGCGCGAGTGCGTGTCAAAAAGATACTCACCAACCCCAGTGTCGCCAGTGGAAGCTCTGGCTGCCCTGGATCTCGATCAGACTGCCGAGGCGCAGCTCGCCCTTCATGATCTTGGTGCCGAAGCATGGCTTGGGGCCTTTGCATCCGGCGCGGTTCGAGTTGGCGTATTCGATGCGGTAGGGCATGGTGACAGACGCCGAGGAGCACCTCGATCAAGTGCGTGCGTGTGGGAGGGTTCCGGGAGTCGGGTCGACCGGTCACGCGCCGCGACTTGTTAAATGCGGTGGAAAGGCGGGCTGAAGACGAATCTTTGCACTGCTTCGTCGGAGAGATTGCCTACGGTTGCGAGGCACTCGAAAGATCGGCCACGGGCGACCAGGAAGCGGATGGATCGAGATGATGGTGTGCGGATGGACGGATGGACACGAGGGTGGCTGTTCAAGCATCTCGACCCCGACTCTGAAAGTGAGCCACTGCCTTTTTCGAGGAAAAAAGAAAAAAAGGAAAGTGAAAAGTCGATTCGTGCCATCTTGATTTCTGAATAATAAATTTAGGCAAAATTGTAATTCGGTCGGCACGAGACGAGTCCAAATTGAATTTATACAGTAGCACGCCGGGACAGCGCAGTCGACCTGACCAATTTCCCCCAAAAAAAGGCGGCTGATCCGACGGGTCTGGCACGTCTTTTTTTTCTCTCCTGCAACCTTTTTTTGTCTCTGCTGCCCTGCTGAAGGCGAAGCTAAAAATGCGCCAGCTGTGACGGCCCCACCAATTTTTGGTCCCCACCAACCTTTTCCTTTTTGGCGCAGCCAGACTGAGCGCCGTGTGGGTAGGCCAGAAAAAAAGAGAACGGAAATGCCCTGTGTGTAAGTGCATTTTGCAAGCTGCTTTCCTGCAACGCAACCATCAGCCCGTTGGGCGCTGTGTGACAACTCCTTTTCAGCAACTTTTGTGATCAATTCTGTCGCCTTTTTCAGCCAAGCTTTTTCAGCCAAATATTGCTTGCTTCGAAACGCTAGAGCTGACGTATCGTGCTATGCTTCGACCATTTCAGCTCGCTGAGAAGCACTGCACAGTAGCTTGCCGTACCCTGCCAGCCAACAAAGCTGATACGGGGAAAGTCTTGTTCTTTTCATAGCCGCGCAGGAAAATGCACTTGCGGGAGAGGTGTCACAGATGGGTGTCGGCGTTGGACCCTGGCTAGCGGAGCTCTTGATGGAAAAAAAAGGCCAGAGATTTCCTGCATCTGCTGGTTGCCGCGTTATCTGCAGGCGGCTGCACGTATGCGCTCGGACCGCACCAGGGATCGACGTTGCGGAGTGCGTGTCACTCTGCCACGCACATCACCACCACCATCTCCTCTTGGCGGCAGCATACAGGCGAGGCGAGTCAGCTCGGGAAGATGACGCGGATACTGGATGCCGAGCGCGCCTCGGGGCACGGCACACCGGTGTACGTGACCGTGTGGGATCTGACGCCGCCATCGATGTGGACGAGTGCGGCGCGCGGATTGGGCCTGGGCATCTTTCACACCAACGTGTGGTTTCCAGATCTCTCGGTCGAGTGGGCATTCGGAGGGCACGGCTATCGCGATATGAGCGGGGTCTTTTCGCTTCCGCGCGACCCAATCGTCCTCGATGCAGTCCACGAGCGGGTCATCGCCGCCATGGGGAAGGATTCGGATCCTGTGTTGGCGGAGAAACCACAAACGCTCGATGGACTATCGTGGTTGCGTCCCGAGCATATACCTGCACCAGGACTGCCACCGCTACCAGGAGCACAGTATATGGGCGCATACTTTATCGGATACGCCGGTCGTTCCGAGCAGCCCTCATCGCAGCCACACGCAGAGGTGCAGCCGTGGGCAAGTGCGCAATCGGGCAAAGCTGCTTTTCGAGAACCAGAAGACTTGATCGAGCCGTACTTTGCTCGTACTGCAGCCGTGCTTGCCCAAAGACCAGCTGCACCATATCCCCAAGCCTTTGTCCCGACATCACCGCCTAGCCCGAATGAGCTGGTGGGGAGCAGATCAGATGGAAGACATCCAAGGCATCGTGGCGCGCGTCTGGCTTCGGTGGCGCACGTCCAGGCTACGATGCAGGAGCTGCGCAAGGATCCGCAATGGATGGGCCCCACGTACGATCTCGTCTCGCACAACTGCAACCACTTTGCCGACGCTGTGTGCCGGCGCTTCACGGGTGTAGGTCTGCCAGCGTGGATCAACCGCAGCGCCGCCGTCGGTCGCAACCTCATCTGGGCCATCCCCAAGTCCATCCTAGACATAGATACAGGCGTGCCTCTCGAGGACGACGACCTCACCGATCTCACCAACCTCGACGACAAACGACCACTAGACTTGCAACGGTGATACTCCTTTCGACTCATAAGCACGACCGGCGGGTGTGACATTTGGTATTGACTCTCAACGTGAGCTCGAGGTTGGGGGAACTAACGGCGCTTCTGCTTTTTGCTCTTGCCCTTCTTGTCGGCGCCCTTCTTGGGCGACTCGGACTTGTCGCTATCGTCGACGGCACGCTTGGCGCCCTTGACCGAGACGGTGGTGTTGAAGCTCGACAGGTCGTTGCCGCTCTTGCGCAGTCGGTTGGCGACTTCGGCCTCCGCCTGACTCCAGTCGGTGCCGTCGGCGTCGTCCTTGATGGCGTACTTGGACAAATTCATCTCGTCAATCAGCTTCTGCTTGGCCAAACGCAGCTCCTCATCATCCTCTCCCTCCTCCTCGTCCTCCTCTTTCTCGTCATCTTGGACATCGTCAAAGTTGGAGGTGGATTGGGCGTTGTGTTGGGCGAGGAAGTCACGACCTGCATCGCGCAGTTCGGAATTCAAATCGCCCTTGAGCGCCGACCAATCCTCGCCCTCCTGGCCGTTGGCTTTCCTGCGCAGCGGTGCACGCGCGTCGAGTCCAGCGCCGAGTTCGGGCATATCCTGCGCGATCGCATTCTTCTCGACCTTGCGCAGACTCTTGACGAGCAGTCTGACGGTCTTGACGAACAGCGCAAGCGCCTGCTGCAGCGGCAACCTCAATTCGGCCGTAATCTCGTCCGGCGTCTTCCTCTGCAGCCCAATCGCGAGCAGCAGCGAAGACTGCAGACCCGAAAGACGAAGTTCCTCCTCCTCCTCGGGCGCATTGATCGCCGAAGCAGCGGCTTCATCCTCGCGCACCGCACGAAGACGGTTGCTGAAGTACAGCGCAGCAAGCGTGGGCATGAGGTCCAGAACCACCGAGAGCTCCACCATGTTGTTCGCATACGACTCGAGGCGTTTCATGTCGAATGGCGTGAGCAGCGTGCGCAGCTCGCCAGCTCCCAGCGGTGCCGAGGTCGAGGTCTCGCCTTCGGTGTCGCCGAGCTTGGCACCCTGCGTCGCGGCTTCGAGCACCGTCAGCGCCGTGACGGTGGCGAACTCGCGGAACCTGTACGAGAGCAGAGCCACGAATCGCTTTCGGAAATCTGCTGCCAGCGCACCGAGCCACGCCGAGCCCGTGGTGGACGTTGACGTGTCGAGCGCTTTGAGCTGCACCGCGGTATACTCGCCCGTGAGGTCGTTGGCGATCTGACGCACCCACAGCGGCGTGTAGCCGGCCTTTTTCCAGAACTTGAACAGCTGCGGCGTCAGGCCGTACGACACACCAAGCCAGTCAAGCTGCTCGGGTCTGCGCTCGGACAGTCGCTGCAGAAGCGCCGGCATCCTCGCCGCATCACGAACCCGGATCTCGTCGCCCTGCAACAAGCTCGTGTCCTTGGCGATCTTGCGGTCGCGCACGGCGGCAAAGGTCTCGCCGTCATCGAGGTCGTCGCGCACGTTGTCGAGGTCGAGCAGCTGGCCGCTGTAGAACGCCTCGAGCGCCTGCAGTGCACGTGCGCCGTAGCCCATGCGTGCGTAGTCGGGGTGCACTGCGATGCGCACCACGCGTGCGCCCGAGAGCGACGCGAAGTCCGCATCCTGGAACTGCTGCGCCACAAGCCAGGGGATGAGATCGCCCGCCTCGCGCGTGCCGCGACTCAGACTGTTGAGCACGGCGCCGCGGCTGATGTTGCCTTCCAACGCGACCTGGACCACACAAAGCGGCTCGGGAAGCCCGCCCTCGCCAGGTTTGAGCGGCGCGAGGAGCACGAAGAGCCGATGGCCGGGCGCATCGCTCATGAGCTGCAAGTCGTTGGGCGAGTTCTTGTAGTGGCTCGCCACGTACAGCGCCATCATGCGCTGCAGGAAGAGCTCGGAGGCTGGGTGGTAGCTGAAAAGCGCATCGCGGTTCACCATGTACAGGTCGCACGACGACGGATGCGGGCAGCCCTTGGCCTTGAGTGCAGCCGACGACGTGCGTGTGAGCGAGGCGTCGAGGCACAGCAGTTGGTGGAGCCATGACTCGATTTGGTCGCCGCGCGAGTATCGGATGGGCTCCTTGAGCTCGACCTCCTTGAGCGAGCGTGCCGCCAGCGCCGCACCCGCTGCACGACCCGTGCTGAGACTGCCCTTGCCATCCTTGCCGGACGTCTTGCTCGTAGATGCCGCGCTGTCGTCCGCGGATGCGCTGGCGACACCGCGCGCATTGTCACGGAGCTGCTGGATGAGCTTGAGCGAGAGACTGCGGCCGGTGCCCTCGTAGCCGTTGATGGTGGAGGAGAGGAAGACGAGGTAGGGCCCCATGAGGTTTCGCACGAGCGGAAGCGGGATGGCGGCGGCCTCGTCGATGACAACGAGTTCGGCCTGGCCGAGCACCTGGTGGTCCTGCGGTTGGATGTACTGGATGGTCTGGCGGTGGCCGCGGAAGATGTTGACGCGGACGACGACGTCCTTCCACTCGCCCGTGCCGCGCTGGAGATCCCAATCGGCGACCTCGTCGTAGCCGAGCGCATCGAGGCCCTTGAAGACGAACTCGAAGAGCGTCTTGAGGTTTTCCGGGCTGGGCGAGGTGACAAAGATGTTGCTGTAGCCGTGCGCGACGGCGGCGGCGATGCAGAGACCCAGGGCGGCGGATTTGCCACGACCACGTGCGGCGGTGAGTGCGACGGTGGTGGAGAGAGAGGAGCTGGCGAGGATGTCGAGGATGGTGAGCACGGCCTTGGCCTGGTCGAGCGTCTTGGCGTGTCGGACGACTTCGCCGACGACCTTTGTCTCGCGCACCTGGTCCTTGAGCTCGGCGAGCTCCTCTTCGGCCTCGACTCGTTCTTTGCCCTTGCGGACGGTGGAGCCGACGCCGACACCGGTGCCTGTGCTGGTTTCGGGCAAAGGCTTGATGTCCTTGCCCTTGCTGAGAGGGAGGACGTTGAGCTCGTCGTCGAGCAGGAGAGTGTCCTGAGTGGCGCCGAGGGAGAGGAGGAAGCGTTCGTTGAAGCGTGCGACAGGCTCGTCGTCGGAGGCATTGGAGCGGTAGCTGCGGTGTACATCCATGCCGAGCGAGTAGAGCTGTCTCAAGCTGGACATGGTCTTGAGGAGGAGGATGACCACACCGCCGCCTTCGACGGTCTCGATGGTGCGCGCGAGCATGTTGGGTGTGACGGCCTCAAAGTCCTGGAGGATGAGCATGCCATACGTCTGACCGAGGATCTTGGGTGTATCCTTGTAGTAGCAGTATCGGATGTCTGTGAGGCTGACAAAGAGCTCGAAGGGATCGCCTTCGCCCTTTTCGCGGACGCCGCGCTTGATGTCGTTCTTGATCTTTTGCTCGCGCTTCTTGCGGTGGGTGGTGAAGCCGAGGTCCTTCTTGTAGCACCAGAGCACGTTGGGGCGAGACTGGACGCGGGACTGGGAGAGGAGGAAGTGAAGGTTGACCACCTGGTCCTTGCCCTTGTCGCCGACGATGACGAAGAAGGAGCGATGGTTGAGCGCGACATTGTTGCGGATGAGGGTGGGGATGCGTGGGTCGAGCTGCTTCCTCATGGTGGCGGAGGTCGAAGGCGCCACAGCGAGCCTTGACGCGGGTGTAAGAGTGTGCAGAGGCGATACCGACCGTACAGAAAAGGCGACCGACGCTGGTCAAGGGGCGGTGGATCGCAGGTATGATGGAGCAGCGGTATGGTCGTGCAAAGTTGCGAGACCCAACTCGCCGCTCGTTCTTCTTGCCAGGGTTTGAAATTTTCTGAAGGGCTGCTCGCCAGCGTCGAGCGGCGGAAGATGCGAATCCCGAGAAAAAAAAAGTGGAGAGGTGGGGAGAAAAAGAAGGATTTGTTGCGAAAATGCTACCCTAACATTTTGTGATCTGATCTAGATTTTAGCCCTAACACGCCTGGGAATGATTTCTTCAAAAGACGCCGGGCCGCGGAAGATTCACCTCACTTTTTTTCCCCCGCCTCGGCTCGAGCTAGCGCTGTTTGAGACGTTGCCCTTGCAGCTGGAGGTTGCTCAGCCCCATTCAGCTTTGCGACGACAGCACCCGATGCGACTCGGCGCGTCGCTCGTCGAGTTGAAGCAGATCGTCGATGCATCGACCGGCTCGTATGCGCACCGAGGCATGTACAGCGTGCAACGAGCTTCTGCATGCATGCAAGCAGGTAAGCACAGCAGCGGCTTGGTGGTTGTGGTTGGGCATGCGAATGCCCTTCTTTTGGCTGCTGAGATGGCGAAAGCGTGAGATGGATCTTGGGCGATGCATGCGCGCTTCTGCAGCACTCTGACAACTGGCAACATGCTGCAATTGCTTCCAAAGATCGCACCGAAGCCGAGAAGAGTGAGACAACGATGCGATACGCCCAAGGATTCGAGACCGGTCCAGATTCCGGGAGTGACCAGCGAGACAGAGCCGCAGTATGCGAAGGAAAAAAAGAGGTCGGCGTGATGGACAGTGCAGCGACGCGGGCAGCTCGGCTGGGGAAGAACGGCGGCTAGGGTTGAGTCTCGAGCCAGCAGAGCGGCACTGCGCTGTGCAGTCAAGTGCAGTGCAGTGCAGTGCCGGTAGTGTGAACGTGCGGAAGGGCGGCGGATAAGCGAACGGCCGAGCCGAGACCACGCTTCGAAGGGATGCCTGCTTGGGCACGGCAATGCGGCGTTGCGCGCATCCATGTTCGCAGCGGAGACTTGAATCACACCTGCCACCGGAGCTGCCGATCCAGTAAGCTCTGTTGCGGTCTGAGCGTCCGTGCCCATCAGCCGATGGGAACGAGGAGGTTTAGACGCACCTGGAATGGTCTGAGCATCGTGCTCGGGCCCTCGATTGGAGCCATGGAGCCAGCGGCGTATTTTTTTTTGACATGTGATCGCGGGCGTGTGCATGTGTTTGGACGGCACAGCAACGCGTGGGGGTAACGGACGGTACAGGCAGCGGCGGCGCTTGAAAACAGGGGACCGGGTCTCGACCCCTCTTTTGCCAAGGGGCTACAAGTGTGTTCCAGCGCGAAAAGTGAATGAGCTAGATCGCGTCCAAGCTCTTGGCATCTCACCTGCTTCGGAATAGGACGGCGCACTCGACTCGCAATCCATCGGCAACTTGAATGCTGCCATGCACTGGCCTGGCTTGCCTGGCTGGCCTGGCTGCACGCCGTGCCACATGTTCCGACAACATGGCCCGCATGGAGCGTGGTTGTGAGGTTGTCATGCCGAATGCTTGCAACCGTCAGCTCAAGATAGGCTGTCTGGCTCCCGTCTGAGCCTGTACTGCAAGCACGACGGGCTAGAATTGAATTTGGCATGCAACGCAGGTCACGCAGGCCCCAAGGTGAGCGTCAGTCAGCAGAGACAGGGAGTCAAAGCTGCACGCGCTGATCCGAACCGGGATCGCAAGCGAGTCAGCCTCAACTCAACTCTCTGGCAACTTGTCAGGCCAGCTTACCCGCGCCCGTGTCAATCGCTTGCAACCGCTCTGGAAAATTCGCCGCAACCCAAAAGTCTGTGCTTTTTCTTTCCTTTTCTTTTCATTTCATTTCGTTTTGGATTCTTAAATTTACTTTACGCTGCGGTACCTGCACCGCAGGAGGGCGAGCGCGCCAGAGTCAAGGTTGCGTTCAGGGCAAGCGAGGGTGCGAAAAAGAAAAAGAGGCTCGGCTGCCCTGCCAAGGGAACCCTCAAAATTCAGAAATTCGCGCAATTCCGAACAGGCGCTGCGATTCCGCTGCACGCCGCACTGCACACTGCACTACTGCGCGTGCGCGGTGGGGTGGGGGAGGGTGGATGAGGAGCCGTGGGTCAGAGTATGCAGCTGCATCGATCTGTCGGTGCGGTTTCAAAGCCGGCTTGGCTTGCGAGAGAGCAACGCATCCCATCCGTGCGAACGCCTCTCGCTCTCTCTCTCTCCAACGGACCTTGGTCGCTCATGCGTGGAAATGGCTGGCTCCGCGGCGCTCCTCCCTCCTGTCAGCCGCGCTC
This sequence comes from Moesziomyces parantarcticus, assembly GCA_023212605.1. Classification (NCBI taxonomy): domain Eukaryota; kingdom Fungi; phylum Basidiomycota; class Ustilaginomycetes; order Ustilaginales; family Ustilaginaceae; genus Moesziomyces; species Moesziomyces parantarcticus. Next base: position 261,093 of record JALCCF010000001.1, on the reverse strand, counting down.
GCCAACACCACCCGCCTCAATCCCACGCGATCCTCGTGGCCTTCCGCGCTGCCCTCCTGCGCTCAGCCACTCCTCGGCCTCGCTCCCTCCTCCATCCCTGCTCATCCTGCTCCTCCTCCATCCCTCCCTCCCTCCCTCCCTCACTCCCTCATATTCGGCCTGCCTCCCTTCCAGCATCTTCTCTGCCTTGCTCGCCTTGTCTTCTCCATCCCACCCTCGACTGGACTGGCCAACACACTCGCGACCGATTCGAGGTACACCAAAGTCTTCTACGCTCAAGCATCGTAGTTGCAACCGCCTCAACCTGGCATATACGCCCTTCATCAGCCACCAGCATCGACACGCACCGCGCCTTCACATCGCCTGCCCCCGCCAAAATCCTTCACCTGGCGGAATACCGTAGCCCACTTCATCTGGTGCCCCGCACGCCCTTTCCCCTATCAGATCTTTGTGCGCCCACTCGCCTGCGCCATCTTGGCTGCACAAGCTCAATTTTGGTCACTTGAACCCACCAGTGCATCCACCATCACTTGCGCTTGCGCCTCCTCAGCCTCGCGAGCGCCCTCATCCTTCACCACCGCGGCACAAGCTCTGCCCTCCCAATTCCCGATTGCTCGGAGCCGAGTGCAGTCTCGTCGACTTTTTTTCGACCGCCGTCTCGCTCGCTACCAGCGTCGACTCTTTCTCACTGCATCCACCTTTCCTTCCTGCGGTCCACGCGCCCCGCTTCAAGCTGCCGTGTTCAATGCTATTCATCGCACGCCCTTGAAGCCCATCACCCATCGCTCTTTGCGCGCGCCGCTCCCTTGAAAGCATGCCAGCCCCCGACGATCTCGTCACCATGGGCTCCATGGACAACGACCTCACCCCTTCTGCGCCCGCGCAATCCTTTGCGCACATGCAGGAGCAGTCCCATCCACTCGGAGCCAGGCGACGCAGCGCACACGCCCTCGCCAGCCTTGACGACTTGCCACACATCACCTCCACCAAGCATGACCCCATGTTCGACACCGTGCCTGCACCCGCCTTCTCCAAGTCCACGCTCTACGAGGTCGGCAAAGTAGAGGGCATCACGCCACCACCACATGCCGCCGTCTCGGCCGTCGGCACCTCGCCCATCGAAGTCAGCAGCGTCGTCGCCGCCGGCCTCGAGATGGGCCTCGGCGTCAGCCTCGCCTCCTCGGCTCTCATGACCCACATTCCCGGCGCACAGGCAGCAGCACTCTCCAGTCTGGCAGAGCCTCGCTACATTCGCCCCCACCAGACCACATTTGAACCTTCACCGCTCACATCGCACGAGACGGCCGGCAATGACCTGCCATTCTCGTCCGCCCCGGTCGACTTCGACGCCTCTAACGCGACCTCAGCGGCGGTCAGTCTTCCGTATCGCACTCGCTCGCCGCACACCTCCGACTTCAGCGCCGAAGGCCCCGAGGGCGACCTGCACCGCAGGCGCACCACCGGCACGCGACAGTCCAGGCATCCCGGCGAGCCCATGAGGCTCGGTCGACACCACCGCGCCGACACCCACGACCCCATCATCTCGGCTCCGCCACCCGCCATCGCCGCCGAGATCGAAAAGCAGCAGTACTACCAGAACAACTACATCGCCCTCCGCAACGAGGCCAAGATCCTCACGCACGGTCTGCCCAACAGCTTCAACATCGACGCGCCCCTCTCGGCCACCACCAGCGTCGAGCGTGAGCCTTCGCTCGGCAGCCGCAGCAGCACGCACGCCCACGCCTCGTTCGGCGGCAGCACCCAGCTCGAGACACCCTCGTTGGGCGACAAGGCACTGCTCTCGCCAGACTCGCAGCATCCGCTTTCTGGCAACCCCTTCAACGCGAATCCTTTTGCAGCCACGACTTCGTCCAGTCCCGTTCACGACGCCGCGCGTCACGGCGAGAACGCAGGTTGGAAGTCGTTCCGACAAGGTCCCGCCGCCGGCGCCCACGGCCCCACCCAGGCCGCACTCATGGGCTTGGGAGGCGGCAGCCACTTTGGCCCAGGCGTGCGCGCCAAGGTGTCCGAAGTGCTGCCCCATCTCGTCTCCAGCATCCCGCTCTCTGGCGAGGAGGGCGAGACCATCACCATCGCCGAGTACGGCAGCCTCAACACGCGCTCCATCAACCTCATGCAGCCCATCATCTCGGCCTTCGTCGAAAAGGCGCACGCCGACACGCCCCGGCGCGAGGCGGCCAAGGGCGAAGATGACAGCAACTACTTCCCAGGCTTGGAAGGCGCGGCGTCGTTGCGCAGCATCCTCGGCATGGACGCGTCCGACGACTTCCCCTGCAAGGTCAACTTTTCCATCATCCACGAAGACTCGCCCCAGGCCGACTTCCGTCCGCTCTCGCAGATGCTCGATTCGAATCCGGAATCGTATCTGCATCCGCAGTGGCAGGCCACGCACGAGCCTCCGCTGCACAACTCGATCTTCCCAATGTTTGTCTCGCGGCCGTTCGCCTCGCGCATCGCTCCGCCATCGACGCTGCATCTGGGCATCAGTCTGATGGATCTGCACTGGTCGCACACGCCCAGAAACCCGACGGTCTCGCTCTCGACGTCGGCGCATGCCGAACTTGCCGCCTTCCTCACCGCCCGCGCTCACGAGTTCCGCCAAGGCGGCGTGATCGTCATGGCGTACATTGCGCGTTCCGAGGACAGCAACATGGTGCTGCCCGATCGTCCTCGGTCGACGGTTCACGGTGTGGGTTCGGCCGACCTGGACCGCACCACGGCTTCGATCGCTGCCGCGAACGGCGACGGCAACGCACTCGAGGGCGCGGCCGACTCGCCGTACATGGCGATGCTGCGCAAGGAGCGTCGCCGATCCAACTCGTCGCCGAATCGACCGTCGTGCCTGAGCAACGGCGCGGCAGCCGAGAGCCAGGCTTCGGACATCTGGACGACGCTCACCAACACGCTGGCACCATGTCTTCAGCGACTCGTGTCGTGCGGCATGCTCAAGAGCGATGTGGCGCGCCACCTGTTGAGCCTGCCCATGCACGCGCGCACGCCGCGCCAGACGCGCAACGTGCTCAGGTCGGTCAAGCACCTTTGGCGTGTCGAGTGGAGCTGCGGTCTGGGCGACGAACCGATCTCGGCGGATGCAGCGCCGACGCTCGCCAGCGAGGCCGAGCCGCTGAGGCTGCCGCACCCTGCGTGGAAGGCGCTGCAGGCAGGCACGCTGTCGCGCATCGCTTTCGCCGAACACATGATCCAGCTGTTCAAGAACCTGTACGAGTCGCACTTCCGCGCCATCCTGCGCGAGAAGGGCAAGCTCAGCAAGGGCGCCGTCGAGTTTGTGCTCGACTCGCTCTGGGACGTGCTCCAGTCGCGCATCGACGATCAGGAGCCGTGTCCCATCGCCGAATGCGAACTCGAGGTTCAGATCGTTGCGCTCCGCCGCATCTGATCCTCCTCATCGCGCTTCTCTCTTCACTCTTCTCCCTCACTCTTGATTGTTTAAGGTCACCGCTCTCTCTACGCTTGGGTATTTGTTTTTGCCATGGTCATTTGTCTGTCATCCTGTATCACCTAGTTATCTGCATCCGCATTCCAATCGGCATGGATCCTTTCGCTTTGCAAATTAGGGCTCGAGTGAGCTCCAAAGCTTGCTGCTTCGAAGTGCTTCGAGAAAAAGCGAGGGAAATGAGCCGCGGCTGATTTTTCCTTTTTTCGCTTTTCTGCCTTTTTTTTTTCGCTGGCACGTTGGGCATTTTGATGCAGGAGCTGCTGCGATGACGCGTGTATGCGTGGAGGCAGCATTGGACCCTCCGCTCGGGCCAGCAGGGCTGAACCGAAAACCGAGCTCCTAAGTGTGAAACGCTGCCGCCGATTCATCGCTGCACTGCTACAGCTGCATCTTCTTCTCTTCCACCATCCTTCTTGCCTTTTGTTGAGCTCGGTGTTCTACTGCTGCGTATCGCTGCAGTCACGGACAGCGCCATGTCGCAGGCGCCCATCGCCGCCTCGTCCTCGTCGTTGGCGTCCATGGCCACCCATGTGGCCTCCATCTCCAACACAGCCGCCGAAACGGCAGCAGGCGCCGCAGCCGTGTCATATGCCGATGACCGCAATCCGCTCATCGCCCTAATCGACGGTCTGCTCCGCGTGGTGCTCGCCTCGCTCAATCTCATCCGCATCTTGGCCACTTTCTCTACCATCACCGTGCCCAGCCTCGTCTACACCATCTTACACTACAGCTTGACGCTGCAGCTCAATTTCCCCTCGCTGGCCCTCCTCTTCCTCACCTCGCTTGTGTCCGCCTTCATCTGGCTTCGCTACAGGCATCTGAACAAGTACGAGCGCCTCCGCGAAGTGCCGCTCACCCGAGATGAGGGCTTCAACCTCAACCCCGACGTCGCTTCGGCTGGCACAGACAACGACAGAGGCAGCTTCCACAACTACCTCGACGACTTCCTGCAGGCCATTCGCATCTTTGGCTTCCTCGAGAAGCCCGTGTTCCACGAGCTCGCCCGCCACATGCAGACGCGCAGGCTCGTGGCAGGCGACAGCCTTTCGCTCGACACCGACTGCTCCTTCTACATTGTCATCGACGGCCATGTGCAGGTGTATGCGCCACTCCCTTCCGCTACCGCCAGCGCTGTAGGCCAGGACTCAGTCGAGGACGAGGATGACAATGGATACCAGCTGCTCAACGAGGTCGAGAGTGGCGGCACCCTCAGCAGTCTCTTCACCATCCTCAGCCTCTTCACCGAGGACGTCAAGTTATCCTTCGGCCACGAGCACGACATGCACTCGGCACCGCACAATCTCGGTCCAAGCCCCATGGACCGCCATTTCAGCTTCGGCTCTGCAAACCACGCTTCCCGCATGGGCCGAGGCACGCCAGGCGCAGACGGCTCCACTGCACCGACGTCACCCTACGCCTCGGCTTTCAACGCCCCTTCCCAGACCTCGGCGCAGCTGCAACTGAACGCTGCCGCACTGCGCAATGTTCCCAACGCCCTGTCTACCGAAGGCGCAGTCGAGCGTCTTGGTGTTTCTGCGGGTCGTGCTGGTTCCAGGCCGACTCATGCAAGAACTGCGTCCTCTGGTACAGGCTCCGTCACCGTCCAAGACGGCGACAATAGCACCGTCATGGATGCCGCAGAGAATCATGACGACAGCGGAGCCAACTCTCTCGGCCATGCGCCGGACCTTCAGATGCCACCGGCACAGGCGTCCGCGCCCTTCTCCCACTTTGCGCCTGGCTACACCGCTTCGCCTGCGGGCACTCCCATGTCCAATCTGCCGGGCTCTTCCCAGTCTCCCTACTTTCGCGGACGCGCTCCTTCCGTCCACGGCATGCATGACCCACACATGGGTCCTCACACTCCTGGATCCATCCTCAGCGCGATGAGCAGCGCACATGGCCACCTCGGACGTGGCACTGAGGCCTTCCATCATCAAGGCGCAGGTACGGTGGCGCGAGCCACCGTCGACACCACCTTGGCCGTCATCCCTGCCGAGGCGTTCAAGCGCCTCACCAAAAAGTTCCCCAATGCGGCCGCGCACATCGTTCAGGTCATCCTCGCTCGGCTATCGCGTGTCACTTTCCACACGGCGCACAAGTATCTCGGCCTCACCAAGGAGGTAATGCGCACTGAGAAGTCGATCAACGATCTTGCATGCTTCCCGCTCCCGTCCGAGTTCTACGAAAAGGGCGGCATGGACAGGCTGCGACACCGCTTCCTCCCTCAGCCCACTTCGCACCGCGAGTCGTCGTCTGTCCACAACGACGACGACTACTTTCGCAACTTTCAGGAGTGGACCTCGACCTCACAGCGTAGCAGCACGCCTCTGGCAGCTGAACGCCGTTCCGCTGATGAAAGCAACGTGCCCAAGGTTAGGATCGCAGACCCAGCGGGCTCGGACACCAGTCCAAAGCAGCAGACCAGGAAGGCAGCGCCTCCGCGCATCTCAACAGCAAAGACACCATGGGGCCATCCGGATCCGGCCCTCAAGACTCCGCTCGCCCGAACTACCGTCGGACCGGGCGACCTGCTCAGCATGGCCAGCATCAGCTCCGATGGCTGGTACACTGGTGGCTTCGACATCCACTCGGCCCAGCCCACGCCTCGCGCACAGCCACGCTCTGTCTCCAAGTTGGATCCGTTCCACGGCCCGCTCCCGCATCCTATGGACGACTCGCACGGCGGCACTAGTCCCCGTTCTGGCTCGTCGCGTTCCGGCAATTACGGCAACTCGCACGGCGCTGACGAGGGTGACGGAGACCACCCCTTCTCCTCCATCGGCCTGTCGCACTTTGACATCAAGAGCGAGGTCATGGACTGCATCGCCAAGAGTATCGGTCTGGCCCAGGCCGCCGTGTCACCCGTCGCGGCTAGCTACCAGGCGAGTCCGCACATCAGCGCCCAGGACGCATTGCTGCAACGCTCCGTGTTCAAGTCGGCCTTCAGCTCGCTCAGCATGCTCGATGCTGCTATGGCAGAGGAGGAGTCTAGCATCACGGGCACCAACAGTTCCATGGCCGGCCACGGCCAGTCCGGATTCCACCCGTCCGACTTTGAGAACGAGGTCGAGATCAAGTTCTTCCCCGCCGGCAGCACGTTAGTCAAGGCAGGCGAGAGTCGCGCCGGTCTCTTCTACGTCATCGATGGCTTCTTGGACGTGCTGCTGCCTGCCGACGCCAACGAGCTCGACGAGGAGGATCGCAAGGCTCCCAAGGGCATGCCTGGTCGTGCGGGTCGCGGTGGTGGCGGTGCCAAGAGCTCTGCAAAAGCTGATGCGCACCGCAAAGCTCCTTCTACCTCGTCGCTGCGCACGGGACAAACTGACGACGATGCTGCGTGGGACGTTACGCCACAGCGCTCGCGCAGGGGCACAGAAGCAGATCGTGCGAGTGGCGTCGGCGAGTCGCCGACGTCTTCTTTGCATCGCCCTCCCGTCCGGGAAGGCTCATCGTCATCTTCGTCGTATGGCAACATGGGCGGCGTGCGAAGACGACCGACCGACTCGGCGAAAGTCGGCAACGCTCTTGATGGGACCGGCGGAGGTGTCAGCGCGGGCTCGCGCAAGCCGCAACAGTCAGCGGCTGTCACAGGCGTGCGCACGCAGACTAGGGCGTACGCCGACATATCAGGGTCGTCTCGGCCCACGCTGCAGCAGGCACCTCGTCACAACACCCAGCAGCAGAGCGGACACCGCACCAAGGACGGCAAGCGCTCCATCTTTTCCGTGGGCCGCGGTGGCATCGCCGGCTACCTCTCTAGCCTGCTAGGCACGGCGAGCTACGTCGACATCGCCGCCAAGACGGACGTGTACGTGGGCTTCCTGCCCGCACATGCGCTGGAGCGCATCATGGAGCGCCGTCCAATTGTGCTGCTGACGCTGTGCAAGCGGCTGTTGAGCCTGCTGCCGCCGCTGATCCTGCACATTGACTCGTCGCTCGACTGGCAGCAGGTGAATGCGGGGCAGGTGATCTATCGCGAGGACGATCCGTCGGACAGCTTCTTCATTGTGATCAACGGCCGACTCCGTGCGATCACCGAAAAGGGCAACGGAATCGAGGTGCACAACGAATACGGCCAGGGCGACAGCGTGGGTGAGCTGGACGTGATCACCAACTCGCGCCGGCGCACGACGCTGCACGCCATCCGTGATTCGGAGCTCGCGAGGATGCCGTCGACGCTGTTCAATGCCATCTCGGTGCGTCACCCGGCCATCACGATCCAGATCTCGCGCATCATCGCACGCCGCGTGCGTGCCGAGCTGGTGCGCAGCAAGCAGGAGGGCGCTGCGCTGGGTGCACCCATCCCTGGCCTGCCTGACTTAGGCCGCAACAATTTGAACCTCAAAACCGTGGCAATCGTGCCGGTGACGCGACAGGTGCCGGTGATCGACTTTGCGGCCAAGCTGCAGGCGGCGTTCGACGACACGATTGGCGGGCGGGCGATCTTCCTGGACCAGAGCAGCGTGATGGGCGTGCTAGGCCGCCATGCGTTCAGTCGGATGGGCAAGCTCAAGCTGGCTGGCTGGCTGGCAGATCTGGAGCAGAAGTACCGCATGGTGGTTTACGTGGTGGACACGCCGGTGTCGTCGGCGTGGTCGCAGACGTCGATTCGGCAGGCGGACTGCGTGCTGATGGTCGGGTACGGCGACGAGCCGGCGATGGGCGAGTACGAGCGGCTGCTGCTGAGCGTCAAGACGACGGCGCGCAAGGAGCTGGTGCTGCTGCATCCGGAGCGCAGCGTGCCGCCGGGCTCGACGCGCGAGTGGCTCAAGAACCGGCCGTGGGTGCATGCGCACCACCACGTCGAGATGGCCGGCCTCGCCGGCTCGCCGAGTGCTGCGGCCATGGCGACGGGCGGCGACCCCAAGGCGGTCAAGGCGCTGCGCAACCTCAAGCAGAAGCTCGAGACGTCGCTGCAGCGGTACCGCAAGACCAAGGCGCCGCTCTCGGCGTCGGGACGCCCGCACCATGCGTCCGACTTTGCGCGCCTCGCGCGAAGGCTGTGTGGCAAGAGCATCGGCTTGGTGCTTGGCGGAGGCGGTGCGCGCGGATGTGCGCATCTCGGCGTGATCCGGGCCCTCGAGGAACGCAGTATCCCGATCGACATGGTGGGCGGTACGTCGATCGGATCGCTAGTTGGTGGTCTATATGCGCGCGAGGCCGAGATGGTGTCGACGTTCGGGCGAGCCAAGCGGTTTGCCGGGCGTATGGCGTCTCTGTGGCGGTTTGCATCGGACCTGACGTACCCTGTGGTGTCGTATACGACGGGCCACGAGTTCAATCGCGGCGTGTTCAAGGCGATCCAGGAGACGCACATCGAGGACATGTGGATCCCGTTCTTCTGCAACACGACCAACATCACCTGGTCGCGCATGGAGGTGCACACGAGCGGCTATGCGTGGCGCTACATCCGCGGCTCGATGACGCTCGCGGGCCTCATTCCGCCGCTGGTAGACGAGGGCAACATGCTCGTCGACGGCGGATACGTGGACAACTTGCCAGTCACTGTGATGCTGGCCATGGGTGCGCGGTCGGTGTTCGCGGTCGATGTGGGATCGATCGATGATACGAGCCCGCGCGCGTACGGCGACACGCTGTCCGGGTGGTGGGTGCTGCTCAACCGCTGGAATCCGTGGTCGGACGCGGGGAAGATCCCGTCCATCCCGGACATCCAGGGCAGGCTCACGTACGTGTCGTCGGTCAAGACGCTCGAGGAGGCCAAGAAGGTCAACGGCTGCTTCTACATGCGCATGCCCGTCGAGGAGTACGGCACGCTGGCGTTTGGCCGCTTCGACCAGATCTACGACAAGGGATACCGCGCTGCGGTCGAGATGCTCGATGGATGGGACGCCGAGGGCAAGCTGCCGTCGGGTATGGAGCGCGATGAGTTCTACGACGATGACGAAGACGAGTACGAGGAGTACGAGGACGAGGTGGGCCCCGGTGGCGTGAGGAGGTGCACGAAGCGGAGGCGCACACGCCGTAAGGCGGGCATCAGCGCTCGTCGCAATAGTATCTAGGCCGAAATGGCACGGAAAGCAATTGTCACAACCAGAGATTGATCATCATGCTGCTGTATGCCAGGAGGGCGTTGTTTGAGCGGTGAGGACCGGCGAAGTGAGTGAGGTGTGTCTTGAGGTTGTCATTTCATTTTTCGGCCTTCATTTTCGTAGTTCGGCACAGGGGAGCGGCAAGTTGCAGCTGTGGGGCTAAGCGATCTGCTGCTGTGCGGATTGGGAAGCTGTGCATCAAATGACACGTCGACGCGCACAGCCCGTGCACACCTTCGAAAGCCAGTCGCTGCTCCGACCCGAATACACTTGCTTGGCACTTCTACCTTCTCCACCTACAACCGTCATCTCTTCCCACCCACACCCAGTACACTCGACCTTTCGGCAGCGTGTCTCGTTAGGACGCACTACTCTCGGGGCCAAATGGGAGCTGCGTGCTGTGCAGGAGCGGCGGTGGCCGGTGGAGCCGGACCGACGTCTCTGGTCGACGGCACAATATGGGGGTTCGTATCTGCGCTACCAATTGCGCTGTACCACTACTACCCGCACGTTGCGCTCGCACTCGTCACGCTGCTTGCCGTCGCGGCTTCGACGCTCTATCTCGCCGTCGTCTGGTTGACGCCCGTGACCAAGACGAGCTCGCGGTCGGAGCTGTCGTTCCTCTCGCCCGCGTCCGAATCGCCACAACCACTACCGTCGCTGCTAGACGATGCGGACGAGGACAAGACGGATAAGGTGCAGCTGAGTGTGGTCGTTCCGGCGTACAACGAGCGCGAACGATTGCCGATCATGCTTGCCGAGACCGTCGAGTTCCTCGAGGGTCTGCGGCGCGAGAAGCGCAGTCTGGTACAGGGATCGGACGAGGCTGAAGCAAACGGCGTCAGTGCGGGGACCGAAGAGCACAGGGACGCAAGAACGGTACGAGAGGCATTACATAGACCACTCGAGACGTACGAGATCGTGCTCGTGGATGATGGCAGCAAGGACGGAACGCACGAGGTGGCGCTCGAATTCGGCCGCGAGCACGGTGTGGATCTGCGCGTGGTTCGGCTCGTCAAGAACCGCGGCAAGGGTGGAGCGGTTCGGCATGGTGTGCTGCACTCGCGTGGGTCGCTGGTGCTCTTCGCCGATGCGGACGGTGCGACGCGATTCGGGGATGTTTCGACGCTGTCACGCGCCATGGCGCAGGTGCTCACACCGCGCGGACACGCCATGGTCGTAGGCAGTCGTGCACACATGGTGAAATCCGACGCGGTCGTCAAGCGATCCTGGCTACGCAATCTGCTCATGCACTCGTTCCACCTCCTCCTCACGCTCCTCCTGCGTCCACCCACGCCGGCCTCGCTCGTACCTTCCTTCCTCAAGCCGAAGCGTGGATGCGCAAAGGGCGAAACGAGGACGAGCCTGCCCGTGCAGCCCGAGATCAAAGACACGCAGTGCGGATTCAAACTCTTCACGCGCCCCACAGCGCAGCTCGTCTTCCCAGCCTCGCACATCGATGGATGGATCTTTGACGTCGAACTCATCATCCTCGCCCAGGCCGCCTCGAACCGTGCGATGCAATCCAACCCCCCGACGCTGCCCACCCACCAAGGCGCAGGAGAATGGTCGGCATTGACCGGTCTGGCTCTACCCATCGCCGAAGTCGCCGTACACTGGCACGAGGTGGGCGGCTCAAAGATCGCGCTGCTCACCGACTCGATCCGCATGGCAATGGATCTTGTCGTGATCCGTGCCAACTACGGCTTGCGCAGGTGGCAGCCTCCTCCTCCCGCGCTCTAATTGCACACGCAATACACTTTAAACCGACTTGGGATTGCTGTTCAGTGAGACTTTAGGCCAGAGCACCGAGAGGATCGTAGGGAGGCAGTCTGATGGTGTCTTCGTCGACGCCCTTTGTGAAGAGGGCCCATAGGTGCGGAGGGACGAATTTGCGGCTGACGACGACCTGGTAGTTGAATTCTTCGAACCACTTGTCGCTCATGACCATGAATCCTTTATCGTTGCCGACGCCTGTTTCGCCCCACGAGTTTTCGACGCGGTATCTCTGCACCTTGCCGTCGTCGCCGATGTGGACGGCGGTGATGACCATGGCGTGCGTCATGGAGCTTTCGCCCAGCTGGATGCGATCCGCCTTGCTCAGACCCAACGAGATGTTGAACGCGTCGGCGTAGCCAAAGAGGGTGGGATCCATGATGCCCGAAGTCTTGTCCGAGAACTGGCCTACGTCGCAGCCAAAGAAGACGGGATGACCCGCCTTGATGCTGCGCACGACGGCGTCGCGCATCACATCGACGGTGGTGTTGACATAGCTGATGGGCGTGCCCTCCCACACATTGCCAAGACGCTCGACGGTGATCAGCTTATCCGCCGGATGACGCGGATCGTGAATGAGAGAACAGCGCTGCTTGTGATCAAAGCTGCCCGTGTACTCGGCAAGGAAGCGGCACGGCGTCGACTTGAGGCTCACAAACTTGCCGGCGCGGTTGCGGTAGTTGTAGGTAAACTCCTCATCCGGCTGGGGTGGCGTGCCGAGCGCAATGACGAGCATGCGATACACCTCGGCCATCTGCTCCTCCTTCCTCCTCCTCTGCGCCTCGGTCACGGCGCGGGCCACCTGGTCGGCGCCCACCGAGGTGGTGGCGAGCTTGCGCTGCACGTCGAGCTTGATCTCGCGCAGCTCGAGCGTGTATTCGCGCAGCTTGACGGTGACGAGCCAGTTGATCTGGCTCGAGTAGCTCGAGTTGTAGCTTTCCGGGAACACCGCCTTGGGCACCACGCCGTACTTTTCCAGCAGGTTCGCCACCATGTCCCACTGCCCACCGTCGTTGGTAGGTGCCGTCTTGAGGAAGCCGACGACGCGCTGGTCGAGCGGCTCGTCGGCGAGCTCGATCATGTTTTCCAAAAAGTAGTTGGCCTTTTCCAGCTTGTCCCAGAAGCTGAGGTAGCTCTGGCTGAGCTCGAACTCGTCGAGCTCGAGCACCTTGGCTGCCTGGTGGCGGATGACGTTGCACGTGGCGAAGAGCCAGCACCGACCAGAGCTCTTCTGGTTCACCACCGGCTTCACCTCGTAGGGGATGGCGTGCGAGAAGACGTGCGCGCACGACACCTCGGTCTCGCGACGATGCAGACTGGCTGCGATGGGCGCATTGTGCAGCGTCATCTGGGCGAGGCGTGCCGCCTGCGTGGTGAGCGCCGCATCCTGCCACTCGGACAGTGCTGCGAGCGAGATGCCCGCGCGTGCTGCCGTCGAGGTGGTGCGCGCGGCGGGCGTGCCATAGCGAGCGAGCGTCTCGGCCTGGATGCGCGCCAGACGGTCGGCGGCGTGGTGGTTGACGATGCTCGACGACTGCGCCGATGCACGCGACGAGTCGAGCGACACCGTGTAGTTCGCCTTCTCGTTGGTCGTCTCTGCCGACTTGGCAGCAACAGGCTTGGATGCAGCCGAACCCATGATGCCCAGTGTATGCGATCTAGGTAAGCTGTGGTTTCTAGGTAAGCGGTAGAGTTTGCGAATGGATGTCACTCCGGGATGTAGATCAAGGAGCTAGGTGGTGGAGGTGGGGGAGATAACGGATGCGGAGAGCGGGGGGCGTATAAGTACTCGAGGGCCGATATGCGCTGGGGGGCGGTGCGAGTCACTCGCCGGCTATGAAAGGCTGAGCTGCGAGATAGCGGGATGTGGGGGGCTCTCCCGTTCAACTTGCCGAAACGGCGGCTGACGACGAGCATGCGTACGCCGGCCAACACGAATGCACAGCGTATCGCGGCGGCCAGGCGATGAGTGCGCCCAGCGAGCGCCCAACACGATGTCGAAGCAGCACCAGCAGCAGCCACCGGCGCTCGGAAGGCGCTCAACCGAGCCCAAGCTCCGCGGCCACCTCTGAGGTCACAACGCGCCGAGCGATAAGCCGCTGCCAGCTCCAGCGGCCACGTCCACACGAGCCGCGCAATCGCCTTTCGCCCCCCGCGCCGCATGCGCATAAAATTGCGAGCACCGCGCGCATCTCAATTTGGACCCTTGATCGCCCAGAGCTTTTTACGACGTGTACGAATCGCCACCCTAACACTGTTTGGTTCCGCGAACCCTCGATATCTCCCCGATGCTGGTTTCCACAGCTCTCCATCAAATCCTCTTGAGCCACTGCTCGGCCATTTTTTTTTGGAAACGCTATATACAGATCGGCTTAGGCCAAAGGCTGCATCAAGACAGCAGACGTGTAAGGATGTTGGCGTTGGTCTTGGAGATGCGGTCGTAGATCTCGCGCACGTCGTTCTCGGACACGCCCGAGATGTCGGCCATGAGGTAGGCGACGTCCTTGTGCGAGTCCGAGTGCTGCTTGTCCACGTTGAACGAGCCCAAGATCTCGTTGACCGCACGCAGCGAACCGGGCTGGTTCTGATGCACGTAGCAGATACGGATCACACGCGAGTCGGCCTCCGTGATCGCACGCAGGTCCACCTCGGGGAAGTTGACCGCACCCACCGAGCCGCCAAAGTTCATGTAGCGGATGAGCGCATCCGACACCTCGATGCCGATCATGCGCTGCGCCTCCTCCGTGCTGCCGCCAATGTGCGGCGTCAGCATCACGTTGGGCTGCTTGCACAGCTCCGAAGCCCAGCTGTTGAGCTCGTCCGAGAACGTGCCCGGTCCAGACGCCGCAGGCTCCTTGGGGAACACATCCACCGCCGCACCGGCAAGGTGGCCCGACTTGAGCCCCTCGACGAGCGCCGGAATGTCCACCACGCTTCCACGCGCATTGTTGATGAGGTACGCGCCCTTCTTCATCGCCTTGATCTGCTCGGCGCGGATCATGTTCTTGGTCTCCGGCAGCTCGGGTACGTGCAGCGACACAAAGTCCGCCGTGCCCAGCAGCTCGTTGAGCGTCGGCACCTGCTTGGCCGAGCCGAGCGGCATGAGCGGCACGACGTCGTAGTAGATGACGTGCATGCCCATCGCCTCGGCGAGCACCGAGAGCTGCGATCCAATGTGGCCGTAGCCCACGATGCCGAGGATCTTGCCTCGCACCTCGTAACATCCCTTGGACACCTTGTTCCACGTGCCCTGGCGCATCTCGCCGACGCGGTCACCCAGCTGGCGCGACAGGCTGATCATCTCGCCGATCACGAGCTCGGCCACGGAGCGCGAGTTAGCGAAAGGCGAGTTGAACACCGCCACACCCGCCTTGGCTGCCGCCTCGAGGTCCACCTGGTTGGTGCCGATGCAGAAGCAGCCCACGACGAGCAGCTTGTGCGCCGCACGGAACACCTTGGACGTGAGCTTGGTCTTGCTGCGGATGCCGATGGCGTGGTACTGGCCGATGTTCTGGATGAGCTCCTCCTCGCTCCAAGCCTTGGTGTGGAAGTCCACCTGGTAGCCCTGCTCCTTAAGCATCTTGACCGCGCCCTGCGACACGTTCTCCAGCAGCAGGATCTTGATGTCGCCCGTGTCGAATGGCGTCAGCAGACGCGGCGCCGACAGAGGCACCGACTGCGAGTGCGCGCGTGCGCGAGGCGGCGAGAACGACGCGGTCGGCGACGTCGACGGGTGGATGGCGCTGCCGTTGGCCAGCATTTGCGCGCCAGCCTGCGCAGCCATCATGGCCGAAAACGAGCCAGCATTGCCGGGGGGCGAGAAGCCAGCGCGGTGGAAGGCCTGTCCATGTGTTTCAGACATTGTGTGTGTGTGCGTTGGTGTGGCTGGAAGCGTGACCACGATGTTTCGGATGGGTCGAGACTGATGGTGGTACGTGGCAAGGATGGGTGCGGCTACGGACCGCCGACTTGAGCACCAGTCAGTCTTCGGTCGTCGAGCTTGCTCAGCAGGCAGCAGGTTGCGCTCAGGCTGCGCTCGAGCCTTCGCAGGGCCGATCTGCTATCGCCGTGATCTCGGGCTGAGTGACTCTTCCTGAGCAGCACCGACGCACATCTTCCAAAATCCTCGTCTAATTTCCGCATGGCTGCACTTCCCGCTCACTGGCCCGCCTCAGCTCGGAAATTGCCACTTGGCGGCCGCCTCGTGCCTTCGCTTGTGCTGAGCGGAGATTTTGATTCCCACCCAATGCCAACCGCTTTCGCTTTCATACAGTCCCCACAATGCGGCGGCAATCTTTGATACGATCTCAAGCAAGCTCTATGATGGCTGCAATGAGCTCTGTGTACGCCAACCTGTAGCACCTTTCGCTTCACCGGTTCGAAAGCGCAGCATTTCGGTGCCCATTTCAGTTGGCCGGGTGACTCGAGAAGACTCACCAGAAAGCTGCATGCACGCCGTGCCCTTCATGCAGATCTGTCGCAATCACGCCTTTTCCGTTCCTTCAAATTTTTTGTCACCGCTATCGGGCCCCTTCTCATCCATCCATCGCGATTGGCGTGAAGCACAATTGATTTTCGGTCTAACAATATGAGATTTCGCCGAGACTTGGCCGACGCTGTCCGTTAGCGCCGCAGCCTCTACGCTTTCCTTTGCGACGCAAGAGGGCGGACTTCCTACTTGCTCAAGGGCAGACTTGCGCTTGAAGAGCGCCTCTGCTCTTGTCTCAGCGTTCCACAACAGGGTTTGGACACCAATGCAGATGAGGATGCGCCCGGGCTAATACACCTGTGATAGCGCGCAGGACGAGGGGCCCAAGCGTTCAGCCCACAAGTGCGGACACTGACGGTCCGCACATTACGCTTCGGCTGGGCGTAGACAATAAGAGTTGTCGATGAGCTTTTTGATCGGCCCTCTTCGCTTCATCCTCGCAGCAGACCTATCAGAACTGTGATCGTTTCTTTCATAAGAAGATAGTGGAAAGCCTGAGCCTCGTTTCCGTCCACCATCCACCACCACCTTTCCGTCTTGCCATCCCTGCTCGGGCAGTCCGTATCATGAGTGCTGTCTCCCGTCTACTCCGATGGGCTCCTTGCTTATTGGCCGTATCAAGGCTCGCTAATGGCTCGGGTCAGTTCCAGCGTTCCCAGGTGATCCACCCCCAGTTCACCTCTCGCGAGCGAAACGGTCCTCTGGACGTGCTGCATTCGCTGAGCTTCTCCACACGCACGGTGGTGAGCAGTGCCCATCTACCCACACCTGCTCTACCTCCAAACCCACCTCGAGTGCGACATGCATCTGTAAATGGGCTGTCGTTCCGGTTCCCGAGGTGGCTGCGCCACAACAGGCCGGAGGTCCATGTGGGCTGGCGCTGGGAGAACCCGCCGTTCTCAACGGTGCTCAAAATGCACAACCTCTATCTGCGAGCCTCGAGCAACCTCCTCACTCTACTCTCGCGGTCGAAGGACGCAAGATTGCCCAGGGAGCTCGAGCATGCCGCGTTACTCAGCCTTATACGCTCTGCCAGGAACTTCGGCACCGGTGTCTCGGTCGAGACTCGCCTCGTTTGCAAGCAGTGGGATCAAAATCTTCGCAAGGCCTTCTGGAGAAAGCGCTGGCTCAACATCCGTCCCAAGGTAGCTTCTTGGGACAAAGTGGGCGAGCGTCTCCGTCTGCTCATCGAGCAGGCGCCGCTTGTCCGCAAAGTCAAGCTCGACAACGTCCTCACCGATATCGTCCCCACATCTTCGGATCAGGCCCTGAAGTTCTGTCCTGAACTCGGTCGCCTTACACAATGTCAGATTAGGGAAATCAGTGTGGGCAGGCTGGACATGCTCAACGAGGTGATCCTCAAGATGATGCTCTCGAGCCAGCAGGCGGGATTGCGTCACTTCGCCTTCCGCGCTAAAGACGCACTCCTGTTTCTCGCAAGGCGCTCCATCTTTGCCGACTCGAACTTGCACATGCCTGCGCTAGACAAGATCACCATCGATATCAGTTCGACTCCAAAGCACTGTTTAGCTGCCTTTCTCCACAGATGGGCTGCGGGACCCTCCTCGTACTTGGCCGAGGAGCTAGTGGGAGGAAGAAGAGAAAGAAACTTGGACGTCAGCATCTTTTGTATGCCAGACATGTCCGATCCTTCTGGACCGTTCATCAGCGAAGGTCAACTCTTACTCGCAAAAAACCTCGTGGATACGATCAATGAGAAGATGCAAGTTCGTCACGTCAAGGTGCTGATGTCCTTCGAGGGCCCCTTGGAAAGCCAGGCACAATCCACCATCAATGACATCGTGGCCTGGGCAGAGGCGAACAATGTCCGCCTTGTCAACACGCCAGCCCCCAGCAATGCTGCGCAAAGAACCGCTTAAGCTTTGCTGACCTTAAGAAGTCAAAATCACGTCCACACAAGCTAGATACTGAATTGAAAGAACGTTATTTGCTGTTTGAATCACTACGAATGACGGGGCGACGGTAGCATGCTTAAAAGAGAGGAAACAGAGGAAGCTGAGCAATGCAGAAACGTCGACGCTTGTGCTTTCGGCGAGAACGCGAGCTCCGCCTTGCACGCACGACCCTGCTAAACCTGCGCGGTCGAGGTACTTTCCAACGGCTTCTTGCCCCGGCCCATGTCTTTCCACTGGAACCTGGCTTCGTACAGCTCGGGGATGGTATCGCTCGTGAGCTTGTTCCACATGTCGGGAGTCAGGTGGTAGAATCCAGTGTTGAACAGATTGCGAAACGTCCTGAACCTCCATGTGATCTTCCACACCGAGACTACGTCAGCGACATGGAGGTCAATCCATTTCAACTCGGGATGGTAGACGAGCATCGTGAACTCGTCATTCTCCCGGCTAAGCACCTTGACGACCACCGTTTCTTGGAACGCATGCGAGATGACCGCCGTAGTCTGCAGTTTCTGAACATCCGTCATCGAAACACGACCGAACGAAAGGGGATCAAGGTTGGCCTTCACCTTCAGGCTGTTGATGATGAAATGAGTCTCCGGAACTGCATGGAACAGGACGGTTCGGCGAGTCTCGAACGATTTGCCAAGCTTCACCCGCCCGCCAAAGTCCACAATCGGAAGCTGAAGCTCTTGAGGCCGTACAGGAAGCAATGTCTGGGATGAATAGGGGTCCAGTCTATCGAGATTGACCCTCAGAACCGGCTGGCTCGAGTGTGGTGATGGGCTTCGATGCACGGAAAGCCAATACTGAATCCTCGTGGCTTGAGGATGGTTGTCGAGCTGGTTGAACTCCTGCGCCGTGTAGTCAAAGTACCCGCGCAAGTACAGCTTTGACGCTCCAGCGTGAGAGGTCGGAAGCAGCTCCCACACACCCACATACGACTGCTCCGGATCATATTGCTGTACCTTGGAAAGGGATTCTGAAGGTGAAACAAATTCGGGCTTCACCGAAAAGGTGAAGAGAAGCTTCCTCGTGCCCCGACCAGCTTGAAGTTCAAGCTCCTTGGCCTGCACTCGATGGCCCAGGGCGGCCAAGCTGATCGAGTCGGGGTTTCTTGCGAACTCTTCCCTCAGCTGAACAGGAGAGTGAATCCACGTTCCTTTTTCTCCGGTGAACAGGTCTTTGATGAGCATGTCGAGCACGAATTGCGGCTCAAGGATGGTACGGATCGTGTTGCCACTCTGAAAGCTTGGATGCGATGAAAGTAGCCTTGCGGAGAGCGCCAGTACTTTCTGAGATTCGGAACCAACTGGCAGAGGCGAAGGCGGAGCTTGAGTGGACGGCTGTCCTCTCTCGGGTGGAGCTTCGGCGGCAACTTCGAGGAGACTTTGCGATGATTGTTGCGGTGCGATGGAACGCATAGAAGGAGATCGGGACATGGCCGTCTCTGGAGGATAGACGTGGAGAGATGCAGGGTAGGTCGGAGGAATCAGATGACGGGGGCCAAACTCCTCTTGCGGCGGCAGGTGGTAAGAAGGCGAAGGGGACCATCCTGGGTGAGCCCAAGTCTCTGCACCCGAATCACTAAGCCATGTCGGAGGCGTGTGGGAGGAGAAAAATGCCTCGAGAAGCGCTTCGACGGATTCGCCAGCGTCAGCCGCGGCCTGCTCGATAGACCTAGTCGGGGAGACTGGTCCTGCGTGGATGAGTGGCAAATGGACAACCAAGTTCGCAAAGATGACGAACGCACAGCTTAGCATGAAGAAGGGCGTCGGCATGTTGACGATGGCGATTTGGTTTCGATTAGTTTTGAATGGCGTGGAGCGATTTTGGGCACCGATGGAGAAAAGCGCATGTTTTTATGTTCGGCAGCCGACCGATGACGCCGCTTGAGTGTCTGAGATAGCTTGCTGAATCTCAAGGGCGTCTGCAGTCAGAGCACGCGAATGTACATGAGGTCCTTCATCCCTTCAAGGCTACGGTATGAGATTTATACGGTATCACAGAGGAGACCGCCGAAAGCGACTTCGAGTCTGCGATACTGCGACATCGTACATGTAGTAGCGCGCGGCATTTACCGTCCTCCTCTCACAGCACTGTAGCTGAACTTCGTGGAGTTAGCTGCACGGATGCAGAGACCTGCAAATCGAAGCCAATGATGTGCCATACTTTTCCTTGCGCATCGAGCGAGAAGAGCTTCATTAGAGCTTCATAGTTCTGCCTCGAGCTTTCGACTGCGCACAGCAAACTATGAGGACAAGAGCGTATGACATTAAATCTTGACTCAGAAGCGTCCCAACGCTTTTGTACTTCTCAAGTTTGATTGCGTGACATCGATATGGTAAGGCTCTGAACGGCCTTTCGAGCTGCGAGCGACACGTCTTGCAGCCCACGTCGGAGCTTGCTGGACGAAATTGAAGTCAATTGCAGTCGATGTCCCAGGTGGTACTGTTGTAGATGCATTTGGAATCATCGAGGGCATGAGCCATCTTGTCGTCGTCGGCATCGTCCCAGCTCCACCACGACTGGTTCGGACCCCAAATGTAAACACAGTCGTACCTATATACCGCATGCGCACGAAAAAGAATCGTTAGTGCTGCGCCTACTTCAGCGCTCTCGTGGGATTACCAGATACTCACATGAGAGCCTTTTTGGTGAAGCCCAACTTTTTCTTGACAAAGTAGACAACCGTCATTGCCGAGCTGACCTGGCCGAGATTCTTGACCCTCCACGAGCCGTTGAAGCAGACAGTCGCCTGGGCATGCGCGGGACGATTCTCCCACATCGTTTTCACATTACCAGCGACAAAGTTCGACTTGGAACCAGGAGTCTTGGGGAAGTGATTGGTATCCCAGGTGTAGGCGCCCCACCAGAACGCGCCGCTCGAGCTGCCGCGAGAACTGATTCTGCCACCGCCAGAACTACTTCTGCTGCCGCCTCTGGCGGCAGCAGCCACAGAGAGGCTGGCGACGAGCAGGGTGAGGAGAAGCTTGAGAGAGTACATCATGCTAAGAGTAGGTTCGGATGATGGGTTGTCGGTGAGCAGCAGGAGGTTGAGTGCCGTCTTTTTGTAGGCTCGCGTTTGCAGTCAACCGAAAAAACCGAATGAAGCCAGCGACCAAGCTCAGGGCTCTCACGACGCTGGCCCACATGAATAGGTAAAGTCCCCCCACCATCATTCACTGTTGATGTGACTCAGCCCACAGGACCTGCCAAAGCGCACCCTTCTGGTGGGTGCATTTGAGTTGGAGTGGGCCCAACGAGCGATAAGAAAGTGGCAACCAAATGCGATAGGGGTCACTTCCGGCTCAATGGGCCGCGGGAGGGATGCCCATACACATGACAAAGGAGGTAAAGTTGCGCACACATGCGCTGGGGAACGAAAATCGAAAGCAAAACACAACAAGCAACAGGGATGAAAGCGAAACACTGGTATTGTACAGAAACGTGCTGCGAGATGGACTCCTAAAGCGTGCTTCAATTCTTGAGCAAAGCGTTGACCACGTGGTGGACTCGGAGCTGACGAAGGTCGGTGTAGGTCTGACCGGTTCCCAAAAAGTAGATGGGCAGACCGGTAGCCGAGGTGGTGGTGAGGGCAGTGCCGACCTTGTCGTCGACAGTGTCCCACTTGGTGAGCAAGCTTCCATCCAAGCCTCGAGGATTGCTGACTCCACTGAAATCCTTCATGGCTCCGTCGAACTTGGTGATCTGGTCCACCGCCTCATTGCCCACGAGGGCCTCGCCGACAAAGATGATCTTGTCGGGGCGATTGACGGCTACAAGCTTGGCGAGCGCCCTCATAAGCGGCTCGTTGTCCTGCATGCGTCCTGCCGTGTCGATGAGGACGACGTCGAATCCTTCTGCCTTTGCATAAGTGAGGGCATCCTTGGCGATACCAGCCGCATCCTTGCCATAGCCGCGTTCGTAGAGCTCGATGCGGCCCTTTTGCTCATCGAGGGCGATACCATCGACGCGCAGCTGACCGAGGTTGCGCACGTGCACACGCAGCTGCTCGACGGCACCAGCTCGGAAGGTGTCGCAGGCGGCGATGAGCACGCGCATGCGATTCTGCAAGAGCCAGAAGCACACTTTGGCGAGGTTGGTGGACTTTCCAACGCCATTGACGCCGACAAAGCAGATCGAGTAGGGGTCGGGCTTGCTAGCCAGCTCCTTGTCCTTGGCACTGGTGGCGAGCGCGAGCGAGGAGGCGGCCGCTGATCGCTGGCGCTTTGTTGCGATCTCAAGCAGGATGTCCGTGCTAGACTTGGGCGTGAGAATGCGAGTAATGGCCTCCTCGAGTGCCTTCTTCACCTCCGCCTTGACCGAGCCAAAACTACCGAGGTTCTTGCCGACAAGATTGCGCTCGACGCTGTCGCAAAGGCGTTGGGCAACATCGGCTGCAACGTTCTTGCTCTGAAGATGCGACGCCATGGCGGAGAGTGCAGGCGCGAGGTCCTCTTTGGTGAGCGTCTTAGCGCCGGTCAGACGGGAGAAGAAGGATGCTCCCGATGATGAAGCTGAGCCGATGCGCGAGAGGAAGCCCGCAGATTTGGTGGATGTATCTGCCGCAGAATCGCCCTCTTCATCCTCGTCGTCTTCGTCCTCGTCATCGTCCTCGTCGTCTTCCAAGACGTCGGCAATCTCGTAGACTCCGTCCGAGCGCTTGGTTCCCATGCTCTTCTCGTCGATCCAACTGTCGAGGCCGGCGGCATCGTCTGCATCCTTCTCGGTGGCGCCGCTAAAGTCGAGAGCAGCCACCTGCTGTGCGCTGACGCTGCGGCTGCCGTCCCACTTGCGCATCTCCTTCGCCGCCTTACTCTTCTTACCACCGGGCGACTCGGTTCCGCTCGCATGTCCTGGTGTGCCTGGTGCGCTGCCGCCGTTGGAAGCCGAGATGCCTGGGGTGCTCTTCTTGCCGCGGACGACGCGTCGGCCGCCGGGACTAGCTTCGAGCTTGAGTCGGTTCTTTAAAGCTTCAACGCTCTTTGCAATATCGGCAGAGTCTTTGCCCTCTTTGATTGACTTTGGAGTGTCGAGGCCGCTCTCCTTGTCCGAGGCATCAGCTGCTTGTGCCTGGTTGGTGATGCCCTTCTTCTCGCCGAGCACGCCCTTGCGCTTCGACTGTGCGGCGGCTTTCTCGAGACTTCTGAGCGTCTTGGAGAAGATGTCATCCCACTCCTTGAGAGCAGCGCTGAACTCGAGCCGCGCGCTCTCTGGTAGAGCGGCGGCTTTGGACGTGCCAGAGGCGACAGCGCTCTTGGAGGAAAGCGCGAGTTTGCGGACAAAGGAAGCGAAAAGGTCGGTGAAGAGCGAGCGGACGGAGTCAAGGAGCTCCTCGATGTAGGAGAGCTGGAGGATGCGCTGGTAGACGACGACAAAGGTAAGGTCGAGCTCGTTGGCAAACGTCCAACGAAGAGTGTATCCATCCTTGTCGAACTTGTGGTCGGCCGTGCGCTGCTCGAGGAATGCCTGCTTGATGAGAGCGTTGACGGGATTTGCCGATGCATCAGCACTGCTCAAGGCAGGACTGAACGTCTTGGACCAGAGGACCAAACCATCTGCGCAAAGAAGAAGGTAAGCAGGGGGGAAGGGGACAGTGTCAGGAGGGCTGGAATGCTAGTGGGAAGCGTATTTCGTCGTGCAGGAGGCTTACTCTTGGTGAAGATGGTGAAGTGGTCCAGCATGATGGGCAGAGCGGCACGTCGAGATGCCGATTCAGTGGTGGTGGTTGGCGGATGACGGAGGCCAGGCCAGTGGCGGCGGCGACTGGATATAGGCTCGTTCGCAGGGCGTGGGGACCCAAAAAGGTCGTCGCGGGGTGGAGTCTGGCCGATGCACACCGAACACCCTCCGCGACAACCTCATCGGGAAAATACCGTTCCCGATCCATTGGTCTTTCTGTTGCTCCACCTTGGGCGCCATTTTTTTGGATTCGAAGAATCTCCGGGACACGGCTTGCGAAGGGATGCTTTGCCGTTCCTCAACCTCTCCCAGTCTCTTCCCTCTCTCTGACCAACGCCGCATACTACGTAGCACCTCCCTCGTTCGACTAGAGGGCATAGGATTACAGTGCAGCCACATGGGTCGATACGCTGTGCTGGTGTCAGGGCCTGCGGGCTCGGGCAAGTCGACATTCTGCTCGGCACTCATCGCGCACGCCCAATCGCTGGGTCGCAACGTTCACCTCTTCAACCTCGATCCTGCTGCAGAGCGGTTCGAGTATCAGCCCAGCATCGACATCAAAGAGCTCATCTCGCTGGAAGATGTGATGGAAGAGATGAACCTCGGGCCGAACGGAGGCCTCATCTACTGTTTCGAGTAAGTCTTTTCCTTGCAGTGTCCAGACGTGTGAAGGGGAAGCATGCCGTTGACCAAGAGCCTCTTTGTGATTTCGAACCGCCTCACAGATACCTGCTCGACAACCTCGACTGGCTGGATGATGAGCTAGGAGAGTTCAACGACGACTACATTATCATCGACTGTCCAGGCCAGATCGAGCTGTACACGCACTTCCCCATCATGTCGAGGCTGGTCAACATCCTCTCGGTGCAGTACAACTTCCGCATCTGCGCAACCTACCTGCTCGAGGCGCAGTTTATGGACGACAAGACCAAGTACTTTGCCGGCGTCTTGAGCGCGATGAGCGCGATGATCAATCTCGAAGTGCCGCACATCAACCTGCTCAGCAAGATGGACCTGGTCGAAAAGGGCGAGATCGGAGCTGAGGCGAAGAAGGGCCGCAGAAGGGAGATGGAGCGCTATCTCGATCCGGATCCGCTGCTGCTGATGGACGAGGTCAACTCGCGAACGAATCCCAAGTTCCACTCATTGAATCAGGCGCTGGTGCAGCTAGTAAGTGCCGTGACGCCAAGAAGGCTCTACACAGAAGAGCCTGCAACAGTAGTGCTGACCACTATGACTTGTCTCTACGCATTGCAGATCGACGACTTTAGCATGGTATCGTTCATGCCTCTGGACAGTACCGATGAAGACTCGGTGGGCACGATCCTGTCACATATAGATAACGCCGTGCAGTATGGAGAAGATGAAGAGCCCAAGGAGCCTAAAGATATGGACGAAGGCGATTTCCCAGCTGCCTGAGCCGGTTCCGCTTGCTTGGCGCAAAACACCATCCCTCCATCACTGACAAAGCCTTGCCTCATCGATTGTATTTGTATCCCCTGCAATGACCCTGCATACTTTGACATCACATCAGCGTGACCCTTCGCTGTGGTCTCCTTCGGTCATTGAGGCGCCTGTACATGTGCAGATGCTTCCGGGTCGTCCCTATGACGAGAGGTTGCGCAGGAGCTGAAGATGTTAGGCTCTGGCAGATTACACGTTCGGATTGCTGCTGTTCCACCCTGAAACGCTTTTTTTTACCCGCTCGTGTGAGTGGAGACGCAGAGCTGAGTCGGAGCTGGCAAGCCTCCACGTTGCTGCGTCGGTGCCTGGCTGTGCTTGGGCTCGGTGGCGAGAGGCGATGCTGCGATTCGGAGCGCGTTCAGGGTCGAGGCAGCGGCTTCGGTGCAGCTGCTGCGCGCGCCTCGCAGCGGCGCTAAAAAAAGGCTGCAGGGTTCCCGACCGAACTCGACTCGACTGAGCTCATTGCAGCCAGCAGCACGCCGCGGTCCCCTCGACGCTCGACAGCGCCTGCTGCTTCTCCACACCTGCACATCTGCCTTTCAACCCGCAGGTCCGCAGCCCATCACTCGACTCCTTCATCTCTCTCCCTTCTATCAACATCCTCCTTTACCTGGCCCTTCCCCAGAAGCCAGATCTGGACCCTGCTTTGGCGTTCTTTGTAGCACTGTCTTTGCGCGGCTTCTCTCTGCCCGTTCTGCTGTCGCCGCTTCAGCCACAGGTTCAGGATCCCGCCATCGTTCCGCTACCTCTGCTGCTGAAGCGCTCAAGCCTTCTCCGATTGGCGACGCAAGCGCCACAGTCTGGCAACACCCAAGTTTTCCCGGCCTTCATCGGAACCTGGACACCATGACTCGCAACCGCAGGCGAGATCGCCGTCCGGCACTGTCGCTTCAACGTGTTGCTACCCTTTCGCTTGTGGCTTTGTCTGTCACTCTTCCTACCGTCCATGCCGCCAGCCAGCCCAAGGATTCTTCAGCTGCCGTGCCTCAACCAAGTCTCGACCCGACTGCTTCAATCGCGCAAGCCGTCTCGCGCTCCCGCAGGCCATGGATCAGCGTGGCCAAGGATCGCGTCGTCGACTCCGTCTCGCGCTTCCTCTCGCACGCACTTCCCGATCCGCGCTACTTCTCTTACGAC
Source organism: Moesziomyces parantarcticus (assembly GCA_023212605.1). NCBI lineage: Eukaryota > Fungi > Basidiomycota > Ustilaginomycetes > Ustilaginales > Ustilaginaceae > Moesziomyces > Moesziomyces parantarcticus. Next base: position 235,095 of record JALCCF010000001.1, on the reverse strand, counting down.
CTCGACCAATTTGACGAAGACCAGATGCCGTACGATGATGGTCTCCCTCTCGATTCCGGTAGCGTCCTCGACGGTCCCGGCCTCAACTGGGGCGGAAGCACCCTCGAGGTGGTCCGCTCACAGGCCATCTTCCTAACACGCTCTGCTGCTTTCGGTCCACGCGTCACGGACGACCTGGGCCTCAAGGGTTTCCTTCTCCCCATCTCTGACTTTTACAAGGTGCCCAAGGATGCCACATTCTTCACATCCGATGCAAGCGGCGATCCCATCCACGCATGCCCGTACAAGGGCGGTCCCGGATCAAAACGCGACGTGCTACAGGAGAGGTACGACGACGGGGACAATCGTAGGCTCTACTCGGCATTCTACCCCGACTCGCAGCCACAGGCTCCTTTCACCTGGACACACGAGGCGGAAGGAGGCTCGGAAGCATCGCCCAAGCCGCCGCACAACTGGATCGCACTCGTACAGCGTGGAGGCGGCTGTGGATTCGCCGACAAGGTGCGTGTGGCGCAGGAACTCGGCGCGATTGCGGTAGTCGTCGGCGACGCTCCGAGCCCCAGCTGGCACGGCGGTCGCTCGGGCGATCCAAACGAGGAGGGTGATCCCGGTCTCAGCGGCAAACGCCTCATCACGATGTTTGCTCCTGGCGACACGAGCGACGTGCACATCCCGTCTACTTTTGTCACGCGACCCAGCTACCTCGATCTCGAGCGGCTCATCCAGGAGACGGAGAAGGACCAGGACGACTGGCAGAAGCAGCATCCTTCGCAGCACGGTTCCGACGGCGCTCCTGCCTCGCGCGGTCTCGAGATCGTCATCAGCAAGGACGACCTTGTGTGGGAGTGGCCGCTGATCGACTTTGGCATCCTGTTACTGCTGCTGCCGAGCTTCATGACGGTCATCACCATCATCGTGCACCGCATCCGCATGGTGCATCAGAGGCGCAAGGAACGTGCTCCCGAGCTGGTCGTCCTCGGTCTGCCCTGTCTCATTTGGAGGGGCAATGGTCAGCCGTGGGAGAAAGTCGAGGGTGCTGACGTGGATCCCGGTCCGGGCAACGGCGGCAGTGGCAGCGACGATGCGTCGACGTCTAGGCCGTTTGCTGCGGACGATCTCGAGTCCGGTCGGGCGGGGGAGACGATCCCGCTGCTGGCGGAGGACGAGAATGGTGCTGGCCCGTCGCAGCGCACGGCGGCGGTGGAGACGCGACCGGTGAATCCGGCGTCGGTGCTGCCGCCGGGCCGCACGTATTTCAGCACGGACGAGTGCGCCATCTGCCTGTGCGACTTTGTCGACGGCGACCGCGTGCGCGTGCTGCCGTGCGGACACATCTTCCACCGCCAGGAAGTGGACGACTGGCTCGTGCGCGTCAAGAAGCTCTGTCCTATCTGCAAGCGCGACATCACCGTGCCCATCCCACCTGCTCCACCGGTGGGTGTAGCGACGGGTGTCAGCTCGCCTGCCGCTGTCGATGAGGCGACGACCGAGGCGGCAGAGGCCGAGCAAGGCGCGGTGGTGCAGAATCCGGCGGACGAGAGCATCGATCTAAGCCAGCACCTCGCACAGGATCAGGATCACGACCAGCCTTCCAACGGACGCCAGGTCTAGCGCAGCCCCCATCGTTTTTGCAATGCATCTGTTTCACCGCTCATGTCGCTGATCTCTCGTCGGAACATGATCCCCGCCTGTGTTCAAGATTGCAGTCGTGAGTTCAGGGTCAAAGCAGACACGTCGGCAGGAGAATGGAAGATTGATTCAATTTTGGAGATGTCGGCGCGTGACGAACGAACGATCTAGAGGAGGGCTTCGAGGGCGGCGATGACGGCGTCACCGACGTCCTTGGAGCCGTGCTTGCCGCCGAGGTCGGCGGTCCTGAGTTCGTGGCCGCCAATGTCCTTTGCGTCGAGCACCTTCCTGACGGCGGCCTCGACCTTGTCGGCGAGTTCGGGCTGGTGGAGCGAGTAGCGCAGCAGCATGGCTGCGGACAGGATGGTGCCGACGGGGTTGGCGATGCCGCGGCCAGCAATGTCCGGTGCCGAGCCGTGGATGGGCTCGTACAGACCGTTGCACCTGCTCTTGCCGTCCGGCAGGCCCGAGAGCGAGGCGGAGGGCAGCAGACCCAGCGCACCGGGGATGACGGACGACTCGTCGGAAAGAATGTCGCCAAACATGTTCTCGGTCAGAACAATGCCGTTGAGCTTGCGTGGGTTCGAGACCATGACCATCGAGGCCGAGTCGACGAGCTGGTGGTCGACAGTGATGCCCTGCGAGGCAAACTGGTTGTCGACGGTGTCCTGCACCACCTTGCGCCACAGACGCGAGGTGGCAAGCACGTTGGCCTTGTCGATCGAGTGCAGCGGCGCAGGCGGCGACGACTGCAGCGCAAGGTACGACGCGAGCTTGGTGATGCGCTCGACGTCAAACTTGTTGTACACCATGGTGTCGTACGCCGCACCGTCCGAGGCAGGGTCGTCCAGGTTGGCCTCCTGGCGGTCGCCAAAGTAGAGACCCTTGACGAGCTCGCGCACGACGATGAACGAGACGCCCTTGGCAACCTCGGGCTTGAGTGGCGAATGCGAGAGCAGCGACTCGGAGGGGAACAGGCACGGTCGGATGTTGGCGTACAGGTCGAGCTCCTTGCGCAGAGCGAGCAGGCCCTGCTCAGGGCGAACCTTGCCAACGCCCCACTTGGGCCCGCCGACAGAGCCTAGTATGGCGCAGGAAACCGAGAGAGACAGTCAGCATTGATGTCGGAACGAGCGAACACGTGAGGTATGCACACTTACCCATGAGGATGGCATCGGCGTTCTTGCAGGCTTCAAGCGTGTCGTCGGGCAGCGGCTTGCCGGTCGAGTCGATGGCGGCACCGCCAAAGTCGAACGACTTGAGGTTGATGGAGAACGAGTTGCTCTTGGACGAGATGAGCTCGAGCACACGGGTGGCCTGCTCCACGACCTCGGGGCCGATGCCGTCACCGGGGAGGACGACGACGTTGTAAGTCTGCTTGCTCATGTTTGCGTGGTGTTTTTCGGGAGACCTGGATGGCTTCAGAGATGGCGATGATGATGGGCAAAGGCATAAGAGGGCGTGGGCTGGTTGGTCTTGTTCATTCCGTGGCCGACAGGCGGCCGGTGGGGGGGTATTTTCAGCCTTCGTGTGGAGCGGTGGGGGCTGCCGCCCAGCCGTGACTCAGAGCGCTCTCTGTCCTGGTTGGCTGCCCTTCCGCATGCCTTCCGTGAAGAGATCTAATCGGCTTCCGTGCGGTGGCTGAAGCGGGCTTTATCTCGGCGCGCCCTGCGAGATGCACTTCTTCCAACTCTTTCTTCAGATCGGCCGCGAATCGGCGAACAACTCGAGCCGATTGCAGATCGATCGATGCAAGTGGAGCAAAAGCGTCGCCTGCGGGCCGAGCCCGCCAGTTCCCCCTTGCTTTGGGTTGCGCACCAAAACCCGCATCAAACCTTCTCGCTACCGCTCATCTGCAAGACTCGAGCGACCACTCGCCACCATGTCGAGCGCGGCCAAGAAGGAGCAGATCCTCCGCCAATTCCGTCAAGTGACCAATGCCACCCCGCAAGATGCACACCGCATCTTGAAGGCGCACGGCTACCGCCTCGATTCGGCGACCAACGCGTTCTTCAACGACGAGCAGGCGCAGCTCAACGCGGTTGCATCCTCGAGCACGCTGGATAAGAAGACCGAGCGCGAGGTCAATGAGCGTCTCAATGCGCTCTTTGATCGCTTCCGCACCGCTGCCGAGGAAGACGACGACGACGATGACGAAGATGCGGAAGCCAATGGAGCCAAGGCGGCCGAGGATCCGGACGTGATGAGCATCGGTGGCGCGCTCAAGATGTGCGAAGCGCTCGAGGTGAGCCCGGAAGACGTGGTGTTCTTGCCGCTCTCGTTCTACCTGCGCTCTCCGTCCATCGGCACGTTTACGCGCGCCGACTACGTGGCGGGCTGGAAGATGCTCGACCTGTCGGATACGCTCGAGAAGCAAAAGAAGACGATCGACAAGCTGCGCCAGGAGCTGCTCGAGAACCGACCGCTGCGACTCGAGCGTGTTGCGCAGGAGAAGGCGGATCCGGCCACCGCATCGTCGGCCAACAAGGGGCTGTACGAGAAGGTGTACGAGTACACGTATGCGTTTGCGCGGCGCGAGGGACAGAAGAGCCTGGCGCTCGAGAATGCACTGGCATTCTGGGATCTCATCCTGCCAGCGTCGCCGACATTCAAGAGGGAGGGAAGCGACGGCACGTTCACACAGCACCAGCTCGAGCTGTGGAAGAAGTTCTTATCCGAACACACGGGCGGCCGCGCCGTCAGCAAGGACACCTGGACGCAATTCCTCGACTTTACAAAGGAGATCAACGCCGACTTTAGCAATCACGACTTTGACGGTGAGTTTCTGCGAACGACGCAGAGTAGATTCGCTCCAACCGATTACGTACAATTGCTGATCCCAGTACTCTTGCTTTGCAGCGGCTTGGCCATCGGTTATCGACGACTTTGTCATGTGGGCCAAGGACAACATGGCAAGCGACGGCATGGACACAAGTTGACCCTCCCTGCCGCACCTCCGACACACCCTGCGATTCGCACATCTCACCGCATCAATCCAACAGCATCGTTCGAGGAGTACAAGTGGCGCGAGCACGAGCACAGACCCGTTGAGCTCCGCCAGCCACGCGAACGGAATTGAGAGAGATGTGCATTGGATTGTGGTGGAGAATTACATGTCACCTCTGCGAACGAAGGGGATGCCCATACCGGACAGGAGCGCCCTTGCCTTTTCGGATGCCTTTCTGCCGCGCTGGTTGGTGATGCAGTCGATCTGGAATCCGAGCGGGCGGTTGGGGTACTGGTCGAGGTTGATTTCGATCTGGGGGAACAGTGGGATGGCCTCGGGATGCATGCCCAGACTCACCACGCCGGACATGGCTGCAGGCGATGCGGGAGGCTGCGATGCCGGTGGCAGTGGGAATCCTGCAAAGCTCCTCAGCCTTGGCAGGACGAAGGTGGAGAGCACCTCGAGGAACTCGTGTGCTACGGGGCCGGGGAGGATGGCTTTGACACCCACGGGCATGCCTGGACGAAGCTTGAAGCTCGCCACGCCGGACTTTGCGCGGATGATCTCGATGTGGCCTCTGGATGGGCCTGAACCGGAAGCTGGCGATGCAGCAGCGATGAGCGACGGATCGGAGAGACTGCCTTCGACCGACAATCCGGTGATGGCGCGCATCTGGGCGATGAGCGGCACCAGCGCGTGCTTGTTGGCGATGGCGTCTTTGGAGAAGCACGTGAGGATGACCTTTTCGAGCCGCGGGATCTGCGTCACGGTGTTGTGCACGGGGAGCGGCTTGGTGAGCGGTTGCAGACGGCGGTTTCCGCGTGCGGGGCGCTGGGGTCGGTTGACCGAGTACGGGCTGTCGGCGTCCCACGATCGCTGACGGTCGTGTGCGTCGGCGGACGACGACGGCTGCGCATCCGCATCGAGGTTGACGGCAGCATCGTACGTCATGTACAGCAGGTCGGACGCAAGCGTGGTGCGGTAGTGCTCCTGGTATCGGTTGAGCTGCGTCGGTCCAATGACAACCGGGTGGGGGCGGAGCGATGTGCGTGCCGACTTGGCAGCCGTCGAGAGTGCGCGCGACGACGACGAAGCGCGTGCCGAACGCGTAGCGGCTCGCAGCATATTGACCGTCGTCACTGTTGTCGACGTGTTCATCGTGTGTGGCCAGTGAGGATTGATGGTGCGGATGCAGAAGCGAACAGCGATGGACGTTTCTTCCTGGCTGCTGGTTGGAGCGAAAAGAAAAGTGCCGAGTGCAGCGCGCAGCGGTGATCCGACTTTTTCTTGCGTCCCGATGACAAGCCTTTGCGATTTCTTCTCAACTCGCTCTCACTCGGACGAGAAGGCACAACTCCACCCTCAGCGAGCCGGGTCCACCTGCACATCCCATCGCCAACACCATCTCTCGACACTCCCATCTCGGCTCAACCATCGATCCATTCTCGCCTTCGATTCTTTATAAAGTCGAATTTCTACTCACGACTCCAGGCTGCGCACGTGAAGCAACAACAGATACCCCGTGGAAACTTGTATATTCGAATCAAACGATGGCCGAAGTTTCATCGACACCAGCGGCGCCAGCGCCCGTCGGATCGGTGACGGAGCCGTTCGACCTCATCCGCCTGTCGATCTCGGAGCGCGTATATGTTAAGCTCCGAGGTGATCGTGAACTCCGCGGCACACTGCATGTAAGTCTGCCCTGCCTGCCATCCCCCAAGCACCAGGAAGTGGTGACTGACGAGACGGCTTTGACGCAACCAGGCATACGACGGACACATGAACTTGATCCTGGGCGATGTGGAGGAGACCATCTACGTGGTGGATGTCAACGAGGAGAACGGCCAAGAGACAGTACGCGTAAGTTTCGATCCTCGCTCACCGCTCATCAGAAGGACATTTACTTACCAGCCCCTCACCTTCTGTACGGCCCTTGCGCACTTGGCGTTTGCGTCGGCAGGTGGTCAAGCGCCAAAGCGAGATGCTTTTCGTTCGCGGCGACAGCGTCATCCTCGTAAGTTCACCGCTTCATACACTCTCGATCTCGCACCAAGCACACTTCGTCGTACTGACCTTGAACGTCTTGCTTTCCTTTAAACCAGGTCTCGCCTCCCGCAAGCACCTGATCTCCCTCCATCTCCCCGCTTTCCCCCTCCTCTTCGCTCTGCCTCTGTATTACTACTTCCATCCAATCAAGCCCTTCTTCCAACACGGTCGCGCACGCTCGCATCAAGTATTGGGTTTGAAAAACCATAGATTTGATCGTCGAGATCGAGGTTGAATGCCTAAGAGTACAAGTGTGAGATGCGGGGAGTGTTAATTGCGCCCCGCCGCGCTACATCAAATCCAGGTATATGCGGTGACCAGAAACGGAACCGAGGGAGGAGAGTCAGGGCTGTGTTAAGTGCGGCCCTGCGCGCTAATACAAGTCGAACGAGCGCAAGCCGTCGACGCGGATATACAGAGAAAGAGAGAGAGTGCGGGCAGTGTTAAGTGCGGCCCGGCGCGCTGGTATGCTTGAGGTAAAAGAGAGAGTACCGAGACCATGAAAAAAGCGAGAATGCGATGGAGATGCAGATGCAAAAAAGAGACGGAAAGACGGCTGCCGGTCGAGGGCAAAGCCAAGAAACAGCGGGGACAGATTGGTGGCGCGCAAATCCCGCTGGGATCTGCTCGCGGGTATAATGGATCCATGCACGGGGTGCAGGAACAGCGAGAGACCACCCTAGCCGCAGCTCAGCCTGGCACGCGACGCAGCGCAGCTACGTGCGGGTGCAGGTCGAGCCCGCATCTACTCGAGGTTGCTCGGGTAGATGTGGGTGGTGGGGTCGACGGTGGTCTCCTTGATGGTGCGTGCCGAGACAAAGCGGTAGAAGATGGAGATGGAGCCGGCCTTGTCGTTGGTGCCTGAGGCGCGCGCACCGCCGAAGGGCTGCTGGCCGACAACGGCGCCGGTGCACTTGTCATTGTAGTACATCATGCCCGAGGCGTTGCGGAGCAGGTTGCTGGCGCGGATGAGCGCGTAGCGGTCGGCCGAGAAGATGGAGCCGGTGAGCGCGTACTCGGTGGTGGTGTCGATGAGCTCGCACGTCTGCTCAAACTCGTCGTCGGGGTAGGCGTAGACGGTGATGACGGGGCCGAAGATCTCGTTGACCATGGTGACCGACTTGGGGTCCTTGGTCTCGATCACGGTGGGCTGGACATACCAACCCTTGGAGTCGTCGCCCTGGCCACCGCAGAGCACCTGGCCGCCCTCCTTCTTGGCCGCCTCGATGAGGCCCATGATCTTCTCAAACGAGTGCTTGGCGATGACGGGACCCATGAAGTGCTTGAACTCGTGCACGGGGCCAACCGAAATCTGTGCGATCTGGTCGAGCAGCTTCTGCTTGAACTCGCCCTCCCACATCGACTTGGGCACGTAGAGACGCGAGAGCGCCGAGCACTTTTGGCCCTGGTATTCGAAGGCGGCGCGGATGGACTGGGTGACGGCGGCGTCGACGTTGGCCGACTTGTGGACCATGTGGAAGTTCTTGCCGCCGGTCTCGCCGACGATGCGCGGGTATCCGCGGTACTTGTCGAGGTTGTTGCCGATCTGCTTCCAGAGCTGGCGGAAGACGTGGGTGGAGCCGGTGAAGTGGAGGCCGGCGAACTCGCGGTGGTTGATGGCGGCGCCGACGATCTCCTCGGCGGGGCCGGGGACGAACTGGATGACGCCGTCGGGGAGGCCTGCCTCACGGAGGATCTCGTAGGCGACGTAGTTCGAGTAGATGGACATGGGCGAGGGCTTCCAGACGACGACGTTGCCGACCATGGCGGGCGCGCAGATGAGGTTGCCGGCGGCGATGGCGAGGAAGTTGAAGGGCGAGACGGCGAGCACAAAGCCCTCGAGCGGGCGGTACTCGGTGCGGTTCCAGGTGTTGGCGGAGCACTCGGGCGGCTGGGTCGAGTAGAGCTCCTGGATGTACTTTGCGCTGAAGCGGAAGAAGTCGCAGATCTCGGCGGCGGCGTCGATCTCTGCCTGCCAGACGTTCTTGCCCTGGCCGAGCATGGTGGCGGCGAGCACCTTGTATCGGTACTTGGAGGCGATGAGGTCGGCGGCCTTGAGGAAGATGGCGGCGCGGTCGTTCCAAGGCATGTTCTCCCATGCGGTCTTGGCCTTGAGGGAGCCCTCGATGGCCTTCTGGACGAGCGCCTCGTCGGCCTCGTGGTAGTTGCAGAGGATCTGCGAGTGGTTCGACGGGTTGGGCTGCTTGCTGATCTTGCCGGTCTTGATCTTCTCGCCGTTGATGACGACGGGGACCTCGAAGGGCCCGGCGGCGATCATCTCGTCGACGGCCTGCTGGAGCTTGATGCGGTCTTCGCTCTTGGGCTCATAGTTGCGCATGGGCTCGTTCTTGATGGGCGGCAACGAGAAGAGGCCCATCTGGGGCGCCTGAGGTACGGAAGCCATCTTTTGTGTATGTGTTTGTGTGGGGGAGGAAGGGATGAAGAAGGGACGAAAGCGAACCGAGACAGGGGACGGAAAAGTGCAGGGGATGATGGTTGGGGAAAGATGCGCCTGTCAGGGGATGGGCTCGCCAATTTATGGTGTCGGGAGGAAGGGACGAGTGGGCGCCTCCAATGAGGAGCGGGCGCAGTTGTTGCTCGAGATACGCAGCTGGTTGGCGTCCATCAGCAGGGTCATCCGACCAACGAACGCACGGCACGGCTACACGCACGGCTCAACTCGACGTTTCCCGCCAAAAGTGCAAATTTCCTCTCCCGCCTTCGAGGAATCCGAGCGTGGCGCGCGTGGGCTCGGTGGGAAATTCTTCGGGTGGTGAGTGTGAGTCAGAAGAAGACAGAAAAAAAAAAGGGAGACGCGAGAGGCTCTGCGCAGTCGCACACTCACTCTCCTGCCTTGTTATCGCTGAAGTTTCCTGACACTATGGCGGAGCGCGATGCTCGAATCCCGGGACTTGACCGAGAACGCTCCGTCGCTTGCTTTTCCCGCGACGTTGCGAGTGCACGATTGGAAGATTTCCCTCTCTCTCTCTCTCCCCGCCGGCCCTTCTTATCGAAGCCCACGTCCGGGGCAATGTTCGGTCATTCCGAACGCATTGGTCGTGCCGATCGTAGCCTTTGCTCGCGCGCGATCTCATAGCGAATTGGTGGGGTCGGATGGGGCCAAAAGGTGGGAGTCCGGACTCATCCGTGGAAGTCGTTGCAACGAGGCCAAATAGCCGGTCAAGTTGCCATTCCCCTAGCCTTGGCGCTGCCTCACCTCGCCCGCTCTCACTTTGGAGGGCACTACACTCTTAGCCGATTTGCATAGCCTGTATGGCTGTCTGCCCTCTTTGACAGACGAGTGCTGCTTGGTAGCAACAAAGTGTCCATTCAACGTCCAGAAAAGAAGCTGCGGGTGCGGTACTGGCGTGCAATGCGTTGCGACTCGGTCATAGCTGCTCTCTCTTTGCCTCTGCGTTCCTCACTGGCCACTGCACCGTCTTCGCTGTGGCGCCCACTTGTGCCGTTGCCGTTGCCGTTGCCGTTGCCGATGCCAAAGAGCCTCGACAGCCGCTTGGCCCCCTTGCTGTCCGTGCGGGGCTCCGGCTGTCTGGGCCTTGCATCGTCGAAGACCATGTCTCGTGGTGCTGGTGTAGGCACCGCCGCACCTCGTCGTCGAGGCAGCGTGTCACTCGTCACAGAGTCTCCGTCCTCGTCAGTCGTGTCGGACAGCACCGACTCGGCGTCCCTTGCGAATCCAGGCAGCGGCATGGCGAGCATCTCCTCTTCGCGGTCCGGCCTTGCTTGGCGCTTCTGTTCGAGCCAATCGCGCATTGGGTCCGACGACGCCTCGAATGCCGCCGATACATTTGCATGGCCCCCACGAGCTCCGAACACCGCCACCAGACTAGCCAGTGACAGACTCGCATCAAACATGTCCCCTTCGTCCGAGCTGTCGTATGCAAACGACCCAATGCGTGTCGCCAGATTCACGTCGGTGCTTACGCCAGTTGCGCTGCTCGAGTTGGTCGGAATCGCCTTTCTGAACTCGCCGACTTGCACTTCGCTCTCGCCCACACAGCGGAAGAGCGCCAGCGCATGCTTGTCCATCTTCCACATGAAGCGCGAGCCGTCCTTGAGGATGACGTGCCAGTCGTGCTTGAACAGCCGATGCCCAGCGTGCATCGTGGCGAGGATGCCCGAGCCGCGCCGAAAGTCGTAGCTGTTCTTCATGGCTTCTTGACGCACCTCCCAGCCTTGGCGACCCAACACCTTGCTCTCGCGTCTTCCTCTGTTGGCTGCGTCGGGTCTGCCTGGCGCAAGATCCGTCAGCACGGCTTTCCACCCGGCCATCTTGCGTGGCACGCGCACGCTGTACCGTGCTGATCCGCTTGTCGAAACTTGGAAGCCGGGTAGCTTGTCGTCCTCGTAGACGTCGTATGTCGCGAATGTGGTAGTTGCCCGCTGCTCGGACGACATCACTGAGGTTTCTACTGGATAGCTAAATTGGCGATGAGAGTCGCTCGCCCACGATTGACGTGCGTGGTCGGAATGAGACGGCACGGGCAAAAGCATATCTCTCTGCTGAGCTTGTTCGTGTGACGGTCGACTCTGTCCAACAGACATCCTTGCGACGAACGCCTGGTGGCCGGGCTCTTGCTGATCATTTGATGTGTGAGATACCATGGATCCACCAGGAGGGCTTAGCTCCGCATTTGTATACGCCATGGCGGAGCTCATGACGTTCAGATCCTGCTCGACCGAGGCGGCAGGAGGGCCGACTGATGGGCTCGATCGTTCGACGTCCTCGTTCGGCATCGCAAGGAGTTGTCTTAGGTCCTGAGGTGACGCCACCCCATTTCTTGGGATGTCGTTCACTTCCGCATGCCCTTGGGGGACTAGGCTCTGCAATTGCTCGCGTGTGAGCTGCACCGATGTCCTGCGATCGAACGCCGCCAGTTCGCTCTCCCTGTATCCAGCTGTATCGTTCTCCGTCACGTCTGGAATCTCTGGTGGTGCCTGATGCTGTACCCACGGGAACAAGCCGCTGAAGCTCTTTGTGAGGGACGGTTCGAAGCCCAGATCGATCTGTGGCGGAGTTTCGGGTGACATCGCTCGACTGCCAGCCGAACTCGATGCTCTCGACTCTGTAGGCATCATATCGTGCAACACCGACATGCTTGTAGGCTAGAGAGAGTTTGTGGTGGCGAGGAACGCTTTGCTGGTGACTGGCAAGCTCGTGTGGGGATGCGAAAAAGGGTGGGGCCAGAGCTTCATCTGCATCTGCGGAACCTCTGGGCCATGCGGCAGCATTGCGCAGCCACTGGGGTTGCAGCACCCCTCGTACATTCCGACCGAGGGCTGGAAACCTTGACACCGTACATGCGTGGCTACGCCCACTTCGGCCATCTCGCCTGCGTTGCGAAGAGCCACGGCGTATGACAGCATTTCCTCTTGAAACACCGGCGGCGTCGGCGTATTTTTGGGACACAGCACAGCCTTCTTTTGAGCTCTCCACATGGACTTCCACACCGCCTTTTCGGCACCCTGCATACACCCGCGTGCTGCTGTCTCTTACGCCCCGAAAAAAAGTTGACCGAGCCAATCTTGCTCCACCAATTCACACTGTCAACCGCACTGTAAAGAACCAAATGATTGAAACGAATACTACACATGATGAGGGAACGGAACCAAAAGACAACGACAGGCGAGAGACGCAGCTTAGCGCGATCTCGAGGTACCCTTGCCACGCTTGCCTGCAAAGAGCCACTTGGGCTTCTTCTCCTTGATGACACGGTCCGACTCGCCTGCCTTGGCGTGCCAGTTGCCTGGACGCAGCGCGAGCTCGCGCAGCTTCCTCGCCTTCTCCAGCTGCTCCGAGTTCTTGAGACCCGCCAGCTGTCGGTCGCTCGCCGAGACACGCGCCGGGCCGGCACGCGCACTCACGTGGCCACCCGATCGGTTGACAGGAGCCGTGGTCGACGACAGCAGCCTGCCGCCCACGTTGCTCTTGCGTGCCTTCCTCGAGGCACTCGTGTCGGCCTCCACAGTGTCCATCTCCTCGTCCTCGTCCTCCCACGAAGCCTCCTCGTCGTCTTCGTCCTCGTCCATCTCCTCGTCGTCGTCACCAGCACCGGAGCGCTTGCGCTTGCCTGTCAAGCCCTTGGCCTTGGCCAGCATCTCGGCGCGCGCAGTGACGCTGCTCGGGTCCACGCCGATCTCGCGCATGCGCTCGGCCATCTGCGAGAGCGTACGCTCCTGGAACTTGCGCGGCACGCGCGCCTGGTTCTTGACCATGCTGCGGTCCTGTGCGGCGAGCTTGGCCTTCTGCTGACGCTCGCGGATGGCGGCCGCTGCACTGCGGATCGCCTCCTCCTCCTCGTCCACCATCGAGCCTTCGTCGTCGCTGTCGGCGTAGAAGCCCTCGGCCTCCAGCTTCTCCTCTTCGCGCTCGAGCGCATCGAGCTTGTCCAGGATGTCTGGGTCCACAAAGTCGGCGATGTTCTTGCCCTCGTAGATCTCGGGGATGTGGTCGTACTTCCAGTCGTCGTTGGCGAGCATGTAGTCGCGCTTGATGTCGATATTGAACACGCCCGCGCCGCCGTTCTCCTCCTGCTCGTCGCGCAGCGTCTTGCGGCGCTCGGGATCCTTTGCGTCGTACTTCTTGATCGAGCCGTTGGCGATCGCCTCGGGGATGTACGCCGAACGCTCCACGTCGTCACGCGACTTGGGCTGCGCCACGTGCAGTCGGTTGAGCACCGCGTTGATCTTGCTGCCCTTCATCTTGGACTCGACACGCGACGCCAGCAGCACGTCGCACGCCAGGTTGCGCGTCTCCATGACGCCCTCGTCCGTATATGTGCTGAGCTCGGCGAGCTGCACCTTGCCCTCGGACTCGTCGATGATGCTCTGCACCAGCGCCGCACGCTCGGGCTCCAGATCCGCCAGCCTCTTGGCGTCCACCTTGTTGATGGCCAGGATGCACGGCTTGTTGGCAAACAGCGGCTTGATGCTGTTGAAGAGCTGCACCTGCGCCTCGACCGTGTAGCCACACTGTTCCGAGAGGTCCATAAAGTAGAGCACCGCAGCGCGGAGATGCGCGAGCGCGGTGATGGACTGCATCTCGATCGTGTTCATCTCCTCGAGCGGGTGATCGAGGATACCGGGCGTGTCGATGACCTGCCATCGGAGGTACTTGTAGTCCATGTGACCCACGAAGAGCGACTTTGTTGTGAACGCGTACGGCTTGACGTCGACATCGGAGCGCGTCACCTTGTTGATAAAGCTCGACTTGCCCACGTTGGGGTATCCGCAGATGAGCAGCGTGCGCGTGCTCGGGTCGATGGGGGGCAGACGCGACATGTGCTGGCGCACCTGCTCGAGGTAGGCCAGAGGGTCCTTCTGGCGCTTCATGATGGTGGCCATGCGACCGAGCGCAGCGCGCTTGAGCTGCTTGCATCGGTAGAGCGAGTCGCCAAACTTGATGAGGCGGATGTAGTCCTTGGACACCTGCTCGATGAGGTGCTTGGCGGTGTTGAGCTGACCGAGCGCGAGCTTGTAGTGGTTCTTGTCGTACAGCACGTTGAGCAGCGACGAGACGAAGGGGTGCAGGTTGTCCATGATGGGGAACTCCTTGAGGATGGCATCGAGCTTCTCGGCAAATGCATCCTTGGTGAACATGACCTTGCGCATGTAGAACGAGCGGATACGCGTGATCTTCCATCCTGGATGCACGACCGTGGGCGTCTTTCGCTGTGTCTTGGAGAGGACAATGTCCAGGAAGTCGCTGGCGGTCGGAACCGGCGCGATGGGGGTCTTGATGGTCGCCATCTTTGTGGATTAGGACTGGGGGCGGAGTGAATGCTGACTGGGTATTCTTCGATGGGATGCTAGCGCTTCAAAGTAGCGGATGGGGTCGATGAGGAGGACAGACCCAAAGCTGTGCAGAAGATTGATTCTGCTGCGGACCTAGCTACTTGTCCGAGTACCGACTGTCGATGGTCGGGAGATTGCTTGTCGTGAGCAGAGCGGGCGACAGTGAGGTAGCGAGCTCCTTGATGCTTCGTACCAGCTCCGTGATGCTCAGAAGAGGGAGTGGGTGGATGTCCAGCAAGGGCAGTGAGGAGCGGTTGCAGGACTTGAACCTAGCCAGAGTTGCAGCCACCTCGAGACCTTGGCCCAGCTGAGCCCTGCAAAAAGTGGGCGGCAAGTGCAGCTGTGAGGCAGCGGCGGGCGAATCCCAAAATTTTCTCCAAAAAAAAAGGAAGTTCGCTTCTCCTCTTCTGCGGGCGAAGCCACCGACACGCCGCTATCTGCTCTCCGAGAAAAAATTCTGAGAAAAGCTTGGACCCTTCGCCGGGACTCGGAGAACAGGCTCTTGACAGCCGCTTGGCTTCCTACCCGCCTCCCGTGCGAGATCGTGCGAGATCTTAATGGCGCTCTAACATCTGATACTTGCGCATCATCTTCAGAGTCTGCTTGTGAGCTCAGCACGGCCCCGGCATTGGTGCAAGGACGCCGGGAAGCTCGAGTAGGAGTCCTTGTTGGCATTCTAGAAGAGACGAGAAAGTACATGCGGATGGGGATCGGGTACGCGCAGAAATGATTGATGGCATGGGAGAGAGACAGAAGAGGGAGAGAGAAGAGGGAGGGAGTGTCTGGGCGACTGTCTACTTGACGGGCTTCTTGGCGACCTTGAGGATCTGGCGGGTCCAGACCTCAAAGTAGTCGCGGAAGTAGAAGAGGAGCGCCTGTGCAAGCACCGCCTTGGTGATCTGCGCCTGCATGCCCTGGTACCAGCCGCTAATGCCCTTCTCCTTTGCGATCTGGGTGAGGCAGTCGATGGCGCTCGTGTAGCGCGTGTTCTTGGCCTGCAGACGGATCTTGCTGAGAATGTAGGGGAAGGTGACCACGGTGGCGAGCGTCTTGGACAGCGCACCGACAAGGAACGACTTGCCCGGCGTCATCTTGCCATCCACCGAGGTGGCGAGGATGATGGTCTTGACGCGCTCGAAGACGCCGTAGGTGATCGCTGGGTTGACAGTGAGCACGAGCGAGGGCTTGAGGCCGCGCCACAGGCCCGTGACACCGTCCTCCTTGAGGATGTCCCTGGCGACTCCCATGAAGCTCTCGTCGACGGGCTTGCCGTCTTTGGTAGTCTCGGAGGTGGCGAGCTGCTGCCTCGTTGCAATGACGCTGACGGGGATGGTGAAGATCTGTGCGAGCGCGCCGGCGATGGCACCGAGCACAAGTTCGGCCGCCGTGCTCATGACTGCGACGCCGTTGGCACTTCGCTTGGCCAGACGGTTCTGGTAGAGCGTGCGTACAGTCGAGTACCAGTAAAAGTAAGCAAAGCCGGTGGAGAAGGTGTTGACCATGCTGGCAGCGAAGCCCTTGTATAGGCCCATAGGACCCTCCTTGCTGTGGATGATGTGCAAGATGCCCTTGATCATGCCGGCGTTCTTGGGCACGGTGACGATGGTCTTGGTGGGGTCCTTGGGGTCGCGTGCCTCCTTGCCTGCGGTCACCGCAGAGCTCTGGCCGGCCTGGATGCGCGTCTTGACCGTGTCGAGCGGGTAGATGACTGCATTAGAGAAGACACCGCCGAGCGCGCCGGCGAGTGCCTGGCCGAAGGGCGTGAGCGGTTCTTCAGCCATGGTATCTGTGTGGTCGAGGATGGAGTGAAAAGGAGTCGAGGAGTCGTGCGAGCCTCGTGACGTGCGGCTAGGATGCTGGAGTTAAGAGTGAAACAGCAATGATGTCCAGATTCGAACGCCAGTAAATGCGATGAGGTATCCTCGTGCGATGGCAGGATGGCAGGATGGCGGGTGGTGGTGGAGCTGGCCGGTTCTGTCCGACGTTGGTGGTCCTGGACTGGATTCGTAAGCTCAGCGTCGGTCTCAATGCGACGTTCAGAGTCTTCAGCTCCGTTGTTGCTCGTCAACAGGGTCGGAGTGGTGGATTGGATGACGGGGATGGGAAGGGTAAGGAAGGGAGATGGACGATAAGGAGCTGGCTTCGGCGGGGGACTATGCTGTGCGTCAGTAGGCGCGCGAAGATTCCGGCGAGGCGATTCCTGGAGGACACGACGCCAGTCAGTCGGTGCTGGATGCATCGGCAACAAATCCGCTCGCGTCCGTTGGCAGCACCGGCTCTTGCCTACGGAGAGAGCGAGTGAGACTCCACAGCTGCCCTGGACTCTCGACCGCGGGCAGGCGGGCAGGCGGGCAGGCAGCAGCGAGCGCTGCGTTACGCAGAACCACATCTGCCTCGAAGGGGGGCCGGCCGGTTAACTTGGCCAGAGCAAGCCGTAGCCGGTGCTGTGGTGAATCACCAGCAGCTGCACGGTTGAACATGCATGATGCGTCGTTCAACGAGCCTTTTCGGCGGATGACCTGTGTGGAGAGCCCTGGCCGCCTTTTTTTTCCATTTGGCGTGAATTGCTCTTGGCTGCTGGGGCGTGTTTCCCCAGCCCATCGGGTGGGGCGCCGTGTCTCCACCTTTCCGGGTATTCTCAAAAAGCGGTTGCCGGCTAGCCCCACCAATCCACCATTTTCTCCTACGACAATCGTCAGCCTAGCCAACCATTGTCGTCTGGAAGACAAAATGGACGGGCTCAAAAGGGTCTGCACAGGATGCAAGCATCACAGGATGGGGGTGGCACGTGCCTATGTGTTGCGATCGCTTCGGAAGGCGAGCCAAAGGGCGTGCGGACAGCGCTGTGAAAGTCGCGATCCGCCATTGCCGGCAGAAATAGCACACAATCCTTAGCTCGCTAGCCGCCTTGCCGTCCGAGCTAACATCGAGGTCCACCTTCTTATCGGCCGAGAACCGACTCTTCTCCTCAGTCGTCCGGTCGTCCTCAAACCGATGGCGAGCATCCATCCTTCTCATCCCTCTTCCGCTTTGCCGGAGATTCACGTTGAAAACACACTCGTCCGATTCAGACAAAGTCCAAGAGGCGGATGGATTGCAAAATGCGAGGGATCAGAATGCTAGTATGTCTAAGGAACTGGTGGCGAGCGTCTATCCGGATCAAGTGCGAGAAGAGAGGTACGAGCTACAGCAGCTCAACGCTGGTAGCCTTGCCCCGCACCATGGTTGTAGGGGTCATGCTGATAATACTGGGCCGCATCTTGCGCGGGGCCCCTTGCTTGTTGCGACCACGATTCAGCATAGCCGTGGTGGGCTTGCTGAGCGCCGCTATAGCCCTGGTGAGCTGCGCTGTAGCCATGAGGAGCTCCAGCATCGCCGTGCCGCGGCTCGTAGTACTGGTGCTCGGCTTGGTGCGTGTTACCGTAGCCGTGCGCTGGGTAGTCGCTCATCATGTAGCTGTGGCGCCGCTCGGGCGTGATTGCGGGCGAGTGGCTGTTAGAGTTGAGGTAGGCGTCGTACACGTCGTCCAGACCACCCATGCTGGTGCTGGGACTGTGTGCAGACGAGTTGGCTCCAGATCGCGAGCCTCCATTGAGGTGGCTGTGCCGATCCGGATGCAGCTCGCCACCGAATCCGTCTGTGCCGTGGCCCACGGCGAGATGGCCGCTGTTGTCCTCGTGCGCGGTGCTCGAAGAAGCCACCGACACCTCGACTGCGGGGGCCTGCATGTCATCGTGTGCGGGTCCCGGATATGGAACGTAGGAAGACACATCGGGCGGCGGTGGAGGAGGATAGTCGAGGCCATCCACGCCATGTGTGTGCGGAGGCGGTGGATAGTCGAGTCCTCGCGCGTTGTACGGCGACTCGCCTGCATCGCCGTACGCTTCGTGACCGGCTTGCGGGTATGGGCTTTGTCGCCCCAGCCCTGGTTGTGATGCGTACGCCTGTCCAGGAACAGCACCACTGCCAGGCTCCAGCAGCGAGCGCTGTCCGGTAGCGTGCATGTTGTAAAAGTCGCCTCCGGGACCTGCGGGCGGCATCGGCGAGGTCCTACCGGGCGCACCGCCGACGCGCTGAGCGAAGAGCATAGGACTTGTTCCGATGGGTCCCATGCGGTCTGCCATGGCTTCAAAGTTCTCGTGCGGCATGCCGGCATAGTCTCCTCCCGCTGGTCCTGCATTGGAGACGAGGTTGGCCGTGCTCGCATACTCGGGCTTGTCGTAGCCGAGACTGTGTGTGGAAGGCGCATTGACGCCGTAGAAGTGCGATGGACCAAACGCTGGAGATTGGTATCCCGGCACCCCTTTGCCGTAGTAGCCGCCTCCGTTGCCATGCACTGCCGTCGAGCTTCCGACACTTGTATTTCGCTGCAGTGCGCCCGTCTTGCCCGGCTTTTCGTCGTTGAGCAGATCAACATCAACCGTCGGCAAGGTAGGCTGAGGGATGGCGGTGCCGACCATGACGCCCTTCTTGTTCATCAGATGCGAAAAGTCGCCGGCAGCCTCCTTGCGGGCGATCTCGGCAACCTTGGCGAGGCGCTGCTTCTTCTTGCGCTGCACGAGCTCGGTGACACGCTTGTCCACCTTGTGGCAGCAGTACTCCTTGAGGTTGCCCTTGATGTGGAAGCAGAGCAGCGGGATGTAGGCGATGGCGGCGATGATGAGCAGGATGAGCGAGCCGGCAAAGACGGCGACGGTGAAGAGCATCGAGAGGATCATGATGCCGGTGAAGATGTTGCCCTCGTAGTAGTCGTACGGGTTGGTGCTCCAGTTGGCAAACGAGCCGAGTCCGTAGAGGGTGAAGAAGTTGATGACCTGACGCGGACCGTCGGCCACGAGCAGACGCTTCCAGCCCTTGAAGGTGAAGAAGATGAAGAAAGCGAGCTCGTCCTTCTTCTTCTTGCTGTCGTTGATGTGGTCGAAGAAGCAGAAGTGGTTGTAGCTGCGCAGCGAGTAGTAGTTGTTGGCCATGACGTTGGTGTATGCATAGCTGATGTCGCGGCTCTTGACGATGGCGCGGGACTTGTGCGCCTCGTAGGCGAGGAGCAGAAACGAGAAGATGATGCAACCGGTAAAGATCCAGCGGCCATACGAGATGGGGACGCGGAAGTTGTTCTGCGGATCGTTCTGCACCTTGTCGTACAGGCTGCCGCTAAAGTGACCAAAGGCGAGCAAGGTGACGGCAGTGTAGATGTCGGCGACGTAGACTGCGAACGACTTGACGACCATGATGAAGAGGAAGGCGTACTTGAGCTGCTGAAAGCAGCCATTGTTGCGAAAGTCACGCACGTCGATGAAGTCGAACTTGTGATCGGGCACCTCTTCGCGCTTCCAGCTAGCGTTTCCGCAACACATGGTGGGCCAATGCTAGGAATGTGATGAACCGAGGCGAGGATGAGCGGACTGAAGCCGAGACTACGTGGGTGGTGCCTATGGACGACGGCTGAGCGCTGGTGAGGGGCAACGGAAAGGACAGGAACGCGTTTGAATACAGATGGCGAGACGATGCGATGGGACGACTTGTCGGTGTATCACCAAGTTGAACCAGCAACTGGCGACGGAGAATTGAGATGATTAGAGTGAAAGAAGAGCGAGCGAGCAAGCGAGCGCAGACCTTTACGACGGACCAGCTGTCGATATCAAGAGGTCGCGATGCACTGCTGTAGATCTCGAGAGATGGATGGTGCCGAGTGGATCAAGGATGCATGACCTGTCCAAGGAGATCGCCGGGGGTGTTGAGACGTGCAATGTGTGATGATCGCAAAGTGAAGGTCCGGGCGTCGGCGGCGGAATGAGTCAAGGGACGCGAAGGGAAGTTGCAGAGATCCGAGGTGGGGCAAGAACAAAGGGCGCAGCGAGTGAGAGTGGAGATGCGTCGATAGAGGCTCGAGCTGGATGAGCACAGTGCCTGTTTCGCTCGAAGTTGGAGCCTCGCGACCTGTGCGTGCAGCGACTGCGAAGGGGAAGAAGGGGGAAAAGAGAGTCGAGATCGAACGGAGACGGACAAGATGGATGGAGAGGCAGATGGTGGAGAAATGAAGGCGTGAGCGGATGGCAGCAGCATCCACGCCGTTCATCATCGGCGACCTTGAGGCTCACCGAGGCTCGGCGTGTGGGACCTCTTGCTAAGCGTGTGGTGCCGCCTGGTGTGGACGCCGAGCTGCAGCCACGCTGTTGGGTCGCAGAAAAAGCAGGCCTCTGAGTTTCACCTTGCATCTCTTGCATCTCTGCCCCCCTTTTTCAGAATCGATCCCTCTTTCATGCTAGTCTCAAGATCATCATCTCGACTTTGCTTCGGTCTTGTCCCCCTGCGGCGATCGATCGAGGGAGGCTATATCTGGGCGGCTCAAGCAGCAGCAGCGGAGGCAGCATCAGCCAGCAGAACCGGTGCTGTGATGCAAGCACTGCAGGCCAAGATGGACATGCGCCTGTTTGGGCTGCTCTTCCACGACCCTGAACACGCGTTGTGTGTGTGTTTCGCCTGGCGTTGTCCTCGCTTCGCCGAGGGGCAGCAAAAGTCGAATTTCGTGGGGCATGTTAAGTTCCATCAACTACCTCGCCTTAGAGTCTCGGCCGACATGACAGGCAAGTGGGAGACGGTCTGACACCTACTGCCGTGCTTCGCTCCGACCCTCGGCGCTCCGAGAAAGACAGCGACGGAGCGATCCGAATCTCAAATTACAGAAGGCAAGACGGTGATGCTGCTCTGCTCCGCACAAGAACGTGCGCATCCAGCCGCAGAACCGAATTCGCTGTTTCGTTCTGCAAAAGCCCCAGATGCTTGCTAACTTTCCCTCTTCGGAGTGATTTGCTTGCTCGACCAGCGATCACGCAGCACACGTATGCCAAAAGCACTATTCTCTCATCAGACCATTGTGCGGAAGGAGGAGGAAAAGAGAGGGGTCATTCTTGTGGGTAGAAAAAGCGATGAGCCCTTGGTCGCAAGAGGATGCCATGATGATAGCGTGGGCGGATGAGGATTTGAGACCGCCGGAACGGGGCTGGCCCCAAGGCCCCCCGCCCTAGTGCGATTTCCTTGTCTGAGACGCAGCGGAATTGCGCGGGCTAGCACGCTCAGACGGCAGAGACACGTCTTCGCGCACGTTTTTCCTTGCGGCTCCCACGTTGGCTCGGCCGCCGCGTCGCACGAGCAAGTCGATTCGAGCCCAAGCTTTCCTTGGCTGATGTCACCCTCCCTTCAGCTGTAGCTCTCCTCGTCATCCATGCCGATCGGCTCTCTCGGACACTCGACAAAGTGTATCGGTCCTTGCTTACGAATTAATGAAGAGGGCTGCGGCAATACCACAAGGTGCTTTATTCCGCGGTGAGGAGCCTCGAACGCCAACGTCGGTTGGTCTTGCGCCTGACCTTGAAAGGATGCATGGATGGATGGGTTTTGCCGATTTGGAGATTTTCGCCTTTTTTGTCAAGGGAGTGGGCTGAGTGGGCTGAGTGTTGCAGGCGCAGGAGCGCGGGGGATCCATCGACCTTCTATGCCAAGACCAAAAAGGTCGCTCTACTGTAAGCCCCGACCCACTGGCCGACGTCTTAGACTATGCGCGGGACCCTCGCTGCGAGCGCCACGACGCTGCTTCTTTTTCGCTTGCATGCAAAACCTGCGGGCGCCGCACACAGTCGTACCGGACTCTAAATTGTCTCCCACTCTTTTTTTTGACCTGCATATGGAGCAGCTTTGTCTGCAGCCGAGGCCCTGAGCTGCTGGTGCGGCGGGTTGAGCGGCCTCCGGTTGCCCGGCGTTGTTTGCCTGTCTCAGAGCCAAGGCCGCGCTCCAGTGCTCGCTGGGTGTCGCTCTTCCGAAGTCGACTGGCGCCTTCGCCACACTGCCGTCGCCAGTCTCTGTCGTTGCGCGTTGCGGTCTCGCTCCGACCGTGCCTAGACTTGAGTTGGGGCCCTGAGCTCAGCCCGGAAGTAGTGTAGCCTCTGTATATAGACCCCACGAGATACCGACACCTTCGTCCTCGGCCCCCCCCCCCCCCTCTACAACACACCCACTCGCGCTGATTCCAGACAGAACTCTACGCCAGCCTCCTCTGATTGCTACGGCACAGAGCAAGACGGACGGGTCCTCCGATATATCACCGTCCGCTGCCGTTCAGAAGCGGCGCTGCATCTCCCTAAAGTCACAGTGACTTGAAAGCACAGTCCACGCCGCAGAACACTCGGCCAGCATGGGAGAGCGCAACTCGACGCTGTTCAGGAAGCTCTCGCTGCGGTCCAAGCGTCGCTCCGCCGAGCTTGCAGAATCCGACCCGGCGACCCGCAACACTACGCCCGGGTCGGAAGAGCCGACCTCGTTCTCAGGGCCTGCAGACTACGGTCTTGGCTATTCGAGCATCAACCACAATCACTCCGACAGCTATCGGGGAAACCGAAAGAGTCGGGCGCTTCAATCCCACGCAATCGAGCGCCCCGCCACTGCAGACGCACACGTTGGCCACGAGTTTGGGCAAAGGCCAAGCTCGACAAGCCGAAGCCCACGTCGATCCAACAAGCTCAGCAGCCCGCATGCAGACGAAGAGCCGCTCTTTGTGCCCATCGTCCACGAAGCTCTGCCAGCACCCAGGATTCAATCCACTGTGCGGGCTCGATGCTCCTCCAGCAACTCTGCGCGCGTCTCATCCTCACCACCCAAGGCCGTCTCTGCATTTGGTCGTCCCCAGTCGCCGTTTGCTATCACCAACAGCGCGTCCCGACCTCGCTTCAGCACCTTCGGGTCGGAGCGCGTCGCGACTCGCCCAGGTCACCGTACCCACGACTCGGACGTAGACCAGCCTCCCCGATACGACGTCGTTGTGGACACTGCTGCTGGCACCGCATCCGCCGATTCATCGTTCTTCGCTGTGGGGCGCGGATGGAAGAAGGGCATCTACACGACAAAGGAAGAAGCTCAGCGCCAGATTCGAAACGTAAGTGCCCCTTTCAACAATCACAAAGCTTTCATCCTCAGAGTGGGCGCCTAATCTTGATTCTAATTCCTTCCGTGGCGCAGTTTCCGGGACCTCTGCTGCAGGAGTTCCACAACCGAGCGGAAGCCGAACACTTCCTCGCCAATGCTGGCCGCTTCAGTTCGCAGCCGACCAAGGACAACGCTGACTCGGACGACGAACTTGCAGAACGCACCCGCATCTTCACCAGACTCGATCCCAACAGCGAATTGGCTCGGCGCAGGAGCGTCGGCATGTCCGCCGAGCGCAGAGAGGCGCAGCGCAGATCGCGCATGCACTTTGCCACGCACCCGCCCATCCTTACTCAACAAGCCTCTGTCAACTCGGCTCCGCTCTCCCATTGCAGCAGGCTCTTCGATGATCTGCCCGCATCACCTATCGAAGACAGCAAGGGACCGAGCGTGTGTCCTGTGCCTTCCTCCCTCAAGGGCATGGCGCTGCTGCCGGTCAAGGATCTTGCCAGCTCCATCGCCTTCTATACCCAGGTCTTGGGCTTTTCCTGCCGTTCGCACACGGAAGACGTGCAAGCGGTCATGAGCTCCTCGGCAGCAACCGTGTGCCTGCGCAGCCTCCGCCATGCACCGCCGCCTTCCGTGGTCAGCAACTTTTCGCGCATGAGCTTGATCTCTCCGAACGACAACGGCGCCAGGATCGATCGGTTCGGGAGCGGCCACGCAGTGCTCCCGCCCACGCCTGAAGAGCAGCCCGAGAAGGCGCAGTCCTGGCTGCCGCCCTCACCCGAATCTCCGTGCCTCTCGTGCGCGGAGCCTGGCCCGCTCAAGCTTCCCGCCACAAGTCTTCCCTTGTGCTCCGCCCCTCCTGCGCTCTCGGGCGCGACGGTGCTGGTCGAGTGCAGCGGCGACCTCGAGGCGATGCACTCGCTTCTCACTGCCAAACTCAACGCCTGGAGGCTCGACCACGCTAAAGCGGCACGCGACTCGTCAGGCGAGGGCGTTCCGCATTTCGCCGACAGTGCAAAGCTTCTCGGCGGCATCCAACAGACTCCATGGGACGCACAGGAACTGCACCTGTGCGACCTGGATGGCCATCGCATCATCTATACCACACCTCTCCTCCGTACGACCACGGAGGCGAGCTTAATCTAGTACCCACCATGTCGACCGACATTCTCCTCGTCGTTCCGCACATCTTGTTGTTCCGCACGTCGAATATACCCTGACAAAGTCCGCTGTGCGCTTGTGCCTGTGGTGCGACGCTGTGAAAAGCCCATTGTTGCTAGCTTCGTTGCTTATAAGGAGTTGCAGAGATTCGTGAGATCTCCTCTTACTTCGAGTAAGCCATCCCGTCGCGAAGGCTCCTCCCTCTCTCGTCATGTATGGCTCTCCCGACGATGGCAGCATCGTCAGTCGCCCGAACACGCCGAGTGTCTCTGCGACCATATCGGACAGCGACCTCGTTCGCGATGCCAAGCATGTTCACTGGCACCCTCTCACCTACATTCCCGACACAGCCGGCAGCCTTCGATTCGACGTCGATCAAGACGCCCCTGCCGCACAGCCGAACAAGAGGTTTCAAGGAGTAAGGGCCAAGATCAAAGCCGTAGCCAGGCTCCTGTCGAGCTCCAAAGAGCAGGGCGATCCTGCGTCTGCTGAACCTCTCAGCGAAGTATCGGACAGCGAGGACACTTGTCAGACTCAAACTTGCACGACGCATGTGGGTAGCGAGACTCAAGATCACCAAGTTCACAACCCACAGCCAGACCGCTCGGACGTGAAGGCAGGAACCGACCAGCGCGAGGCGATTGCGGTCCTGGAAGCGATCCGTGAGCGACTCGATCCTGAGCGCAGCGACACTTCTACCCTGCATCCACTCCCACCTCTCCCGCAACTTCCTCGTCCTCCGACGCCGATTTCACCCCGAACCGCGGCGATGATCCCAAAGGCAAGGCACGTCAATGGGATCGAGGATGCGCTTGGAAAAGGTCGCCCTGACTTTGCAAAGATGCGCGCCGCTGCATCGCGTCCTGCGGTCCCACCTCCCGTCCGATCGGTCAGCCGCCCACTTCCGCCCACGCCCGTGCTTGCGCCCACGCCTCGGTTTGGCAAAGTGGACAGCTTCAAGTCATACCCTCTTCAGACGACGGCAACAGGGCTCGGCTTATTTCAAGACAAGGGAAGAGCTGATCCATTCGCCCGCGTAGCGGCCCAAATTCACACGCATGGCGATGGCGCCCGCACTTTCGAAAAGCCTCGACACTGCGCCAACCACGATCTGGACCCGACTCGACTCGCCGACGAGCTCGAGAGCCTCGTCTCGTCGTCGACGCGCCAACGCAAGCCCCGGTCCGACTTTTCCTCCGACACCACTCGGCTTGCCGACAGCAGTCGCGAGGCTCACTGTGGCTGGCGTGCTCCACCCTCGCCCGGGTTTCCTAGACAAGAGACTTTTGGACAGGTGCAGGCACATGCCTCGAGCGCCGAAACCTCGATCTTCGCGATAGACTCGGAGCCCGAGGCGATCAAGAGGATTCAAGCGTGGCGTGTGCAGATCACCAGCCCGTCGTCGGTGCTTGGCTCGCAGTGCGCTTCGGCCCACTCGGCTCTGTATACGGACGGAGGTCTGTCATCCCACTTGACCTCGGTCAGTCGCAGCCCGCTCTCGAAGGCGAACAAGATCCATGACCAGCTTGGAGACCCGAATGGAACGCCGGTGTCGAAGCCCAGAGCACTCTTCAACAACGAGCGTCATGCGAAGGAGAAGCGTGGCAAAGATGACGGAATCAAGAAGAACCTTTTGGAGGGCGACGAAGGCCACCGAGGCATCGGCACACGCCACATTGCTCGTCTCACCGACTCGCAGTTCGAGAGACTTGCTCGTACGACCGACGCTTTGCCCCCTCAGAACGGCTTCAGGCCCGACTCGACATCGATTCTCGGCGAGGTGCCGTCCGTCGAGCCTGCACAGAACCTCGGCATCAAGTCGCAAGATGAGGAGCGTCGAAGCAGTGTCGACGCAGCATGCACGACACTTTCGGTGCTGGAGCAACGCGCATCGCCGCACATCGAGGTGCTCGACTCCATGATCCGTCGCCATCCAGACAAGATGTACAAGCTCTTCCAGAAGCGTCCCGGCCTCATGCTCGTCTTTCTCCTTCGCTGCAGGATCGAGGACCGCCTCTCTCAAGTCCCTTCGCTGTTCAATCCGCAGCCCACGAAGACGACAGCGGCAGGTGACAAGGATATCGACTTGCTCGAAGGCTCTCTCATCGACCTGCACTTTGACGCCGATCCAGCCCTACCTAGGCAGAAGAGTCAGAAGCAGGACAAAGTTGCGGGTGGGGTACCGAGCATTGTTGTCTCACACGCCACGGGAAGTACCCCAACCGATAGCGGTACGACCCCACAGACTACGCAGACACGAGACACGACCCCCGAGCAGACTGCGATGGGAAGCAACAAGGCGCTGCACGAGATCGTGTGCCGCCTCGAGAAGGCAGGCGAGCTGTGCACCATGCAGCACGCACTGATCGCGATGCAGGATCGCCTCATGAACACGTCTGACACTTGCACCCAGCTCAGCGACCGACTCAGCAAGGTAAGCCGCCACCACCACCTTTCCTACCGCTTCCAGCAAAGTCGTGATCTGACCTTTTCTTCATTGCGGTTACCCGTCTAGCTTGAGCAAGCAGTCTTCTCTCCGTCCAGTGTCTCGCACACTCCATCGACGTCGTTCTCGGTGCAGGTCTGACGCCCATTCGGCGACAGCATCATTCCAAACCCGTGACCCTGACTCCAAGTCCATTGTTCCGATGCAGACAAGCAAATGAAAGAATGTATATTCCCGTGACTCTACAGTGTGATGTTCTACGCACGAACTATGGGTCGATCTCTCCGAGCAGGAGCGTCATATCAGTCGAGCTGGACACGACCACGGGCTCGCGCGGATGGAAGACTGCGGCGGTACACGTGCCTCTGTGACCGGGCAGCTTGTACAGGATCGTCGACGACTCTACATCCCAGATCGTACACGTCCTATCCGCACCACCCGCCACGACTTTTTCGCCATCCGCACTCCAGCCTGCCTTGATGAGCAAGTTTTCGAATCCTCCAAACGTCGTGCCGCGCAGTGTGCGGTAGAGTCGAGGATTGGATGCGTTTGCGTTCGGATCCGCCGGGTTGGGCTCGGGTGCAAACGGACGCACGTCCCAGATGCGCAGCGTATCGTCGAACGACGTCGTAAGTAGATGCGATCCCGATGGCGAGAGTGATACGGACGTGATGGTGTCCATGTGTCCGCGCAACGAAAGCACCGTCGTCTTGCGTGTAAGATCGTAGATGTGCACCTGGTTGTCGATGCCACCAAGGTAGATCTGGCTCGAGTCGTCCGAGAATGCAACAGCCGTGACTGGGTATCCGACGTCCAGCACGTCCAGTGGCTCTTTGGCTTGTGGGTCCCAGATCATCACCTTACCGTCGTCCGAGCCGGAAACGAGCAGTTCAGGACCCGAGCGCGTCGCCGAGACACAGTTGACGATGGCACGGTGTCCTCGTAGGCGACGCTGCTTCTCGCCGGTCGTCAGAATCCACACGATGAGCGTTCCATCCGCCGAGCCAGAGTAGAGCGCATCCGAGACAGTGCTGCTGAATGCCAGACACGTGACCGCCTTCGAGTGACCTTTGAGCACGCCGATGTTGGCACAGTCTCCATACACGCTCCAGATAGAAATGGTGCGGTCGGCAGAAGCAGCAGCGATGCGGGATCCGTCGCGCGAAAACTTGACGTCCAGGATCTCGGAGGTGTGTGCACCGGTCAAGCCGAGGATAGGGTGCGACAACGACGAGGTGCGCTTGACCGAGCGGACGAGACCCTTGTCCTGACCATCTTTGGAAGAAGCGATGGCGATCTGTTGCGATCCCGATGCCCCGTCATCCGCATCGTGTCGCTGTCTCTTGACGAGCGCAGCCTCGCGATACGAGAGGGGAGGTGATGTCTTGCGCTTCTCGGCCATGGCGTGTAGTTAGGGATAGCGATGATGGTGGTGTCCAGATCAGAGCGCGAAGGAGAGAATCTCGCCGAACCTGACGTGCCGCCAAAGTTGCCGCGGGTGGAGAAATGTGAGGAATTCCGACTTCCGTGGTTGTTCTGCACGCCGATGGAGAGTGGAATCGGGCGACACCTCCACAGCAAGAAAAAGTCGACGCAATTCGAGGAACGACTGCTCAGCCATGACGAGCAACTGAGCTTCTTGACTCCTTTGAGCTGCTTTAGCTGGCTCACAGACGACCACAACCTATCGTTCCAGCAAACGACCGTGCAAGCCAGTCTCGCACCATCGCAGCCTCGTCTCTCTCAAGATGGCGACGGACGGCAAGCGATTCAGCTCGCACAATGTGCGCTGCTGCACCTTGATCGGACACGTCGACCACGGCAAGTCGTCGTTCGCCGACTCGCTGCTGGCTGCGAACAACATCATTTCGGCGCGCATGGCAGGTCAGATCCGCTACCTCGACTCCAGAGAGGATGAGCAGGAACGAGGCATCACCATGGAAGCCTCGGCCGTTTCGCTCTCGGTAAAGATGCGCGTGCACGACCCAACCAAGGGCTGGGATCCCGACAATCTGCCTCCGATCCAGGACTTTATGATCAACCTCATCGACACGCCCGGCCACGTCGACTTCTCGTCCGAAGTGTCCACCGCATCCAGGCTTTGCGACGGTGCGCTGCTCATCGTCGATGTTGTCGAGGGTGTCTGTGCACAGACAGTCACTGTGTTGCGTCAGGCATGGCAGGACGGTCTCGAGCCCATCCTCGTGCTCAACAAGGTGGATCGTCTCATCACAGAACTCAAGCTCTCGCCAAATGAGGCGTACCACCACCTCATCCAGGTCATCGAGCAGGTCAATGCGGTCGTCGGATCATTCTTCGCCTCGGCGCGTATGGACGACGACGAGCGCTGGCACGAGGAGCGTGAGAAGCGCATCGCCGCACGCAAGCAGGCCAAGAACGACTCGATCGCCGCCGCCACCGGCGATGATGCAGCCGACGACGACAACGACGACCAGAACCGCGAGGAGAGGGACGACGAAGACATCTACTTTGACCCGTCCAAGGGCAACGTCATCTTTGCGTCGGCGATGGACAACTGGGCGTTCCGTCTGGAGCGCTTCGCCATGCTCTACGCCAAGAAGATGGGCATCCAGGAGCACAAGCTGCGCAAGGTGCTGTGGGGCGACTTCTACTTTGACCCCAAGACCAAGCGCGTGCTGAGCCAGAAGCAGAAGGAGAAGGAGAAGCGCCCGCTCAAGCCCATGTTTGTGCAGTTTGTGCTCGAGAACATCTGGTCCGTCTACGACGCCATCCTCGAGAACCGCGACCAGGACAAGATCGAAAAGATCGTCTCGTCGCTCAACCTCAAGGTGCATCCGCGCGACCTCAAATCGAAAGACGCCTCGACGCTCATCAAGGCCGTGGTGAGCCAGTGGCTTCCGCTCGCAAGCTGTGCATTTGCCGCCATCATCTACGTCATTCCGCCCACGAGCAAGGCGCAGGCGAAGCGCATCCCCATGATGCTCAATCCGGACATGAGCTACTTTGACCGCGGCAGTTACAAGGCCAAGACGCCGCTGGAGGAGCATCTGATGAACGCCGAGATCGGACCCAAGTCGAATCGCGTCGCGTACGTCAGCAAGATGTTTGCGGTCAAGAAGGAGGATCTGCCCGAAGCCAAGAAGGCGCCGCTTACAGCGGAGCAGATGCGCGAACGCGCAAAGGAGAGCCGCGAGCGCCAGAGTGCCGTGCGAGCCGCGCTCGCCGCCACGGGTGCGACCATGGAAGACGGCGCCACGGACGAGGCCGGCAAGGCGAACGGCACCAGCCTCGAGGAAGCCGAAGCGCAGCGAGCCGCACGTGCGCAGCGCGAGGCCGAGGCGCAGGCCGAAAAAGACGCCGCCGAAGAGCAGGAGGAAGAGGGGTCGGACGATGTGGTGCTGGGCTTTGCCAGACTGTACTCGGGCACGCTGCGCGTGGGCCAGTGGATGTACGCGCTGCTGCCCAAGTACAACACGCAGCTGGCGCCCTCGCACCCATCGAATGCCAAGCATATCAAGGCGGTGCAGCTGGAAGCGCTGTACATGGTGATGGGCCGCGACCTGCTGGCGGTCAACGAGGTACCTGCAGGCAACGTCTTTGCCATCCGCGGTATGGAGGGCCGCGTGCTCCGCAACGCCACGCTGTGCGCTCCGTCGCTCGTCCACAGCTACGCCATCGAGCGCCACCAAGACGCCAGCGCCATCGACGCGACCATGGCCGCGTCGACGTTTGTCAATCTCGCCGGCATCAACATGCTGTCTGCGCCGATCGTGCGTGTGGCGCTCGAGCCGATGAATCCGCAGGACATGCCCAAGCTCGTCGAGGGTCTGAAGTTGCTCAACCAGGCGGATCCGTGTGTCGAGTCGCTGGTGCAGGATACGGGCGAGCACGTGATCCTCACGGCGGGCGAGCTGCATCTGGAGCGCTGTCTCAAGGATCTGCGCGAGCGCTTCGCAAAGTGCGAGATCCAGGTGAGTGCGCCGCTGGTGCCGTTCCGCGAGACGTGCGTGCGGGCACCCGAGATGCCGCCGCCCAAGGTGGAAGGTGCACCGCGCGGCACGGCGGACGGCAGCGTGGCGGGTGGTGCAGTGGCGTACCGCGTGCGTGCGGTGCCCCTGCCCAAGCCGGTGGTCGAGTTCCTGCTGGCAAACACGCAGACGCTGCGTCGGCTGCAGAACCGCTCGTCGGCGGTGGGCGAGGATGATTCGGGCAGTGTGGATGCGGCGGGATCGCAGGCGAGCAAGACGGTGCGTGCGGACAAGTTCTGGCAAACCCTGCAGGCGGTGCTGGAAAAGTGCGGGCAGGACAAGACGGGAGAGGACTGGCGCGAGGTGGTGGAAAAGATTGTCTCGTTCGGTCCGCGCAGGGTGGGTGCCAACATCTTGGTCGATCGTACGGGCAGTGGACGAGCATCGCTGCGCAATCGAACGGATCCGTCTCGCGCTGCCACACGCCAGTCGTCTGGCATCGGCACGCCTGCGCATGCGGACACGCAGGCGGCAGGTGCAGACAAGCTGTCGGAAGCACTGGACAAGATGAGCGTCGGCGACCAAGAGACGCGCAGCGTGGTCAACATTGCTGCGCTCAACGAGAGCATTGATTCTGGCTTCCAGATGGCGACATCTGCGGGACCTTTGTGTGCCGAGCCCATGCAGGGTGTTGCGTTCTTTATCGAATCGCTCTCGGCCACCAGCGCTACAGGCTCGGTGGCCGGACCGTTGATGTCGAGTTTCCGCGAGAGCTGCAAGAGCGCACTGCTGGACTGGTCGCCTCGCTTGATGCTCGCCATGTACTCGTGCGATATCCAGGCCTCCACCGAGGTGCTGGGCAAGGTGCATGCGGTGCTAGCCAAACGCAGAGGCAAGATCATCTCCGAGGAGATGAAGGAAGGCACGAGCTTCTTCACCGTCGGCAGCTTGCTTCCCGTGGTGGAGAGTTTCGGATTCGCCGACGAAATCCGAAAACGCACAAGCGGAGCCGCCTCGCCACAACTCATCTTCAAGGGATTCGAGATGTTCGACCTGGACCCATTCTGGGTGCCCCGAACCGAGGAGGAACTCGAGGACCTGGGCGAAAAGGGCGACAGGGAAAACGTGGCGAAAAAGTACATGGACGCCGTAAGGAAGAGAAAGGTATGTTTGACAGACGAGGTCGATGCGCAAGAAAGAGAGAAGATGCTGACTTGTTTCGGTTTGGTAGGGTCTGTTTGTTACGCAACGCATCGTCGAGGCGGCCGAGAAACAGCGCACGCTCAAGTCCAACTAGACGCACACGCCGCGGTCTGCAATGCAGGCTCGGTCCATCCCGGATGCAACCAACTTGGATTCTACAATGTGCGACGTGGACAGGCGTGATTGTGCAGCTAGTTTGAAGGGGGAACGGGATCTTGGCGGGTGGTGGAACGGTTTCGGCGTCTTGGCCTGCCATTCTCGCGAGTGCCGGTACGCAAGCGGCGTGCACAGTACTTTGCCGTCGCTACCGAGACGAGGACGAGGGGCACGGAGGCGGTGTGGGCGAGGACGCCGATCACCTGTTCGATGCCGGGCGGCGAGACGAGGGGTGCGAAAAAGTCGGACGAAAAGATGCGCATGTAGGGCCTGAGCGAGTGCATTGAGCCGACGACGGCACCGATGCAGAGGATGGAAAGCGCCTTCTGTTTCGGAGTCGCCTTGGGCGCTGGGCCGAGCGTTTGATCATGGGCGCGCGTGCGGATGCCGGCTGTCACCACCGACACGTAAGCGGACGCAGCAGCGCGAACGACCTTGCCGATAATCTGGCGAGGAGCCGAACCGACAAAGCGAAGGTTGGCCACAATTGCTGGCCGCACGAGCGAGCGATAGAACATTCCGGGCCACTTTGCCACTTTGCGCAGGGCTCGAAGAAGGACATGCTCGCGCGGCTGTGGAAGGCGGCTACTGACAAAGTCGAGCATAGCACGGTACATCGCCATGGTGTCGCGCTGCAGCTCGATGGTGCTCTGTACCATGATCAGGGCGGCTTGGCGTTCGCGGGCTGCAATGTCCACATAGCTGCGATTGTGGTAGCGCCTCTCGGAATGGAGAAGGGAATCTTCATCGATCCATTCTGCATCGCTGGCGTCTTCGAGGTCGCCGACGGATTCGAGAAAGGTTGCAGCGCGCTGCCTACGTCGATACTGCTGCTCGGGATCCATGGACCGAGGATGCGGTGCCAAGAATCGCGATGAAGCCGATCGCCTCGCGGCCGAGTTCAGCCGAGGATGGTAGGTACGCGGTCCCGTACCTCGACGACCTTGAGGCATGGTGCTGAAAGCTCGGATGCCAGCGAGGTTGGTGACAAGCAGGCGCTGCATGCTTGCCTGAAGGCGCTGCAGGCGCTCCGACATCTTTGAGCCTGACTACGAAGAGCCGAGGGAGGGTACAAGAAAAGAGTGGTGGTGGGAGGTGGTTGGTCGAGGGGGAAAACTTTTGCTAGCTCTCACTTGGTTTATATGTTGAAGGTGGTTCGCTCGGACCGCGCTACGGGGGTGCATTTGGCAGGGTGCCAAAGCTACATGTGTTCAAGTGGGGGCACACAATGGCGTTGGCGTAGGTGATGAGCTTGATGGCAGGTCAATACAGCTATCAAGAGGCTCGAGCGCGGATCCGTGGCGACATTTGGCGTGGTGTCGCGCCCTGCCCTTTGTGCAATCGCATTAGAATCCTGTCACCGTGCTCATCGTGCCTGGACGTCAAAGATAACGCTGTCACATGTCTGATCGCACAGCCCGCTGGTGATTGGTGATATCGCGATTGCAAAGCATAGGGTCAGATCGTTGCGTTTGGTGTTGGCACGCTGGGGCCAGCATGATGATTTTAGGGCAAGATTTCGAGCCGCAATTTTTGCCGCCTTTTTTAAGCTTTGTGTTTTCATCCAGACGGATGTGGGTTGCAGTCCCAGCGGCAACCCAACAATCATCGGCTCGCTATCGGATGTTAGAGTGCACCGAGGCCTTCGGATTCTGCTGCTAGATTCGGGGGCTGCAGCGTAGACTAGGCGAAGCACGTTGGGAGGTGCGGCGCCAACCATGCATCCGCTGAGCCGCTCTCGCCGAAATCTTGGCACCGAGGGCCGCAGTGTCGGGTTTGCGTAGATGGGTGGCGCGCGGACTGGGCAAACATTCTGGAATCGGACCGACGGGCAGTAGGTGCTGTCCCTTTGCGAGGCAGACAGGCATCAGCTGACGGTTCTCTGTCTCAGGTGCAGCCATCGTCGCAAGGGTAGACGAGGCAAAGTGGGGGAGGAGGCGATTATGCAGAGTGAGCGCATCGCAGAGGCCGAAGATCCGCAACGCACGTTTCGCCTCTTTTTTTTTTGGATGGGCGGTTTTGGAATTTCCCCTGTTCTTGGCTGCGCACAGCGGCAATCGAGTGCGATCTGCAATCAGCTCTCTCTCTCTCTCTCTTTCGCGAAGGAAGCGCACGCCGGAATGAACGACGGCGCACTTGACAGGTCGATCGCCGTCGAACGCTGGTTCTGCCACCTCGAACCACGAACCTTGGCGATGCAATTCCTCGCACTGACGGGTGAGACCACGATATCAAGAACCGCAACAGTCTGACCGCTCATAATCTACTGTACACTGTACTCGCTGATGGAGATGGTGCTGCGATGGTTGTAGCGATGGGCTGCCGCCAAGACGCCCAATCGAGGGTCCTGGGGTTGGGCCATTGGATGGTGCTCGGTTGAGCCATTTGCGATCTCTGGGGGAAGCACCAAAAATAACCCGGCGCTCTCCATTTGACGCGCAGCCGCTGGCGAGTGCAGCCTGGCTGTCCAACAGCCTTAGCCGATGGGTCGTCGAACCTCTTGGTTGCACCGCGCTGCTCCGTCGGCGATTGCAGCCGAGCGTGCCTCTCGCAACGCTTGCACACACGCACGCACGCTCGTACACACGCACCAACGCACGCTGGCATCGCATGTGCAATGCATCCATCAGTGCGACTTGAACCAGCCAACGTCGAACGAAGCCAAGACAGCCCAGCATGGTTGCTTGAATTTCGTTTGGCGACCGAGTGTAAGCGGGTTGAGCGTGCGCTCGCTGCTGAGTTGGAAATGGCCCTGTTGGCCGTCGTCAGTCGCCGGAGTGGTGAACAGCAAAATGAGCAGTCAGTGGGGCGCAAGCTAAAAAAGGCGTGGTTGGAAATGAGCGCAAATGCAAGCTGCACGGCATCTGCGCGGTGTTGCGTAGGTGCGAGCTGCAGAGCTGCAGAGCTGCGAGGAATTGCATTGCATTTTCGCCCTTTTTTAAGGATTTTCCAAAAGGTGGATTTTGGGATCGCCGTGCGGCAGCAGCAGCCGCCGAGCAGAGCCAGAAAGAGCAGAGCGAGAAAGAGAAGCGTCCAAGTGCCGCCGATGCCCAGCTCGAATGGATAGTCGCTCCACGCCCATCAGCTCGATCCGCCCAGCCAGGCCGCGCCGCTCACCGCTGCTCCATCCGAGCACATACTCCTGCTACCCTTCCTTGTTGCTGACGCCCGGAACGATTCAGCCGCTGCGTCTCTCGTGCTCCTCCTTCCCCTTCTCCTTCTCAAGCCCGGCCTCATCTCTGCCAGCCTCGTCCTCCTCTACCCCCTCATCACCACCACCACCACCGCCGACACCAACATCCTTTCGCGCTCATCCCGCATCACTCGGCACGACTCACCAGCCTTGGATCGCATCGGCTTCTTTGCTTCTCAGCCAACCATTGCCGCTTCACCAGTCGAGCCCGGTCCCGGACGACGCCGAGTTTGAACCGCCAACCGCCCACCCTCTCATGCCTCGATCCATGCTTCTCACCTCTTGACTTGTCGGTCCAACTCGCAATCCCCTCCCTAGGCCTGCCTCGCTCGGCTTGAGCCGCAACATCCGTCAAAATGACCAAGCATAGCTTCATGGACACCATCCTCAACCGGCCCTCGCAGAGGTATACCGACCCCATTCCCACAAAATCATCCAGACATGCTGGTCACGCGCCCACAGACCTCCCCAATGCGCCCAACAGGCCCGACTCCATCCTCGCCGGCAACATGTTCAGCGCCAACGGCGCGGGCTCCCTCAGCCGCGGCGGCGGCGTCTACAGCCAGGCACCATCCGTCATGTCCGGCAAGAGCAACACAAGCCGCTTCAGCGTTTTCGGTCGCAAAAAGAACCGCGCTCCTTCCATCTCTGGCACCAGCAT
Organism: Moesziomyces parantarcticus; assembly: GCA_023212605.1. Classification (NCBI taxonomy): domain Eukaryota; kingdom Fungi; phylum Basidiomycota; class Ustilaginomycetes; order Ustilaginales; family Ustilaginaceae; genus Moesziomyces; species Moesziomyces parantarcticus. The sequence continues at coordinate 198,963 of JALCCF010000001.1, read as the reverse complement.
CTACCACGACGGCGCCAGCAGCATCGCCCCTTCCGAAGTCACAAACAGTCCCAGAAAGGGTAGGTGGTGGGAGAGCGGTTCCCGCCAAAAGTACTCTTCCAGACCACCCAGCATCGCCGGCAGCGTCTTTTCCGAACCCGAGGCCTCAGGCCCTCCCGGCTTCCCATACATCTCCGACTCGCTCAAAGCCAAGGCTCCTCCCCGTGGCGCACGCAGCGACTACGGCGGTCCCACTTCCAGCCGCATCCGCTACTCTTCCCTCTCCTCCCAACCGCCCCTCCCCTCTCTCAACACCAAGGCCTCCATGTCCGCCTTGAAACGCCAGTCCGGCGTCGCGCCCTTGGGCCACCAACAGCCCAACCTCATGCGCCAGGCTTCCGCCGCCTCCCTCACCCGCTCCGCCGCACAGCATGCATCCACATCCGATCTCAATCGTCCAGTCAGCCCTGCCGCCTCCATGGGCCGCTCCCAATCCACAAGGCGCGCTCCTGCCAATGGCTCCAGCGACTGGAATTCGTTTGTCAAGTCCATGTCCGGCACAGACACCGCAAAGGTGTGGGAAAGCATGCCTACCCTTGCTCCCAAGCAGCCCCGCAACCCCGAGAAGCGCAGCAGCATGGTTGCAAGCCGCGTCAAGAAGGAACTCGAACAGGACGCACAGTTCCAGCAGGTGCAGCGCGATCCCGGCATCGTACAGCAGGATCTCCTCTCCCGCGCCGCTTCCCAGGTCATCGGCGACATGCCGCCCACTCCCGTATCGCCTCTTTCGGCTCCACACGTTGCCGCCGTCCATCTCCAGCCCGGCCACATTGTCGCGCCCATCTCGCCCGTCTACTCGCCCGTCGCTTCCACCTCCTCGGTCAACGTCGCGCAGTATCCCGCCTCTATGTCGCTCCAGGCCGCCGCCGTCATGTCCGATACAGAGCTGCCTCCTCAAGCCATGCCTCCAGGCGTCGTCGCCTCAGTGCCTGCTGCCTTCTCTCCCGCCCAGTCACCGCCTCCTCTTCAGCCCCAGCCAGTGGTGTATGTCCCCGTTCCGGTCGCACAGCTCCCGCACGCACAGGCCAACTTCGTCACGCCACCTCAGCAGTACTCTCAGCCAGCCCCTGCAGCGGTCGCCGAAGCACCAGCATTGCCTCCGCAGACTCCCACGCAGACCTATGCGCCTGTCGCAGTAGCCGCGCCTCGCGCCGCGCTGCAGCCTCCACCGACGCAGCACGTCGCTTCTCCGCCACCCGAACCAGCGTCGTCCGACTCGATCCCGCCGCCTGTGGCTGCTGCACAACCCACCACGGCGCAGTACCTCGCAGACCGCATTCAAGAGCAAGAGGATGCCGACGAGGTCGAGGCGGCTACAGAGCAGGTTACGCCACAGGAGAGCACGCCCGAAGAGACAGAAGAGTCCGATGAGTCCGAAGAGTCCGAAACCTCCTCGGACGAGGGCCTCGTCGGTGGCGGTCAGCCGACGCTCGACGTCGTCGCAGAAGAGGACGAAGAGGCTTCCAGCGTCGGTCACGGACACCGCGAGATGCTCTCGCACCACTCGATCAAAGGAAAGGGTCCCCGGCACAACTACGACGAGTATGAAGCAAGGCTCCATCGACGACAAGCCTCCATGCAGAGTCAGAACGACGCGCAAGAAGATGCTGCAGCCGCGGCCATCTCGGGCGTCAGCATCCACGTCACCGAGCCTTCCACCGCCGCTGCCGCTGCTCCTCAGCCAGAGTCGCTCCCAGTTGCCGAGCAGCTCGTTGTGGACGCGCAGAGGCCGCAGCTCGTCTCTCGTGCTTCCGAGGTCAGCGAGTACCAGTCGGCTACCAGCGGGCGCAGCTCTCCTGCGGCCAAGGAAACAGGCGACGAAGCCGACGCCGAGGCAGCCGCAGTCGCATCCATCGTCCAGGCGCGTGTGCGCACAAAGCCTTCGGTCGAGAGCATTTCTGCAGACACGGCTTCCGTCGCCGCTTCCCAGCGACGCACCAACCGCGCCTCCAAGGCCTCCAGGCCAGACACCGCACAGCGGCGTCTCAGCGAAGTCAGCCTCGGCACCTCGTTTGCCGTCAGCGGCATCCTCGGTCGCTCCGGCTCTTCCATGCGCCAAAACGGCGATGCTGACTCCGACGTCGACGCAGACCTCTCGGACGACGATGCAGATCTCAGGGCAAAATCGCTCGCAGAACAGCAGCGTCTGCGCAAGATGAACCTTGGCGAGGACTTCTTTGGCCCCTCCATCTCGAACATGCTCGACAGATTCGACCGCTTTGGTCACTCGGACGCTACCGTCAACACACTTTCCCCCGCGAGGGAGCAGCCTGTCGCGGCCCCGGCAGGGGCGGACAAGACTGCTCCGATCGTCGCTCCCGCCGCTCTCACTGCCCCTGCCTCCGATGCAGTGGATGCAGAGACCGAGAGCGCCGTCATGGAGGTGCGACAAAAGCGTGCAGACGCCGCTGCTGCCAGTGCTGCCGACGGCAACAAGCGCAACAGCGCCAGCACCGATCTTGCTCCGAGCCTCGCAGCGGTCTGGCTGCTCAACCAGGCCAATGGCACCGAAGGCGCAGACCAGCAAGCGACCGAAGATGCCGGCGACGTCACCGTCACAGGTCACAAGGGCTCCGATGTCAATGACTCGACTGCGCCCAAGGTGTCGGTTCTCAACCGCCCTAGGCCCAAGGCAAAGCGACCCACCGAGATGGCCGGCCTGCCCATCTCTCAGGGCAGGCTTGAGCCCGAGTCGCCCGCGCGCCCCACTGAAGACACACGCAGCACCTTGCCCGTGTCGCTCTCCCAGAACAGCCTGGTGAGCGCAGTGTCAGCGCCGTCGACAGGACACAGCAGCCAAACCACGCCGATCAAGGCAGCTCCCGTCGCGCTCGGCAAGGACAAGACTTCGCTCGTCCAGTCTGCGCCCAAGACCAAGACGAGTCGATCTCTCGCTGATACGCTCTTTGGCATCCCGTTCCGCTCGCCCGGTAAGGACAAGAAGGAAAAGAAGCCAAAGAAGGAAAAGAAGCACAAGCGCAACGCCTCCGTCGACTCGCTCGGCTCCAGCTCGGTCAAGAGCGAGCGCTCGTCTTTTGTCGAGTCCATCAAGAATCGCCCTAGCACCGATTCGGCCCAGGTACCCGCCACTGCTGTGCCCGCCTCGCCCTCGGCCAAGGCATTGGGCAAGCAGAAGGCGGATGAGTCTCCAGCGCCACAGGGAGGCGCGCTGGTGGCGTCCGAGACCGTCGGCCAGTTTGCCACACCACCGCAGAGCATGGCCAACCTCCAGGGCGCGGCAGGTGCAGGCGCGTCGCCGGAGAAGTTCCACACCGCTTACGACCTCAAGGCTCTGGCAGACACGGCCGTGCCCGTCTATCCCACCGAGCTCCAGAATGCAGCCGCGACACACGTTGCAGCACAGACTCAAGCGCAAGTCGCGCCGCAGGACAGTGCTGCCGACATGCGCCCCGCGCATCAGCGCAACCTGTCCGAACAGATGAAGGGCATGAACGGCTTTGGCTCCTTCTCGCTCCCTCAGCTTGACGCGCCGCAGCATCAACCAGAGCAGCCACAGGAGGCTGCGGACGAGGCCGAGGCCCAGAGCAACGCCGCTGTTGCCGAGGCTCAGCTGGGAGTTCCTGCCCAAGACATCCCCGCAGCAGAGACAGTGAGCGCAGCAACGACTGCTCCGACCTCATCGGAAGCAAGTGTGGCGAGCACAAATTTGACGACGCCCGACGTCGTCGATGCTGCTCCAATTCAGAAGCCTGTCGTGACCGAGGTGGACGACAGAGAGGTGGACGAGTCCGTCGTGCCGGCGCCAGCGCTGCCTGTGCAGCAGGTGCAGCCGCACCCCGAGGCGCTCAGTGTAGCCGAAAAGAGGCTGCCCATGCCGCCGCCCGACATGGACGGCGTGATGTCAGTACCGCAGGACGACCGCACCCCCACGGGCAAGCCGCAGCAAGTGCCGGGTGTGGGCATCAACCTCATCCCGCCCACGCCGCCGGCGCTGGAATCGCGCACCTCGTTCACATCATCGCGCGTGCCCGGCACGCCCACGATCGAAGAGAACGAGGACGAGGTCGCACCGCAGCGCCCGGCGCTCATGTCGCGTTCGTCGAGCCAGCGCACTGCGGTCAAGGCAGACTCAAAGCCAAACGGATCCTCGGACAACCTCGTCAGGTCCAAGTCCATGGCGCCGACCAAGAAGGGCGTTTGGACCGAGTACAAGGGCAAGGGCTTGAGCTTGCCGCCTGGCCTCGTCGCCACGACTATCGACTCGTCCGAGCTGCGCCGCATGAGCACGCACGAGAAGAAGGCAGCGCAGGCGGCTGCACCCACCCCCGCCCCTGTCCAAGCTCCCATTGCCTCCGCGCCCTCGAGCCATGCCATGTACGCCCTTCCTGTGGCGCCGGTCGTTGGACAGGTGGTGCCCACGCTACCGTCCGCGATCGTCGAATCTCCGCAGCGTCCCGTGCGCGCCTCGCCTTCGCCGAGTCCCAAGTCGAAGCGCCGCAGCGGCTCGCCGGGCCCCATCCCGCACTCATCGTCGATGAGCAAGATCATGGCCGAAGCCCCGCCCGTGCCTCCCGTCCCTGTCGGCTACCAGGGCATGACCGGCGCTCCCTCTGTCTCGAGCTCGTCATCGCGGCTGTACGCTCCCAGCGTCGCCTCGTCCGAGCCCGGCTGGGACAGCCGCTCGGTGTCGCCGGCACCGAGCGCGGTGCCGAGCCAGTCGGGGCGATCGGTGGCGTCGCATGTATCGAGCAGTATCCACTCTTCGGTGCGCGGCAGTCCAAGGCCTGAAGCGACGTATGTCAACCACCACGAGCTCTCGCCGTACGCAAAGAAGATGCGAGCGCTCGCACCGAGCCCCGTCGTGCCGACGCTCGCACAGACCGGCAACCGCCACTCGCTCATGTCGGCGATCAACGAGTGGGAGAGCCAGGTGCCCGAGGGCGAAATGTCCGGTGTCTCGCCCTATCCGTCGCGCCCGACTTCGCCGCACCCGTACCCGCCGCTGCCGGCGTCGACCGTGTCGCGTGGCAGCTCGGTGATCAGTGCCGTTAGCTCGCCGGCGGTGGTGCGCAACGCGCCTCTCGGTGCAGCGACCAACCACTACCTGCATCCGCCCGTCGCGCGGTCGCGCATGTCGGTGGACGGCATGCCGTCCGTCGCCGAGTCGGTGGCCGAGTCGCTCAGCCCGCCGTCGATCGTGGGGCGCGGCTCGGGCGCAAGCTCGGTGAGCTCGTCGCCGTCGGCATCGCAGTCGGCGATCAGTTTGACGAGCACGATCCCGACGTCGATGCCCACGGTGCCGACGAGCTACCGCCCGAACAAAGACCCGAAGCGCTTCAGCTCCAATGTGGAGGACCTGCTGAACAACCGCACCACCATGCAGACGGTGGCGGTGACGAGCGGCGCGTTTGCAGCCAAGAGCAAGTCGGTGGTGAGGCGCAAGCGCAGCGTGGACCTGAACGGCGAGCGTCGCACTTCGAGCGATGTGCCCGAGCATCTGCAGGACGAGCTGTCGCTGACGACGCTCTCGATCACGGCGCACACGCCGCCGCCGCGCAAGATCGGCAGCCACCAAGTGCTGGTGCAGGTGATTGCGGTGGCCATCGACGAGACGGACAAGTTGCTGCTGCGCGAAAAGGTGCGTGGCGACAACGCGTTTGGGTTCGTGCCCGGCCGGAGCTTCTGCGGGCGCATCGTCGAGTGCGGATACGAGGTCAAGAAGATGCGCAAGGGCGATGTGGTGTTTGGCCTGCAGGACAGCCGCAAGTCGGGTGCGCTGGCCGAGTTCACCGTGGTGGACCACAACCGCATCTGCCATGCGCCGAGCGATTGTTTGACGACCGAGCAGATTGCGGCGCTGCCTTCGGCGGGCGTCATGGCGCACCAGCTGGTGCAGAATCACTGCAGCCAGCTGCCGCGCGGTGCGCGCGTGCTCATCCTCAACGCACACGACGGCGTCGGTCTACTGACCATGCAAGAGTCGGTGGGGTTGGGGCTGGTGATCGTAGCGCAGTGTCCCCCGAGTGTATCGGACGGTGTGGCCGTGTGCCAGGCCAACGGCGCACACGAGGTGGTGATCGGCGAGCCGCTGTGGGCGATCAACTCGCTGCACGAGTCGTCGTTCGACCTCATCGTAGACACGGTCGGCGGGCGCAAGATCTACGACGCCTCGCGCCGCATCCTTGCGTGCGACGGTCAGTTCTGCACGTGCTTTGGCGACGAACACGGCACAGCCAACCCGAACCTCAAGAGCCACTTCCGCAGCCTGCGCCGCGCGTTCTTCAAGAAGGACAAGAAGAACATCGGCTACGAATGGGTCGGCGTCGATACGGGCGAGGACTGCAAGGAAGCCCTAGAGGCTGTAAAGCGTGCGGCGGAGGCAGGCGATATTTGCCCGCGACTCCGAAGCGTCTTGCCCTTCGCAGATGCCCCGCGAGCCTTCGATCCCACCACAAGGAACGTCAATGACGAACCGGGCGCCATCGTCGTGCGTGTCTCGTAGACATCTCTCAGTCTTTACTTGGCAGTGCTTAATATCACGGAATCTTCTATAGACATGGAAAACCTCAGAGTGTTGGAGCTGTGTATTGAATGACGATCAGTAAGGTTTTGGTTTAGATGTGAGTCCCGTGCGTGGAAGACTTGCCCCGACGGCGCCGCCCATCTTCCTCTTGTGTGCATTCTTGTCTTGTATGGCCGCGATGGCGAGGAGTCTATCCTTCCTCGCGCCGATCTGGACCACGTTGAGCGTGTCGGCGGCCTTCTTGATCCTGCACGGTCTGGAGCCTATGTACTTGCCGTCCATTGCCTTCCATGCCTTGAGGAAGTCCTCTGGATCTGCGAATGCGACGAAGCCGTATCCTTTGCTCTTGCCGTCCTTGGCACGCACGACGCGCGCACGCGAGAACGACGCCCACTTGTCAAACGCCGCAGCCAGCATCTCGTCGCTCACATCGCCACCGAGGTCGCCCACGAACAGCCGCTTATGAGTCGGATCCCACTCGAGCATCGTCTGGTCCTCCCACACTTTGCCTGCCGCGCGACGCAGCACCGTGGGTCGCGTCTCGCCCTTGCGCAGCTTGCCCGGGATGGCACGACCGTGTTCGTCGTACCGCTGATCCACAGGGGCTGGTGCGGAAGATGGTCCCGCAAACGGATCCACAATCGGCGCGCTAGAGGAGGCAGCAGGAGGCTGCGCACTCGACGCCGTCTGATAGTCGAGATAGTATGGATTTGCAGCAGAAGCAGCAGCGTCCGTGGAAGGGTATGCGTAGGCCGAAGAGGTGGAGGTACCGCCCGAGGTGTAGTAGTCGGCAGGATAGCCGTATGTGGCGTAATACGAGTTGTAGTCGAATGCCCAGTTGTTGGCACTGGCATCCCAGTAGTAGAACGGCGCATACGGGTCGTCGGATGTCGACGCAGCCGCAGCGTTCGCTGCAGAGCTATGGCTCGACATACTCGTCTTCTCGTCCTGCTGGAGGCGGTGGTGGTGGTGGTGGTGAACGAGGACGGCTGAGTTAAAGCATCGATGCATTTGCGTGAAATCGTCGGAACTCGGAAAATGCCACTCCACTTTTTCCAGGCGTTTCCTCGGCTTGGCCTGCATCCGTGCACTTGACCGCTGCCACCACCATCCCTAACCTGCACCGGCATCGACGCACGAAGCACGATGGACGTCGGAAAGCTCTTCAAGCTGCCGGACCTGCCGTCCGCGGCGGTCAACAAGCGCAAATGGTCCGCGCCGCAACCAGGCGACGCCGCCTCTGCCGGACCGTCCTCTTCCCCACCCGCCCAACTCGACGCGCCTACCGCGCGGCCGCGCAAAGCAGCCCGGGTCGACGACGAGGACGACGAAGACGCGGCCGCTGAAGAGGAGACCTACTTTTTCTCGGACGACGACGAAGAGGGCGGCCGCTTCTTCGGCGGCGGTCTCAACGCCGAGCAGACGCAGATCCTCGACATTATGGATGGCGGCGATGCGACGGCAGGCGCTCCACCCGCCGACGTGCCTGCGCTGCGCAAGCAGCTGCTGCGCTTCGAGCGCGCCATCACAAAGAACGCCGAGATGCGCGCAAAGCACGCTGCGGATCCGGTGCGCTTCATCGAGTCGGAGGCGGATCTGGACGCCGAGATCAAGTCGCTGCTCGTGCTCACCACACAGCCCGAGCGCTTCTACGCCGAGTTTGTGCAGCTCGGCGGCGCAGCGAAGCTCGTGGGGCTGCTGAGCCACGAGAACGCCGACATTGCGGCGGCCGCGATCGAGGTCATCGAGGAACTCACGGACGACGATGTGCTCGACCAGGCAGAGGCGCGGTACGAGGGCGACGACGATGAGCACGACGCCGAGCAGGGCAGGGCGGATGCGGTCGCGGCGATGGATGCGCTAGTGGATGCGCTGCTCAAACAGAGCGTCCTCGAGCTCGTGGTGTCGAATCTGTCCCGGTTTGATGACCGCTTGGATGAAGGGATGGGGAAGGAGGAGGCAGCGGCGAGGGCGGTCGAGGCGGAGGGAGATGCACAGGCGATCTATCATGCAATGGGCGCGCTCGAGAATCTGGTCACTTTGCGACCGGATCTCGCCGAGCAGCTCGCGGCGTCCAACGCTTTGTTGCCATGGGCGTTCGACCGTCTCGCGACGAGGCGTAATGTGGACCAGAACACGAGCTACACGGCTGAGCTGCTGGCGATTCTTCTGCAGACGTCCGAGTCGAGTCGATCTCACATTGGGCGCACGCGCGCCGGTGATGCTGGCGAGAACGGTATCGATGTGCTACTGGGCGTGCTTGCGCGCTACCGTCGAGCAGCTCCGGCTGGAGCGGAGGAGGAGGAATTCGCGGAAAACGTGATCGACGTGCTGTGTCTTTCGCTGTTCGATGCGTCGAATCGGACGCTGTTCCTCGAGGGCGAGGGTGTGGAGTTGATGGTGCTGCTGATGAAGGAGAAGAAGTTCGGGCGCATGCGCGCACTCAAGATCCTCGACCATGCTACATCGGGACCGTCCGGCCATGCTATCTGTCAGCGCATCGTCGAAGCCTCAGGACTCGCGCCGCTGGTATCGACGTTCCTGCAGTGTTCGCCGAGTGGTCGCGGGGGGCTGGAAGCGGTGGAACATGCGATGGCCGTGTTTAGCTCGATGCTGACGCATCTCGAGTCCGACTCGCTACCGCGCATCCGACTGCTGGCGCGCTTTGTGGCGAACAACTACCAGGCTTTGGACCATCTACTTGACCTGCGCAGCAGTCTGGTTTCGCGACTCGAGGGTAGCGATGATGATTATCTGGACCGCCTCGAGAGGGGGCTGTTCAGTCTACAGCTGCTGGACACAGTGCTCGCTTGGTTGGTCATGGAAGACGACGCTGTCAGGGACCACGTCGCTATGCTGCTCAGGCGAAACGCAGCTTCCTGGTCCGACCTCGTCGCCACATTGCAGGAATACAGCGACAATATCGGAGACCAAGTCGCCATTGCCGACACCACCAACGTCAAAACCAAAGACATCCTTGCCGCGCTCATCGACTATCTCTCCGCACTCTGAATTCACAGCGGGTATACAAATGCCATTTCTCTACTGCGGTTCGGCTTGTCTGAGCTGTTCGATCTCGTCGTCTCCGAACCTAAGTCCCTTTTCTTCGTCCATCTCGCTACGACCGGTTTCGGTCTGGTGCTGCGCATGCGTCTGGTCGCCGAATCGACTCTCGTTGTCCAAACACGTGGCTACGAGACGCGAGGTCTGCAAGCCGAGCTCAAAGTACCTCGGATTCGCACGCGCGTTGAACATGCTGATGTGCGCCTCCACCTCATCCGTCGCCTGCACATTGTCCATGGGCGTAAAGCTCGGTGCGGATCGCGCATCGCGTGGCGGCAAGATGATGAACGTCCGATCCCTCGCAGCCACACCCGCAGTCGGGTTGGCTGCGCGAGAACTCGCGGGTAGCCGCGTATAGTAGCAGTGGAACAGGATCTGCGGCTGATCGACCAGCTGATCGAGACGCGCACGCAGCGCCGAATCATCCCACAGATTCGACACGAACGCCAGGTGGTCCGACACCCAGCCGTACGCGCCGTTGATCTTGTCCTTGTTAAAGTACGCCGCGGAAGCGGCTGCGCCCGAAGCGAGCGCCACAGCACCCGTTGCCATGAGTGCCGTGCGCCAGTTACTACTCGCGCGTGCCGATGCTGCAGCATCGTTCCCCTCCGCAACGCCCCGCGAAGAGCGTCCATTGGCAGTTGTCGTGGCGTTGGAGGAAGGTGCAGGGGAAGATGATTGCGACTGGCGTTCCGAGTTCCAGCGCGCAGCAAGACCAACGCCCATGGGCGCGAGGAACGTGCCGATGTTCTGTGCAGTCTGGAGGTAGCCCGCATACTTGTTGATACCGTGCTTGAACACGCCCGGATGCACGCCATAGTAGGGCGTATCGTACGCAAGCACGCCAACGACAGCCGGCCAAAGCTTACGCTTGCTACTCGATGACTGCTGCTGCTGCTGCTGCTCGGACGTCTTGCGTGCGATGCTGAGCGCAGCGTCCACAGCGATGAGACCGCCCATCGAATGGCCTGCGAGGACGATCTTGACGCTGCCTGCGCCGCCTCCGCCTATTGTCGCGGCTGGGTCGGGTCGAATGGCGCCCGTGTCCGGATCGAGCTTGAGCCTGTCTTCGAGCATGACGGTCTGCATGGTGAGCCACTCGACGAAGGCACTGACGGCAGCAGCGAGGCTGCCGCGCGTGTCGTAGGTCGGATAGACGAGCGACTTGACGTGCAGGCCCGGGTAAGTTTCTTGGAGGTTGTGGCTGAGGCGCGAGGGGAAGTCTTCGAATGTGGTTTCGGACGAGCCTTTGAAGCCGTGAATGAAGACGAGCAGCAGCACCTGATCGGTGTTCTCCATGCCCGTGTGATGAACATCACCGGCAGCAGGCTGAGATGATGAGGTGAAGCCGTGCTTGGGATCTGAGTAGGGAGGCGGTGCGGTCTCTGGTGGGTCGTCGACATCGATGGCTGAGTCTAGCGACGATCCGGGCAATGGTGGCGCGTGAGAGGTGGCTGTGGCCCATGGATTCGCATCATCTAGGTCGGAGTTGTATGACATGGTGTTTTGTGACCAGCTGCTGTGGCGGAAGCGATGTTGGTGAACGGGAAGATTGCGCAGTGAAGTGGCGGGCCGAGTTGGCATCTCTGGTTCCCTGGCCGGGCCAACGTGGCCACGCAGGGTCCACGCCTAATCTTCCTCCACAAGAAAAAGCGCCGGCCCCGTCTGCCGCACGATTGAAAGCGGCCTAACATTGCTTCACAATTTTGCAGAGCCATAGCCTTCCAGTCGCCGGGAGTTGCTGCGCATTTGGGCTCGGCGATGAATGTACGGATGCAGCGGATAGCAGCCTAACACGCTTCAGCAGCAGCTTGGCGTCGATCCTCGCTCAGTTGCGATTCTTGGCTGGGCCTGCGGGCCGCTTTCATTTGGTGATTCATTTTAATGCCTTCCGACGACCGACCTCCGGCTCCACAACCAATCGCAGCCGTTGGCCCTCACTTCTGCCCCCCTTCTTCCCACACCGGCCCAAGGGTTTGCTGCGATGATCTGACCTCCCCGCATCCCTCCCTCTGCTTCATCTGCTGCTGCTGCCGTTGCAACCCCGCCCTGCTTCATCTCGTCCGGCTGTCGTTCTCGCTTGGAAGGAAGTAAGGAAGGAATACTGTACACAAGCTCAAACCTCGACCGGCTTGGCACGCCTCTCGCCAATGCTATAGGCACCGTTGTCCTTGCGCACACACCTGCAGCATGGCACCATTCACCACGCTCTTTACGTAGAACTCAACCCGTCTCGGTGCTCCAGATTCTCCCCCAGCCACACGGATCCACCCACCGCAAATCGGAGCTCGCACGGATCATTCCGCAAGCCATCGGGCCCTCATTGAATCTCGACGTTTCCCAAGCCGCCTCCCGCATCTCGATTGGCAGACATGACCAAGCCAAAGACACCCATCATGGATCTGGAGACCGACGAGGACGGCTGGATTGGCGGTTCCAGCCAAAGCATCCACGCGCCCAAACCGCGTCCAGCCACAGACACGCATGCATCGCCTCCTCCATCCTCCAAAACCAACAACAAGCGCTCGCCCGTCACACCAGCACGCCAAAAGGGTACATCCACCACCACCGATTCCAAGTCTCGCTCGCTGCTTGAGCGTATGGATATGGCACAGACGCTCCAGACGCCTCCACCCAAATCACGCCCCAGCCAGAACAGCGCCGATGCTTCATCCGCTACGCCTTCGCCCACGGCCACATCGCCCTTCCGCACCACCCCATCCCAAGGCATCCGTCGTCCCGGCGCAAAGATCCCCTCGCCTCTGCCGCTCACCAGCCCGGCTCGCAACAACCCTCCCGCCTCGCCCAACAATACCCGCACCCCTCTCAGCGCATCCCACCCGATCCCAGAAACACCCCTCAAGCTCTCCCAGCGCGGCGGTCCCCAGACTCCCGCTACTCCGCACTATCCCGCCTACCAGCATGCCTCGCATACTCCCAGTGATGCTGACGCCTCGCGCGCTAGCGGCCTCGGTCTCGGCCTCACGCCCCTCAAAGGCTCGGTCCCTCTGGCACCAAGCCCCGACGCGATGCGTAGCCCGCTAAATGATGCTGTACACCTACGCGGCAGGGCGGCTTCAAACGCCTCCATCGGCTCACCGCTCAAGCAGGGCCGTACCGACCTCCACGGCGAGCCCCTCGCTCTCGGCTCCTCTTCCGCCAAGTCGAGTGCGCAGGGCAATGGTCAGATCGATGCCATGCTCGATCGCCTGCGCAGCACCCGTTCGGGCCTTGGCACCAGCGCGAGCATGTGGGCACCCAAACCGGCCTCCACCAGCACCAGCACCGACACAGCTTCCGCTTCGTCCGCCTCCTCCTCCACCACCACTTCGCACACGATCGGCTCGGGCTTTTCGTCGAGCAACCTCCTCGGCGTTCAGACCGGCCTCGACCGCAAACGCCCCGGTCACCGCCCCAACGGCCTGCAGCTCAGCCTCGGCCAGGAGATCAGCGTCATGCAGGAGCTCGAAGAAAAAGCAGAGGAGGACTACGCCCCCTCGACGCTCTCCTCGGCCACCGTGGGTGAGACGTTCAAGATCGACCCTCCCCAAGACGAGGCTGATGCCACGGGCAACGATGGCTGGTACGGCAGCGTCGTTCCGCCAACTCCCGTGCTCGGATGCGATTCGCCGTCGTCGGACGACGACAATGCAAGCAGCAAGCCGCCGTCGCGCAGTCTGGATGCGTTCGGATGGGGCGCGCATTCGAGAAACCCCAGCAAGGGCTCGCTCTTCTCGAACCTACCCTCTTCCTCCACGCTCGAGGCCAACTGGAGCGGCGACGACGACGACGATCGCAAGGACGACGTCGAGGTGTTCGAGGACATGCAGCGCGCCGCCAAGGCTGCGAGCAAAGACAAGCGCGCGCACCAGTCGCCTCTGCCTCCACCGCCCATCAATTTCGCAAAGTCGCGCACGCCGTCGCCCACGCACCGCATGCTTGCCAAGTCGCCCCAGCTCGACTCGTCGCCTGCGCTCTCCGAGGCAGAAAAGCTGCCGAGCCAGCGGCTGTCGCCCGTCTCGGCGCGCTCGCAGCTGCCCTCGGTCGATTCGGACGGCGATGCGGATGCGGAGACGGACAAGCCGCGCGGGGGCAAAAAGGATCGCAAGGCGGGCAAGAAGCCCGTTGTGGCGCTGCCCGACCCCGCGCCCGAAGCTGCCGAGACCGTTGGCGGGCTGGAGAAGAAGCGCTCGCTCAAGCGCGACAAGTCGGAACGCATCCGAGGCAGGAGATCGAGCTCGAGCAAGGAAAAGGACGTCGACCACGTCAAAATGACCGCGGCCAATGCGCCAGCTTCGACCAAGGCGGATGCGGGCGCGGACGAGCTGGCCAAAGGCATCGCCAAAGTCGATCTGGATGCAAACGCACGTGGCTCAACGCCGTCGAAACCCGATGCAGCTTCCACTGCCAAGGCCGATCAGCCGACGCCAGTGGCGCAACGAGTTCAGAGCATCCCCGAGGTGAAGAACGACCTGTTCTCGTCGCCGACCGTGCCCAAAGTGGGGCTGCCGTCTATGGCGAACAAGGAGTCTGCGAAGGTGGATGTCGATGCAAAAACCGACGCCAAAGAGGAGGGAAACAAGGAGACGGAGAAGGCTACCTCTGGGGACACTGCCAAGGTCGTGGAAGCGGTGGCGACGCCCGCATCGACTCACATCGACTGGGCCGAGGACGACGATGAGGACGAGCTGCCAGACCTCGACGATTGGGGCGTCACACTCACGCCCGTCAAACCTGCGCCTGCTCCGGAGCCGAAACTTGAGTCGGCGCCCAAGGACACGGGACGACCGAGCAAGGCGATCAAGAAAGACGAGCCGGTGTGGCGGCGTGGCGACGTGCCGCGCAAGTCCAAGCCTTCCAAGCCCGAAGGATCGTTGGGGATGCGAATTGCAGGCCGGGCGAAAGAGGCGAGTCTATCACCCGAGCCGCCTTCCAAGGGTAAAAAGGGCAGTCCTGCGATGAGGAGTGAAGAGATGCCTCCGCCTGCAGCCACGCCGTACGGACGATGGAAGCAGCCCGTCGCGCCCAAACCGGAGAAAGCACAGGCGCGGCCCAGGATCGCGGCGGATCTAGGCGCGCTGGCTAAGCTGATGACTCAAGATGAACCGGCCAAGCCGCGCGAGGTGAAGAAGGACGATGGCGTGGGCAAGACGCCGAGTGTGGCGGATTCAATGCATGCGCCTAAAGCGCGCTCGCAAGCTGGTGCGTCCAAGAAGAAGGCGAAAAAGTAGACACGACAGCCAATGCACTTTTCTCCGTTTGTCATTTCTGCCATGTGATGAGGATACCCTAGAGGTTCTAGGCACCTAGACGTTGATCGATTGATTCGGGGCTGACGTCGGGATCGCGAATGTCGATGACCTTGGCCACGTCGGCTTGGACGCTAAAGTTGCTAAGTGCCGAGGCGTACAGAGTGCTTTGTTCGAGCGAGCTTGTTTGGGGTGCCCAATACAAGAGAAACAGAGGCTTTCATGCGTACCGAGGGCGAAGAGAGGTTAGATTTGGTTGCGAGGTGCTTTGAAGGCTGGGTGTGCTTACGTAGGAGATTCGACCGTCTCGATGGTTGAGCTTGTAGTTGACCACGACGAATCTTGGCGAGTTCTCAGGCAACTCTACAGCAACATCATCAGTACAAGTTACAAGGGAAAAAGGGGTAGGGTGGGGGGACTAACCTTCGATCAAGTCGGCGATGGATGTGAGACCGGAATCGAGCGTCTCTTCAAGCCCAAGTGTAAGCGAGGCTTTGTCGATCTTGAACACGAGGGCGGTGAGGTTGGAGGAAGGCTTGAGACGAAATTTGCGCACGGCATCAAGCACGTTGCGCGGAATGTCGATCGTACTACTCCCACTCATCGTAAACAACCACAGAGCCAGAGAGATGGTGGTGACGAGAAAGGACCGGCATGGGTCCGTGCGATGCGTCATTCCCCAGCCAAATGCAGACAATCTCACATTTTTTTCCCGCAATATTTCCCCCCAACCCGTCTCTCCCACACGAAAAGACCATCCAGTCATCCCATACAAGAGTCATTACTGGCTTTACACTGCGGAGAAACATGGTTTCTAAAAGTGCAGAGGTCGAGGTGTTTAGTTGGCAGGCTTCTTGGCCGACTTCTCAGACGCCTCGCGGATGGCCCACGTGAGCGCATACGTCTTGACGGCATCGTCGTAGCTCGACAGGATCGGCGCAGCGCCCTTGCCCTTTTCGATGTTGTCGATGAGGTTGCTCACCTCGCTGAAGAAGGGGTCGTCGTTCTGGTACCTCACCACCTCCTCGTGGTCGTCACCGGGCCTGCGGAAGTAGAGCGCCGGCGCATTGTACGGGTCGACGAGACGCAGGCTGTATCCATCGGCAAGCACGTCGATCTCGGTCGAGTAGTTGAAGCCCTGCAGCGCCACGGCGTGCGTGAGCGAACCGACGGCACCGGACTCGTACTTCCACGTGGCGCAGGTGATGCGTGGGATGCGGTTGTCCGGAGCCACCTTGGACTCGTCGACGGGGATCTTGCTGAGCTCACCCGCGGGCTCGAACCACTCGAGCGAGTGGGCGGCGACGGTGCTCAGATCGACCTCACCGCCAAAGTAGCGCGACAGATCGCAAAAGTGCGTCGCCTGCTCCACAATGGGGCCGCACGTCTGCGACTTGTCCCACCAGTCGAGCTTGGCGGTGTGCTCGTACGCCATGATGTAGCGCGCATTGGTGGCCATGACCTTGAGGTTGTTCTCCTCGAGGATCTGCTTCATCTTCTGCACCACCTTGAGGTAGCGCAGCATGTAGCCCACGCTCACCAGGTTGTCCGCCTTCTCGAGCAGCTGCGCCACCTTGAGCGCATCCTGCACGGGTCCCGTGCTCACGGGCTTCTCGATAAAGATGCCCACATCCGGGAAGGCCTCGACGAGCTTCTTCTCAAGGTCGCGGCCGGGCTGTTCGCGCCCACGGAAGGCAGGCGGGCTGCCGACCCAGATGGCGTGCGGGCGCTTGTCGGGCGTGACGTTGGCGACGTAGTCGGCAAACGTCGAATACACGACGGTGTCCTTGTACGCGGAAAGCACAAACGAGTTGCGCTTGACGGTGAGTGCGGCCTCGGCACGCGCGGCAGAGGGGTCGATGAGCGCAACCACCTTGAGACGCGGGCCGAGCTTGTGCTCGAGACGGAACGAGTGGTTCCACGGGCCCTCGTCGGATCCAAAGTTGATGTTGCCCGCGCCGATGATGACCACGTTGAAGTCGGCGCCTGGCTTGGGCGGCTCCATCTTGTCCATGGCAGTGGGCGCGTTGGGGTCAAAGTCGGTGGGTGCATCCGAAGCCATGCCCCTGGCGCCCATAGGCAGACGCACAGAGGCGTTGTTGCGCTGCAGCGCGGTTGCGACCGAGGTGGTGGCGCGGGGCACGGCAGCGCGGACGCTGGGCATGCTCGAGGCACGCGAAGCCGAGACGGCGAGCTGGCGCAAAGCCAAGGTAGAACGCATCTTGATCGTGTACACGCTTGTATGAAGAGGAGGTGCGATGAGGGAGAAGAAAGGATTCGAGAGCGTGTTTGAGACGTCTGTTGTTTGTGTGTCTCTCTCACTCAGACTTGTCGAGGGGAGGGTGAGGCGAGACTCGAGAGTGGGGGTGCAGCTTTGGGGCGTTGGCGTCAGTGCATCGGTGACGCAGTGCGCGAGTCCGTGCATGCAGAGTGCCGTCGAATTTCGCCGCGTCCGAGCCACGAAGGCACACGGGCCATCTTGGTCTATTTTTTTCCGTTTTCTTCGCCGCTATCTTGCGGGGTTCGGCCGCAGCGTAATGACGCTATCGCGAATCCGCAAGCCACTGTCGTGCCCAATCGCATCGCATCTCCTGTCTGTCGTGCCATCAGTCATCTCCAAACCGTCTCACACCAAAGACAAGCTGGCAATCTGGTTTGGGCGTGGACGGAACGAAGCGTGTTTGCCATTGGGCGCAAATGTGATGCATGACATGCCGTCCATTGGAGAGCGCGCATGCATGGGCGGCGCGGCGAATTCTTCGCGCTCGTCGCCGAGCCTCTGCGATTTCGCCGATGTCTCGCGGCTCACTCGCTGACAGCCGGCGCATTGCCCGCACTCCGCCGGAAACACTTGCTCCTACGTGACGACCGTCGTCCTTTGAATTTCATGGCTACAGTGTCGATACATGCGAGCTGAGCGATCACTGGCGTCGCAGCCACCTCACAGCACGCTTATCGTGCTTGATGAGCGGCATGAGCGTGTTGCGCACGTCCGCATTGTGCTGCTTGAGCCAGCGCGACTCGGCATACGAGAGCAGGCTGTGATCCACCAGGTTGGTCGCAATCGGCACCTGCGTGATCCTCTCGAATCCATACCACGCCACACCGCCGTAGCCACGGTGGGTGTGCTCGCGCTTGACAGCGAGCAGCGACTCGGTGCGAATGCCAAAGTGACCCTCCTCGTAGAAGCCCGGTTCGTTGGTGAGCACCATATTCTCCTCGAGCGGCACGGGTTTTTTGGATCCGCCGCTCATGGTCGAGAAGCCTTGCGGGCCCTCGTGCACGTCGAGGAACGAGCCGATGCCGTGGCCGGTGCCGTGGAGGTAGTCGTATCCATCCTGCCACAGCGCATGGCGTGCGATGGGGTCGAGCTGCACCCCGGTGGTGCCCGCGGGGAACTTGGCCTCGCTGAGCCGGATGTGGCCCTGCAGCACGCGCGTGTAGGCGCGCTTCTGCTCGGCGCTCGGACGACCAAAGTGTACGGTGCGCGTGCAGTCGATGGTGCCGTCGTGGTACTGTCCGCCCGAGTCGTTGAGGTAGGGCGTCTCGCGATCGATCACACGGCTGCCCTTTTCGGGCGTCTCGTAGTGCGGAAGCGCCGCGTTGGGGCCCGAAGCAGAGATGGCGTCGTAGCTATCACCCGCCGAGAGCGGCAGCTCCTTGCGCAGCTCGGCGAACTTGACCGCAGACTCCCACTCGTCGACGCGCGCGCGCTTCACTTTGACCTGCTCCTCGAGCCACGCTGCCCACCGCACCCACGCCGCTCCATCGCGGATGTGCGCAGCGCGGAAGCCGTCCAGTTCAACGCTATTCTTCACGGCCTTGCGCAGCGCCAATGGTGACGGACTGAGGATGTCTACCTTGTCGTCACCCACTGCATTGGCTACGGCATACGACAGCTTCTCGCCCGAAACGAGCTTGCGCCCGTCGCTGCCCTCGCCAGCCCAGCGGCGAAGGTAATCCCAAATCGCATCGTATGGCTGCACCTGAAGACCAAGCGTGCCGCGCACGTAGCGGTCAGCATCGCTGCCCTCCTCGAGCAGCTCTTTGCGGATGAACAGCACCGCCTCGTCCGCCGATACGAGCACGTAGGCAGGGAAGACGGGATGGCAGGGGATCGACGCTCCACGCAGGTTGAGCACCCAAGCCACCTCGTCCAGCGCCGACACGAGGTACGCCGACCCAGGCGGCTTGGCAGCGAGATCCTTGCGCACGTCAGCGAGCTTGGTGGTGGCAGGCTTGCCGGCGTACTTGAGCTCGTGCTCGTACACGGGCGATGCGGACGGCTTGGGTCGGTCGTCACCCCACGCCACGTCGACGAGGTTTCGCGAGGGGAAGACGACATCTGCGCCTGCATCCTTGAGCGTGTCGATGAGCGTTTTGCCCGAGGCATAGCTGATCAGCGCAGGGTCCATGCCGATCTTGACGCCGTCGTGCGCCTGGGCAGCGAGCCAGGCGGGCCAGTCGAGCACGCCAGCACGCCCGACTTTGTGCAGCGTCCAGTTGTCGTCGAGCTGCTCAGCGGCCTGCACGTGGTAGCGGCCGTCGGCGAAGAGGTGTGCCGAGTCGCGTGCAACAATGGCAGTGCCGGCAGAGCCAGTGAACGCCGAGATCCAAACGCGGCGCTGGTCCGAGGGCGCCGTGTACTCGGTCGCGTGCGCATCGTCGGTGGGCACGAGGTACAGCTCGACATCCTCCTCATCCATGAGCTTGCGCAGAGCCGCGAGCCGCGGGCCGGTCACATCGGGCTTGCCTTGGAGCTTGGCGGTCTTGTCCGAAGCAGGACTGGGTTCGACCAGGGTGCGCTCGGTGCGCACCGAAGCGACGTCGCTCAACTTGGCCCTGGTGAAGAAGCCGAAGCAGCCCATCTTGGTAGAGCTGAAGAGGGGATGGGTTGATGATTTGTAATGACGCTCGGTGTGGGATCACAGCGGGCGTATGACGAGATGGTGCTGGTCGAGAGACGAGCATGTCCTGCACCAGCTGCTGGCAACGATAGGCGCCTGTGCGTTCGGAGCGTCAGGGTCCGAGCGGCGACCTTGGATCGCAGCCATGCATCAAGTTACTGCCGATCCGGCGAACCCCGCCGGTCTGGGCGAAAGAAAGCCGAACGTGTCAGATCGACACAAGCTGTGGGCAAAAAATGGGTTTCTTTTTTCAGCTCAGCTTTGCTCGCCTGTCTGTGCTGTTGACCCGCGGGGGAATGTGGAGTAAACGTTGGCCCAGGGAAAGAGGGCTGCAGCTCGACGGAGAAATTTGCACGCAGCCAGAAGGAGCCAAAGCCGGAGCTCCAAAGTCTGACAAACGCCATATCGGCACCGCCTTCCTTCTGCTCAGCCATCGCCTACGACCACATTCTCGATCGAACCTGCAAACAAGTAGCAAGCAGCATGAAGTAACAGCGTCGAACCTCTTCTATATCGGTCACCACGCTACCTACGTCGCGACGGTGTTCGAGCATGTCTAAAGTAGCAAGCACCTCCAGGTTGGGCGCAGCTATCAACGCTCGCCTCGCTCAGGCTGGATCCACGTCAAAAGATGCGGCCGCCGTGTCCGCATTCCCCTCACGCTTGCCTCGAAAGACCGTTGCTCTCGGAGATGCGCAACGTCCCCTATCGAAACCGGCAGCGCGCCAAAGCTACCTAGCTGTGCGAGCTTATTTCACCCGCCTCGAACGGTCTCACACCACATCGATCGCGCACAACAAGCTGGCATCGTCAACTCTGGCATGGCCCTCTTCGCTAAATCCAACGAGCTCGGGCACCATCGCTCTACAAGCAAGAGCCTTTCACGCTGCTAGAATCGTAGGAAAGGACGCCGATCAACGCTCAGCACCCAGCCCAGCGGACTCAACAGCACGTCCAGAATCGTCAGTGCCATCGAGCAAGCCCCCTTCCGACTCAAGGGATGCAGGCTCGCCTCGCCCTACGGAGCAATCACAGAAGCCTCCGCCTCCAGATGCCCCTACTCCCGCAAGCACCAGCACCGAGCTCACCACCGCAGAGCGCGCATACCACCACTTTGCCAACTACCCGCGCTCGCTACAACGTCTCGCCCTCAGCGCTGTGCGCTCTTCTCCCACACGTTCCAATTCGGCCTCCGACTCGCCGCCCCACGAGCACCACCGCCTGCGTCCTTCGAAGGAAGACCTGCTACGCATCGCACAGGGCTTCTGGACGCGTCTGCGCATTCGCTTCAAGTGGTTCACCATCCGCGGCTTCCGCCGCTTCAACGCCGACGACATCAGCGCCTTCTTCACCCTCGGCGGCTTCACCACCGCCATCTTCATCATCGTCGGCACCACCACCTTCTTCTCGCTCATCTTTGCTGCGCTCAACGCACTCAATCTGCAGGAGTGGATCGCACGCAAGATCGCAGACTACCTCACCGCCGAGACGGGCGTCACCGTCGTCTTCGAGAGCGCCATCGTGCCCAAGTGGAAGGAGAGCAAGATCAGCTTCAAGAATGTCTTCATCTCGCGCCGCGCGCACGGCGACGTCGATTCGCTGCTCAAGGAGAGGAGGCAGAAGGCCAGCAAGCGCGGCGCAGAGGGCACCAACAAGGTCAAGAGGAGGACCGCCATCACTGCGGGCGATGGAATGGCGTGGGAGGGAACGCACTACGAAGAGGTCGAGGAGGTCGCCCCGCCCATGAGCGACGAGGCGAGGGGAGAGGATCTCGCAGAGGACGACACGGTCAACACCAACTACACCATGTTTGACCTGCAGGTCGACTCGATCGACGTCACGCTCAGCCTGCAGCGCTGGTTTGACGGCAAGGGGCTCGTGGAGGATGCCGAGGTGCGCGGCGTGCGCGGCATCGTGGATCGTCGCAATGTCTTCTGGGACCCTGACAGGCCGTACGACCCAGCGGCGGCACGCAGGGCACCTCAGCATGGCGACTTTGAGCTCGAGTCGCTCGTCGTCGAAGACTTCCTCGTGACCGTGTATCAGCCCAACGACTTCCGGCCGTTCAACTTTAGCATCTTTAGCGCCCACATCCCCAAGCTGCGCAAGCAGTGGCTCTTCTACGATCTGCTCAGTGCGGACTCGATCACGGGCCAGGTGGACGGGTGTCTGTTCAGCCTGCACAAGCCGCAGAGCATCAGCCGTACCGTCGAGCAGGACCGAGAGATGATCCACTCCAAGTGGAAGACCATGTCGCGCATGCGCGTCGACGGCGTCAACTTTGACCATATCCAGAATCAATCCGATCTCACCGGCCCGATTTCTTGGATTCTGTCGGGCAAGTTCGACGTGGTGGCGGATATCAAGTTCCCGCGCGATCTGGACGACGAAGCGGACATCAACACGATCATCATCGAGGTGCTCGACAACCTCACTGCGGCGCTGTCGGGCGAGTCGAATCGGGACCAGGACGACGGGCCGATTCCGGGGCAGCACCGTTTGAGTGGGCCTGCGATCGAGGCGCCCGTGTCGGCGGTGGGTGCGACGGCCGAACGCGTGCGCAAGGAAAACGAAGAAGCCCGTCGTCACGGCCGCGACCCCGTCCGTGCCGAGCGGCAGCCACTGCCCGATGCAGAAGGCAGCGCGGTGGAGCAGGCCAAGGCTGCCAAGAAGGCGATCCCGCCGCCCGCGGTGGTGATCGACATGGACGTGCGTTTCAAAGACATCAAGGCTGCCGTACCGCTCTTCACCACCGACATCAGCTACAGCACCAACGCGTTTGTTCGGCCCATCGTGGCATTTATGAACGCCAACAAGACGCTCATCCCCATCCGGTGCAGGATCGTTATGGATTTGAGCGAGTTTGACGGATCGCTCGACCTCGCCCAGACAGGGCTGCTGCCTGTCGTGTCCGAAAAGATCTACGAGGCGCTCGCCAACCATGTCGCCTCGCAGAACGCGTCGAGCAAGAGACTCAAAAACGTGAGTCTGTGGTCGCTGCAGGTGAGCGCGAATGCAGCGCTCAACCTGGTGACACTGCTGCGGGATACGTTGGCGAGGACTACGAGCACCGCAGCCGCCATCACCGCCAAGGGCACGAGTTGAGCCACAAGCACATGTGATTGTAATCAAGCCCTCGCGTTCACGGGTTCGAGTCGGTGTGTGTGGGTGTCGTGAGGGTTTGGGGTGACACGTGTGGATTCGGATGTCGGAAGACACACCTTTAGAACACGGACCTGTTTCTTCCGCGTCTGTGCATCTTTCAACTGATCCACCAACACTTTGACTCTGGTTCGACGATGGTAAGCTGCACCGCGCTTTGGCTCTTTAGCGCCAGCTACTTTGTCTGACACTTTTGGCTGTGCGGATTCAGGTTCGGGGCCACGCGAAGCAAGCCGCGCAGGAGGCGGCCAAGAAGAAAGCCGATGCGCAGAAGGGCGGCAAGTCGCAACTTGGCGAAGCCCGCGCCAAAGGCCTAAAGTTCACCTGCCCCACATGCAAGGCCCAAAGCCCCGTAAGCATCCCTCTCTTCCCTCCTTCACAGTGAAGTTAGTTACTGACGTTGTTTGGCGAGATAGAACTACAAGGTGCTTAAGGAGCATTTTGAAAACAAGCATCCTAAGGATACGTGTCCTGCCGAATCCACATTCACCGCCTAAAACAATGCCACGAACATTGGCAATACGATTTCAAAGGCTACGCGTTAGAGGAGATCTTGGAAGATGGTTTGGAGGAGGGTGGCGGTGCGATGTACTTCGGAGGCCGAGTTGTAGTGGACGAACGAGAGGCGGATGACGCCATCGGCGAGGTCGAGGTCGAGCGAGGAGACGAGTTTGTGCGCATACATGTGGCCTTGTTGTGCGCCGATGGCATGCTTGACGAGTGCCTGGTGGACTGCTTTGCTCGTTCCGACGCGGTGCTTTTCGTCGGCATCGACGACGATGAATGCGATGGTGGGCGCACGTGTCTCGGAACTTGCACTCTCGGGTCCGACCACGCGCACACCTTTATCGGCCCACTCCAAGAGTACCGGCATGATCGCCTGCAACAGCACGGTTTCGTGGGCTGCCACCTGGGCGTATGCTGCATCCAGCGCATCATCCACCTCGCTCCTACCAAGCTTTGTAAGCTCACCCTCCGCGGGCGCACGATCGAAGAGTGCATTCCAGTCGATCTTACGTGGGGAACGCTCCGGCGTTGCGAGGGAGACGAGATAGTCGGCCACCGCGGCGATCGAGTAGTTGAGTTCGTACTGCACCGAGCTGGTTTGGAACGGATACATGCCCGGGGCCTGCGGGTTGTGGAGGAAGAAGTGGTTGAGTCGAGCCAGCTGCGACTGCTTGATGCGCGGATTGACGTACATGGCGCCCACATGCGCACCGTACGTCTTATACAGGCTGAAGAACGCTACGTCCACATCCCACTTCCTCGGCGCGATGCGGCGATGCGGTGCAAAAGCCACACAATCCACACACACCAGTGCCTCCCTGGCCACCTTTCGGACCACCTTGGTGGCGGCGTTGATGTCGGTAAATGCACCGAGCAGGTTCGAGCATGCTGTAAACGCGACGAGGCGTGTTTTGCTCGACACCAACGTTTCCAACACCTTCGGATCGAGCGTCACAGCATACTTGTCGTTCGAAATGGGTGTGACAGGCCAGTGTTTGAGTACGAGGCCGAGACGCGTGGCTAGACGAGTCCATGCCCCGCGGTTGGTTTCGTGATCCGCATTCGAGATGATGATCTCGTCTCCTTCCTGCCATGCCCCTGGGATGCCCGCGGCTCGATCGGCAAGAATGCGCGTCTCAAGCATCATGCTCAGACTAAACACCAGCTGCGTCGCCGACTGACCCAGCATAACGTCGTCCGGCGATGAGGCGCCGAGTAGCGCAGCCGCAGCACACGTGCCGTGCGAAACGCGCGATTCGGCTCGAGCCGCCAGCGCGTACGACGCCATCTGCACATTCGTCGTCAACAGATACGATGAAATTGCCTCCGCCACCGACGACAGCACCTGACTCCCTCCCGCGTTCTCGGCAAAGACTTATTCCCCAAAGAAACTCTCGTCAGCTCTTGCCTCTTCCCCAAAGACAGCCAGGGGTTGGGGGTAGATGAACTTACTATATCCACTGGTCGGGCTCGTAGGGCTGTCCGCCGCAGCAAGAGCGGGAAACTGCGCCCGAATCACCGCCAACTGCTCGTCGCTGAATCCAGACATGGCTCGCAATGCCCAAGTCAAGTGGTGGTCGCAAAACAACTGTGTATCTTGCGGCATGCAAGTGGTGTGCACGCCTTGATCGCACGTCCGTGCGTCCGCACGCCGCATCGGAACCCATGCCTCCGTTAAAAAGTGCATTGCCGCGCGCAATTCCCCAACTCCGGCCAATTCGCCGTCCCCCTCCTCCATCCCTCCGCCATCCCTCCTCCATCCCTCCTGACGCAAATCCGCATCCACACACGTCACACCGCCAAACCCCCTACGTGCTAGCGTATACACGATATTACGACACACGAATGAATCGACATACACTTGGTAGAACAGCGATCCCGAACGAGAGCCAGCAAACCGATCTCGAAGATCGAGAGAAAGAAGGAAATTGGAAAGCGGGAGAGAGAGGGCGGGAGGAGAAACCATTACATCGCTACTCGGTACATGAGGGAGGGAGAGAGGGAGAGATAAGTGACACCAAAAACAAATCCGTGTGGCAGCCTATACGCCCCTTTCACCACCGTCGTGCGGGCGGATTGAGCGGGGGCAGGGTGATTTTGGAATCGGCCGCGAGCCCGCTCCTCAGGCTCGATGTTTTGCGATCCAGCTCGTCGTCGGCGCCGCGATCGCGCGCCGACGAGATGGGCGGCAACGAGCCGTAGTTGGTCGATCGATCCGAGCTGTACGGGTGCTGGTACCCGGCCGACGCAGGCGCCATCAGCCTACCGCGAGCACCGAGGCCGGCGCCAGCAGGAGCCGTGGCGGCACCAGCCAGCTTATCCAGCGCCGACGCGGCGATGCCCTCGGGCACCGAGTAGGCGCTCGAGGTAGGGCTCGACTTGGGGCTTTGCGACGAGCGCGCCGACGGCACCACCGAGACGGGCGCCGAGGCTGCGTGTACCGCGGCGCTCGGGCGGGATGCCGGCATCGGCGGCGGCAGCGATGCCACGCCTCCGCCCCGGCTGCTGCTCGTCGAGACGCTGCGGCGGTGGTACTCGGCGGGCGAGTCGTACTGCCTCTCATCGGGCCTGCCGACTGCACCGGCCAGTTCTGGGTCGAGCGACGCCGAACCGATGCGCGACGCAGGATCGTACACATCGCGGCGGTGCGGGCTCACGGACACGCCGGTGCGCGCATATCCCGGCGCAAAGCGCGGGTCCAGATACGCCGGCTGGCTCTGGCTCCATGCCGGAGGCGGCGGCGGCGGCGCACTACCGTACGCGCCGTTCATCTCGCGACCGTACGGTGCGGGCGGCGCCGTCTCACGGAACCTTGGGTCGTACGCACCTGCCTGATGCGGCAGGCTCAGACGGCCCTGCTTGGCCATTTGGGCGGACCAGTAGTCGTTGGGAGCTTCGTACGCGGGATCCAGCGGTATGCCGGGCCCGCCAGGCAGGCTCGCCTCGCGCTTGACACGCTCGTCCATCGACGAGGGCGAGGTGGAGCGCGCATCGTCGTCGAGGCCTCGCAGCGATTCGCGGCGCGAGCGCGGCATGCCGACCATGCGTTCGATGGTCTCGCCCTTCTTGCGGCCATGCTGGTCCTTGACCTCGTGCACGACGGCGATGGCGGTGCCATCCTCAAGCGCGCGCCTGCCGAGCTCGGCCTTGGCCTCGGCTTCGGCGTCGGCAGCGTCGAGGTCGAGATGGTCGAGCTCGAGCTGGGCGGCTGCATCGCGTGCCTGGGCCGACTGGCTGGCGCGGCCCTTGGGGTGGAGGATGTGGGTGCGGTAGTGCTGCAAGCTGTTGTCTTGGCGCGAGAAGCGCGCCTTGCAGCCGGGGAAGGTGCAGCGGTAGGGCTTCTGACCGGTGTGGATGCGGTTGTGGCGGGCGGCGTGGCCGCTGGTGGAGAAGGTCTTGTCGCAGCCCGGGTGCTGGCAAGGGTATCGCTTCTTGCCGCCGATGGTGATGGCGCCGGAGCCGCCGTCCTTGGAGGATCGCTTGGGCATGGCGGCGTCGCCGTACGGCATGGTGCGGTCGTAGGGATAGGTGCTGTCCGAGCTGGAGCTGGACGAGCGCCTGCTGTAGTCGTTGGGATCGAGGTACGCGCCCGATCGGTCCCACTGTCCGGTGGGAAAGACGCCGGTGGCCGAGGGAGGCAGCGGCTCGCCCGGGCGCATGCCAATCGCCTGGGGCGACGACGAGATGTGGTTGCCGCGGAGCACCTTGTGGCCCTGCAGACCACGTGGGGGAAGCGGGTCGCTGAACTCGGCGGGCACCTCGATGCGCGGGAGCCTCACGGGTTCTGCGTACGGCTTGTGCCTGGGGGCACGCGAGTCGTACGAGTAGTCGAGGGAGGTGGGTGGGGAGGTGGAGGCAGTGGATCGGTCGCCACTGCGTAAGAGCGATTCGGTAGACGAGGAGGTAGAGTCGAATGCCGAATGTGACATAGTCGAGGGGGAGGGATTATAGCGCGGATCGTGAAGGTCCGAGTACGACGGATGGGTCTGCTCGGGTTTGATCGCGGGCGGAGCACGGTCGTTGAGCAAAGAAACGACGCCTCCAGCGGAAGGTAGGGAAAAGGATCCCATAAAGGAGTGAGACGAACGAAAGCAGACGCGAGAGTGCGGAGCAGGCTCGAAGACGATGGGTGCCGAAGACAAGGTGGCACGATCGTAGACAGCGAAGAGCGAAAGCTAGACTGCTACGAAGCGAGACACTGGAAGCAAGACCTGTCTTCTCGGCGTGTTGCGAGAGATCGTGTATCTGACAGGAGGAGTCGCTCGATGGAGTGTTGCGACGTGTGCTGAGCCGATGGGTGCGCGACTAGAGCTGGATCAAAGGATGAGCGTCTAAGTCGTGTATCGGGTGGGGTTGGATGTGTGTCTAGACTAGAGGGCCTAGGTTGACATGTGATTTTCAGGCGAAGAGAGGACAGGATGGGAGAGATCCAGAGTGGTCGAGAAAAGCAGCGTTGTCGGGTGTTGGACGATGGCTGCAGATGGCTGATGGGTTGCTCCTGATGGCGAGCAAGATGTGCTGGATGTGTGCTGTATGTTGTCGATAGAATGGGTCGCTGGTGGACTGTGGTGGATGGTACTAGCGGTAACGTATCGATGGTGATGATGGCGAGAGGAGAGGGGGATCGATGAGCGGAGGGCGGTTGAGAATGCGTCAGGCAAGCACGCGGGAAGGCACCAAGCAGCCGCAATGTGTAACCTGGGTGTCGTCTCGGGAGGCTAGTAGCTGGCTCGCTAACAATAGCAGCGTACCGTGGTTCTGAGGGTGGGCTCGGTGATGACGGCGACGGAGCGGGTCGAGGAAGATGCAGACGCAGACCTAGTGCTGTACGGCGTCTTGCGAAGCAGGGCCACGCGCAGATGGCCGGTGTCTGTTACTGGATACGGAGCGCGAGCCTTGTCGAGCTCGAGAGGCAGAAGGGAGGTGGAATGAGGTCACGCTGGTCGATAAGGGTTCGCGCGGTGGGAGCGGGATCGCAGGCCGTTTGACTGAAGGGAAGGCTGGAAGGAAGCCGCGATGACGAAAGAGGATGTGCGAGGGTGCTTGGGAAGAAGGGGCGTCGCAGGGTCTGGCGAGGTGTGGCTTACGTTGGAGCGCGGATCGCTACAATGGCGTGGCAGGCAGGAGGATCATTCCAGAGGGAGCGAGGGCGAGCCAAAGCAAGAAGAAGCGCGGAACTGGGTCTGGCCGACTTAGACCCTTTGGCAAAGGCAAAGGGCAGTGAGCGGACCCAGGCAGGCAACAACGGGATGGGGACGAGATGCAGCGCTGGGTGAGGCAGGAGGGGTCATGGAGAGAGGGAGGGGGAAAAAAGAGAAGGAAGGAGAAGGAGAAGGGAAGGAAGTGGAATAAGGATTGGCAGAGGGCGCGATGACGCCGCTATGATGCAGAGCCCAATCCGAGGAAGAGTCCTAAAGAAGGGCAGTCGCCAGACCAAAGGAGGGCGAGTGCGAGGGAGCAAGGGACGGCTGAGCGCCGCGATGTCGGAGGGAAAGGAGAGGGCGAAGCAGGAAGGTGCCTGCCCTTGGGCGATGCTGCGGTTGCTGCTGCTGCTGCTGCTGGTGATGATGAGGAGGGGACGACGATGAGGATGATGATGATGACGATGATGCAGGGCCTGAGGCCAGGCCGAGCCGGACAGGGCAGGGCAGGGCGGGTGCTTCAGGGTCAGCTCAGGGTCGCGACAGGGCCACAGAGCCATTGAGGGATTGGATCTGCTTTCATTCAGGGTTCGCCGCTGCTCTTTTGCAAATTCGGGCATACGAGCAGAGGCTAGCCGAGCAAGAAGAACTCTGAAGAAAAAAAGGCGGGCTCAAATCGACGAGGAAGGCACGCGATGCAGCCCGACTCGTTCTAGGGCATTTGGGCAGCGTTGGAGGAGAGCGGCGGACCAATCGGCAGGGTCGCGTCGCTTGCTTTTGACACACTGACAGTCTCCCGGCTGGCTGGGCCCACGCTTCGCGCTCTGATCTTGACAGGGCGATCGGAAGGGGGCGCTCGATTTCGAGGAAAAAAATAAGAAGAAACAAGCGAGCCAAGGCGGCAGAGCAGAGAGGAGACAAAACACAAAACGGAAACCGGGTGTGTAGATCGACTCTGCCTTTTTTAGGCGGCCTGCCTGCCAGTCCAGCGGCTGGCCAGCTGGACTGCAAAATTGGGCATCCAAAGTGCATCGTCGATGCGCAAAATCAAAGCGCGCCATCGTCCGCTCCCATCGGAAAAGGCACGCACAATGCTCGCAGCTGTCCTGCCTTGCCTTGGCTCCTGAGCGTGTGCTGTGAGTCGAGATCGAGCCGAAAGCGCTGCGTGTGCTTTGTCGGCGTGCGTGCGTGTGTGCGGATGCGAAAGGCAACCGCAATTGGCTGATTGTTCGCAAATGCCCATTCAGCCACGCCTTCCAATTCAAACCCACGGCCCGACTCTCTTTGCCAGGGTCCTGCTTGCCTTGCCCCAGCCCGGGGGAGAAGAGGGGGGAAGAGGAGCGGGGAAAAACGCGCCCTCGCCGAGGATCGTCCGTTCTCTTCTCTCTCTCTGCTCGAGTCAGCCGGATTGTGGGCTCGCTGTTCTTCGCGAAGCGTAGCGCCGTTTGGTTGCGCAAGGCCAAAGTCGGTGGATTGTGATTGGCCCACGCAAGCCAGCCGTTGGAAAGGGTGGACCCCTGGAGCAGAAAAAAAAAACTTGGCGTCGCGTGGGTGGGGGAAGGGGGGTTCGTAAGGCGTCTCTCTGCTCGGAAGGGGTTCGAGGCTTCCAACCCAGGGTCCACTGCTTGATTGACGCCATGCTCGGCCGGCGTTCGAGCCAAACCTCCCGCGTGCCAGGCCGCGGGTCAAACGAAGCCTTGCCAGCCTCGCATTGTCAACTTCGCAACAACACCTGGTGGCTTAAGGCGCGCCATTGTTTCGCACATGCTGTTGGAGGGCATGGAAGCTCGTCGAAAAAAAAATTTGAGGCGTGTTGGCCTCTTTTCCTCTGCAGAGTACTTCGATTTGAGTAATCAAAATGCACCCCCTCCTGAATGCTCAGCTCCCTAGGTTGGCTCGCAACATGGTAGCGCCTGCTTCAAGTCGTTCAAGGCGAGTAGAGAATGCAGGCAATGGCATAGGCCGAGTTTGGTGGGACTCGAGTATGGCGGGCAAGCTCGAGAGGGAAAGCTCGAACCCTGACTTGGACCCTTTGGGGATGCACATGCAGGCGAACCTAAATCCGCGACCCGCCGCACGCGCTCAGGCTCTCTCACCTGCCGCAAACCCTTGACCTTGCCGGTCAACGGGGCATACCGACCAAGCCCGACCCCAACTCGTCTCGACCCAAACGCACCACCATTCACCATCCTATCATACGACAACTGTCTTTGATGGCCGAGTCCATGATGGGCCTGCAATGGCTGTGTGTTTTATTTCGGGCATCTCATCTTACGCAGCGGGAAGCGGTGTGAGTGCGTGGGTGGGTTCTTTGACATCATCTGGCATCGGTCTGTTGTGAAGCGTGGGTATCATCACCATGCTTTTTGCATTTTGGCGCCGAAATTGGAAATCCCAACCGGTCCCAGTCTGTTGCAGGGGTGAGGGGAGGTTGGATTGCGGCGACTTGGAGAGGGCAGCTCTCGCAAGCAGCTGAGGGGGGTTGAAGCAGTAAGAAAAAAATGGGTGTGATGCGGCGTTTTTTTTTCGATTTGAGTTGCGAGCTGGAATTTTTTTTCGTCCACCGGAGGGCAGCTGGCGATCGTCACGTCCATCCTCCCTCAGGATCGAAACTAGCATGCCCGACTTCACAAGGGTTCGCGCAGGGGTCCATACCAACCTTGCCTCGACCGCATCGGATCGTCCGCTTGCAGCCATCCCCAACTCCCAATCGCGATGCATACAGCCACGTGATGCACACACCCTCCCTTTCCGACCCCGATGGTCAATGCTCGCAACCCTTGGCAATGGCATACACCCGATGCAGTGGCCGATTGGACCGATTCCCAAAACCTCTCGCCGTGACTCAGATCCCCTCCCCCGCAATGGGCACTCACAACGTGCAAAGATGAAAGCTCATGGAAGACTGCTGAATCCACACATGCCGCACTACACTCCCGCACGCCTACGCATACAGGCATCACTTGGAACCAGTATCAATTTGCAATCTTGGTGTGCGGTCAAAAACGTACATACAAACGAGCTTCCCAACGAGCGCTTTGTACTTATTTGAGGGTCATGGTGGGATTTACACGCGTGTTCGCCACCGTGGAGCATCGTTCGAGCTTCACCGTGTCGACGCTAGATGCGCAGCTGCTCGGCATCCTTGTCTTCGAGATCGTAGTTGAGCGCGCCGCCAAAGATGCCTCCGAACAGAGGCGAGTGCAGCGGCGTCTTGCATGCCGACGACGGCAGCATCGCCGTCGCGCTAGCGCCATCGTCCTTGCCTACCGCCCTGCTTGGGGTTTGCGGCACGGGGTCTGCCTCCAGCTCGGCCTCGGGTAAGAACTGGCCGCTAGCGGGCGGGGCGAGGTTGGGCGCCGCACCAGCCTGGAGCAGATCCTTGCCTTGCGCTCCTGCGCCGAACGGAGCCGGCGAACCGCGAGGAGTGGGTGTCGCATCGGTGATGCGCATTCGCGGGAACGCCGTAGCGGGCGAATCGCCCTCCTCGTAGCCGCCGCTTCCTTCCGGCAGATTCGACAGCTGCAGCAGCGGCGTCGAGGGCATCGGCGAAGCCGACACCGCCCGATGCTCGTCCACATCCTGCGGCGAGCCCACCTCGCCCGCCTCCTGCGCCGCCAGCAGAGCGGCACGTCGCGCCCGCTTCTCGCGCTTCTCGCGACGCGTGATGCGCCCGGGACCCGCGCTGGTGTTCGAAGCCACACTGGCGGCATCGCCCGCCGCACCGCTTTCACCGAGACGCATCGCAGCCACCTGGCTGTACGTCGGCGTGTGCGCAGTGTACGGACTCGATGACGGCGGAGGAATCTCTCCGCCTCGCGTCGGGAACAGCACGGGCGAGATAATAAACGAACGTCGTCGTCCGGGCGTACTGTCGCTGGAGCGGCCGGCATCCATAGGCTGCTCCTCATGCTGATGCGGCTGGCGCAGCGGACTGATCGAGAACATCTCTGGGTGGCGCACTGCGTTCGAGCTCGAGCGGAACGGCGAGTTGGTGCGTCGGCTGCTGCCCGACTGCCCCTGCGAGCGTGTGAGCAGGAATGTGCCCAGCGGCTGTTGATGCTGATGCTGCTGCTGGAACGCATTCTGAGACGGCACGGGCGCAGCCTGCGAGTCGCGGAAGGAGCCCATGGGGATCTTGTTCCAGCGAGCAAACGCGTTGAGGTTGAGACCGGGGGCCGAGGACGATGACTTGCGCGACGCACGCATCGAGGGTCGTCGCTCCGCGTCCTGAGCCTCCGGCGACGGTGACTTGGAGCCAGCACCGCGCCAGATCATGCTCGCATCGACCACGTCGTCCAGCTCCATCGGGTCCACTTCCTCCACGGGCTCTGGCGACGAGGGCGCCAATTCGCTGTACTCGTCCAGCGCCGATGCAGCGTCGTTGGCCGACGAGAATCGTCGCAGACGCTTGGCAGAGAAGCCCTCGTCCATGAGCGAGCTCCTGCGTGCGGCGCTGCGCTTCTTGGCAAGACCCTTCTTTTCCAGACTCCTCTTGCCTGAGAACGGAGACGGCGCCTTGCGCGAGCCATCAATCACAGCTCGGTGCACCGACTTGGCCGAAGTGGGCATAAAGCTTCCCATCTGGGGCTTGGCCACATTCGCCTGACGCTGTTGATCAGGCGTCTTGGGCGCCATCATCTTGCCGTCCGCATGCACAGAGCTGCTCGCGGAGCTGTCGGTGCCGTCCGCGCTTTGACCTGCGATCGCAGGCACCTGGACACCCGCCACCATGTTGGCAGCTTCCTCCATCGTGACTCCCAGCGCAGCTGCAGCAGCCCTGAGGGTGCCTTCGGGATCGCGCGCCAGATCTTCCGTCGAAATGGTGATGCCGACCTCGTTGGCAGCGTGCTCGTCCGACGAGACGGGCGAGGCTCCCGATCCGCTGGACAGCTTGCCGTTTGCACTCGAGTCCGACGTCGACGTGCCTGGGGCGTGTTGCGGCGCCGAAGGCGAAGGCAGATTGCTGCTTGCTGCAGGCGAGAGGCGACGCGAGTTGGTGGCCATGGCACGCGCACGTCGCGCGTTGCGTCCGCCGCGAGGCGCGACAGAGCCGACAAGCAGACGCGGATACGGCATATCTTCATCCGGAAGCTCGTCGGTTGTGTCGCCGTCGTCGTCAGGAACGCCGAGGAAGCCGGCATGGTTGCCGGCACCAGACCAGAGTCGGTTGCCGCCCTGATCGAACTCCCAATCGGCGCTGTCGTCGTCGCTGTCGTCGACGAACTCGAACTCGCCGTCCGAGCCGAAGACGGCCTCGCCATCGCCAGCCCTGGCGTAGATGAGACGGCCGTCGAGATCCTCGATGACAAGCAGCGGCATCTCGGGCTTGGGCAGATACGGGCCGTCCTCGGCACCCTCGGAAGTAGCGACGGTCTGGTCGGCGCTGGTCGACGCCGTGCCGATGTGGGCGATGAGCGGCGCATCGAGCAGGCCGCCTTCGAGGTCGCTGATGTCGCGATCCTCGTCCGAGTCGGTGGTGAATTCGTCGTCGTCGTCGCCGATCTCGTTGTGTATTTCAGGAGCGCCCGTCTCGCTATCGGTGGACGTTTCGAAAAAGTCGGTGAAGGATGGCTCGGACGACGAGTTGAAAGCCTCTTGCTGCTCGAAGAGCTCGTCGTCGATGACGGGGAGGCCGTACATGCGCAAGGTGTCGGGCGACATGGAGAGCAGGTCGGCATCGTCGCCGTCGTCATCCTGATCGCCGTCTTCGACATCGGCTTCAGCGTCGTCGCCAGCCTCGCCGGACTGGCCGTCCTCCTTGTTGGCGCGGCGTATCGCCATGGAGCGAGCGCGGTGCTGCAGATCACCCTTGCTGGCCCAGTTGCGGTCGCCAGCGTAGCGCGATCGGTCAGTGGGGTCGCGGTGTTGCAAGCGCGCCTTGGCCTTGGACTCGCGGTCGAGGGCGTCCTGGATGATGAAGCGCTCCTCTTCCTCCTCGGTGTCGTCGCCGGAAGCGCCGCTGCCGAGCAACGACTCGCCATCACCCGCCTCGGCGAGCTTGCGCTCCATCTCGGTGTCGGAGTCGGACTCGAGGTCATCGCTGTCGACGCTCCTCGCCTTGCCTTTGTTCAGGCTCGAGTAGGAGGGACCGGCGACGGAAGCACCATCTCGCGCGTCGTCGTCCGAGGGGACGTCGGTGAGATCGGAATCCGTGTCAAGCTCCTCGAAGCGCTCCTTGCGAACGCTGGCCTTGCGCTCGCCACGTGCGCGATCCTTCTTGGTCGAGTAGACCTTGGACGGCTTCTTTGAGTTGGAATTTCTCGGTGCCTTTCGGGAAGACATGGCGAGAGTGGGTACGGGCAGTTTGATGCCGGGGAAATGTTGGGACCCGAGGTCGTCGTTGTCGTCTGTCGAGCTGGAAAGCTCGTTGTCAGACTGAAAAAGGGGACGCGGGGAGCCTCCTACGCTCGAGCCTGAGCGCGAGGGAGGTCCCGACTTGAATGCGCCGGTGCGGGCGTACGGGCTGGTACGGCCAGGCGTGGTCTGCAGCTTTGCCTGCAGGCTCTTGCGGTGGGTGAGAGGATGAACAGAGTCTGCTCGTCTAGCGGAACGTGCTGTATTGCGCCAGATCGATCATTGTAGGGTGTGGAAGGGCGTCGCGGACATGTGCAGGAGCCGGAGCGTAAGAAGAGTCGGAAGTAGTTAGTACGGGCTGCGATGGGCAAGGCAGTCTAGAGTAGCGTTGCCGAATGCGTGATTGATTCGGCGTGACGCCCTGCAAGCAGCCGGCTTGCGAGAACTTACAGATATCTGCGCTGAATTGGCGAGACATGAAGTTGGAGTTTGGGACGAGCGGTGGAGTGCCCGTACGGTGCGAGTTGAGTCGACTGGAAGATCGGCGAAGGTGGTGACGATGACAAGACGAAATCACCGAGGCAGCTTCGACGGAAGGCTATCGCGTTTGGGATGCGGGGTTGAGAGCCGCACGCTCACGCAGAGGCGGAGGGGGGTTTGAAGGGGCTAGTTCTGGTGCCGGCCGTCTACGGTGCAGTTGGATGCACGGGGTACGGTGAGGGCCTGGTATTGTGATAGAAGAATCCGAGAGTATGCGAAGAGTTGGGCAAAAGCGGGAGGGAGCGGTGGGCGACACTGAACATGTTCTGATGCAGGAATGGTCAGATGGGTCGTCCCTTGGCTAGCGCTTCTTGAACCCAAATGGAGTGCAAAGCGGGTGCTAGATGGTGGCGCCAGACGGTGAGCTGGACGGTTTGTCGGGGAGAACCAAAGCTGAGAGGTCGATGGTGCAGCTAGCTGAGAGGTCTATAGAAGCGCCTGGATGCGACGGCTTCTTAGATTTGTTGGTTGCTGGAATATCTGGGCGTGGAGGATTGCAGGCCGGATTGGTTAGGCTATAGGCGGCTGAAGCTGTCGGAGATAGGTGGCTGGAAGCTGTATGTGCTAGTGAGCAACGTGCATCCGATCGCTTGAGTATGTAGGCGTGAGCGACAAGCTTCGAGTAGATGCAACAGCAATAGCAGCGATAGCAGCGAAGAAGAAGAAGATGCGGGTTGAGGTTGGTGGGATGGAGAGAGGAGGCGTGTTCTCGAGCCGCTCAAGCGAAACTTCCAGCCACGGAGGGCGGCCCTCCCAAAGCGCAGAGCCGGCAGTCTGGCGCGCAACGCAGCAGCAGAAGCAGCAAACGGCGCAGCAGATTCGAAGGCAGCAGCGCAGCAGAACCGGAACTGAGCCGTCGGGGCGTCTGCGCATTTTTTTGTCCGGCGCCAACCCTGAGTCGCCTAAAATTCAGGCTCTGCTCCAGTGCCTTGCCCCCTCCTTCCGCTTGCAGCCGCCACTTTTTTTGATTTTTTTGGAGCAGTGTGGCAATTTGACCGCTCTGTTCGCTCATTTTTGGTCTGCGCATTTTTTTGGAAGACGAAACAGGTGTTGCTGTGGAACACTGACCTGAAGCCTGAAGCCGGCGAGATAACAAAACACGCGCCAGCAAGGAGGCGGGGGGGATTTTTTTTTCTCTCGCTTCGCTCTAGCGCATCGCATCATCGCCGCCCGGCTGGTGCGAGGATTTTTTCTCTTCGCCTCGGCGAGTGACGCACTCCCTTGCTCTCATGCGGGCGTTCCAAGGGTTCAAAAAAAAGCTGCCACCTCCAAAACAGAACCCCGCGCCGATCCCATCTTTGAACTCCCCGATCCTCGAAAGAAAGCCGACCCGATCAGCAATACGACGGCCATATCCGTATCACGTCTGGGGCCGCTCTCGAGCAAGAGCACAACTGATACGTCCATGTGTGATATTGAATTGCACGTTACCGTATCATCCTCGAAGTTCGTTGCCGTACCTGCGAACCAGACGTACCGCGAGGATGCCGGCAATGAGAGCACAGCAGCCGCCCAAGCGGAACACGAGGCCTAGCGCGTCGCTATTCTGCCCCACCGATTGGTCGGGCGTGCCGTTAGCGCCGGTCGGCGAGTCGCCAGAGCCACGCTGCGGCTCCATGATCGCAAAGATGAGCGACGACAGCGCAGTGACTAGAAACTGTGGGATAACGATGGCCACGTTGTGGAGCCCGAGCACCGTACCTGCATGTGTAGACGTGCTCGTTGCTGATGGTGACCCTCCCTCCAAGTCCACGTCCTCTTCGTTGGCAGGTTCACTCGCACCGCCAAAGGAGAGCGTGGATTCGAGATGCTCCTCGTCGTCCGAGCCGGCATCACCATGCGCGTGCTCTTGATGCTTCTGACTGGCATGCGAGACGGGTTTCGACCGACTCTGCCCCGATGCATCGTAGGAAGGCGTGCGACTGTTGGATCTACGTTGCTGTTCGTCGTCGTGTGAGCCATCGCCCAGCAATGCCATCGTCACCTCGTCCGCCTCGTCGCGCGACGCACGGATGGACGACGTCGGCCTGCTAAGCACTAGGCCGCCCACTCCTGCTCCTGCTGGCACCTCCTTGGCATGCTGCGTCTGAATGAGGATGCCCAGCAGACTGTACGGGATCCAGTTGCTGCACGCAAAGCAGAATCCCACCGAGGCGATCACCCATGTCGCCAGGAATACGCTCTGCGTCAGCCCGGCAAAGTAGGTGCCCATCATCGAGATGAAAAACACAAAGTTGGCAAACACCCACCAGAACGGCAGCTCGGGCCAGCGGTCGCGCAGTCCGCGCAGTCGCCCCACCAGCGCCGAGTTGGCGAACCACACGGGATGCGTGTGCGACTCGTGCACCGGGTTGGGCACCACCAGCGGCAGCACGATCGACGTCAACAGCGAGAGCACCGCATGCCAGAAGAACGCGCGGCTGCCGGCTCGTGTCGCCTCTTCGAACAGCTCGTGGTCGGTTTGCTTGCCGCCGTTCATGCGCACGTCCGCCTTGTAGATCTCGCCCACCCATACCGTGCTGTAGAAGAGGATGGGGAACCATCCGATCTGTGCGAAGAACTGGATCTTGAAGATCTCGACAATCGGCTGCGGAAGGCTGCGCGCCTGTGTGTACAGGTCAGCAAACACGGCTGCGGCTCCCGAAGCCTTGTGCTTCGTCGCGGATGTGCCTCGGGTACGCGACGGGACGAGCACCTGCTCTTCGACGCGCAGCACCACCAGCGCATGCGTCGAGACGAGGATGGCGCTGACGAGCACCGAGATGATCTGGATCTGCGTCTTGCCGACGAACGTGGGGAACACGCTGGGCAGATCCAGGTTGCCGATGAGGAAGCTCAGCACGGATCCGACGCCACAGAGGCGTGCCGCCCACGCATTGGCTTCAGCTTGGTCTTCTGTGGGTGCGACATCCACCATGAGTGCGCGGTCGAGCGCCGTGACCGCATTGACGGAAAAGTCGACGAGGTATACTGCCAGCACGCCGATGAGGATGGCGAGGCTACCATGGGCGTCGGACTCGTGCGTGGTGAACCAGCCCGCCACCTCCCTTGCAAAGCCGAGCAGCAGGATGCTAGCTGCGCAAATGAGCGTCGATGCAGCTAGGAATGGCCGGCGGCGTCCGAAGCGCGATGTGCTGTTGTCCGCCAGGCTGCCGATGAGCGGTTGGACGATGAGGCCCGACAGGGGTCCGGCAACAAAGACGGCGGCCATGGCCGATTTGGAGAGTCCAAGGTCGAGCAGGTACGGTGGTGCAAACGCCATATCCATGGACCAGACCGTCTGAGCACCGAGCACGCCGAGCGTGAGCAGAGGCAGCTGCAGCGGCGGCGGAGCATGCACGTGCGCCTCTCCGACAAGCCGAAGCCCAGCACCGACCGTGCCGGCAGACGCCGCCGACGGCCCCACCATGGCGAGCTTTGAGAGTCGCGAGCGTGCAGAGGTGCGAGGGTCTGTGCAGGATTGGCGGTCCGGCTGCTCCTAGGGGGATCGTTGTGCGCGTCGTCTATCGCATGGTCCGAGTGCAGGTCGTTCCTCGCGCGGCGATATCGACGTGCGTATATAGTCAAAGCTTCCAGACAGTGACCAAGAGCAGAAGGTGACGCTTTCGAGCCGCGAGCTGGGATGGAAGTGTGATGGAGAGAAGCTTCGAGGCCAAGAGCTGCGCGTTTCCATCTAGTGGGCGGAGTAGAGGTGCTTTCGAAGCATGCAGGCGTGCGGGGAGTGCGGCTGGCTGCAAGGAGTATTCGGAGCGTTCCTGTCAGAGGGCCGAGCGGCGCCTTTGTGGGCCGGAGCGTTAATTTCCTCGCCGCTGCGCCACGAAAGCTGACTGAACCCTGGTTTGGTCGCTCAGCACAGGCAAGACCAACACCGAAAGGCACGCACGCTCCAGCTGAATTTGAGAGCAGAATTGTTAGATCACCCATACTTTAGTTTCTTCTGGGCGGCCGTGGGCGTCCCCGTTGGCCTTTCGTGCGGCTGCCACGCAAACGCGGTTGCTTTGGGTGGAGTGAAATCGGCACATTTGGACACGAATCACCGCATCCTGCTTCTGCTCATCGTCTCCATTGCATCCTCTCTCATCCGACTCGGAACGTCCATCCAGCGCAGCATTCTTAGAGGAAAGGTCCAGTCCGCATTAACTCGTCTCGATCGTTCGCCGTCCTACCCGCATACCGCCGAGACTCAAGCTCAACAATCTCTCATCGATCGATCAGGTGACGCTCACATCTTGGACAGTTGCGGTTCCAACATACCTTTATTCCTTTCACCATGTCGAGTGTAAGTGACATCTGACAGTTTTGGAGATTGACACAGAACTGTGAGCTGGATGCAGTGCTGACACCTCTGCTTTTCTTTGGTGGTTTCTCTCGCGCAGTTCCAGCCAGTCAACCCAAAACCATTCCTGCAGCTGCAAACGGGCAAGCCGGTGTTGGTGCGGCTCAAATGGGGTATGGAGTACAAGGGCTTCCTAGTCAGCACCGACAGCTATATGAACCTCCAACTCGCCAACACCGAAGAGTTCCAGGACGGCAAGTCCAACGGCATGCTCGGCGAAGTCTTCATCCGTTGCAACAACGTCCTCTACCTCCGAGAACTTGGCGACGAATCAACATAAACCCCCCCCCCCCCCCTTGCTCAGCTCCAAAAACCTAGTCTGCTTTCCGACATCCAAGTCAAAGCCAGCTCTCACATTGTATTAGTACGACCAACATCAGACACACATTTTGCAAACACAGCTTGGCGGCTCCTTCCTACTGCCACCTTCACGATCAACATGTGCGGATGGGTTTTGGATATTGTGTACATTGTTGAACGGCTATTGGGTCGCAACTTTTTACATGTGAGCATGCGGGTCCTCGGGTGGCTGTTCGGGTGCAATGGTGATCGCATCGTCGATGCGGAGCAAGCTGGTAGCCGCCTCGAGTGCCGACTTGAGACTGCGGATCTTGCTCACCGTAGGCTCAAGCACACCGGCCTTGAGGTTGTCTCGCACCTGGCCATTGAGCAGATCGAGACCGTAGAAGCGCAGCGCCTTCTTGGGGTCTCCTGCATTGGCACTCTGAGCCGCATTGTGGTAAGCACGAAGCTTGGCCACCAGGTCGGTGCTGTCCTTGGCAGCATTGACAGCCAACGTCTTGGGAATCACGAGGAGGGCCTGGGCGAACTCGGCGATGGCAAGCTGCTCGCGACTGCCGAGCGTGGTGGCGAAGTTCTCGAGGTAGATGCTGAGGGCCGACTCGACCGCACCACCGCCAGGCACGACGGATCCGCTCTCGAGCGTGCGCTTGATGACGCAGAGACTGTCGTGCAGCGCACGCTCCATCTCGTCGAGCAGGTAGTCGTTGGCACCGCGCAGCACGATCGAGCTCGAGCTCACAGTCTTGGTGCCGCGCACGAGGATGAGCTCGTCGTCGCTGATGCGCTCCTGCGCCACCTCGTCGGCGGTACCCAGGCTGCTCGCCTCGAAGGTCTCCTCGCCCTCGAGGTTGCTGAGGCTGCTGACGAGCTGGCCGCCGGTAGCCTTGGCGATCCTGCGCAGGTCCTCCTTGCGGCAGCGACGCACGGCCATGGCGCCAGCCTCGACAAACTCCTTGAGGCAGAGGTCGTCGATGCCCTTGGTGGTGAGGATGACGTTGGCGCCGGAAGCGAGGATTTTGCGCACGCGCTCGAGCACGATCTCGCTCTCACGCGCGCGGATCTTTTCGAGCTGGTCTGGGTCGTCGATGGTGATGTGGACGCCGAGGTGCATGCGCTGCTTGACGAGGTTGATGTCGAGCAGGGCGATCTTGGCGTTGGTGATGCGCGTCTTCATGGCCTGGGAGGCGACGGTGCAGTTGAGGGCGTAGCCGTTGATGAAGAGCGACTCGCGCGCCGACTTGCCGTGCGCCTTGAGCACGTTGACCGCCTTGACGGGGTACTTTGTCTCGCCGCGCGGGTTGACGGTCTTGACGGCGAGCATGGCGTCGACGGCGATCTGTGCAAAGAAGTCGTCGTCGGCGCCGATGATCTTGCTCGACATGCTGGTCTTTGCGACGTTGATGAGCGACTCCTTGCCGAGGGTTTCGACCTTGGTGGAGAGCTGATCCTGGAGGTATTTGCAGGCTTCGCGGCAGGCGAGACGGTATCCGGTGATGATGGTGGTGGGGTGGATCTTGTTCTTGACGAGCTCGTTGGCGCGGCGGAGGAGCTCTGCAGCGATGATGACGACCGAGGTGGTGCCGTCGCCGACCTCCTTGTCCTGCTGCTGTGCGAGCTCGACGAGGATGCGGCCTGCAGGCTGGTCGACCTCGAGGAGCGAGAGGATGGTGGCGCCGTCGTTGGAGATGGTGACGTCGCCGATGTCGTCGACAAGCATCTTATCGAGGCCGACAGGGCCAAGCGACGACTTGACGATGTTGGCGATGGATTGAGCGGCGAGGACATTCTGGTTGCGGATCTCTGCGCCCGAAAGACGCTCGCCGCC
Source organism: Moesziomyces parantarcticus (assembly GCA_023212605.1). Lineage (NCBI taxonomy): Eukaryota > Fungi > Basidiomycota > Ustilaginomycetes > Ustilaginales > Ustilaginaceae > Moesziomyces > Moesziomyces parantarcticus. The sequence continues at coordinate 157,110 of JALCCF010000001.1, read as the reverse complement.
GATGAAGAGACCGGCGTTGCGCGGGTCCTTTTGGAAGAGCTGCGCCATGGCTGCGGTGTTTCGGTGTGGTGGGTGGGTGGGTGGGTGGAGAGGTCGACTCGGATGCAACGGGCGGTGCCGAAACTGGGTGCTAGCGTCGAGGTGGTGGTGGTGCCGTAGCAAAGGACGTGACCGGCTCGGATCTGCTTGCGAAGATGGAACGGCAGCAGTCGGTAGTCGAGAGCGGAACGAGGAGCGGAAGCAAAATGATCAAGTTGAGCTTCCGCAGCCAACACGTTCGCGACGACGAGCACACACCAAATCAAAGCAGCGACGCGCGCACAGCACCGACCGCACCGCACCAGCAGCGCAACGCCCAACCAAAAAGTGTTGTTCAGAAGAAATTGGCTCGGGCTCTCTTTGCTTCACCCTCCTGGCTGAACAGCATAGACTGGCACCGACTGAGCCCGTCGAGCCTCGCTCGCTCGCCCGCTCCTTTACTCACACGCGGTGTGGGCGCGCTGTGTTGCTTTGCTGCCTTTTCTTCCTCGAGCTTCTTCGCTAGGCGCAACATGTCAGCTCTAACAATTTCGAAAATGAAATTTTCGATGTTTTGTTTGAAGGCCTCACACTCGATCGCTTTCGCGTCCTGAATCGATTCTGCGATCGGGACCCAACTCAACCCTCAACAGCTCGCAAGGCTGGCGAGGCTGCAGATTTGAAGTCGTATCGTGCGAGCCGCGATTTCAAAGCCACTTCCAGAAGAAAATCGGCTGAAAACGCGAGGAAATTATGCGAGCCTGGCTTTTTTTCGCCATTTACGGGACGCGCTGGGCTGCCTGGCCCCAGGGACTGCGCAGTCAATTGATGGCGTGGTTCGCGTGCTGCTGCTGCCGAGCACACAAATTTTCACGCCCTGTCTCCTTCTTTTTCGTTTCTTCCCTGCCTTTTTGTGTGCAGACACGCGACGAAGGAAAGCGGGTATTTTGGCGTAGCAGCCCCGCAGCGCAAGCCTTAAAAAAATTGTGTGAGTTGGCAGGTGGTGGTGAGCAGCAGACGAGCAGCAGCTTCAGATGATGGCTCACGCCCTGCAGCCTTTTCCTTTTCCCGTTCATATTGCCGTGCATGGCTCCAGACGACGGATCCGAATACACAGGCAGCGGCACCCTCCTCCTCCTCCTCCTCTTCCATCATCTCGCTTTTCCTCATCCTTTGCATCCAGCTTCGGCACCGTCTCGCACATCCGTCCGCTCCGTCGCTGCTCCAACAGTCGACCCGACCCGGATTGCACGTGCTGACCACCTCCCACCATCATCCTCGTGCTAGCCTCGTACCGCCCCGCATCGCACCGCACCGCCTTCCTAGCAACACATCGGTCCGGCTAGCCTTCCATCCCCCTTCCCTATCCCTTCTCTGCAACGACTCCCTCTCTCAGTCCCGGCACGCTACGCACGCTACGACGTCGATACCATTCTATATCCGACCGCTCAACTCGCAGAGTCGCAAAATAGCACCGTCTCGCTCGTCTTTATCCGTCCCTAGTATCGGCTCAGTCGGCCTCGTTTGCTTCAAGAGTCACGCAGCTCTCATCTATACCAACCGTCCCTCCATCCGCATCCGCCAGCTTTGCACTCGACGCATATCGCTTCGACGCTGTACTACACGCATTTCTCGGTATACCAGTCTCGTCTCTGTAAAACGGTTCCATCAAGGCCATACTTCGGCATTCCGCTTCAAAAACACGGCGCAAGCCATCGCCTTCCACAGTCAGCCGATTATTGCGCCAACTTCATCGTGGCTGCCATTGTGCCCATCTAGGAACTCGCATCGCCATCGTCCGCAGAGCTTCATTTTCACCGCGCCATTCGTGTGTAGCCTGCTTCACACGCCCATCTGCTTGGCATCACCTCGGGCTCGCGCGTGAGGCTCGAGCACTCACCTCAACACACTCACTGCCAAGTGTATTCTTCGCTTGCGACGGCAGCCATCCCCGTCGCTCCCCCGTCCTCGCACACACGCGCCAGCATGTCGGCAGGCACTTCACCCCCAGGCATGCCAGCCTTCAACATGGCTCACTTCCCTTCCGACTCTGACCCCGACCGTAGCGCTGCAGCTCGCACGCTCTTCTCCCGCAGCACATCCTCGGACGACGGCCACGCCACCGTCAATCTCCCACAAAGCAGCGCAACCTCGGCAAGCCACCCAGCGAACGACGCTGCTCCCAGCCACGCCCAAGGCTCCTCCTTTGCGAGCCCAGGCAACGTTGGCCATCCGTCTGGTGGCTCGCAAGCTCCTGGTCAAGCCAACGCGCCGCCGTTCCCTGGCAGGTCGGCATACGATCAGGCGAGTCGTCTGCGTCACAACTTCAACGCCCGCAGCTCGTCTCCTCTCTCTCGTCCGCCGCTCTTTAGTCCCAATCTGCTGCACGAAGTCGAGCGCTCCTCGTTCCCGCTCAGATCGCCCTCGGGCTCCCATCCTGCCTCCTCACCCCCGCCGAGGAGCAACGTCACCTCGCCGCGCTACTTCAACGATCCCAGCCACGGCGCTTCCATCTCGCATCACCAGCACCACCATGCCCAGCACAACTCGCATCCCGCCCACTCGCACCCGCATTCTCAGCAACCACAGCACCAGCATCTTTACCCGCAACAATCGCATCAGCAAGCTGTCAGCAGCACAAATCAGTATCCCCCCACCGACCTAGCCCATCTGCACGGCCAGCCTCAATCATCCTGGCAGCAACCTCGTGGCGGCATGACGGGCCCTCTCGATTACCCGCCCTCCCTACAGTCAGCAGCTTCGCCACTCAACCCCGTCGACCGCCCACATTCGTCCATGTCCGAGCGCACCTCGCGTCTGCAGGATGCCGCCGCACGAGGCATGGGTCCAGGCACCGCTCAGAGCCCCGTCGGATCCATCCACAAGGATTCCGAGTACAGCATCTTTGTCGGAGACCTCAGCCCGGATCTGCGCGAAGAGGATCTCGTAGCGCAGTTCCTCCAGCCCCCGTCCTGGCCGCCCGGACACCCGTTCGCATCCGCGCTTATCAATGCGCAGCAGGCGCAGGGCATCTACCAGCCCGGCGCACACATCGGACCCGCGCCGTTCCACTCGACCAAATCCGCAAAGATCATGACCGATCCCGTCACCGGCGTCTCCAAGGGCTACGGATTCGTTCGCTTCGCCATCGAGGCTGACTGCAACCGTGCCCTGGTCGAAATGCAGGGCGTCGTCGTCTCGCCCGCCAACGGCCTCTCTCCCGGCCGTCCGCTCCGCGTCAGCACGGCGACGCCGAAGAATCGAGGCAACGCACCCCCACTCCCGCACGGCCTTCAGGGCGACCCCAACACACAGCATCTGCAGATGCCGCGTCCGCATAACCCGGCTCAAAATGCGGGTGCGTCTTTCCTGTACGGAGGTGCGGCCGGCGCTGGTGGCATGAGCGCACGCGGCGAGGTGGTGTCGCCTCAGCCCCATTCGCGACAACAGTCGAGTCCGCTCGACGGTGTTCCGCTCACCTCCCCGATCTCGCCTGCCTCGCCTTACGACGGCCCGAACAACGCCGCCAACAGCCACGGTATGATGGGCCCGCCTCTCGGACAACTCTACGGCTCGTTTGCCAATGGCGGCGGTGATGGCCCTCGAGACTCGTCGCCTGCAGGCATGCTCCGTTCGCACACGCCTTCTTCGGCGCCAACGCACCCTCAACAGGCCGGCGGAGGCGGAGGCGGCAATCCAGGTGATAGCGCTGCGGACCCGAACAACACCACCGTGTTCGTCGGCGGTCTTTCGTCGCTCATCTCGGAATCCACGTTGCGCCGCTACTTTGAGCACTTTGGCGAGATCACCTATGTCAAGATTCCGCCGGGCAAGGGCTGCGGTTTCGTGCAGTACGTCCGCAAGCAAGACGCCGAGAACGCGATCCAGCGCATGAACGGCTTCCCCATCCTCAACTCCAAGATTCGTCTCAGCTGGGGTCGTAGCCAGGGCGACAAGGCGGCAGCGGCAGCGGCGCAAACCATGGCGCAGTATGCACAGCTCGGTCAGCTCGCTGGTCTTGCCGGGCTCAGCACGCTCAGTCCGTCGCAGCTGGCTCAGCTTGCCGGCCTCGGGAGTGCACTGAGTGCCGCACAGGCACAGGCTCAGAGAGGACCCGCGTATGGCGCAGGCAACCCGGCGCTTGCCAACGACCCACTGTCTACACTAGCTCGCCAGCTCGCCGCCGCCAATCTCGGCGGCGGTCCTGGCATCGGTGGCGGCCCGAATGTTGGCGGCATGGGTCCGCGAGGTCCTCTGCCGCCTTTCCTGCAGCAGCAGCAACCTTCGCCCAACGATCAGGCCCATCCGCTCTCGCACCATCAGCCTGGGCACGCGCAACAGCAGCCGTTCCGCGGACCGGGTGGATTCGGCTCCACGCAGCACGCTGGTCCGCCCGGTGCAGGCATGAACGGCGCTGGCGTTTCTGGCTACGGCGGCAGCTCGAGTTCGCATTCCAACCACGGCTTTGACTTTGATGCGCGCGGAGGGCAGCAGGCAGCAGCATCGATGAGTTTTGGTTCGGGCGCGCAAGACGGCGTGCGCGGCAGGCCGGCGTTTGCACCGCATCCTTCGCACGACGACGGCGTGCTTTCCGAGTCAGAGCTCGCGGATGCGTTTGCAGGGCTCGACTTTGACGAGAACGCGCGTGCTGCGCTTGCGGCACGACTGCAGGCAGCCCAATCGCGACCTCATGCCAATGGATTCGAGGCTGGAAGCAATTCGGCCGGACGACCGGACCCGTTTGCGCGCGGGTACAATCGCGATCCTAACGCGTTCATGTTCAGCCCCTTCAGCCCATCCGACTCGCCACTTGTGGGCGGTAAAACCGACTTGCCCACCGGCAAGGCGTCGCTCTTGTCGAATCGTCAAGACGACGATGCTTCCACAGCCAGCGATGCCAACGCCAACCGTTGAACACCCACACCACCACCACAGTCTTTTCTCCCTGCTTTGCTTTGCTACAGTACCGCTTTGCTTTGCCACAGTACCGCCATAGTCTTTTCTGCTCCGCATGCACCGTTTTTCTTCTTCTCTCCCTTTCCACTCCTCTTCCGCCACTTAGATCCTGTATCACACTCGCTGCGCTGTCTTTGCCTCGATAGTATTGTCGTTGTACCACCTAGCCTCGGTTCGATTATTACCCCGCTCTCCGTTCGTTGGCGCTCGCGCATAGAATGGGCGGCCGATCCAAAAATGTAAGAATATCATCGTGTCGGTATGTAGCCCACTTGGAGTTTGTTGTTCATGTGTTTGGTTTTGATTGCGGCTGCTTCTCGGCAGTTCTCAGGACAGCTTGCTATGAGCTCAATTCTCGTGATGCGTCGTGCATTGGATTGCGGTTTAGAGCGTGGGTAGGGGTGATTGAATCTGTGCCTGAACCGATTCGAGTACCTGCTTGGCAGCCGTATACTCTTCGCTACCAACCGCCTCTCCGTCCACACCGTCCTTCAGACAAAACCAAGAGTCAGTTGTTGCACTTGTGCGTTTCAATGGCGTGAGGGGGCACATACGATGTAGATGGCCAAGTCGTCGACGGCGAGTTCGAGCCTCTTGCGACAATCCGGAATCATCTTGAGCGTATCTTTCAATACCGACCTCTACATTCCCACATCATCAGCATTCTCTCCTCTTTCGGAACTTTCAGGGAGATCGAGGTGGGCTTACCTGTTGTTTGAGGTCGTATTCGTCACGACCTGCATCGATGAACTGCTGAATTCGCGTCTCTTGATCACGAGCCTCTTGCATATACGACGACTCTTCTTTCGCCAACCTTAATCCCCCCATCCTAATGTCAGCATCCCATGACAAAGTCAAGGTCGAGAGATTGCAGAGCTTACCGTTTGACTACGCCGGTCTTGATGGAAAGCTGGCGCTTCACCGAAGACAGATCTGCATACCCAGCCATGGTGATTCGTGAGCGTGGTGCAAGAAGCAAAAAGCCCCACCAACACCGCACGCGCCAACTTTAAAACCAACACCTTCAATCCCAACTCCCCGACTCCCGCATCCAACCGGCGCAACAACGAAATCTCACAACAAGATCAATTTTTCAACCCCCATTTTTTGGCCACGATATCACAAAATTTCCTGTCTATTGCAAGATGAAGCAAAGCCTACGGGATCAGGATGAGGGTCTTGGCTTCATACGTGCCGCAAAGCCACCAGCGCCATTCAACCTCTTGTCCTTCTTGGCCTTGAGCAGCTTCTTTTGCTGCTTGGCGCCCGTAAACGCACTCGCGTACGGCGATGCTGGCACACCCCGACCCGCTTTAGCCGCGCCAATCGCCTGGGCAGCCTTCTTTTGCCGGCGCTTCTCCTTCTTGGACATTGCCGCCAGCGATGCGGACTCGTCGGCGTCGTCCGAATCCGCTTCGGGGTCTACGGTGTGGGCGGTGGGCTTGCGCGGTGAGTTGCCAACGATCGCCTCGTACTCGTCCCGGTCGACGCTCGTGCCCAGCTCCTCATCGTCGACGCTCGGCATGGTGAATGGATTCGCAGCACGGCTGCTGCTCGAACCGTAGAAGCTCGCGGCCGATTTAGGACGCGCTGAAAGCAGCTCGTCGAGCTTCTGGCTCGGACCGGTTGCGAATGTCGGCGTTTCTGCAGAGTCATCATCGCTGGCGTCGGACTCGGCACGCGCCTGCAGCGCAGCCGCCTTCTTCTGCGCCTTTCTGCGCTTGAGCAGATCGCGATACGCCGCCTCGTCATCGAAGTCGTCCGCACTCGCATCGGACTCGGAATCGCTCTCCTGCACCACCTTTTTGCGCTTCTTGTCTTCGAGCAAAGCAGGTAGGGATTTGGGCGAAGGTGCGACGGCGGCAAGCGCCTTTTCGAGAGCTTCGTCCTTCTCGCGCAGGTAGAAGAGAATGTAGGCACTCTGGTCATTGATGGGTCCGGAGCGACCCAATTCCGACACGCTGGTGTCGTCCATGCGCGTCCATTTGCCCGATGGCGACCGCACACTCGCCACATAGTGCCCGCTGTTGGGGCCCGAGCCATAGTGGTGCACGGTCGCATACAGCCTGTACCTCGCGGGGCCCTTGTTGACCGATAGATACGGCGCGATGTTGAGGGTCTCGTCGAAGGCGATCTGGCGCGACACCTTGCCGCCAAACACGGTGAAGCGCTTGAGGTGTACGGTGAGCGCAGGCGGTGCGGCGTCGATGGTGAACTGCTTGGTGGCGTCGACCTTGCGCTTGCACTTGTCGCACTTGTACTTTTCGGCTCCCGTGAGGTGGTCTTTGGCGACAAAGGCGCGCAGCGCGTCGGTGAGCGAGTTGATGCCCTTGCGCACGTCGAGGCTGAGGTCCATGAAAGGGTCGAAGGTGTCCGAGTTGTGGCCGCAGCTGTGGCAGGTGACACGGCTGCGCAGCTTGCCGCCAAAGGTCTTGTGCACAAACGTCGTGCGGCGCACTGGGTCGTCGGGTTTGAGCGACTTGGGAGCGCGTGCGAGGCAGCTCTGCTGCAGCGCCTCGAGCAGGAAGCGCAGATACTCGTGCGCGTCCTCTTGGCGACCCTGCCGAAGCGGCTTGGCAAACGCCTTGAGGTTGCGGTTGAACTCCTGCGGTGCGTTGGTGGGGCGGGAACCCTGGAGCGAGCGCTTGGTAAAGCTCTGCATGGCCGCCACGGCGTCGAAGGCAGCGTTGGGTTTGCCGCCCCACTCGCCGTGCAGCACATCGAGCTCCTGGGTGAGCAAGGCGAACGCGAGCGGCGGCGTATGGATGAGCGCCTGCATGACGCTGTTCATGTAGCACGTGTTGCCGTAGTTGGACAGGCCCGCCGCAGCCGAGCGCACCTTGCCCGGGAAGCGCAGCGAGATCTTGTACGGGTAGAGGTCGCGCGACTTGGCCTTGGCGGTCTTTGTCGGCGAGGATGGCGCAGACGTCGATTCGGCATCGAGCGCCGAGGTGCCGTTGATCTTTGGCGAGTCGGTGTGAAGCAAAAGCGCATGCTGCTTCTGCTCCTGCTTGCGCTTCTGTACCGCAGCAAAGTTGGGATCGTTGACGGGCGTGAGGCCGAGCGTGGTATAGTCCTGACCTTGCTTGTTGGCCGACTTTATGAACTTGACCGGGTCGGCGAGGAGGGCGTGGAGCATGCCGCGCTGCTTGAGCGTGGCGCGCAGCTGGTCGCCGCCGGATGCGAGGATCTGCTTGGCGAGCTTCTTGCGCTCCTCCTTGGACGGCGAGCTTGGCAGCGATGCGGACGATCTCTTGTCGACGCCATTGGACGCAGCCTTTTTGCTCGGGCTCGAGTTCGAATGCGACTCGGATCGATGATGTGACTTTTTCTGTGGCGACTGACTGTAGGATCGCGAGCCCGAGCCGCCGTCGGGCTGCGACGGAATGCGTCTTGCCACCTCGGCCATGTCGGCCAGCCGTCCAAGGTGCAAGACTGTGGTGCTGTTACAGCTGAGCCTGCTGAGCCTGCTGATCCAGCAGCAGAGACCTCGAGTCAGCAGCGTCACGCACGCGGATCTTGCGACGCCAGCGAAGGGAAGACGTGATCGATCGTCCCGCTGCCAGATGCGCTACTTAGAGCGTGGGAAAGATGCGAATCGATCGAGATGGCCGGATGGCTACGAGTAGTTGGAGCTCGGACGGTTCACTTAGAGGATGTCACTCCTCCCTCGGTGTCGGGCGATCCGGTTCGGCGTTGCAACGACGCGGCGGCACACCGCGCGAGCGAGCTTTACTCGCAGCTCGCAGCTCACACCGACTGCCATCAACATTTTTTTTGGAGTCCAAGTCTCGGCGAAATTTTTCTTTCGGCTGCCTCTGCCGGGCTTTCGAAGACAGGCAGCCAGCCTTCGATCGCAGAAAGGGGCCAATTGAATATTTGGCGTTGAGCACGGCGGCCCGGCCAAGAAGACGCGTCCCTACTGTAGCTTTCGCATCCGACGCCCGGATCTCGGCTTTGGAGCGGCGCGTGCAGCGCGCACGGCTCAGCACGGCTCAGCACCTGCCAAACGCCCAATCCGAGCCTCTGTTGCGCTTTGCTCCTCCTCCTCACCACCACCACCGCCATGACGAGCCTCACGCACGAAGAGCTCGTGTCTGCTGCAGAGATCGATGGCCTGGACGGTGTGGCGCGCGTCTTGAATCCCATCTTCAGCATCGACGAGGCTGAACATGCATTCAGCCACCGTTTGGCGAACACCGACCCTGAGCTCGTGCGCACCATCTCGCTTTACCTGCACAACCACTTCACCACAAACTATGAACCTGAAGAACGGCCGCTCGCCCAGCTTCTTGGCGTGCTCAGCATCTTATTTGAATGGCCACAAGACATGCACCCAGTGGCATCGCCCCCGCCTTCGCATCCTTCAGCGCAAGAGCACGAGCGCGAGCAGTCGACGCTCTCCACGCCTCGTCGCGCGCCTTCTCAAAGCACGCTTGTCCGTCCCACTCAGAGCCCGGGGTCAAAGGCGCGCTCGTGCGCAAAAGAGCTCGCATCTCTACCCAGTTGGCCCGGACTGATGCACAATCACAGCAAAATTATCAAACGTAAACTTACCCCCGCATGCAAAGAATATTTCATCGACGACCTCTATGACGATCGTGCTCGGTTCGCCAGGATGCTGCCCGATCTCGCACCCTTGCTTGAAGGCAAACTTGACCAAGTCCAGCTCAGGTTGGCCCCGCGCGTCGAAGCAGCCTATGCCGAGTTGCGGTCTCGGCAGACGGACTTCTCCACCCAGGACCAGGCGCTCGCCTATGTCCTAGTCCGGTTGCCGCTCCACGATCCGCGACGCCAAGATCCGGATGCCGGCGACTCCAATGAGCATCTGGCCGAACAATTTGGTCGCCCCCTTCCACGGCGACGCCCAGAGCCGCCTTCTCAGTTTCATCGTCCGCGCTCGCAACTACTTCGATCGCCCCATCAAACAGCCCTACTACCGTGGAACTCCAATCGTCCAATCCAGCGGCACTGGCAAGACGCGCATGGTGCTTGAACTGCGCAACCATGCGCCGCTTCTCTACCTCTGCCTGCGCCAGCCCTCAGCCCGAGGCGACGCACGCGCCGGCTACCCCTTGCCCGATTTAGACGTTCCCGAATACTTTGCCGAGTCAACGCGCTCGTTCAACCTTCAGGTTGCCTGCTTCCTCGCCGCGTGGTTCGCCCAGCTTGCCAAGCGACTCGCCGAGATCGAGGACGAGGCGCGGGAAAAGGGCTCCTTGGAGCCCCACATCGACGAGCTCAAGTTCCAACACCTTGTCAGCATCAACGACCTCACTCGTGACAAAGGCATCAGAGGCATCAACTCCGATCGCGATGCCTTCTTCGTCGACGTCGCAAAGCTAGCCCGCGACACGCTCAAGGCCAATTCAGCCAAGCTCGGGGGCCAAGGTCACCAGCAGATTTTCCGCCAGCTGCTCCCGACTCCCGTCGCCGACCTCAGCGCCCAAATAGGCGGCGTGCTGCGCCATCTGCGCTTCCTCTACCCCAGAGCACCAGAGCCACCCGTCTTGGTCGCCTTTGACGAATGTGTCGCGCTCAGCAGCGACAAGGACGAGAGAGGCGACACCCACCTCGACTGCCTTCGTCGCGCATGGAAGTTCATTGGCAAGCTCTGCCGGTCTGGCTCGGAACGGCTATGCTTCTGGCTCGTCCTCATGAGCACCAGCAGCAGCGCCGCCCACCTGATCGAACACGTGGAGGACGCCAATTCGGTCCGCCGAAAGGCTTCGGCACCTTTGCCCACCTTCGTCGCCGCCAGCTTCGACGTACACGCCGACGTTAGCGATCACGTCGCCACCGCTTTTGGCGTCGCCGAGCTTGACCATATTCGCAACTATGGCCGACCACTGTGGAAGTCGCTCGAGGACGACGCCTTCTGGTCCATGGCCCAGTACAAGCTCATTGGTGTAGAGACCTTTGAATCCGACTCGGCGCTGCAGTGCTACAGCGTCTTGGCCTCTCGCCTGGCGCTAGGCCTCGTCCCCGCCCAGGCAAGCACCGCCACCATCTTCCAACAGCAGAAGCTGTTCGCCCAGCAAGCCGTCGACCGACACATGCGCGTCGTCACCGAGGTCACGCCCGAGGCCAGCATGCGCGTCAAATCGCCCTCGGAACCGGTGCTGGCCATCGCCGCCTCGCTCGTCATGCTGCCCACTACGCAGACAGGCGCTTCCCGAGCTAACAAGTATCGCAACATCCTGAGCAGCTTTCACACGCGGTGCCTCATCGGACAGTCGCTGCCGCTCTTCAAAGGCACCTACGGCGAGCTCGCTGCGCGGCTGGCACTCCTTGCCGCATGGGATGCAGTCAAGCGCACGCGACTCGAAGAAGAACAGGCGGACCCCGGCAGACATGGGACCGTCTTGGATGAGGAAGAACGCGTCCAGGCGCTGGCGTCGCCGGAACGCGCGCAGACGGTTCTCTCCCAGCTTGCCGTGCTCAACGCCGACGATCGGGCCCGCTTGGACACGCGCATCGACGCCGTCCGGGGCACCGTCGCACAGCGCCTCCAATGCGATGTGACGAAGGTGCAAGCATGGATGCACTATACCCACTTTGACGTGCTTCCCATCACCGTGTCGCAGATCTCGCCGGAATACCTGTGGTACTGCTGGAAGCGCGGTGTGGCACTGCAGATGGCGCATGCCCAGGCCGGCATCGACGGGATCATTCCCGTCTTTGTGGGCGATCTGGAGCGACGCTTTGGCGGTCCAAGCGGTGCTGATGCTGATGCTGATGATGCTGATGACGATGCGGCGATTCGTTTGAACGACCGCCAGGCAGCACACCACATGACGTACGTCGCTTGGGAGGCAAAGCATCGTGCTGGAGCGCAACGGAGCGCTGCTACAGGTTCCGAGCGCTCAGCCCAGCTCGCCGGGCCGCCGCTGATGCCCTCGCCCGTGCCACGCGCAGACGGTAATGCGTCGCCGCTGACGCAGAGAGGCTTGGTCACCATCTTGCTCGACATGGGCACAATCACTCCGTTCCAGACGAGTCAGGGCCAGAAGCCGCGGATCGAAGATATCGGGAACACCGACTGCCTTCGCCTCAACATCCGCGGTATCACTGAGCCGCATGCGTATCCATGCTTGGACAGGCTGGGAATCCGGGACGTGTTCAGCGACGTGCTCGCCTCGACCGAGAATGCGCAGAAGGCGGTGAGCGAGGACCTCAACGATTTCCAAGACCCCGTCTGCAACAGGCGCAGGCGGCCGGATCAGCATGGCCAAGATACCGCCGACGCCGCTGCCCAAGGAGTAGACATGGACGTTGACTGATCGCAGAAGGACTGCATTCAAATTTCGCAATGACCACCATCAACACAAGTTGGGCTTTGCCGCCAAAGCACTGGTGAGGTGTGATTGAGCTGTGTCTTAGCCTCATCGTAATGCAGAGGTTCTGCATATGCTGTGCATGAATGAGTGCAACAGAAGTGAAGGGATTACTTGGCGATGGAATTGCTGGGCAGCGCCGCTTCCAAGGCGCTCAGCTGTTCCGCTCACTGTTCTTGCTCTCGTCCAGAAACACACATAGACTCACTCCCACTCGCTGACACTCGCACTTGTAGATACAACCCCACGCAATACATCCGTTTCACATTGTCCAATCTTTGTATGTGCGTCGTTCGTTCAACTGCTGCCTGACCAACACAAAAGTTGGCTCCAACAGTAGTTGAGTGTTGGGAACATGCGCCCATATCAAATATGCACAACGCTTGCCCTCTACGGCATCGGCTTGGTGCAGGCGCGAATTGGTCAACTGTCCTGCTTCCGTCTGCACCCCTCTGAGGATGCAACCGCCAGTCAGGCCCTGCAGCCTGCGACTCAAGACTGCGCGCACTTTCTTGCCATCAGATTTGCGCCTGTTGCCGCTCTTGCTCTCAATCCTCTGTCATTGCTATGCGTGGGAGCTCCTTCCATCTGCCCAACGAGACTGCGCCAACAATGGCGGTGGATACGAATTGTGATGGCTGCCATGTGCAGGGCGCCGAGAGGAGCGATCAGTCAACGTCCATGTCTACTCCTTGGGCAGCGGCGTCGGCGGTGTCTTGGCCATACTGATCCGGCCGCCTGCGCCTGTTGCAGACGGGGCTGTCGAAGGTGTTGAGGGGACCGTCCAGCGCATTCTCGGCCGTCGTGTCGAGCACGTCGCTGAACACGTCTCGGATTCCCAGCCTGTCCAAGCATGGATACGCATGCGGCTCAGTGATACCGCGGATGTTGAGGCGCAGGCAGTCGGTCTGCGCGATGTCTTCGATCCGCGGCTTCTGGTCCTGAGTCGTCTGAAACGGAGTGGTTGCGCCCAGGTCGAGCGAGATGGTGACCAAGCCGCTGTGCGTCAGCGGCGACGCATCACCGCCTGCGCGTGGCACGGGCGAGGGCATCAGCGGCGGCCCGGCGAGCTGGGCTGAGTGCTCGGCACCTGCAGCGGCGCTCGGATGCGCTCTAGCGCGATGCTTTGCCTCCCACGCGACATACGTCATGTGGTGTGCTGCCTGGCGGTCGTCTGAACGAATCGCCGCATCGTCATCAGCATCATCAGCACCAGCACCGCTTGTGTCACCAAAGCGTCGCTCCAGATCGCCCACAAAGACGGGAATGATACCGTCGATGCCGGCCTGGGCATGCGCCATCTGCAGTGCCACACCGCGCTTCCAGCAGTACCACAGGTATTCCGGCGAGATCTGCGATACGGTGATGGGAAGCACGTCAAAGTGGGTATAGTGCATCCATGCCTGCACCTTCGTCAGATCGCACTTGAGGCGCTCAGCAATGGTGCCCCGGACGGCATCGATGCGGGCGTCCAAGCGGGCCTGATTGTCGTCTTTGAGCACGACAAGCTGGGTGAGGATGGTCTGCACGCGCTCCGGTGACGTCAGCACCTTGACGCGACGTTCATCAGAGACGGTCGTATGTCTGCCCGGGACCGCTTGTTCTTCGTCGAGTCGCGTGCGCTTGATTGCATCCCATGCGGCAAGGAGCGCCAGCCGCGCAGCGAGCTCGCCGTACGTGCCTTTGAAGAGCGGCAGCGACGGTCTAAGCAGGCAGAGCTTGTGAAAGCTGCTCAGGATGCTGCAATACGTGTCGGCTCCGGGCTGCGCAGTAGGCAGCATGACGAGCGAGGCGGCGATGGCCAGCACCGGTTCCGAGGGCGATTTGACGCGCATGCTGACCTCGGGCGTGACCTCGGTGACGACGCGCATGTGCCGGTCGACGGCTTGCTGTTGGTGCAGCTTCTGCACTTCGAACCGACTCTGCTGCTCGAACGTGGTGGTGGCGTCTTCCTGGGCGGGGACGAGGCCTAGAGCCAGGCGAGAGGCAAAGACGCTGAAGCAAGGCAGCGTCGAGTAGGACCAAAAGACGTCTGCACCGGTGAGCTCGTCCTGGGCCGTGGACCAGAAGCGCTTGATCTCGAGCGACGCCCACAGCGGTCGGCCATACTTGCGAATGTGGCGAAGCTCGGCGACGTCGGAAGCGGTGGCGACGTGATCGCCGCCGTCGGCGTGTACGTCGAAGCTGGCGGCGACGAAGGTGGGCGATGGAGCCGAAGGCAGTTGGCGGAGCGAGCTGGAGGCGTACACGGGGGCGATGGGGAGGGCGACGCTGCTGCTGGTGCTTACGGGGACGAGCCAGAAGCATGGCCGTTCCGAACCAGACCGGGGGAGGTGGCCAATAAACTTCCATGCGCGATGAAGGCAGTCGAGCTGGGTCTCGCGCTGCTCGTCCCACCTGCTGGTGAGCTCCACACATTCGTCAAAGGCGACCAGGACGGGTGGCTCTGGTTCGCCAGGGTTGAGGGAGCGCAGATGGCGCAGCACGCCGCCTATTTGGGCGCTGAGGTCGGCGACGGGAGCCGAGAGCAGCTGGTGAAAGATGTGCTGGTGACCTCGGCCCTCGAGCTTGGCTGAGGTGGCGTCGAACGTGGCGCGGGCTTCCTTTGCGACGGCGTCGAAGAAGGCGTTGCGATCGGAGTTGATGCCTCTGTCACGAGTGAGGTCGTTAAGGCTGGTAAGGTGTTTGAACTTGAGCTCGTCGATGTCGTCATCTGAGAAGCCCCTTCTCCGCGCCTCGGCCTCGATCTCGGCGAATTCGTGGGCGAGCTGGCTGAACCATGCGGCGAGGAAGCAGGCAACCTGAAAGTTGAATGAGCGGCTTGACCCAGCAAAGTATTCGAGAACGCCTGGATCGGCTAAGGGGTAGCTGGCGCGTGCGCCGCCTTGTGCGGAGGGCTTGCGCAGGCAGAGGTAGAGCAGCGGCGCATGGTTGCGCAGTTCAAGCACCATGCGCGTCTTGCCGGTGCCGCTGGATTGAATGATTGGAGTTCCGTTGTAGTAGGGCTTTAGGAAGGCGTAATCGAAGTCGTCGCGAGTGCGGACGATGAAACTGAGGAGGTGGCGGTGGGCGTCGCCGTGGAAGGGGCGATCGAATTGTTCGGCCAGATGCTTGTTGGAGTGGGGGACATACGGGTCTGGGCGTGGCGGACCGAGGAGCGGCAGCTGGACTAGGATGTAGGCGAGCGCCTCATCCTCGGTGGAGAAGTCCTTGAGCCGAGATCGCAGCTCGGCATAGGCTGCTTTGACGCGCGGGGCCAAGCTGCGCTTTACGTGATGGATTTCGCCTTGAAGGAAGGGTCCGAGATCGGGCAGCACCTTGGCGAACAGATCGCGACCCTTACAGAGGGCTTTGATCAAGTCCTTTGTGTACGTGGCGGTTCCTTCGGGGTTTTCGAGGATGAGGCTGTGAAGGACGATTAGTCTGGGCCAACTGGGTAGAGATGAGAGCTTTCCTGCGCACGAGCACGCCGCCCTTGACCGCGGGGTCAGAGCGGAACGGACAAGCATGCTTTGGGAAGGCGCGCAAGGAGGCGAGGAGAGCGTCGACTGCTCGTGCTCCTGCTCTTGTGCCGAGGGAGGCAAAGGCGGTGGTGATGCCACTGGGTGCATATCTGGTGCCTGTTTGAAGTCGATGTCGAGCGCACGACGAAGCCGAGCGAGCGGCCATTCTTCAGGTTTGTAGTTTGTGGTGAGGCGATTGTGCAGGTAGAGCGAGAGCGTGCACACGAGCGCAGAGTCGATGTTCGCCGAATGGTGGCTGGATGGATGTTCAGCCTCGTCGTTGCTGAGGATGGGATCCAAGACGCGCGCCATACGTTTCTGGCCGTCGATCTCTGCAGCAGACACGAGCTGTTTGTGCGTGAGGCTCGTGCTGGTGGTGGTGGCGGTGTTGGTGGTGGTGGTGGTATAACGAGAAGCGCAACAGAGGCTCGGATTGGGCGTTTGGCAGGTGCTGAGCCGTGCGCCTTGCACGCGCCGTTGTTCCAAAGCCGAGATTCGCACACGGCAGAATTTGATCGATTGTGAGCGAGATCTAGACTGAACGCTTGAATCACAAAGTGAGGATCGGCGCGCTTGTTGCGACCAACTTGCAGAACCTCACGCGAGGCCGTAGCTTAGATGATGGAGGTTGCGAGGA
The DNA here is from genome assembly GCA_023212605.1 of Moesziomyces parantarcticus. Classification (NCBI taxonomy): domain Eukaryota; kingdom Fungi; phylum Basidiomycota; class Ustilaginomycetes; order Ustilaginales; family Ustilaginaceae; genus Moesziomyces; species Moesziomyces parantarcticus. The sequence continues at coordinate 140,659 of JALCCF010000001.1, read as the reverse complement.
TGGTGTTTCGGCAGCCGTGTGGAAGGAATCACGCGTCACCATGTTCACTCGGATCTCCGAACTTTTTTGATGCACGGGCTTAACTGAGCGCGAATGCGTGCTGCTGCTGATTTTTTTGCCTCCACATCTCTCGCTCTCTCTGTCGCGACGGCTGCTCCATGAGCAAGGCTCAGTTGAAGAGTGCTGAGCAGAAGCGCGAGGTCGACGCGGACCCTGAGCCTGAGCCTGAGCCAAGCATCGCCCTCCGCCTAGCCAAGTGTGGGCGAGAACAACACGCACTCGCACTCGCACTCCGCACAGACCTCTCGTCCGTCGACAACTGCGTCTCGGCAGCCACTCTGCAGTTCCCACCTCCATCTTCGCTACATCCTACAGACGCACCTCCATCACCATCTTCACACGGTAGAGCAGAGCCGAGGTGGATCGGCTTGACTCGCCATGGACGCCGCTTTGCAGAAGGCGCTGCTCGATCGAGTCTACGACAAGCGCAAGGCGGCCACACTCGACCTCGAACGCCAGGTGCGCGATTGCCTCGCCCGCGGCGACCGAGCGCGCGTCAACCTCATCGTCCAGCAGCTTTGCTCCTTCCTCACTGCATCGCCCCACAACGTCAATGCGCGCAATGGTGGTCTTATCGGTCTCGCCGGTATCGCCATCGCCCTCGGCGTAGAGATCGCCCCATTCCTGGAACAGATTGCCAAGCCCGTCCTAGAGTGCTTCAACGACCCAGACAGCAAAATTCGCTATTTTGCCTGCGAGAGCTTCTACAACATCGCCAAAGTGTGCAAGGGCGAGATCCTCGTCTACTTCAACGAGACCTTCGACGCGCTCTCCAAGCTCGCCGCCGACTCGGAGCTCAGTGTCAAGAACGGCGCCGAGCTCCTCGACCGTCTGCTCAAGGACATTGTCTCTGAAGCAGCACCCCACTACGTCTCCCAGTTCCAAGACATCTCGATCATTCGCGCTCATCAGGATGCCCACGATGGCTTCAGCGGCGGCGCTGCCGAGCTCGACGTCGCCCGCGAAAAGGCGCATCAGATCGATCAGCAGGGCACCGCCAACAACAAGGTCTTCTCCCTCGCACGCTTCATCCCGCTCCTCGCAGAGCGCATGTACGTCATCAGCCCCTTCACCCGCAACTACCTCGTCAGCTGGATCACCGTCCTCGGCTCCGTGCCAGAGCTCGAGCTCGTCAGCTACCTCCCCTCTTTCCTCGACGGCCTCCTCAAGTACCTCAGCGACCCCAACACCGACGTGCGCGTCGCCACCGCCAATGTGCTCGCCGACTTTCTGCGCGAGATCCGCCACGCTGCTGAGCTCTCCGCTCGGCGTCAGGCCTTCGAACGCCACCGTGCAGAACGACAGGAGCACAAAAAGCGCAAGGGGAAACAACGCCGCCCTGACGCCGGCACACACGCTGTCGCCACCAAACCAGACTCGACAGAAGACGCGCCTGCTCCCGTGCAGTCAGATGCGCAGTCTAGAAGCGCTAGCCCTAGCAAGTCCTTCCGCAGCCCGGCGCCCAGCCAGACCAAGCCACGATCCGACGGCGCCACTTCACCCCTACCGCCACCACAGCGAGAGGCACCGCCAGTGGACAACGACTCTGCCTTGGCAACCTCGCCAGCACCCGCACAGAGCCACGACAACGACGCTGCTTCCGGCGCAGAAGACGACGAAGACGACGAGGACGACGAGGACGACGAGGACGAAGAGGACATCTGGGTCGAGGGCACCGAGGTGCGCATCGACTATGCCGCCATTGTCGAGATCCTCATCAACCACATCGGCTTCCCAGACGAAGAGATCCAGGCAACCACGCTGCAGTGGATCGCCGAGCTGCTTTTGGTAGTCAAGGACGTAGTCGTGCCTTTCACGCCGCGCCTCATCTCAGCGATCCTTCCCAGCCTTGCCCATCACAGTCCCGCCATTGCGAGCGCAGCGCATGCTACCAACATCAACCTCTACAGGGTGGTGCAGGATATTCCAGCACCCACAACACCGCCAAGCACGCGCGCGCAGACGGCTCTGCCGCCCGCTGCCCCGGGACATCGCTCAACGGGCTCGGTCTCTTCGTCCAAGGAGAGGGCTAGCGCGAGCAGCCCGACGCAGCATGGCAATCTCAGTCGGCACGCTTCTGTGTCCCGTCCTGCGGCGTCGTCGGCAGCTGCTGGTGCTGCGCACGCCGCCGGGACAGCATCAGGCCCCCTCTCTCCGAGGGTCAGAGCAGGCACAATCAGTGGCGAGCCTACGGCCGGCATCGCCGGGCTGAGCCTGGCCGATGATGCGCCTGGCACAGACCGCACCCCGTCGCCCAACGCCGCTGCGGCCGATGGCAGCGCAGTGGAAGCCGATCCATTCGACTACCAGACAACGGTGAATGCACTCACTCTGCAGCTGCTGGACGAGCACGAGGAGACACGCGTCTCCGCACTCGAGTGGCTGCTCATGCTGCACAGCAAGAGCCCGCGCAAGATCCTGTCCATGGACGACGGCACGTTCCCGGCGCTGCTCAAGACGCTCTCGGATCCGTCGGACGAGGTGATCCGGTGCGACCTGCGTCTGCTCGCGCAGATCAGCTCGGCGTCCGAGGACTCGTACTTCCACGCCTTCATGGCCAACCTGCTGAGCCTCTTCAGCACCGACCGGCGGCTGCTCGAGACGCGCGGCTCGCTCATCATCCGCCAGCTGTGCGCGTCGCTGCATACGGAGCGCATCTTCCGCACGCTCGCCGAGATCCTCGAGAAGGACGAGGACCTGGAATTCGCGAGCATCATGGTGCAGAATCTCGCCATCATCCTCATCACCTCGCCCGAGCTCGCAGACTTCCGGCGCAAGCTGCGCAACCTCGACTCGCGCGAGGGTCAGATGCTCTTCTCGTCGATCTACCGGTGCTGGTGCCACAATGCGGTGGCGGCGTTCAGCCTGTGCCTGCTGGCGCAGGCGTACGAACACGCGAGCAACCTGCTCACCATCTTTGCCGAGCTCGAGATCACGGTGGCGTTGCTCATCCAGATCGACAAGCTGGTGCAGCTGCTCGAGTCGCCCATCTTTACGGCGCTGCGGTTGCAGCTTCTCGAGCCGGAGCGCTATCCGTACCTCTTCAAGTGTCTGTACGGCGTGCTCATGCTGCTGCCGCAGAGTTCGGCGTTTGTGACGCTGCGCAACAGGCTGAATGCGGTCAACGGGCTCGGCTTTTTGCACTCGGTGCCGCGCTCGACTTATGCGACGCGCACGAGCTCCAAGAGCGTCTCGACGGGATCAGGCGGGGCGGGTGGCGGTGGAGGTGGTGGTGGCGCGGGCGCGAGCGAGATCAAGTGGAGCGATCTGCTGCACCACTTCCGCGTGGTGCAGAACAAGCACGAGCGAGCGCGTCGACAGACGGCGGTGGGCGCGACGATGGCGACGGGCGCTACACCGGGTGCGTCCGACTATGCTGCACCGCGCATCGGATCGGCGGCGGCTTCCACAGCGTCCTCGGGCGCAGGACGAAGACGCGTCAGTCAGGCAACTACACCTACCGCCGCGGCTGGGACGCTCACGCCGTCCGGATCGGCAGGTCGCTTCGGACTCGGACTGAGCTCGGCTGGCACCACCTCGCGTGCTCCCTCCAATGCGGGTGCTGGGTCGAGCAGCTTCTTTGGCATCCACCTCCCCTCCGCGGGCGCGGGTGCGAGTGCGAATGCGGCGGGAAGCTCCATCGCGCGATCCTCGAGCCCGTCGACCGTGCGCCGACACGCGCTCGGCTCCAACCCGGCCTCGCGAAGCGCCAGCAAGGGCTCGTCGCTGCGCTGAACTCCCCAATCCTACACGTCGATGCTTCCCGCTTTCTGCGCCTGACTGTGAATGTGTGTGGATCTGTTGATACTGAGACGTTGCATTGAGGAAAGACGGGGGGGAAATGGTATTATACAATCTTGTCGGCGAGTTCTGGCAGCTGGTCACCGGGGACAAAGTGGCGTTCGACACCGTCCTCTGTGATGTCTACGAGACGGATGGTGCCTCCGGACGAGCCGTCTCTTCGCATTGCGAGTGCGAGAGCTGTATGCAGGCGCCACATCAACCATGGTGTCAGTACTCGAATCCTGTTTACGGACGTCGGGATGAGCGATGAGCTTACCATTCTTAACAAACTCGAGAGTCTTTTCCTTTCCCCAGCCTGCTTTCCAGGTTGCATCGCAGTAGCCGTAGATGTAGGTGCTTCCGGAGCCACCGATGGCCCAGGGCTGTTGGAAAACGCCTCCTCCGAGCGGGATGTTGAAGACGCTGCCGCCATTCTGCTTGTCCCAACCGGCGACGATGATGCCTGCCGAGAGACGGTCTTTGTTTTGGTATACGATTTCCTGGAACAGGTTGGCTGCGACCTTGGTCTGGACGGGGTTGCCGGACTGGACGGCGTACATGTCGAGGTAGTAGGTGACAATGTCGGCGATGGCCTGCGTGTCGGCGGCGGAGCCGGAGCGACAGCAGTAGATGCGATCGGACAGATGCGTGAGCTTGTCCGTGACGCGGTTGGCGATGTACGAGCCCATGGTGGTGCGCGAGTCGGCACCCAGGATGACGCCCTTGTCGTACGCCACCGCCATGATCGACGTGCCCAGATCGACCTCGCCCTTTTTAAGGTGGCCGGTGATGTCCATGCCGTTGACCGCCATCGTGGCTGTGTGTGCGGAAGGGGGGGGAAGGAAGGCGTCGAGAGGATGCGAGAGCTGTCACTGGTGAGGGTGTGTGGCTGCAAGAGCTGGTGGTGAGGTGAAGACGGTGGAGGATGGCGCAGGGAAAGGCGCTTGCGAAGCTCAGCGGGTGGTGTTAGTTGGTCTAAGCGTGGCCGAATTGCAAGTGGAGTGAGCGCAGCCTGCACTGGGCTGAAGCAGCTTGGCCGCGTACGCGCGATCACCACCGCCGCAAAGCCTCGGTGAATTTTAGAAGCCCGTAAGAACATTTCGGCCTAACAAAGATGATTTTTTCCTCCAGAGCAACACTTTGCGGACTTGTCTGAGCTGGTCCAGCCAAGCAAGGATCGTCCCGTTCGTCTCGGCGGGGCGGGGCAAGGAGCGGCTAGGGCACACTCTCGTGTCTTTCTCAAAGACGCCGCCACGCTTGGGAGCCACGCCTGCCAACACCGAGCCGACACGCGCGCACGAGCAGCACACCGCCTTGGCTGCCTCACCTTGCTCCCTGGCGCTTCTGCACCACCTCGACAATCCCCCACCTGCTCCTGCATCAACGACGCTGCATCCCTACTCTCGTTGCTCCCAAACCTCGCGCTTTTCGAGAGCTGGTCTCTGTCTTCTTCCCCTCTCCTTTTCCAACCGCGGCAACCGCAGCAGAAACTTTCAATCGCGCTGTCGTTCGCGCTTTCACCTCCAACCCTATTCACATCGTCCATCATCGGCCGGTCGGGCAAGTTGCAATCATGGGTCAACAAGGTTCTCAGCTGCTATCCGAGATCGAGCAGACGTCGAACTTCAACACCAAGGAGATCCAGCGTCTGAAGAAGCGCTTTATGAAGCTCGATCGGGACGGTTCCGGATCCATTGACAAGGACGAGTTTCTTCAGATCCCTCAAATCGCCAACAACCCACTCGCGCTTCGTCTCATCGCCATCTTTGACGAGGACGGCGGCGGAACCGTCGATTTCCAGGAGTTCGTGGCTGGATTGTCGGCGTTTAGCAACCAGGGTAGTCGCGAAGAGAAGCTGCGATTCGCATTCAAGGTGTACGACATGGATCGCGACGGATTGATCTCGAACGGCGAGTTGTTCTTGGTGCTCAAGATGATGGTCGGAAACAACCTCAAGGATCAACAGCTCCAGCAGATTGTCGACAAGACCATCATGGAGGCAGATACCAACGGCGATGGCAAGTTGGACTTTGAAGAGTTTCAGGCCATGGTGGCGAATACAGACGTAGCTAAACAGCTCACCCTCGAGGATCTTTTCTAATACCCCCACCGTCGGTTCAATGCCGTATACTCCCCAATCATTCCTTTCGGTTCGAGTCCACTCTTTGCATCCAGCTGTATCGTATCTTGTCGAGCATTCATCGCTTCCATCACGTGTGTTCATGTTTGTGTGGGCGTAAGTCGTACTGTCACACACGCAAGCATATTTGTACATTCGATTTGCGTCAGAAAGGTTACTTGTGTCTATGACTCTGCGAATCGGATTCTTGCGAGTGGTTGGAGCAACTCCTTCAACGAAGGCTCGCTGCTTGGTGGCGTGGCCATTGTTGCGAAGCCCTTCCTCTCGAGTCTGTTGAGCTTCTTGGCGGTGTTTGCATTTGTACTTGTTCTCTGGCCCCTCACTGGCAGATGAGCCGCATGCCTCCTGCCCCTGTAGCTGCCGACGTTGCGGTGGTGGTTGATGTTGGCGTGCAAGACGCGCTTCAGGTCGGCTTCGATCTTGATCTGTCGCAACGCGTCATTCGCCGCACTCTGCATCGAAGGTCTGTGCACCTCTTCATCTTGGTGTGTTGTCGGGTGTGGTTGACGAGGTGGAATCGAGCCGGGCGACGAAAGGTACGCCGAGAGCTGCGTGATCTGTGCTTCGGTTAGCGAGGATACAGTCGCTCGATCGTGCAGCGACAGTCGAGCACACAGTCGGTTGGCTGTATCATAACTGATACCGTAGAAGTTCGTCAATGCAATCTACAAAAGTCAAGGGTGTCAATAGAAGTGTAACCCAAACGAAGAAGAAAGAGGTGGACTTACTCGAACGAGCTTGTGATCCGCAAGATGAACGCCAAGCAGATACATCTTGACAAACAACCACTTTCGAGAACACTATATGGCCAATGCTGTTTGGTCGGGTTGAGGTGTAAGGTCGATCGCGATGTGGACTGAGCCGTGGTCTCGCTACCTTTCAAGTGGTATAGACAGATGGCGAGGAGACGATCGTGACAAGCACATGCCAACCTCCATCCGAGAAGCCCAAGATCTTCCAGCCTCCCGAGCGCTGAACAAAAATTGGGCTCACCCTCCTCAACACGTGATCCTGGCATTTTCCCCCACCTTTGTCATCCAACCACACCCTAACACCCTCATTTCTCTTTTTGCCCTCACCTCATCCGCACCTTCATCCTCACCTCACCAAGTGGGATCTCGGCGCACACACGCCTCTGCCACACCACACACCATGCGCTCGGATGTGAAATACAAGTCGATCATTGAAGCAAGAGGGAGAAAACACCGGTGACTGCAACACAGTATTCAACTCGCACACCCCTCTTTCGTGTGCACCGACTGCGCCCAAAGGGGAATGAAAAAAAAGTACAAGACAGCCGCGGGAAACAAGTCGAGATGGAGGCAAAGAACAAGCACCGCGACGCCTGAGCATCTATCACGAACCGTCCTGGCCGCCGGAACCGGAGCCGAAGAGGTTGCCAAAGTTGCTGTCCCAGCCATCGCTGCCCAGGCTCTGTCCACCCGTACCGTCGGTGGAGAGGTCAAAGTCGAAAATGTCGTTCATCGACCCGCCGAAGCCGAACATGCTGAAATCGTCGGTGCCGCCCGCCGCGCCCGCACCATTGCCATCCGTGCCACCACCGTTGTCGCCGACAGACAAGCCGTTGACATTGCCTGTGCCGTCCCCCTGGTCAGCGCCTGCAATGACTCCCGAAGCACCGCCAAAGTTGGCCGGATCGGTCGAGTTGGCGCCAGGACCTGATGGCGGTGGCATGGCCGCATCGATGGGCTGGGACGTGGGCTGCGCAGCGCCAGCCGCAGCAGCATCCTTGCCAGCAATGGCTTCGCGTCCGGGCGTGGTAACGCTCGTGCTGACCGGTGTGGCGGCATTCGCTGTAGCCGGCGTGGACGGCGCTGCAGCCCCGTTGCTGCTGCTCGGAGCCGACGTGTTGGTCGCCGAGCCACTCGAGCTGGGCACGGCAGCCGCCGTGAGAACGGGCGTCTTGGTGGTCGCCTTGGAGTTCTTGCGCTGTCGAGCGTTGCCCTTTTTGCCCTTTTCGGCTGAGCCGAGCTTGGGTGTGCTGGGCACATTCGAGGGTGCCGGCGAGCCTGCCGATGGCGCACCCGACGCGTTGCCGCCAGCCTGCGATTGCTGCTGCTGCTGCTGCTGCTGCTGCAGGTTGGTCGCAGAGATGCGCGGCGAGGGCGACGAGATGGACGCGGCGCCAGGCGGACCCATGCCACCGGCGTTGGGTGGGTTGGGCCCAAGCTGCGAGCCGGCGCGCTGCATCCCAGGACGCTGAATACCGGCGGGCGAGCCCATTTGCACCGACGAGAAATGGCTCGTGTGCGGGTCTTCCTGTCGGTCTTGCGCAGACGGTGGCCTCGCCGGCGGCTGCTGAGGCTGGGCTCCACCAGCACCGGCTGCTTGACCGAGCTGGCCCGCTTGCTGCTGCTGCTGCTGCCCGTGCTGCTGGCCTGGCGCGCCCTGCTGCAGCGGCATATTGGGACGATTCGGTGTTCCGTTGGGCATGCTGTTGGGACCCATCATGCTCGCCATCAGACCCGGATCGTGCGTTGCCATGAGCGGAGTGATGCGACCTGCCGCCGCCTGTGCGCTTGCGATCTGCGCTGCGCGCTGCTGAGGCGTCATGTTGGCCATGCTCGCTGGGCTACCTGCCGCGGCCGGACCGCCGGGCCCACCGACGCCGGGCATGCCTGGTGGTCGCGGCTGCGACGAAGGCGCTGGCTGACCGAGCATGCCAGGCGGGGTCCCATTGGCAGGCGCGGCCGCAGCCGTGGCACCGCCCTGGTAGTTGGCCTGCGCGCGCAACAGGTTCTGGAGTCCTTGCGCTTTGGCCTGGTACGCCTGGACATTGGCGTAGAAGTCGGCGGCGGTGGTTGGGTTGGGCGCGTTTTGCGCCTTCATCCACTCTTCGCGCATGGCGGCCTGAACGCTCTGGAACTGGTTCATGACCATCTGCTGCTGGTGTGGATTGAGCTGCGGATGCTGCTGCTGCTGTTGGCCGGGCACCTGGCCTGGCTGGGGCGGGCCGGCAGGCGGCTGTGTCTGTGGCTGCTGCGGCCCGCCCTGCGCTTGACCAGGCTGGTGCGGCTGGGATTGGGGATGGGCGCCAGTCAGGCCAACCGAGGGGCCGGCCATGTGATCGGGACGGGCGCCTTCGGCACCGGGGCCTACGGAGCGTCGTCCATCCATGGGGCCACCAGGAGTGGGAGGAGCGGGCGAGCCGGCTGCACCAGGCATCTGAGGGTGACCGACGGGCGGTCGCACCTGCATGGCGCCTGCCATGGGTCCTGCTGCACCGGCTAGTCCAGCGTGCGGAGGCATGGGGCCTTGGGCGCCGACCTGTCGTTGCTGCTGCATCATGCGATGGAGGGCCTGCTGCTGTTGGAGGCGAGCCTGAAGCTGCTGCTCCATGAGCGGATTGTTCATGCCAGGACGGACGGCTTGGGCGTTGGCGGGGTTGTGAGGATTCATCGAGTTGATGAGCGCCATCCTGGATGCGGGTGTGAGGTTCTTGATCTCGTGCAATGGGATGTTCTGGCGCTGTGCGGCGGTGATGAGCAGCTGCTGTTGCTGCGCCTGAGGCAGCGCTGCTGGGTTCCAGGCGCCGGGAGCGGGCGCGCGTGCATTGGGGCCGGCAACGGCCGCGGACGCGTTTGGATCCGAGGCTTGTCCGGGCATGACGATGTTGGGGAAGCGAGATGCGTTTTCGGGAGGCTGGTACTGCGCTTCGAGCGCCTCCGCCTTGCGGTTGGCGTCGGCGAGGCGCTGCATGTTGCGCGATTCCTGGTATTCAAAGTAGGCGGCAGCCTCGGTGCCGCCGCGACCGGAGCGGGCTGCAAAGACGTCCCAGAAGATGGCCCAGTACTCGAAGAGCAGGCCTTGGGGCGTCTTGAGCGGCACCTCGGGCGGCTCTGCCATGCCTGCTTCGTTCATGAGCGCCTTTGCTGCGGCGCTGAAGCCTCTGCGGCTGAGGTAGTCCCAAACGTAGACGTCGAGCTTGGTGGCCTCTTCACCCCACACACGTCCGTCGGGGACGGAGCTCGGGTGGGCGGCGTTGGCATCGTTGGGCTTTGTGTCGGAGGAGGAGGCGGCGGCAGGGTCGTCGGGCCGTGAGCGCTTGTCCTTGGACTCAAAGTCGGGGCTCTTGCTGGCGGTGCGCTTTTTGGTCATCATGACGGACTGTGCGTTGGGGGTGTTGGGTTTGGCGGAGCCGTTGGGAGAGGCGACGTGGTTTGGAGCGGAGAAGGTGGAGGAGTTGGCGTAAGGCTGTGGAGGGTAGACTGTGGTAGCCTTGGGCTGAGTTGCCGGGGAGGGAAGTGCCTGCTGTTGGGGTTGCGACTGTTGAGGCTGGGAAGCCTGATTGAGCTGCAGTTGCTGCTGCTGCTGCTGCTGCTGTTGTTGTTGGAGCTGAAGCTGAGCTTGGTGCTGCTGTTGTTGTTGCGAGGCGAGGTGATGTTGGAGATGTGGCGGATGAGGTTGCTGTTGCTGTTGCTGCTGCTGTTGCTGCTGCTGCTGGAGCTGCGGATGCTGGTGATGTTGCGAAAGCTGAGGATGCTGTTGTTGCAGCTGAGACTGGTGGTGTGGATGGGCGTGGTTGAGGTGTTGCGCCTGGGGTGTGAACATGGTGGCCGAAGCGGAAGCCGGGGAGGGAGAGGAGGAGGATGACGACGGCGGCGGAAGCTGTCGACTTGGACTGGGCGCGGCGCCGAGGGAAAAGTTGTTGGTGTTGGCGTGGGGAGGCTGATTGAAGCCAGAGGGCCAGCCCCACGCGTTGAGCTGAGTGCGAGCTGCGGGGTTGGAGGAAGCGGGAGGATCGTTGGCGAGCGAGGAATGGAGCAAGGCGGCCGGGTTGGGAGAGACAAAGTTGTGAGCGGTCGTGGTGGTTGCGGAACCGCTCATACTAGGTATGGGAGGGTGGATCCGAGCGCGTTGCGCGTTGCGAGTCGCGTGAAGCGGAAGGAAGAGTTGCAGCCAAGCGTGCGGCACGAGCGAGGCACAAGAAAGAGGGATGGCTAGACGTGGGATGAGCAGGCCATCGAGGTTGCGCGATCGGACGAGCTAGCTAGCTGGCTTGGGCGAACGAGAGACGAGAGCACGCGCGCGAGGTGGACGGGGTGCGGCAAGAAGAGATGGCTGAACGAAGCCACCAGTGGCACGACGCGTGGATGGGCGCAGAAAGGAAGAGGACAAACGATGCGCCGCAGAGAGGAGGAGGAGGGGGAAGGATGGGGGGGAAAGGGTTAGGGAGAGGGATGGGTGGGAGTGAGAACGACGCTGTTGGTCGAGGACGGTGGAGCGGAGGAAGGACGAGGTGGACCCAAGCCGCGAAGCTAGGTACAGCGGACGTGGGTTGGGATTTCGGTTGGGCGAGGCCAGGCGAGGCAAGGCGAGGCGCGGCGATGACGGGGGCGCGCCTTGGATGAGAGGAGTGAGGAGCGGCAGAGGCGGAGACCGGGACGCAGACGCGGACGGCGACAGACAAGGGCGAGTGAGTGGATGTGGCGCCGACGAGGATCCTAAAGGGCAAGGGCAGGCAGAGAGGCACCTCTGAGGCCAGGCGAGGCGAGGCGAGGCGAGAGGCGACCGAAGCCAACGGCGACGTGCAGAGGGCGGCGTCGGACGGACAGGCAGGCACTCACTCACTCGCTTCTCCTCTCTCACTCTCTCTCGCAGCTCTCCCACTCGCTGCATTGGGTTGCAGCTGCAATCGGCGGTTGGAATTGCGACTGTGGCTACTCTTTCTCCTTCTCTTTCTAATGTTGGGCGCCCCGATTGGACACTACGAGACGGCTCTCCCGCGAGACCGACCTTTCCGACCGACCAATCTGACTTTAGCAGTGCTCGGCTGCGACGACGCTAGCTTACCGTTAAACGGAGGGCAGACGGACACGACCGCTGGCTCGCCGCTGCGGGTTCGGAGAGAGCGCGGCTTTCTTTTGGCTGGTAAGAGCGTGGGCGACGCGGGAGTGTGCACTGCGTCAGAGCCCAATCAGCCCAGCCCAACGCAGCCCAGCCCAGCCGCGTGCGTGGGTGCGTGCATGAGCGACGACTATTTTGAACCAGCCAGCCAAACCGAACCGCCGCCAAACCAACAGCAGCTCAATCGTGCGAGGCGAGGTGAGCCGTCTCGCCATTTCATGCCAGCGCGGAGGGGCCAAGCCCGATACCGTAAAATCCAATTTCCATGAATTCTGCATGAGTTTTGGATTTGGTTTGTTAGGGCGGCCTGTCGATACACCTAAGCGCCTTTGACGTTCCGGGCACACGCGCGCGCGCTTATACTTGGCGGGTCGAGTGAAGGCAGTCGAGTGAAGGCAGTTCAGGGTCAGGTAGAGCGCCAGCCGAGCGCATCTTTTTAGGCGCGTGTGCGGAGCGGCGACGACGCACGCACCCACACACACTCTCTCTCACTCACTCTCTTGCATGCAACGCAACACTACACCGAGCACAAGCACAAGCGAACACGCACTGCTTCACCAAGCAAGTCAAGAAATGCTGCTCAGTCAAGCCTTCTAAAGTGAGCGTTGCATCTCGCCCACCATCTACCGCCATCCCTTCTCGTCTCACCACCTCATCCGCTCCTTCCTCCAGCGCCTCGAAGGCTGTCTGGCATCATCCCGGATCGGATTCGGATCGGATCATTATCGCATCCGTTGGCATCGCTCGAACCGTGTCAGCGGCGTGATCCCGGGATCGATCGTACAAACCTCGAACCATCGCTCTCTAGTATTCACGCCTCTCACGACCACCAACCTCAAGGGCTAGCGATCGCCATACGCTCCTTTCCGGCCACGATGGATCCCTACACATCCGCTTCCTCACCTCCTCCGCCGCCGCCGCCCACCTCGGCGCCTGCGTCCGCCTCGACGCATGCACAGCCGGGCGCCTCGTCTCTCCATTCGCCCGACGTCCTACGTCGCCCCGGCCTCGGTCTGCTCAACGGTGAAACGTCCACTTCCTCGTCGCCCTCCAACCAACACCACTATCACGTCAGCCGCCCCTCCCAAACCTCGCAGCATTCGTTCCAGTACCAGCATCAGCATTCGCAGCACCAACAGCAACAGCACCAGCATCCGCAACAACATCCACACCACCACGCCTCCAACCATTCCATCGGCAGCTCTTCCGGCTTCCGTCACGACTCCGCCGACAGCGCCCTCACACCCACCTTCTCCTCTAACAACCTCCACAATGCCACCACCACCAGCGCCCTCTTCTCCGATCCTTCCGACCCGCACTCCCAGCAGCCCCTCAACGCTTCCAGCCACATCCTCATCGCAAGCATCGTTCAGAGGCTCGTCAACAAGCTCCCGTGCAACTCCGGTTGGCGCCTTCAGCTCGTCGAGGAGGACGACCTCGTCCGCTCCTGCGTCGCAAACCTCATCAACCTCAGCTGCTTCCAGCTCGGCCTCGTCGTCAAGGAGCTCCTCGGCGCAATCGAGCTCCTCGTAAAGCAGTCCTCCCAGCAGCGCCTCGAACACCAGGCCGGCATCGGCATGCTCCACTCCCAGCTCTTCATCCTCAAGGTCCTCGTCTCCTGCCTCAACCACCAGTGGCGCATCGCCGCAGGCCACGTCAACAGCCCTCGCCCCGGCCTCGATCCACTCCCCACCGTTCAACCTCACGACGCTTCCTCCAACACCACGGCCTCCACCTCTGCCGCCCACAGCTGGTCCGACCCTCCCGCCATGGACGACACGCAAGCAAAGCACGTCCTCAGCGTCATGACCCTCCTCATCAAGCAGAACGTCGCCAGGGACGACGCCAACTTCTCCTCCATCCACGACGGCGTAGAATCGCGCTCTGCCTCCAAGCCCGATCCCAGCGCCTCCCACGCCCTCGCCGGCCGCCCACCTCCCTCGGAGCGCTCCCTTCGCGACCTCAGCCTGCGCGATACCACCTCCGGATTCTCCAGCACAAAGAGCTTCACCCACTCCACCTCGCGTCTCACCCGCGACGACTCCGAGCCACGCGACGATCCAGCCAACAACGCTGCCGCCGAAAAGCTTCCAGAGGTGTTCATGCCCAACACACTCTGCCTCGCCGCTTCCACCAGCCTCTACGTCCTCTACCCCTACTTTCCTCCCACACGCTCGCCTTTCGATGTCCCTCCCAGCATCGACAGGGCCGATCTCGCCATGGGCGTCAGCGCCTTGGAATCCCAAGCTCCGGCATCCTCCATGCCCACCCCTACCACCACCAACACCGACGCTCAGCCCGATCCGCAAGACCTCACCAAGAGTGCCAGGTTCAACTCGTCCTCCTGGACCTCCACCGCTTTCAGTCCCGACGTCGAGGGCTTCGACGTGCCTAACCACCTTCAGACCCGCATCTATCGCCTCGCAAGCCAGGTCGTCTTCTACCTCAGCTCCAGCAATTGGGTCGTCGTCAACGCACGCCTGCGCAATCGCCTCTACTACCTCAGCTCCACCATCGAGGACTCGCCCAGCACCGCAGAGCTCCGTCTGCTCGAGTGCTCCAACTTCCAGCGCGCACGTCTCGCCAGCATCTTGCAAGAGGTCGCCACCTCCTTCCCGCAGCTCAAGCGCACCGCACAATACACCGTCGCCTTGGTCCTCCGCCGCGCCATCTGGTCGTGGATCCAGTATCATCCCGCCGAATTCGCCGCCCTCGTCACCTCCAACCGTCGCTTCGAGGGCAGCCCCGACGTCGTCTTTGACCAGGTCTATGCGCTCGCCGACACCACCAAGCGCAAGATCGCCTTTTGGCCCCTCCTCACCTCCCTCCTCATCCTCTGCCCAGACGTCGTCGGCAAGGCCGCCGTCGGCGAGAACAGAAAGGCGAGCGGTAGCCTAGCAAAGAAGCTCTCCTTCATCGACGGCCTTCGCAAGTCGCCTCGCAACACCGCCCTCATCGACGTCGCGGCGCTCTGCTGCGTCGACCTCTTCAAGGCCGCCGCCACCGTGCCTCGCTCCGAAAACGGCCTTCGCCTCATCGTCCAAGACCTCGAAGTCGACCTCAAAGACCGCCTCTTCGATCCGAAGAGACCCCTCGCCAGCGGCAACAAGCCCATCGAGCTCATGCTCATGGTCGACTTCTTCGCCGCGCTCTTCCGCATCGATCCCCAACGCACCATCCGCGAATTCGTCCCCATCTGCATGTCCGAGTCCAATCCCGTCCACTTCAAGATCGCGCTCGTCAAGGCCGCCGTGCTCCTCGCCAGCGAGCGACACCGCCTTCCGTGGGCGCCCGACGTCAGCATCCTCTATCCGCACATCTCGCGTCCGCTTCGCGCCTTCTTCCGCGAAATGACGTACCGCCTCCCGCGCTTCGACAACCGCGACACGGCGCGCAAACGTTCAGCTTCGCGCGCAGCCGCCTCGAGCCTCTTTCGCACCATCTCGCTCTCGGGTTCTGCCGCAGCTGCAGCCGCTAGCGTCGACGAACTTCCCCGCCTCGACTTGTTCCAGTCCATCGTCCAGCTCTGGACTTTCGACGTAGCTGCACTCGCACACGGCGTCGATCTCGACCGCCCAAAAGCGTTGGCCTCGCTGTCGGGTGGAACGGTGCCTTTGGACCGCGAAAAGGTGCTGCGCAACGCCGTGTCCACCGACAGCGTGCTCTCCTTCACCGTCTCCATCTGCTCCGTCTTCGCCACGCCCCCCGAGTTCGCTTGCTACCGCAAGATCTGTGCTGCGCTCCTCTCGCGCGTCTACCACTCGGGCATGTTCGACGAGTCGCTTGCCGACTTCTGCGAGCATCAACGCCACGTCGGCCTCTCACTCCTCCCCTTCTTCTTCACCATCCTCACCGAACAGCTCATGTCGTGCGAGTCGTCCGAGATGCAGCGCCACTTCCTCGAGCTCCTCCGTCGCTCGCAGCAACGCAGAGGCTTCTTCATCAGCCAGGAGCGCGACTGGGAGTCCACCGTCACAGCACCCTTCTATCCGCCCGCCCACGAGCGCAAGCTCGAATACCTCTGGGTTCAGCTCGTCACCCTCCTCATGATGTGCTCCAGCGATACCGAAGTGTGCTCTCGCGCCATGCAGTGTGCCTACGGTCACGCCCAGCTCACCGTCGGTGTCACAAAGTACTACGATCAGCTCTCCGACGAGTGGCTTCGCCTCTACACCGATCTCGCCGATCCCAACTTCCTGCATACCGGTCGCATCGCCCAACAGAAGCGCATCCGCGCCTTGCTCCGCGATATCGAAGAGCCCTCGATGGCAGGATGGCTCGCCTGGAAGGAGGCGTATTCGCGATGGGCCAAGCTCACCCAGCTCGTAGCCAGACCGATTGTCGAGGACTCCTCCACCGCACAGGACAAGGCAGCGCAGTGGCACAACTATGCCGGCTTCCTCTGTGCCTTTGGCGGCGCCTGCTTTGCCGCCTCGGCGCGAATCACCTCGGAGGTCGAGCCGAGCGTCGCAAAAGTCCTGCCTCAGTTCTCCGACCTCAACGAGCAGCCAGCGACGCTCATCGAACATTTCGTACAGGAGATGGTCGATCTGCTCGTGTCCGATTCGCTCTGGGTGCGAGAGAAGGCCAAGGAGACCCTCGGTGTCGATCTCGGTCCTCGTCTGATCGGCATCCTCTTCCGGCAGATCCATGCAGTCCTCAGCGACTTTTTCAACAAGGACACCGGCTATCCCAAGACCAGCGAGATGTACACTGTCTTTGTCGAGCAGAGCATTGGCGTTGCAACCATGGTGCTTCACCGCCTCGACGAAGACAAGGCCGTTGCCGCCACATCCAAGGTGGACATCGGCTCGCTCATGGTGCTCTTTGTCGAATACGCCAACTCGCTCGGGCGTGAGGAGCAGGCTTTGCGCATCAAGACAGCAATGTGCCAGATGTGCGAGGCCCTGATGCGCAAGAAGGCCGCCTTCTCGTTTTCAAACGAGCTGCGTGTCCGCAATCGCCTCTTCCAGGCATTGACGACGTGGACCTCGGATGGCTCAGAGGACGGCTTCCACTCCAACTCGCTCGATGCGCTCGATCGCCTCCACCGCGATCTGGACGTGGCCTGCCTCAAGTGCATCTCGATTCTGCTCGACAAGCTCCCGCTGCTGCTTGCCGACGATGCGCTCCTCTTGGACGACAAGGTCGAGGGCGCCAAGACACGCCACTTTGCCATGTACTTCGCCTACTTTATCAAGATCCTCAATCGCACGCGACACTCGGAGACGGCTGCCGTCGCGCGCGCTCGTGCTGTCAACGACGCGCGCTCGCTCGCCGGCACCAAAAGTGGCAAGGTGGATTCCGGCCGCGACTTTGAACCTTTGCGCGAGTCGGCGATCCTGGCGCTCTCCAACCTCCTGGCTTCGAACATCGACAGCGGATTGCACAGCTCCTTGCCCTTGGCCTATCACGAAGACCCGCGCATCCGCACCGCATTCATGCAGATCATGACCAACGTGCTCAATCAAGGCACCGCCTTTGATGAGCTCGAACGTCTCAGCGGTGCGCGCAAGAGCAATCGCTTGATCGACCTCGTCTGCCAGGAGGATCTGCAGCTCGCGCTTTCCGTCTGCCAGGTGTGTCCTGGCCGCGACGTGGAGCCGATGAGCGTTCTGCTGCTCAGCATCTTCGATGCCAAAGGTGGCCTCATCCGCTTCCTCAAAGCCGCGGTCGAGGAGGAAATCCAGCGCACAGCGACCGAGGAGATGGTGTTCCGCAGCAATTCCTTCTGCACTACCCTGCTCTCCACCTTTGCCCGCACGCACGGCTACGACTACCTCCGCTCCATCATGGCCCCTCTGATCACCGAGTTCGCGCGCAAGCCGGCAGGTTTCTCGGTCGAGATGGATCCCTCGAGAGTCGAGCCAGGCGGAAGCGCTCTCAAGAACCAGGCCGCGCTCGAGGAGATTGCACAGGCCTTTATCGATGCCATCTGCTCCTCGGCGCATCGCGTCCCTGCCGTGCTGCGCGAGCTTTGCCGCCATATCCGCAACGTCTTGGACACACGCTTCCCTGCCTCTCGCTATCAGGGCGTTGGAGGTCTCATGTTTCTGCGATTCATCAGCCCTGCCGTCGTCTCGCCGCACATGATCGACATCAACCTCACCGGACCCAGCAAGGACCTCCGTCGTGGACTCGTGTTGATCAGCAAGATCCTCATCACTCTTGCCAGCAACAACCTCTTCTCCAGTCACAAGGAGCCCTTCATGACGGGCCTCAACGACTTTTTGAAGAGCAACGTCTGGAAGGTGACCGCCTTCCTCGACCAGGTCTCGGACGCCCGAACCGATCCCGATCGCCTCTACGCTGCGGACCAGCCGCTGGGCTTCGGCATCCATCCGACCGTATATGGCGTTGACGAGCGCGACCAAAAGATGCTGCACAAGTTCCTCTTCGAGCATGTGGACAAGCTGGGCAAGTGTCTTGCGGACCGTACCTCGAAAGCGAACAAGATGTCGGCATCGGGAGCTGGCGCTGATCGGGACAGCTTCCTCAACGGCGACAGTCAGTGGCGACGTAGCTACGAGGGCAGAAATGTCTACGATGACTTGTGCGATGCTTTGGCCGCGGCAGGAGAGCCCAAGGGAGACGAGCTGCCGGAACCGGCTTTCGGCGCCAGCAACTTCCAGGACTTCCTCCGTCGGCACGCCGGTCGCAACGTCGATGAAGACAGCTACCGATCGATCTTCTACGAAGGCCCTTCGTCGCGAGCCGGTCGTCCTGTGCTCTATTACGCCATGCACAATCAGAAGGCAGACACGATCGACTTTGAGGGCCTCATCCTCTACATTCTTCAGACGCTCGAGACCTTCGCCTATCGCCAGTTCGACCTTGTGTTCAACACGACCGCTTGCCATCCTTCCAACGTCACGCCTAGCCAGTGGCTCCTCTACTTCAGCTCGCTGGTGCCCGCCTCGATCCTGGCGAATGTGGTCAACGTCTTCTTCGTCAACCCCAACACCACGGCCCGCGTCGAGTTGCAGTTCTGGTCTTCGTCCTCGTACGGCGACTCGTCGATCAAACACGAGATTGCGGACCGCATGACGTCGCTGCAGAACGTGCTCCCCTGCACAACGCTCGCCGACATCGAGATGTGGATCGAGCCGCGCAACCTCGCACTGGACAAGGTCACGCTTGCCATCCTCGGTTCGACGGCGGAGCTGCACTTTGACCAGATTACCATGGTGTGGTACTACCGCTCCTTGACCCCCGTCAAGTTCAACATCGGTGGCGAGTACCTGCAGATCACGGGCCTCAAGCAGCAGGAGTGGCTGCCGAATGTGTCGGTGCATCTCAACGATGTGTTCCATTTATCCGACATCGACGACGTCCGTTCCATCTCGATCCGAGGCGACGACAACACCTTCTTCCTCTCGTGCCGCAACGGCGCCATGAACTTTGTGTTCAATAGCCGCGAACGATCGGAGGTGGTGCAGGCCTTGCGACAGGCAAAGGCGCGGGTGTCCAAGTTCCGAGCCAACAATGCTGTGGATCGTGTGCTGCGGCCCAACGATGTGCCAGGCACGCTGCTCAACATGGCCATGCTCAACATCACCAGCGATGACGCGGCGCTGCGGCTGAGCGCTTACAATCTGCTGTGCGCGTTGAGCACCTCGTTCAACTTTGGTGCCAGCAGTGCCAAGAAGCGACTGTTGAGCTCGCGCGGCCTGTCGCTCCCTGCCAACACCATGGCGTTCGTCACGGATCTGAGCAAGGATTTCGCCGTGGCGGCGCCCGGCGTGACGCTCGAATTTCTCCTCTCGTTCTTTGACGGCTTTGAGCGTGCGGCGCCAAGCCAAAAGACGGTGTGCTTGCACTACTTGTCTCCCTGGCTGTCGAATCTGGTCATGTTTGTGCATACGTCTCGCGAGCAGCAGGGCGAGTACCACCGTCGCATCAAGGAGATCCTCAACCAGCTCATCAGCATCACGACCAAGCAGCCAGACATGTACGCCATCATGCAGCGCTGCGTCTGGTCCCAGCTCAGCCGGCTCGACGACCTCATCCCGACCTTCTTGGACGTCTTTGCAGAGGCAGCCATGGACTCGGGTCTGCACACGGAGCGCTTCGAGGCGGTGCTTGATACGATGGTCTCGTTCGCCTCGATCAATCTGCGCGGTAAGCTGCTTTCGCGCCTTCGCAAGGTGATCGCCAAGACGGCGCAGAACTCCGTCGTGTCGCAGCTTCATCTCAACGCCTCGTGGAAAGAGATTGCAACGCTGGTGCGCATGAACATGGTCCTCTCGTTCACCAACCGCGTCGAGGCGCTCCTGTACCTTCCCGAGCTGCTCCACGTGATTCTCTTGCTGGCAGGCAACGGGACAGTGGCGACTCGACACGCCATCTACGGAAGCGCCATCAACCTCGTGCATTCGCTCTGCACCGAAGACCAGCGGGAGGCGCGCAAGCCGGAAGAAGCGACGCCGCGCAGCGCCGAGGCAGTGGCCAAGCTGCGGACCCTGCTCGAGCGACTTGCGGAGCCCGAGGCGCTCAAGCTGTTTGGCCTGCCCGCAGCTTCGCAAGGCATCAGCGCCAATGCCGCCTTTGGCGCCTCGGCAGAGACGGTGCGCGATCCGCCGGACAATGCGTCGATCGAGCGCCTGGCACTGCTCATGTACGAGGTGGCCGATGCGGCCGCTCCGAGCGTGGATGCGGCCAACAGCTGGCGGGCGCGACTGACGAGTCTGGTGACCAGCACGGCATTCCAGTACAATCCCATCATCCAGTCGCGGGCGTTCGTACTGCTGGGCTGCCTCGCGCAGGGTGAGATCGACGACGACCTGCTCTACCAGATCCTCGTGTCGCTGCGCGGCTCGATCTCGGAATGGGCGAGCAGCAGCTCGGACATGCCCATGATCAGCATCGTGACGTGCCTGAGCAAGGTGGTCAAGATCCTGCCGACGCGATCGCGCTACCTGCCGCAGATGATCTGGCTGGGCGTCGCCATGGTGCAGTGTGGGCATGTGCCGCTCTTCAAGGCCGGCGCCGAACTGATGCTGGCCACGGTCGAGACGATTTGGCAGCGCGGCATCCCGACGAGCGAGGGATCGGACCTGATCGCATACCTGTTGGATGCGCGCTTCGAGTTCCGCGAGCTGGCGTGCAAGCTGGACGACGAGACGGGTGTGGACTTTGACATCAACTTTTCGTTTGGCATGGCGACGCTGCTCGTCAAGGGGCTGCGTCATCCGTCGACCAAGGAGGTGACGACGAAGCTGATGCGGGCGATGCTGCACCACTGCGGTGTGGATGCGTCGGGCGAGCGATGCTCTAACGATGGGCGCATTTCGGAGCGGCAACTCGGCTTTTTTGTGGGGCTGTTGCCGACGGCGACGCGACTGGAGGAGTTTGGCCAGCTGCTGGCCCTTGCTGGTGTCGAACCGGGAGCATGTGCTGCGGCAGTGGAAGCGCGTCGATCCGGATACAAGGGGCTGCAACAGTACCTGGATGTGCTCAACAATCGCATTGCGCTGCTGCTCGTTACGCTCGTCACGTCGTTGCTGCAGCATGCCGAGTCGGATGCGGAGCGACTGATGCTGTATGGGTTCCTGAACGAAGCCGCGCGCGAGATGCCGGCCATCGTCAGCATCCTCTACGACAGTCTGGCTCCTAGCATGAAGGATATCTTTGTCAACTGTTCCAACGGCGCCATCCTCGATGCGGTGCATGGCATTGCACAGACTGCGCTGAGCCAGCCATTCTTTGCGGCCCAGGCGCGCGAAACTGCCAAGCGCGGAGGTCCCAACGCCTACCTCATCGAGTCCGGTTACGGCAGCCTGCTCGGCTGCGGTGCATTTGTCCCGCTCATGGAGGGCCGCAGACACGTGCTGTGTAAACTCAGCATTCAGCTCGTCCTCGGTCTCACCGACGTAGGCACCACGTAAACAGGTTTCGGTATATTGTATTAGTGTCAAAGCAAGAGACGGTTTCGGGTATTTGCTAATCAATCTTTGTTACTCTGATGGTGGGATGCGCGGTGAGATTGGCTGCGGAGAAGAAGAATTCGCTCGGATCGGATGGTTGCCTGCGATGACGCCTGGTCAAGGTGTATCACGAATTGACAGTGTGGAGCTAGTGGGTCCGTCGATTACTGCGGCGGTCGGTCGGGGGCGCGTGGCCCAGGAAGCCTAGGCCTCGGCATTTTGAGGTTAGGACACTGCAAAGGTCGCACTTTCCACGGCTTGGATCGCGCCTTTTGCCCGTATGATTGAAACCTACACCAAAAGTGCAGATTTTGCCGCGACGAGTGCACTCTTCGCAGCCGGGTTGCACCACCTTGAATCCCGGATGAATGGGTTCGCCGACGCTGGGGAAGTGGTGTAGCGAGTAGCGCACCTCTCCGGCTGGTATGACTATTCGTCTTGATACCGCCAAACCGCGGTCGTATTGGGACCCATACATCGGACCTGACCAGGCCAGACCTGGACCCAAGGGCAACTTTGGGCATCCACCCTCGGGCTGAACTTCAGCTATGATCGCTTGGCCTTGGCTCCCGAATGATAGTACCACCGGTTCCGGAGGTCTGTGAGGAGGTTGGTGAGTCCGAGGTGGCTGGTAGTGAGTCGCTCTGTGGCTGTGGGGCGGCTGATGATTATCTTGAGGAGGCTCTTGGTTCTGAGCTGGTGGATGGTTGTCAAGTGCTTCTTGTCGCTCAGCGATTCCGAGGACGAAAGCAGGCAGCTGAGACAAACTGGGCCTTCTCCTCTCTGCATTCTCGGTTGAAGACGTTACGTCGACCGTATCGGCGGAATCGACCGTACGGTCCTGCTCGCAATCGGCTTCTCGGCGCTCGTGTTCCACTTTGCCTCGACCGCCTTCGACCGCATCCTCTGGCATCTTCGCAGCCACATTCAACACATGCTGCATTTTAGCATCGTTTCCAACGAGCTCGTGCTGCACCTTGTTGTCGTCTTTCAGCCCGGATTCGATAATGTCGAGGTCCAGCTTCAGCCTGGAAAGGAGATCGTCGAGTTGATGCTTGACCTTGGTTTCGAGATCAGGGAGTGCATACTCGGACGCAAATCTGGAAGCATCCAGTTGAAGCTTGACCCTCACACGGCGGTACCTCCCGACGAACCTCGCCTTGGAGTCGCCTCCATCAAGCTTCCGCTTCATCCTGGCTGATGAACGAACTGGTGCAGAGAGCGAATGGTAGAGATGTTTCAATGCCAAGCCGCGCGCGGCGAGAGAGTGCCTCTTTATGTGACTTTCAAATCATGTGCCAAACGGTTTTGTGACTTCATGAGATGATCCAGCCCTCAGGTACCGGTACAGAGAGGTGCTGTAAAAGGACAGGTGGGATGACAGCACATGAAGGCGGCCGGCACCCTGTGATCGCCAAGCGTCCCTTCATCTCTGGCAAATCTTATTTGTTGAAAAATGTTAGCTCTGCGCTTCATACACGGTCCTGCGCGGCTCTGCACGTGCGGGGCTAACGGGCAGTCTTGAACTCACCTCGAGCTCGCGATGTGCTGGCCAGGGTCTTCTGCGTGCCCAGGCTAAGTTAAGCCCTAGGGCTGCAGGCGACCTCCAAATTTGAATACGCTCAAATGCCAAGTTGAATTTAAAGATATTTCGAGCTTTCGAGCAAGGCTGCAGCTGCCCAATTCAAATTTGCCCGTGCGTGGGGTGGCGGCGCGTAGTGTTCTCGTTGTTGAGAAGGTTTCTTCCAAATTTTCACCGCTCGAGCCTTTTCCATTTTTTTTTGCGCCCTCGCTTTTGCGGACGTGCCTTGGCTACGCTGCAAGGGTTCGCGCTCTCGGACCAGCGAGGTGCGAAAAGGGCAAATGTGCCGTTAGCCACCCGCGCTGCCCATCTGTTGCGGCTGGGCTTCTCAAGGCGAAAGTTCGCTGGGTCGTTGCGGCGCCGCTTCGAGTTCAGCACATCTTCCGCTACACCATCACCCTATCTGGTATCACTCCTCAATAACTCGCCCATCATGAAGGTAAGGACCTACCTCCACGATCCGCTCGTGATTCGATGCCGAAATCAACTGCGCCACGCAGCGACGCCACGGTCGTGGACCGATTGCTGGACTGGCGTGCGACTCCAGTTGCTAGCGCCAGTTCTGCTCGAATCGTAGCGCTCCACGACTCCACATCGTGCTGCCCCTGTCGCAATCAAAATACGGCGTAGTGTTCGCACGAGCACGCTC
This sequence comes from Moesziomyces parantarcticus, assembly GCA_023212605.1. Taxonomy (NCBI): domain Eukaryota; kingdom Fungi; phylum Basidiomycota; class Ustilaginomycetes; order Ustilaginales; family Ustilaginaceae; genus Moesziomyces; species Moesziomyces parantarcticus. The sequence continues at coordinate 116,651 of JALCCF010000001.1, read as the reverse complement.
GACCGAGCTCGAATGAAAGGCGCTCGTGCCAGGGAATCCGCCCCAGCTGGTTGCGACCGTAGGCAGGAAGCGCGCTACACCGATCGACTTGGTTCTCAGTCGGTCGAATGTTTCTCTATCAGCGATTGCCTCTGCAGGGCGACGATGCACGCTTGCAAGGTCGCCGGGTGGTGTTGGCGCACCCGCTCCAACGTCTCTTGCAGATGCAACTCGAGCTTGCCGCTAGCACCCTGGCAATTAGATCGCTGTCGCCCCATGGCTTGCACGGACTGCTAGCGGCCACTCCACTGCTAAACTTCGGCATCGCATCGCTTTCGGACAGACCACCGCTTCTCGAATGCGCCTTGACTGACTCCTGTACATCTTGCTTCCGCCCGCTCTACAGCTCTACACCGACGTCATTGCCAACGACGAGATGTGCTCGGACGGCTACGAGATGAAGCTCGTGGACGACGTTGTCTACGAGGTCGACGCCGCCAAGATCGTCGTCTCGGACGGTGATGTCGACATTGGTGCCAACCCCTCCGCCGAGGACGAGGCTGAGGCCCTCGAGAACGGTGCCGAGCAGGTCATCAACATTGTCCACTCGTTCCGCCTCCAGTCGACCTCGTTCGACAAGAAGTCGTACCTCGCCTACCTCAAGGGCTACATGAAGGCGGTCAAGGCCAAGCTCGCCGAGACCAACCCCGACCGCATCCCTGCTTTCGAGAAGGGTGCCGCTGCCTTTGCCAAGAAGATCGTCGGTTCCTTCGGTGACTGGGAGTTCTTCACCGGCGAGTCCATGGACCCCGAGGGCATGGTCGCGCTCCTCAACTACCGCGAGGACGGCGTCACCCCTTACCTCGTCTTCTGGAAGGACGGCCTCCGCGAGACCAAGATCTAAGCCGATCGACCTGCTTTGCATCCGCCGGCCCTCGCGCGCTCTGTCTTCTTGCAGTGCCACTTGCCAGACATGAGCGAGCTGCTTGTACCACCAAAATACCTCCTCACCTTCGCACCCTTTCTGTCATGACATTGCTCAATTGACTGGATATGAAGCATGCATAACGTCTGTGGCGCTCCAGACAGATTGTCACCTCGACTGAGACGTACAGACGGACAGACCAGTGAGCACAAGCTGGCTGGACACTCCGACCGCCTGCGTGTCTCGACGCTAGAGAGTTTCGTAGCCATCATTCGCGACACTGCAGGTGGGTTGGGGCTGTCAGAAGTGGGTGCAATGCCGACAGATACGACAGATCTGCAGCACCATTTACATTTCCCAGACATAAGGGCCCAAAGAGGTGCACGATTCAGGAAAGCAACTGAGGGTCAGAGCAGCCATGATACGGAGAGAAAACGCGGGTCCAAAAAAGGTAGGGGTTGATGGCAAGGGACAAAAAACGAACGACCCCAGGCGGGCTCGAACCGCCGACCTCAGCATTAACAGTGCTACGCTCTAACCAACTGAGCTATGGAGCCTTGTTGTAGGATCCCGCTCTCTACAGCAAATATGAACCAATGCAATTCCGCCGCTTTCGCTCCCGGGCCGGTTCGAGGCTGTGTAGCACAGACCACACAGCAGCATCGGGTGAGCTGGCGGTGTTGCGCGTGTGTGCGTGTCTGCGACGTGGAAGCTCCTCACTCACCGCCACTTAGCTTCCTCCACATCTCGACTTGCACAGGCGGCCGGGCGAGTTCCTTCCCTTCCACACACACCTCGTTCTACAACGGACGCCAACTCGACTCGCTCGCCACTCACTACAGTTTCCGGTGCAGCATCGTCGACAGTTGCAACAATGGCTGGTTTCCTTAGAGGCGGCAGCTCCGGTGGTGCCGGGTACGGCAGGGTCGGCGATGGTTCGGACCCGTACAGAGACGGCCGCAATCCTTACACATCCTCCTCAGCATCGTCGGGTCGCTCGGCTGCTCCTTCTGGCTACGGTGGTGGCGGCGCCGGTTATGGAGGTGCTGGCTTCGGCGGTGCTGGAGCAGGCGGCGCTGGGCGTACTGCTGGAGGTGCCGGCTTCCGAGGTGGCGGGGCAGGCTTTTCTGGTGGTGCCGGAGGAGCTGGTTTCTCAGGCGGTGCCGGTGGAGCTGGTGGTGCCCCTTATGCCTCCGAAAAGTCGAGCGCGATGCCACGCATGGGCGGAGGCCACCTCGTAGTCAAGTGCCCCGAGCAACTCATTCTCTCCAACTGTCTCATCGTCAACGGCCAGGAGTGGGGCTCCACCCAGTACGTCCTCGTCGAAGGCATGTATGTCTTCACTGCACAAGCCGATCCCACGGGCACCATTCAGCCGGGAACGCTCGGCACGGCCAAACTGCAGCGACAGTGGGCCGGACTGTCGGCCCAAGGACAGTCGGTGCAAGCTGTGCCGTACGATCCTTTCGCCTTTGGCAACAGCGTCTACCTCGGCAGCATCGACATCGAGGTCGCCTTCATCCGCAAGGGAGAGGTCGCTCCGCAGGCGTACGACACCGACGAGATGGCCAAGGTGTTCGCACGCGCTTTCGAGAACCACATCTTCACCACTGGTCAGCTCCTCGTGTTCGAGTTCAAGGGCATGAATCTGATTGCCACCATCCGGGGCGTCGATGTCGTCGAGCTGCATGAGATCCAGCAGCGGAGCCAGAGTGCCCCCCAGGGTAGCAACGCCGGCTCTCATCCGAGCCGCTCCGATCGTGGTATCCTCATCGCCCAAACGCAGATCAACTTCTCTGCTACCCCGGATGGTGGTGTGAAGCTCAAGGCCTCTGGCAACCGACCGCCGCCCAACGCGATCCTGCAGCCCAACTTCAAGTTCGAGGACATGGGTGTAGGTGGTCTCGACAAGGAGTTCGCCAACATCTTCCGTCGAGCTTTCGCCTCGCGCATCTTTCCACCGGCTCTCGTGGAAAAGCTCGGCATCCAGCACGTCAAAGGTATGGTGCTCTACGGTCCACCCGGTACGGGTAAGACGCTGCTGGCTCGACAGATTGGCAAGATGCTCAACGCGCGCGAGCCCAAGATCGTCAACGGTCCCGAGGTTTTCAACAAGTACGTCGGCGGCAGTGAGGAGAACGTGCGCAAGCTCTTTGCGGATGCGGAGAAGGAGCAGAAGGAGAAGGGGGACGAGTCGCAGCTCCACATCATCATCCTCGACGAACTCGACGCCATGGTGCGTCAGCGAGGCTCGGGCGGTGCAGGCTCGACGTCGGCTGGCGACAATGTGGTCAACACGCTGCTGGCCAAGCTGGACGGTGTGGAGCAGCTCAACAACATTCTGGTCATCGGCATGACCAACCGACTCGACATGATCGACGAGGCGCTGCTGCGTCCCGGGCGTCTCGAGGTTCACGTCGAGGTGAGCCTGCCGGACGAGTTTGGCCGTCGTCAGATCCTCAACATTCACACGAGCAAGATGCGCACCAACGGCGTCATGGACGGCGACGTCAACATTGACGAGCTCGCGGCGCTCACCAAGAACTTCTCGGGTGCCGAGATCGCCGGTCTGATCAAGTCGGCGACGTCGTTTGCGTTCAACCGCCACGTCAAGGTGGGCACCATGGCGGGCATCTCGAACGACGTGGAGAACATGAAGGTGATGCACCAGGACTTCTTGAATGCGCTCGAGGAAGTCAAGCCCGCGTTCGGTGTGGCCGAGGAAGAGCTGTCGCAGGTGGTGCAGAACGGCATCATGCACTTTGCGCCGCACATCGATGTCATCCTGCGCGACGGCCATCTGCGCGTGGAGCAGGTGCGCACCTCGCAGCGCACGCCGCTCGTCACGGTGCTCCTGCACGGTCCCCCCGGCTCGGGCAAGACGGCGCTAGCTGCGACGATCGCGATCGCGTCCGACTATCCGTTCATCAAGCTCATCTCGCCCGAGAGCATGATCGGCATGGGCGACGCGCAAAAGATCAACTACCTGAACAAGGTGTTCAACGATGCTTACAAGTCGCCGCTGTCGATCGTGGTAATCGACAACATCGAAAAGATTGTCGAATGGGTGCGCATCGGCCCTCGCTTTTCGAACTCGGTGCTGCAGGCGCTGGCGGTACTGTTGGGCAAGCGACCGCCCAAGGACAAGCGACTTCTGGTGCTGGCGACGACGTCGAACCGACGCATGCTGCACGAGATGGAGATGCTCAATGCGTTTATCGCCGAGATTCGCGTGCCCAACATCACGTCGCTGCGCAGCGTCGACCACGTGGTGCGCCAGATGCAGCTGTTCGAGCACGAGGGCGATGCGCAGCGCTGCCAGCAGCTGCTCGCGCAGGCGGGACTGGGCGAGGAGGGCAAGCTCAACATTGGCATCAAGAAGCTGCTGTCCGAGATCGAGATGGCACGCCTCGACAACGACCCGGCGGACCGTCTGGCGTCGAGCCTGTCGAGCGTGCAGAGCGCAGCCATCGATGTCGACATCGATGTTGATCTCAATTGAGCCCGCTCGCTGTGCTGCACCTTCACTCCTCACACAGCCGAGAGAATAGACATTGGGACATTGTTCATTGCGTGGATTGCTAAGGTGTGGAAGGGATGCCAGCTAGCCAAGTCTTGAAGATGGTGTGAATGTCTTTGCGCCATTCGAGCTCACGCTCGGCTTGTTGGAGTGTGAATGCTTTCCTTATGCGCTCGTGAGCTTCTGGCCATTGCTGGGTGGGTTCTTTTGTGAGCACCAGTTCGTGGCCGGTGTACCGAGCGCGGGGGACGAATCCTGGCTCGTGCGCATGTTTGGCTGGGCTCAGCTTGTGCGGTTTGTGGTCATCAACGACTAGTTCTTCCGGCCCACAGTTTGAGATAGTCGTGGATGGAGATGCATCTGCGATGAGACCTGCCTCCTCCCAAAGCTCGCGAACGGCAGCTTGTCGTGAAGACTCGCCGTGCTCGACGCCGCCTTTGGGCAGTACGAATCGGCCTTGATGCTTGCGAGACGAGACGAGGTAGACACGCCAGTCCCCGGCGCTACGCCCTGCGTCGGGAGTAGATGTCGCTCGTACCACGGGAATGGCCACAGCGACCTCTCTGGGTGAAGCCATCCTGTGCGACGGAATGGATGATGGTGTGTCGGTACAAGGTTGGTGTTGGTGTGGGCTCAAAATGGGCGCTCAGCCTCCACATGTGAGAGTGTGGCACGGCGAACAGCTTGAACTGGCGCGGTCGGGCCACCATTTGAAGCGCGAAGCCATCATAAAGGGCTCGAACGGATCGCTTTCCGACGCCTTTCTTTTTGCGGGCGAATTTCTGGGCGTGGAATTTTTAGAGCAGCAGAACGGCGAAGCGGGGCAGAGCGGGAAAAAAGGCAGGGAGGAGGCACACAAAGAGAGAGACCAGCGAAAGAGCAAGGAGCCTTGCCCCACCTCGGCGTCCTCCTCCACACCATCACCATCGCACTGACCGCCTCCGTCTGCAACCTCCTCGCAGCTGCATCGCTCGCTTCGTTCATGGTTGGCGCCCGTCGTTGGTTGCGTACGAGCGCCTTGAGCGTCTCTCGCTGCTCGCTTCCCTCCCAACCTCTCGTCCATAGCTACACCCTCACTGGCACAGCTCGACCGTCTCAATCACAGAATCTTGCCTTCACTACGGCCTCGGCACCACGGAGATCCCCGTCGTCGACGACTTCGTCAGCCTCGTCCTCTTCCGCGTCGTCGTCCTCAAGCTCCTCGTCTTCCGGTTCTTCTCAGTGGAAGCCTCCACCTCCTCCGCCCTCCGGGTCTACAGCGGCGTACCGCAAGCAGTCCCGCAAAGAGTGGCTCCTCGTCGGCGTCGCTGGCTCAGCTGCTGCCGTCGGGTCCTGGTATTACTGGTCCAACATTCGCCCGCGACATCAAGCTAACAAGGCGGCCGCTGCCGCGCTCGCCGCCAACTCGGCGCCCTTCTCCATCACCGCAGAGTCGCGCACCTCCTTCTCCATCCCAACCCGCCAGGCTCAGGCCGGCGGTCCTACCAACAAGGTGGTCACCACACTCACCAATGCCGAGGTCGATCGCCGCCTCACCGAAAACCAGCGCAGCACCCGCGTCGATCGACCTCAGGGCGCATGTCTCGTTGCGCGCTACGACACCAACTCGGTGGCCAGCAATGACCCCATCGAAGACAAGCGCGCAGAGGTGATTGTCGAGCGCGACAGGGGCGTCGCAGATCCCCGTCCCTCGTCCGCCTCTTCCTCGCCCGCTACCAACACGCCCAACACCGCCAGCACCAGCATCAACGGCGACCTCTGCTTCTTCGCCGTCATGGACGGACACGCCGGCTTCCACACCAGCACGCTCCTCAGCCAGAAGCTCATCGCCTTTGTCGCCCTCGAACTCGACAAGGTCTTCCGCGAGGCGGGTGAATACGGCGAGATCGCCAAGGCGAAGAGCGCAATGCCCAGCAAGCTTTGGCGTGCCCTCGTCGGCGGCGGCTCGCGCACATCGTCCGCATCGGGCATCACCAGCGGCCTCGACGGCGACCCGGAGATCGTCAAGCGTGCCATCGCGAAAGCCTTCCGCGGCCTCGACAAGGAGATCGTCAACACGCCCGTCGAGCTGCTCAAGGAGTACGAACTCAGCCTCGCTTCCACATCCTCCAGCTCCGTTCAGCCCGAGGGCGGCGCAGGCAACGCCCGAAGCCTCAGCTCCCTCGCACACACCATCTTCCCCAGCTCCACCAATGCCACCTTCACCGCCACGCAGAAGAGCGCGTACGAGAGCATCCTGCCAGCACTCTCCGGAAGCTGCGCGCTGCTCACCTACATCGACTCGGCGCGCCAGGACATCTATGTCGCCTGCACCGGCGACTCGCGCGCCGTCGCCGGCTACTGGGACGAGGAAACGGGCAAGTGGGAGGTCGAGGCGCTCTCAGTCGATCAGACCGGCCGAAACCTGGACGAGGTACGTCGCATGCGTGCCGAACACCCTCCCTCCGAGTCGGAAAACGTCATCCAGCGCGGCCGCGTGCTTGGCGGCCTCGAGCCCACGCGTGCGTTCGGAGATGCGCGCTACAAGTGGGACCGCGAGCTGCAGGGCCGTCTCTACGATGCCTTCTTGCCGGGAGGCCGCGCATCGACGCGAGGTCCGCCCCGCGGCCTCGAGACGCCGCCGTACGTCACCGCAACTCCCGCCGTGGAATGGCGCAGGGTGGGCGAAACGAGCTCGAGCCCGAACCGCGAGCTGCGCTTCATCATCATGGCCACCGACGGTCTGTGGGATATGATGAGCAATGAGGAGGCGGTGAGCCTCGTGGCAGGCCACCTCGCGGGCATCAAGGGCACCATCCGATCGTCCGAGTTGCAGCGTCACACATTCCAGCCCATCGATAAGCAGCACTCTCTGCCGTCCAATGCTGGCGCGTCCGCGGCGACGACGGTAGCGGCCGCAGCTGCTGACCCCGCTCAGGCGGCGGCTGGTCAGGCTGCTGTCCCAACCCCGGTGCGCGCTGCGTCGTCCGAGGAACAGCGCGAGCTGGCTGTATCCAAGCAGCACCCGCTCTCCAAGGGTCCTGAGCAGCTCAGGACGTTCCAGTTCCAAGACGACAACCTCTCGACGCATCTCATCCGCAACGCGCTCGGCGGCGCCAACCAGCAGCGAGTTGCCGGTCTGCTCGCCATCCCCGCCCCAGAGAGCAGGAGGTATCGCGACGACATCACCGTCAACGTCATCCTCTTCAACTCGCCTACCTCGACGCCTGCTCGTCCTCCTCCCACCTCCGAGGCGGAGCAGCAGGCACAAGATCCGATCAAGGCAAAGCTTTGAATGCGGCGCTTGGGGTTTCGGATCTCGCTTTGTGCAATATGACATCTGCTATTGGATGGCTTGGCTGGATGGGTGTGGCGGCGGTGGAGGATAGGGTTTAGTGGATTGTGCCTCGTGCCTCCTCGGTCCCGCCCGGCGGTGCAGATCCTTTTCGATGCCTGAGCTTGCACGCAACGAGGTTTGAGCGTGAGTCAGAGTGAATCGGCAATTTTCACTCGACCTCGAGTGAGTCCGGGTTTTGGTGGGAGCTCCGAACGGCGACTTTCTGCCTGCGCTGCAATGCACGCCAGTGCATACTGCAACATTGTGGGTTTGGGGGATCTAGAGAGAGGGGGGAGGTTGATTGAATGGATTTCATGTGTCAAGAGCGGTTTCATTTCCATTGGTTCCGACCATTGTCTCACGCTGCGTTGTGCGAAGCCATTCGCTGCCACCAATGGAGTCTCGACTCGAGCTTGAGTGGTGAAGCTTTCGAAGGCTTGAATCAAACCGAGGTTGGGAAGGTCGCAAACACGGCCGATTCATCTAGCATCGCTCTATCCGAGGCTGGCATGCGTTGCAGTGTGGCCCGAATCGACTTCGAGTGACGAAATGAATCCACCTCCTTGGACCTCGTCGACATGAGGTTGTGGGTTGGCTCGTAATGAGATTCATTGATCTTGATCCGGCTGCAGCCGGATGTTGAGCCCACTCGACATCCGTCATTGTCAATGCTCGGCTCACATTGAATGTTGGTCGCCGTAAGTGCAGATGGTGTAAGCCGCCCACTTTTGTGCGGATTGACAAACCATCACCCTCTGCCACGTGTGGCTCGATGTATGAACACCTCTTCATCCTCAATTCCTCAACCCACCTCGGAAACAGGTTGCCTCATCTCACGGGAATCATGACAGAGGCAGAGTGGGAGAGATTGAGCTGCATTCTCACCCGTCCCAGTTAGGATCTTTATCAACGAGCAGGTCTTGGCTTTTTGTGTCCATTGCAAAATGAGGCGTTCCGAAGACCTGTTTTTGTTTCTCGCTTTGGCAGATGTCAATATCGCGACAACCGCCGGGGCGCGAGACGAGCTGAGAGCGACAACCGATACCTTAATGCACACCATCGACCCATCCCAGCTGCACGTTTGAGCTTGATGAAGCATCGACTTGGAATGATGTTGTGGCTTTTGCATCTCGAAGGCCCAACCCTTTCTCGCCTGGCTTTATGAGCTCCGCTCCTCTCGGCAGCCGATCCTTTTCCCTGCCCCCTGCTCGGATTTGGTCGCCACCGAGTCTTGGAACTATAAGCAACGCCATCTCTCGCCCCAGCTTCAGCGAGAACTGCTTCTATTTCCCTGCTAGTCGATGCCTTCTTGTTGTTCGGATTGACGAACACCACGCAGTCACACGAACAGAGCCAAGTCATAAAGGTGTAAAGGGAGATGGGACATCACTTTGTCCGCGACAAGATGCCGCCGAATCAGCTCCATTTGCCATCGTTCAATGAACTCGTCACCTTCTGCAAAGATGAGCATGCCGACGTCGAGGCTTCGTCCCTCGCCGTTCCTCGCGATCCGCCGCAGCGTGATCTTCGGGATGGCCACTCGAGGGGTATCTCAGATGCTGCAAGGGAGCTCCCTGGTCGGAACGGCTTCGACCACGAGCAAGAGGGCAAGGTGCCAACTCGAGAAACTTCACTGGCATTCAACGAGTCAACACGGGGCGCGCAGCATGCCGCTCAGGCATACCAAGCACCACCTCGCTTCGTGGACCTGTCAGGAACAGGGCCAAGATCGATCCACACAGCGAGCTCCAGCTCCTCTTCCGCGTCAACAAGGTCTAGCGACGAGTCAGCACGCCTGACTCACCCTCAATACGTGCGGTCAATCCAGCCAGTTCATGCTTCGGAAAGACGCGCGGAACCGGTTCGGTCACACCAGCCCAGTCGCTCGCCCTCGCAGCTAAAGCCTTCGCGCGCAGACACCTTCGTGCCACCATCGTCATCGACTGCAGCTCGATCGGAAGCTCGATATGCGCCTCAGACGATTCCGAGCCAGCGATCCCTGCCGTACCGCTCTGGCAGTGATCTACGCCTCAACGGTCGGCACGTCAAACAATACAACAGTACACACCAGCGTCACCCGGAAGATCTCCACGTTCGCTCGTATCCGGCCAGCCCTCACGCAGCGAATGCGGATCGAGGCCGTTCAGCTCCGCCTTCGCCTCCAACGTACGTCACCCGGCAAAAGATTGTTTTCCCCAGCGCTGGCTCTTACCCAACACCGATCGCTCCACGGCCTAGCATTCCGAACCGACCCGCTACTCACGATGGCGCTCGGACGTATGACTCGCGCTCATCGGCTCCCGTACATCGGGCACAACCTTCCCATGCGGGTTCTGTCGATCGTAACGGCATCGCGTATCCTCAGACACGTACTTTGCCGGCGCAAGAGAGGACAGTACAGATGCGCAGTGGCGACCACGAGGCGAATCGGACGCATACGGCTCAGCAGCGACAAGAGGTCAACGGTCGAGTCGCCTTGCCCGATCGAAAGCGATACGTCGGAGAAGCTCTGCGCGACACCATAATGACTGCTCAAGCCTTTGCAAGATTCCCTACTGCCAGTCAGGGCTCGCCACCACGAGGACATGCTGAGTCTGCTTCAGCACAGCATGCTCGCGTCAGAGCGTCTCATCCGTCCGCACTCGCTGATCTCAGCTCCCAGTCGAGACAAGTCGCTGCTCCCGGTCAGACCACGAGCTATGCGCCACGTACTGCGCAGGCACTGGTTCGGCAATACACCGAAGCTGGGGATACCGTTCCGAAGTACGAGTCAGCAGCAGGGCGAGACCATGCTCATCGCCATTGCACCTCGTCGTGCAGCTCCGGCTGTACTCAGCGGGGAGTCGGGCACCGCGACGCAGCTCAGCACGTTCGCCAAGCAAGCCGGGACCGGATGCCGAGCCAGCCTCAGATCCTGCGCACGCAGTCTGAGGAAACGCGGCGTCTGGGCACTCCTCGTCCTGCTTCTCAGATATTGATGCAGCGAGGCCCCATTAGAGACGACAGCGACAGAGTCGATCGACCTGAAACCGGATTCCCGTCCGCGAGCGGCAAGTATGTTGTTGAACACCACTCGAACGGCCTCACCTCATCGCAGTTGCCGCAACGTCGGGTGCTGGGAGGCGTCTCGGTGCGCAGCCAGCAGCCATGTCGGCCTGCCGCCTTCCAGGTGACGAGCAGCGATCCATACCATCGCTCTGACCCGTCTGGCGGATATCAGTCTGGTGTGGCGGTGAAACGGTCGTCGCAAGGGTCAATTCGACGGATGTCGCCACCCCGTCTCTCGCGACAGGGCGAGCTGAGTGCAGACTCACACCGTCCAGTGGCGGAACGCAGCTCGCCACTCCCTCGTACCAACGGCTATGTCCACGATCGCTCCGAAACAGACCGCGAGCCTGCGCGCTTTGTCCGGACGCAGCGCCCTTCTGTCGAGCGGCAGCTTGAACATCCAATCTTACACCAGAAGGCACAGCACGACCGCTACTCGACACCACAGCGGGGCATTGAGTGGTCCGACGATGGACACGCGGCTCGAAGCAGTCCTCACCGCCCCTTGATTGCGTCGCAGCAAGTCGCTACTGCTGCCGCTGTGCGCGATAATGGCTTGCAGCGCAACGGCTCTGTGGCCGTACAGAGGCCTACAAAGAGGCTGCGCGCTGGTTCGGACACTTCGCTCTTCCGTCCTGCTCGGTTCGTCGAGCACGAACCCGATCCAGAGCGAAGAGCTGGACAGAGCTTGCAAAGCTCGCCTCTCACTCGTCCCGAATGCTAAGACACGGCTCTGGAAGCCGAACACACACTGCACGTGAAATAGACTCTCGGGAGACAGCAAAGCACATTGTTCCTGACGTGAGTATATGACATGAAGACGGTGAAACGAGGCAGCGGAGGAGATGCAAATGTCACAGGGCGAGTCCGTATACGACAGCGGCTGAGCCTGGAGAAGCCGTCAAGCGACGCTCGCTTTGCTCGGTGCCGGCCTTGGAAGGCGACTCGTGCGTCTTGTGCTGTTCCTCGGACGAGGACAGGAATGCAAGGAGCGAGTCGAACTTGTGTCGGTTCGCCAGCGGTGTCGCCTTGACGGGAGTGGTGGCACTGGCCGAGGCAGGTGTGGAGGGCTGGTGGTCAAACACGAGCGAGGGCAGACCTGTCAGTGGCGGAGTAAGCAGGCTCGAAGGCGGTGGCGAGAACTCGCTCCATGTCGGGTCCGACGCAGTGGGCTCGGGAGGTACAACGTTGTGGCCCTGACTCTGCGTTTGTGCATGCTTGTGCGGTTGCAGCGGGGTGACAGGGCTGAAAGGCGATACGGGCGTGGAATTGGACCGCGCGAAAGAGCGTTTCGTGATGAGTCCGCGACGCGGGCCTCCGAGCGGGATGATGGGCGCGGAGCGTGGAGTCGGCAGCTGAGGCAGCGGCGTTGTCGGAGGCGGACAGGGAGGCGGCGAGAGCACCGACACGGGCGACAGCACCGTGCTGCGCGAACCACGTTTCTTTACTACAGCGCCAGGTTTGGCGTGCTCGTCGCTCGCGGTCTGGTGCAGCGCGATGCTGATCGGCGGCTTGGCACGTCTCTGCCGCAGCGACACTGCGCTCGAGCCGACATCTCCCTCGCTCTCCGTCATGCTGGCAGACACGAGCGTGGGTGTCGAGAACATGTGCCTCAGCCGCATATTGCCCTTGTCATCTTGTCTGCTCGTACGCACTGCCGCCTCCTCATCAACCAGATACGGCAGCCGCCACTGGTCGTCCTGGTCATCCTCTGCGAAATTGCCCGCCCAGTTGCGAATGCGCATCGCTCCGTACTGGCGAATCAGCTTCTGCTCTCCAGATCCCATGCCTTCGGACTTGATTCTTGCTTGTTCCCTGCGTGCGTCGGTTTGCACAACATGCTGCTGCTCCTCATTCGATGGCTCTCGCGATCGCAAGCGCTCGAGCTCAGGCAGTGGATGCGGATCCGCTACGGGCGGAGCGAACTGTCGCTGGTGATTGCGCTGCTGGATGTGTTGCTGCAGCACCAGCAGTGAAGCCATCGATGTCTCGGACGACGACCGAGCTCGCGTAGCAAGGCTGCCCCTCCACGTCTCGGCATCGCTCGTCGGCGCCAAGATGAGCGATGAGGTCATGGAATGGCCAAAAGCAGCGCTGGAGGAAGGATCAGGCGTCTTGAGCACTTCAATCCCCTCAACCTCGTCAAGCCCTGTCGCTGCAGACATCGCTGCGAGTTCCGGGCCAGGGTGGCTGTTGCGGGCTGGCGATGAAAGATACCCGGATCGCATCTCGCCCTCTCTCGTTCGTGATACGCGCCTTAAGACCTGTGATGCACCGTAGTCGGATTCAGTAAACTCGGCACTGGACCGTGTCGGCGGACTTGGGCTCCAGGATCTGTCTTCCGCCTGGGCGTACTCTGGTTTGCTGCTGTAGCTGCCTGCTGGACTACCTCCGTGGGTCTGCGTATGACCAAAGCCCAAGCCGGATGTCGCGTCAAGGCTGGCTCTGAGCTTGATGTCGTTGCTTCGTGAAGCGAATCTGGCTCGGTCGTGCGACTCCGAGACCGAACGCGTCGCTCGTCGAAGTCGTCCTCCTTGAGGCGATGCTCGTACTGCAAGCTCAAGCCTTGCAGGTGCTTGTTCTTCTACAAGAAGCTCGGAAGCGAACGTCGAGCTTATACTTCGAGGCTGCGCTTCCGGCGGCTGTGGGTCGGAGAAGAGGCCGAGCTTGTTGCCAGCTTCGATTTCCGCTCCGGGAGAGACTGTGGCCAAGGGCGGTAGTGATAATCCGTCGGGACAAGAAAGACTTCGTGTGAAATCACTGATGACAGTGTCCGAGGCTTCAACTGCGTCGGAAAAGAGTGAGGCTGGAATCGGTTTCCGCTTGATCTTCTTCCGTCCGACGACAGCTTGGGGAGATATCAAGTCCTCTGGCTCGAGTTTGTGGCCAACAAGCCCGACAATGTGCAGAGGCGCTATTGACTCCTGGTCGACGTCGAGCGGCGCTGAGACTGGCGGCGGTGAAGGATGTAGTTGTCGACGTTCAAATGGATCGGAGCAGCTACGTACTCGGCTATGCTTCCTGCGTAGTCTGGCGGGTAATGCAAGTGACGGTGGAGACAGCGAGAAACGGCGCAGTACCACGGGACTGTGCTGACTTGGCCGTAGCTCGAAGCGTGAGAGGGGGGAATGTCCGGGTGACTGGGGGAAGTCGTCGTCCTGGTCAGTATCCTCGTCGGACTGAACTCCAAAGCCGAGGGCCACGCCAACGCCTGGCCTTTCCTCGTCTTTCTGCGGGGTAGTTCGGAAGGAGTCGGGAATCGGCAGCCGTTTGAACGACTTCCTCTTGAGCTCCAAGTCGTCTTGCTTTGGAGGCGCTGAGACGGTGCTGCACGCTGTGGTAGCTTCTGATGCCTCGAGCCAGGTGGTCGCGCCTGATGCATCCGATTCATCGCGGCCGCGACCGTTTCGATAGGGCGTGATTGTGTCGTCCGAGTGCGAAGTCGAGGTAGAACAAGATCGAGTATCCGACATCGTCGCAACGAATGCCGTAGCAGTAACAGAGCAGGGACGTGGTGGAGGGCGACAACGAAGTGGTCAGAAGAGAAGATGCATCAGTGAACGATGCAACTTTGACGAGATCAAGGTCGATGTATAGCCTCCGAGAAGCTGATTGCGTTCAAGACAGCCTCAGACCGACGATACGCCAAAGTGTATGCGAGACTTTGATACGGACGCCGACGCGCGACTGACCGCACATCATCGGTCCGCGTATTGAGACTGCTGATAGCCGGACCTCGTGGCTATCATCGTGACTGTATGCCTCTTCGGCACGAGCAGGATGAACCAGCACTGAGACCTCCATTGCTCGAGTATGCAGAAGCTCTGCTTGGCAGTTCTTCCTCCTGATCTCCTTGCCCCAGTGCTTCCAGAAGCCTAGCGTCGGTTTACTTTCACTCACCTGAGACCAATCCGTAAGTGTGCCGAAGAAAGTCTTATGCGATGGCGACAACTTGTGTGGGGATGGAATGTCTCACTCCGTAATCGCTGGAGCAGAAATGCGTCTGCACCTGGGGCGTCGTTGTAGCTCTGCCCACTCGTGGGCGCTGTTCCGGAAGAGGTCTCGGTACGAGCAAGGTTTGGAGGGGAGGGAAGGGAGGAGATGGGGATCTTGGTCAAGGGTTCCCCATCCGGCTGCTGTGGGAGGGCATACACAACCTTAATTTGACAGATCTTGCGGGCAGCCAGGCTGCAAATGCCAGTGTCTGTCTCTCGCCAATGCAGCTTGCTGGGCGGCATTGCGAAAACACCCACGCTATCCGACTATTCGCAGGCCAGCACGAAATGCGTGGCGTTAGACTGTATGCACCAGCTCGAGGTGCGAGCCGAGCTCGGGCTGGGATCTTGTGCGCCACTTGTCTGTGCACCAGCCATCTCACTTCCCAATCGAGTGGTACCCAGCTGCTGCCGCGTAGAAGCTAGCCAGACTCTTCACGCGCCGGAAATATGACGAGCTCGGGGTGGCGGTGGCCCTCGGATGCATGGTGCATAACTCGACAGATGCTCGCGGCATGTGTGCTGCAGACCCGCATCCGCGGTTCCTTCTTTCGCGCGGGGGGTTTTTTTTTTTCTGTTTTCCCGGTTCCTCTCCCGATTCGGCTCTTCGGATCGGACCTCGATAGCGACGATTCCCTCTCCCTCTCCGTCTCCGTATCCCCCTAACCTCAAAATCATTGACGCCGGACATGCAGCGAGCTTGCTGGGAAGACAGAAAGTGTTCGGGTGCTGGTGCTATGAATACAGTCGAGTGGACAGGAAAGCCTTGCCAGAACTCTCGTTCTGGCGGACCCGTCCAACATCAAAAAGAACGTGGGGGGCAAGTCAAAAATAAGGACAGTACGTGTGGTTGGAAGAGGGAAGAGACTAAGCTCAGATGAAGGTGCGGTTGCTCGGAGTAGCGGGGGCCAGTTTCTGGATATCCAGCATCACGATGGCGGCCACTTCATCTTCGGCCGTTGCGCCGCCTCCTGCGTTGTACGAGGCGTTCGATGCGCTCGAGGCCGACCTGGCGTGGCCTTGGCTGGATCGTGCGCCAAACTTGGATGGGCTCGAGTTGGGACTCGGGCTCGGTGGTGCGCCTCCCGTTGGCCTGGCAAGAATGGCGAGCTTGAGTGTGAGCGGCGTCGGACCAAACTTGGGCGGGACTGTACCGGAAAGCTCCTGCATACGGTCGTCCCAACGCAGCCAGTGGAGGAACTCAGGCCAGGTGTTGTAGTACTCAAAGTACTTTTCGTCTTGCAGCACCGGGTGGTAGCTCAGCTTGCGTCCAGAGCGCTTGCCGGGAGATCCGGGCGCTCCACCAACCATCGGGGGAGCGGCAGTGCCAGCAAGCGCAGAAACGCGGATCAGCTCGCCCGGTCGCACGGTGACGTTGTGCGAACGGATACGCGACCAAGGTGTCGAACCTCCTACTGGTGGAGCATCGCCCGATCGTGTGGACGAGTCGCTGCGTCGATGCGAAACGGACGAAGTCGCTCTGTGGGCCGTGCGCGATGGCGTGGCGGTCGATTGAGGCGTTTGGAAGATTCCTCCGCCGCGCGAAGCACTCGAAGCTGCTGACCACGGACGACCGCCACCGGCAGCGCCCCTCGTGGCGCCAGTATCTCCAGTGTCAGGGGCGCCAGAGATTCGCTGGTTGCGAGTAGGCGTCTTCGGGTTCTCCTCAGCGGCTAGGCTCTCACGCTTGGTCGAACCGGGAACGACGGGTGAGGCCGGCACCGGACCTGTCGACTGTCGTACCGCTCGCAGCGAGGGCTGATGCGCTGATTCCTCGCTAGTCCTGCCAGCGCCGGGCGTTCTGTCAGTGATGTCCACCGTCCTAGTGGGCGTCGAATGACCAACGCTTGGCTTCATAGAGCTGCGGCGGCTGTCTGTGTAGCGCACTGCTGCTGTCTCTGCACCGGCCAGATTGGGCACGTAGCTCGCTGCCGAGTTTCTCTTGGTGTTCTCGGCAGTGTCTCGCATGATGGCTGCGTTCGACGGATCGTCCTCGGCGTCTTCGAAAGGATCATCCTCGTTTGCTCCATGTGCTGCTGAACCAGAGCGAGTGGTGTCGATAGAGGCGCCACGCGGTGCGTGGTGCATGTAGTTCTCGAGGTGCTGCGAGAGGTTGC
Source organism: Moesziomyces parantarcticus (assembly GCA_023212605.1). Taxonomy (NCBI): domain Eukaryota; kingdom Fungi; phylum Basidiomycota; class Ustilaginomycetes; order Ustilaginales; family Ustilaginaceae; genus Moesziomyces; species Moesziomyces parantarcticus. The sequence continues at coordinate 99,751 of JALCCF010000001.1, read as the reverse complement.
GTTGCCCCTGCTGGATGCTCACCTGCTGGGGAGGCGCGATCGTACCTGACGTCTCGACGCTGACCTTACGAGCGTAGCCGACCACTGCATCGTCCAAGTCGACCGATGCTACTGGGCCTCGACTGCGCGCAGAAGCGGCAGGAATGTCCGACTGACGCGGTTCTCGAAGTCGGTCCTTCGGACCATCGTCGTCTCGCTCCGGCGAGCTTTCGAAGCTGTTGTTCAGGTTGAAGGCCGGCGAGGTGTTGATATGCGCGTTTCGGTGCCGCATCGGCGCAGAAATGAGGCTGCGGCGCACTGGCACTTCGAGGGGAGAGTCCAGGCTTAGAGCCTCGGTACGCGATGCAACGGCACGTCGACGCTCGGGCGTGCCGGGGGCGGCCGCGGTGCTAACGCCACGGTCCATCGTGTCGTCGTAGAACAGATTCGATTCCCAGCTGCTGCGAGCAGCGAGACTCTTTGACGTAGTCATCTGAGACAGATCGCGACCCATCATGCCCTCGAGTCCGAGACCTATCGATGTTGGGCTGACCATCTTGGATCGATCCTCTGGATCGGCACGCACGCCGTGCTCGCCAACCTCAGCATGGTACGGATTGGGCTCAGCAGCAGCAAAGCTGGCGATCGATCGGTTCGATTTGCTTGCCTTCGGGGTCCTGCTGAACAGGTTGAGCACGGAGCTGCGTCTAGGCTTCTCTGCCATCGGCGATGGGTTGGTGATGGTGAAGGCAGGTGCGGGCACGAAGGCAGACGGCGCCTGCGCCGGCCTTGGTGCGATGTTACCCATCGTTGTAACCACCTGACGTGGCTGGCCATTAGACAGGTGCTGCCCGTGACCCTCGTCCGAGGGTGCCAGGGTCATCGCATCCGAGAAAGGAGATCGCTGAGTGGCCGGAGTGCCGTCGGCAGCAAGGGCAGCATAAGGATCCAGGTAAGGACTGGTACTCTCCTCGTCCTTCTTGTCTTTGCCTGCTTTCTTTCCAGCCGGGCCCAAACTGGCCCACCCGAACCTGGGAGAACGGTCGTCGGCCAAAGTGCGATCGTCGTCGCCCAGGTTCCTGCCTTCGTACGACTTTTCGCAGTCAGATTGGTAATCGTCGGGATGCGCTCCACGGAAGTGGCGGTCCTCGGCAGCACAATGTCGTCGACAGCACATCATAAGCAGGATGAGCATGACCAGGCCGCCGACACCGCCAAGTGAGGCTGCGATGGCGATCTTGGACTTTGTGCTGAGACCTTGCGAGCCTGTCTCCGAGCCGCTGACGGAGGAATCAAAGCCATTTGCTGAAGTACTTGAGGCTGTGGAGGACGGAACATTGTTCGTAGAGCGCCCTGGCGCTGGGAGTGGGGTGGGTGAGGTCGATGAAGTCGTTGGATTGATCGCGAAACTGCGAGTGGAGACACTCTTGTAGTCGCCAGGCTGAAGCGAGTCGAGGGAAAGCTGCACCTCGACGCGCTCTGCCCCCTTTTGCGGGGGATTGCCGGAGAGAACCATGCCCATCGGATCAAAGTGAATCCAGTCACTAGCCGATGGCGGATTCAGGGTGAGATTAGGTGGAGTTTGCGTCTGACGGAAGTATGATCCAAGCTCCACTTGGAACGCCTTCCCTGGCGTCACCTGCACATCTGGCAGAGACGAAACCGAGAAGGGCGAAGGATAGACGGAGATGCGAGCGGATGCAGGTACCGGCGCAGCATTTGGGCTCGTCGCGTTGCTTAGAAGCACGGGCACTGTGAGCAACACAGCTTGGGCTTGGGTCAGATTGAAAGGGGCGGTTCCGGAAAAGGTTCTTGAGGCTTCATCGAAAGTCAACCAATCGCCGACGGCGCTGGTGTTGGCGCTGACGTGCAGCTGCGATATGTTCACAGGTGTCCCCGCTGAGTCGACGATTCCCTCAAGGGGAAGCTGAGAGCTGAACTCCTGACCAGCTGTGGCATTGATGACGGGGAAGGGAGCCGATTGGATGAGTGGAGCTCCACTCACGACCATCTGGAAAGAGGAGTTGACGCCTGCATAGCCGGGTACATCGCTAGCAGTGACGATGACATCGTAAAAGCTGCCAGCCGTGTGCACATCTGTCGGAGCAACGCCCCACAGAGTGACAGTCTGGTCAAGATGCATCCAGTCCGGCAGGGCTGAGCCATCAGCCAGGGCAGCTGATAGATACACTCGGTGGCTATCCGAAGTAAACGAATCGCCAGCGAATCCTAGAGAGAAAGACCAGCCTAGTTGGAGGCGTTGAGCACCAGAGGGGAGGATTGAGTCTGCTCCCAAGGACGTAGCGTTCGGCAGCTGTGACGAAAGTGGCTTGTTGACCGTAGGACCTGAACCGGTCATAGCAATGAGCTGATAGATCGTGGATGCCGTGCTTCCCGTCTCTGGATTGTTCGCAATCAGAGTGACGTTCGTCCTGACGCGGGAAGATCCTGGTGGCGGCGCTTGTGGGACTCCGGAGATGGAACGATTGGACGGCTCGAAGGTGGCCCAGGAGGGCAGACCAGTGGCATTGTAGTGGAGTGGAGCAGTCGAGTTGGTGTCTACAAAAGTGTTTTCAGCGAAGGACCAGGCGTAAGGTTGTCCAAAGCGGGCAATCGTCGGAAGCTGCGCAGAGATTGGTCGTTGAACGCGCACTTCGGCCTCGACCTTCCATGCGAGGAGCAAGAGCGTGCAAAGCCACGCCCAGGCAGCAGATCGATTCCTATGAGAAAGCATCGCAGCAATCACCTGAAGGCTCTACGCGTCAGAACGTGTCGCGGAGCAGTGACTGGTGCTGCAATATGAATCGAGGCAGGCTGCTCGGATAGACTCGTCAGCTCGTGCGTCTCGATGCGTTCCTCGTCTTTCCTTGGCTGTGTTGGACGGTGCTGATCTGACGGTGCGCTTTTGCAAGGTGTTCGATAGCGAATGAGATCAGAGAGTTGAACCTAGTAGCGGTGTCGGCGAAGCGGTGATGAGAGCCTGGTAAGGAGCGTGATCCAAAGGAAGGTTCGGTCGTAGCCGGGTGGTGGGTCTAGGAGGAAGGAATGAGAAAAGGGAAGGGGAGATGAAACAAGCGGCCGGTGGTGTGGGAACGAGAGGGAGATGGTGGTGGTGGTCCGAACGAAAGCATAGCCACGACTCAGGTCTATGCAGATCCATCAAGATCAGGTCTGGAGTTGGGATTCACTGGATCAAACGCCGGTCTTCAAGATGAGAGCAGTGGTTCGAGCCGACACGAGCCCGTCCTCTCAGACGCGTAACGAGAGCGGACGCGGTGGGGGACAGAGCCAGCCCTGCCCTCGATCGCGCTTGGCTAGAGGTGTTCATGGACGGCGACAAGTGAGACAAGCTGTGGAGCTGGAGTGTGATGCATGGTCGAGAAGATCTTCAACGCAAGGGGTCGACGTTGAGAACGGTTTCGACAGCCGTGAGCTGCGAGTGGGATCACGGTGCGGCGGAACGCACGTCTGCCGACAGCGCGTGGCGTGGCGTACCCTCGATCATGCCGACTCCTTTTCTTAGCAAGGCGATCGACGGGAGCTGGGCGTTTACGCATGCTGCGCATCGCCTATGCGCATAGGTGTGCTCAATTTAGAAGGTGCGAAGATGCTTCGTCAAGCTGCAGCTAACGGAATGGATGCTACCTTGCCGTGTGCCGAGGTGAGCATGCCGCTGCGAGCGTCAAGAGAGGGGCAGGATTGGGAATGCAGGGTCCAAGGGCTACCGTCAAGGCTCGTTCGTCTGAAGCTAGGAGTGTGTGTCGTGGTGGAAGGAGGCGGCGGGTTGTGCTGGCCAACCAAAGCGCAAACCGCTGCCAGGCACCAGCGACACCGAGAGCTGCACGATCTTGTCCCTTGCATACGTCGAAGAATGCGCAGCGTCGGCGAATTTTTCGTGAAAGCGCAAAATCAGTCAGGGTCTAACACTCTCAATTTTTGCCAAAATTCGTTCCCGAGTCCCGCTTTGGAGACACGAAGCGCTTGACACGGGCCACCACCAAGATTGCTGTCAGGAGCACTCTTTCAACCTTCCTCTTGGACCGTCATCGTCTCGATCTTCTTCTTTCGGTCGGAACCGGGATCAGGATCGACCCACTGCACCGGCAAAGTCTTTCAACATGTCCACAAAACAGTACAAGCAAGCAGGCGAAGATGTGTGGAAGAATCGGACGGAGAAGATCGTACGTTGCTGCCGCCATGCTTGCAAGGATTGCTGCGCGCGGTGGATTCAGATGCTGACACAAAACATTGAACATTGATTCTTCGTATGCCCTTACTAGAACGCGGAGCTGTTCACTCTCACATACGGCTCTTTGGTGATCCAGCTCATCAAGGACTACGAGGACTATGCAGAGGTCAACAAGCAGCTTGAGAAGATGTAAGTCCACCCCTCGCTCCGAAGCTGCTGCAGCACACAAGTGGTACTGATGATGTTGATGCGGCCTATGTTGCTTTTCATCGTTGACCTTCAGGGGATACAACATTGGCACTCGATTGATAGAGGACTTCCTCGCACGCACCAACCTGTCCAAGTGCTCCGATTTCCGCGAGGTGGGCGAGGTGGTCAGCAAGGTCGGATTCAAGATGTTCCTGAACATTACACCCAACGTCATCCACCATCAGCAGGAAGAATCGAGCTTGCCTGCTGCAGCACAAAGTGCAAACTCGACACAGCCAACGACGGCCGCATCGGCACAAGCTGGAGGCGCTGCTGCCGGAGGGGTGCGCGAGTTCAGCTTGATCCTGGACGAGAACCCTCTGGCCGAGTTCGTCGAGCTGCCGCAGGATGCTGCCGCTGGAGGCCTTTGGTTCAGCAACGTACTTGCCGGTGTGCTACGTGGTGCTCTGGAGATGGTGCAGATGCAGACCGAATGCTTCTTTGTCTCGGACACGTTGAGAGGCGACGAGACCACCGAGCTCCGCGTCCGCCTGCTCAAGCACCTCGACGAAGAAGCACCTATCGCAGACGATTAGATGCAGCATCATCAGCATCTCGATATCCGGCAAGAGTCACTCCTCTGCATTGCAATGTCGACTTGTATTTGTAACGAATGCCGCCCGTGCGTGGCCTCGACTGGACGACGAGGGCGTCTCCCGTTTCATGTAACCATGGCAAGGCTCTCTTGACTGCAAGGCCTGCGGAGAGTCTTTTCGGCAGTAAAGCTTCGTGCACGGGTGCTACGTGTGAAACTGCTTTGGAAAGGCGGGACAGTGGCTGCACGTTGCAGCGTCGTGGCCCACTGAATGATACAGTATCGACACTTTCATTGAGGCCAGGCTCATAATCGATACGCCCACCTTAATGACGGGCCCATTTGTACCGTATGATGTGTTTACACTCGAGGGGCAGCAATCGAAGCTTATCTTGCTGCCTCCTTATAATCACAAGCTGCAAGTCGCGTGCACATGAATGTGAATTGGGGCAGAAGCACGCACCCATCACTACATATTTCGACTACGCTGGTGACAAGAAAGCTGGTTGACACACTTCATCGCAATATCACGGTTTGGTCGGTGGGACCAGCTGAACCTTGTGCGTAATTGAGTTCCCGTGCATGGTCCGCCATGGTTCCTTGCCGCACTTGCTCATGAACGTGCACAGGCATACGCTCCCACGCTCAATTCGAGCTGTCCGCTGAAGGAGACAAACAACTTTGGCCTCGTAGCTCTACGCAGTCACGAATTGTGCGAGTGGCCGCATGTTGTCATGTGCTCGGTGCATCCCGCTGACTGCATCTCCGCACATAGAAGTCCCGCACACCGAAGCCGAGCGGAAGGCTTTCCGCTCGATTGTACAGCCATCAGACTCCTACTCTCTCCTCGTCGATCATCACTGTCGCGGCTGTCGCTACACATCTTCTATCGAACGGCTCAGATCCTCCAATATCGAGCGTAGGATTTGCCTTAGCTTCTCGGGATATCACTGCATCTACGAAGCTTTACGCCCACGTCTCTGGCCTTCTAAGAATGCCGGACCGTCCTGTGGAGCACAAAGGCACGTTCCCTCTCCAGACCTCTGAAGGGAAGGTCGACGATCGCCACGCACTCGCTGTGCTTTCATCAGCTGCTCCTCAAGCGCCTGTCGGTACAGATCATGGCGATAGACTCGATGCACGACAAGGCCAGCCCTTGCAGCCATTTTCGCCATTGACTCTTGGCGAACTTGGCCTTCAGCCACCCGAAACTCCGAGTGCTCTGATCGACCTCATCCCAAGCACAACTCTCATTGATCAGAGTAGCCTTTCACCCGATGATCCATATGCATTCAGCCGTGCTACTCTCGAAGGCTACAGTACAGCTCCTCTGTCAAGACTCCGTGGGGCAGAGGCAGGATCCAGCTTCGGTGGGAGGGCACAAACAGTGAACGCACCCCGCCTCGCCAGCGGCATGGTCGCAACGGACGCACACAGCGGCGCGCCTTCAGAGGGTATTGCAGATCCCCTCCTCGCCGAATTCCTCCAATGTTTCGTCGAAGAAGGTTCTATCTCGACCGATACCGGCTCGACATCATTCGATCATGGCAATTTCGAGCCTTCACTGCCATCGCTCAATGCTCCTACTCCTGCCCCGATGCCAGTCTCGATCTGGGATCGTCTCTCTTCCACTAGGAGTCCTTCTCCATTGCGGACAGCGCAACGGACAGGCATCGCCAAGACTGCTTCAAAGCACCCGAGTATGTTGTCGGACAATCAGGCTACCGAAAGGCTCTTTGGAGCAAAAGACATCACCGGAGCTGAAAAGAGCCATGGGCGGATTCCCATGCGGAGCGCAACATACATGGAGCCCCACTTGTCTGCTCGACTTGCTGCTAATCACAACCAAGGCACGATAACCTCTGGTGATACAAACACCCGATCTTCATCGTTCTCGTTGGGACCCTTCAGCCTCCGTCCGGCCCCTTCAGAACGACATGCCACCTCCAAGCCATCGGAACGAGGTCACCGTTCTCCTCAAATGGTAAAACGCAAGGTCGCGTCTGGACTCGGGGCCAAGAGTCTCGTTAGCGATGCGTCTGGGAAGGAGCAAGCGGCAGATGTTGCTCCAAAAGCACCTTGGTCGCTCGATCCGGCGAGTCTCTCGCACCTCGCTCTACCCCAGGCACCACCATTGCAGCCTCTACATCGATATCCAATACAGATCCTGGATACGGACGGACGCTACGATTCGGATCGTGACGTGGATCGCGACTCTGAACGTGGATGTCAGATCGGTCTCAGTCCCTCCCGTAGCGATGGCTTCAGTAACGCTTCAAAGGCGGCGATCCTCGACAAGCCGATCGCAGCATCCTTCTCAGATGACCCTGCAAACGGACCTGATGACTCTGATTCTCATGCACCATCGACATGCGCCCTTTCTTTGCAGGAAAATGCCAATGGCAGTCTGGCGATGGAATCTGCCCCGGCGTCTTCCGACGCAGGCAATCCTGTAGACCGACTGAATCTGCCTCCTGACCCAGCGAGGGTCAGGAGCGGGTCATCCTCATCGCGAGCGGCGTCCGATGCCGTCGGCGAAAAAGCTTGCCATCCTTCTCGGTCCAGCAGCGCATCAAAATTCAAGCCTACCCCAGCGATTGGTGTTCCGTCAGGCAAGGCTTCCCAGCAATCTTCTACTCTTCAAGATCGTTCCACCAGCGATCCCATTTCGAGCAGCTTCACACGGAAGGTTCTGTTCGACTTCATCCGACAAACCAATCTTCGAAGGCCTGCTAGCCCATCTCCCGCTGCTACGCCGGCTCGGGCCTCTTCCGACACGTTTCCGAGATCGGCGAACACTTCGTCGGCGGAGGCTCTCTCAAAACAGCCGTCCCGATCTCTATCGTCCAGCTGGCCGTCCACGGTGCCTGCAGAGCTTCAGGCGCATCTTCAGAACTGGCAGCAGCAGCGCAAGCGCTTGAAGACCAGCACCGGAAGTCAAGAAGAAGCTGCTACTTCGTCCCTCTCCGGCAATGCCAGAAGAGCACAGGCAGGGAAGATCTCGCCGCCAGGTCAGAAGGAGAGAAAGGAGGCACCTGGGAGCGGGCGCAGAGCGGTGGAGAGCGAACAAGAAAAGAAGACGCACAGGCAAGAGCAGTACCAGCGACTCCTGCAGCGACTCCAGGCTCAAATGAGGTCGAGCATGCAGCGAGAGAGGGACAAGAAGATGCAGAGAAACGAGGAGAAGTGTATGGAGGGAAGCGAGGAGAAGAAGGAGCTATGCGATGCCAAAGAGCGGGAGCGAAACCGAGATGCGCCTGCAGAGGTGGAATCCAGGCCTGCATCTTCGCAAAGAAGCACGGAGGAAGCGGGACTAGTCTTGCAGTCGAAGCAGAAGAGCATTCGTCAAAGCCATCAGACGAACAACGAATCTTCTAACTCGGCGGACCAGCTGCAAGAGATTGTTCTGAACCAGGTCTCTGGACGAGCAAGTCAACCTGCCTTGACCTTCAGGCAGTCGGACACTCCGACTCAAGTCGCCAAGAGCGTGCAGGCAACGAATGGAGTCGAGCCAGAACGGACTCGGTCGCCCAAGAAGCGTCCGATCGAGCCTGAATTTGCATTGCCCCCGCCTTCTTATCCCCAGTACTTGCAGTCGACTCCCTATGTGCCGTGGCATCACCAACCAGCCCTCCATTCGCAAGGCCCGGAGTGGAGCCAGCCGTGGATGTCCACTCCCTATGGCGCAATTCCATATGCAGGATGGCCAACGCCCATGTCGGGCCTGCCGGCATGGATGAATGGTATGCTTTCAGGCGCCTTGGGATGCTCTAATACCCCCGACTTGATGCAGAACTTGGCGATGAAGCATCCGAATTGGCGTCAAGGCTTCAAAGCCCCCCTTGCGCCGATCATCGTGGCCCGCGAAGCGCATCCAACCATCACCGCTCTGAGCACGGGAGCGTTAGGCGAGGCAGGCCTGTCGTCTGTCTTGTCTTCCTACATTGAACCTCACGCGGGAACCTGTCTGATGTCATCGGAACCGATAGTATCGTCGCCTACCGTCTCCAAGACACCCTTCTGGCCAGGAGATCATGTCGTCTTCTGGGCCGTCAAGGGAACATCATCGGTCAAGCTCAAGGGTGTGGTGGAGAGTGTAAGTGTCGACTCTGATCGCTATCGCAGACTGAAGGCAGACATTGACTTCTTCCTGGACCTTTGCCGGACACCTTACCCCGGCACCCTTTCTTTTCGGGGACAAGATGACGAGCGATTCTGCAGACATTGCAGTGAAGGAGGACGCTGAAGACGCGTGTGTAAGTGGTTTCCGCCAACTTCTCTGATCATTGAGCGGCCACTGACTGGCCCTTGGTACACTGCTTTGCCCAAGCCCAGCAAGTCTATCGGAACATCTCGTGGGACAACATTGTACCCCGGCAGCAAGCGATTGCACTTCGGCTTCTGCGCGCAGACGAGTAGCACGATTCCAGCGATACTGATGCAGCTACACTGCTTTCCTTCTTCTAGTCTCGATTGCGACGCTGTGAATGGCGAGGCTAGTGAGTGACGGATGGTGACGGACCTAGATCGGGGCGTGAGCCCGGTGCAGCAGGAGAGGTGCAGTCTCAAAAATTGCGAAAATTGTTCAGCCGTCACTTCGCACAAAATTCAGCCCGCCCAAAAAACCGGAAAGCGGGAGTTGGATCGACGAGGACGCGTATGCCGTGGGCAGCTGGCAGGCTGGCGTGGAGTGATCTGTGTTTCTCCACTTCTCGCCAGAGCGAGCAGCACGCGCCTTCGAGTTACTTGCACACCATCATCACCGTCACTCAACGCCGCACATCCAGCACTACTACTACGCTCAGGATCTGATCCACCTGCACTCAGCACAACAACACAGCGTCTTCATTTGATCCCGTGCAACGGAGGGACTTTATAGGCATGACGTCGTTGGGAGCGATGCACAAGGCGTTGGTGTCGGCGTTTTCGTCGCCAAGCTCCAAGCCGGAGGAGGTGCGAATGCTGCTCACCAAGCTCAAGATCGCACTTACGGAACAGAACCTGCTTGTGCCGTCCATGGCGTCGCCATCTGCATCCAAGGCGGATCTGGAGTTGGCGAGGTCGGTGTTGGAGATGGGAGCGTTGTACTCGGTTCGCATCGGCGATATTCCTGGGTTCGACCGATACCTTTCTCTGCTCGCGCCCTTCTACGACACATCGCTTTCGGCTTCGGACAAGTACGAGCCGCTGTTGGGATTGAGGCTGTTGAGGCTGCTGAGCTCGAACCAGATCTCGGCGTTCCACACGTTGATCGAGACGCTGCCTACGGATCTGGTGAACAAGAGCAAGTTCCTGCAACACCCCGTCAGCCTCGAACGATGGCTGATGGAAGGTAGCTACTCCAAGGTGTGGAGGCTGAGTAGGCAGAAGCCTCCGCAGCACGAATATGCCTTCTTCGTGGATCTGCTCATGGACATGATCCGAAACGAAATCGCAAGCTGCGAAGAAAAGGCTTACGACCAACTCGCCCTACACGACGCCGCTACTCTGCTCTTCTTTGAAAACTTGGATCAAGTCCTCGCTTTCGCCCAAACCGTAAGTCAAACCCCCCAACCCTCAACACCATCCATCGTAGCCACCTTGATCTTCGTATTGACATCGTTGTGGCATCGTTTAGAGAGGATGGCAAGTCAACCCTTCTACACAGGTGGTTTCGTTCACATCCGCCGACGCTACGCACTCGGCCAACGCCATCCCCAAGAAGGCCACCATCGCAACCAACCTCGTCTTCGCCAAGGAACTCGAGTCCATCGTCTAGACGCTTTCTCCCGCGTCGAGGTTCCGCTGCAATCCTAGTCTTCCTTCACTCACAGTCGTCGCGAGCGAGCACGCAAAAGGCAGGTGCATGTGCGCGTGTGTGCGTGTGTGAGTGTGCATTGCAAGCAGAACAAAGGCCCCAAACAGTGACATGGAGAAAGAGAGAGGAGTGCAAGGGGAACAGAGAGTGACATACAGCAGACGAAAAGAGCGGCAAACTATGGGATGAAAGTGGCAGCCTCCGTGCCGCCATGTGGCGAGGCAGCAGCGGATGTTCTGGACGAGCCATCGGCCAGTGCTGCTTGTGCGGTGTGGAAGCCATTGACGTAGGTTCTGGGTGCGCCGCCCTGTTGGTGCGCCATGGCGGTGTTGGGATGTTGCTGCGGCGGCGATTGTGGTGGCGACAAGGCTGGATTCGCTCCGACTGCGCCGAGTTGTGGCGAGAGCGACGCTGTCGCAGCTGCGGAATGTATTGGGTATGCGTTCGAGGTCGACGACTGTGACGGCGGCGATGTGGCGGCGTGCGCATTCTGGCGCTCGAGTTCGGCCTGAAGCTGACGCGCGAGTGCCGAGGTCTCGACGGGTGTCTGCTGCGGTGTGTTGGCGGGCGCTGGTGCGTAGCCCCACCCTGTACCGGGTGCGCCAAAATTGCTATTGCTGCTAGCGACGCTCGACTGGGAGCCCCACGAACCGGGACCTGCAAAGAACGTGGGCTGTCCGTAGGCGCCACCCATGCCCGAGGCGATGGTCTGATGATGCGAATAGTTGCTGCTGGAAGACGAGAGCATGGCGACGTCGGCATCAAGCGAGCTGGGTGGTGGTGCTAGTGCTGCATTCGAGCTGGCTGGATGTCGTCGAGCAAAGTTGTATGGATGTGCTGGATTAGACGGACCGGCGGCGGCCTGCGGATGCTGCTGCCCGAGCGACAGCTTAAGGGACTCGCGGATCTCGTTGATGTCATTGCCTCGATCACCAGCGTGGAAGCCATGCTGCATCGAGCCGATCAGATCGTCCATATTGAGCGCCATGGTGTCCGTGTGCTCGCGCAACTACAGCGCAATTCGAGGCAGGAGGGGATGGGTCGCCTAAGCGTATGGAGATTGCCTCCGGATGGGGAGTGGCAGATGCGTTCGGTTTGAGGGTATCAGCGGAGACCAGCGCTGGACGATGCAGAGGGAATCGGGAGGAAAGACGAGCAGGGAATGCTATGGATGGAACGAGCGGACGTCGGGGAGTGCTTGCCGACTGAGGATGTTATAGGGGATGCGCAGGTGGTGGATGGAGCTGACGCCGATGCGGAGAGGACGGAAGACAGATGCGCGTCGAGGTTGGAGTTGGCGTGCAAGAGCGGCGCCGAGGCGATGACGGTAGGGATGGTGGGGGTGATGTGGGGAGGGTCGAGCTGGCTGTGAATGTGATTGAGACTTTTGCTGATCAGCGGCAGGCAGGGGAGGAGGTTGCGAGTGGATCCGGCTTTCTCTCTCGCCTCTGTCGCCTGGCTGAGCTACGCGTAGGCGAGAGTGTGAATCGGTGGGTTGGCTGGCTGGCTGACCGGAGAGTCGGTTGAGCGGTCTCTCCATTGAGCGGTGTGCTGCTGTGATGATGCGGCCGGCGTTTGAGCCGAAAGCGGTCAGAGTCTGTCTGCGCTCATCACGTCGCCTCGCCTCGCCTCGCCTCACCTCGCCTCGGCAGTCGCGCTGCGGAAAAAAAGTCTCGAAAACGTGAAATGGGCCGAGATTGGCGCTTCCCTGCGCTGCGCTGCTCTGTTCTGCGCCGGCTCAGCTCTCTTACCCCTCTACCGGTGGCGCACCCGCTGCGCAGCCGCTGCTGCTTCCAAGCAAGCGCTGCCCGCTCCACCCCCACCGCCACCGACGCAGCGCCGGTCCTCGCCGCCATCCCGCCCGCGGCTCAATTGCTGCAAAACACAGCCAACGGTCTAACAAGTCATGACTGAATTCTTCGCATCACCGCTGCCACCATCATTGCTGTCTCGAGGTCAAGAGCTCGATGTCTATAGCATCCATTGCGTGAGACGAAATGAAAAGATGCCTATTCGAAGGCGCCTTCCATCTCGTGAAACCTGCTGTGCGCAGTCTGCATCCATGGTCGTAGAGCTTCTCCACATAGCTTGCATTGTTGCAGCGCTGCGTCCTGCTCGCAGTCGTTGTCAGGACCATCCTCCGCACCTTCGAAGGAGGTCAGCGTTGATGGTGACGGGGATGATGATCGAGATCGTGCACCCGAGACTGCTGGTGAGCTTTCATCAGGGAGTCCGATCAGCGGATAAAGCTCGTGGTCGTGCTGCATCCAAACCTCCATCGCTTCGCCGCACGTGGGGCACCTCAGCGAAGCTGTTGAAACAGCATCCGCGTCGGAGCCTTTCGCAGGCGCATCAGTTGCTAGTTGCATGCTTTGCGATGCAGCAATTGAAGGACCGAGACCATACTCAGCCATGATTTCGTTCCGCAGCTCGACAGGCAGACTTGCCAGTAACGCTGCGTCGATCTCGCGTGTCTCTGCCTCTCCCGTCTTGGCCACCGGGACGCCTTCGCCATTCCTACGCTCCACAGCTGTTGCTGATGCGAAGAAGCTGCCCAACGCCCTCTGCGGCCTCTTCTCGCTGAGCTCCAGCGCCGCAATGTTGATCAGATTCATGGCGTCGCCCACCACGTCATCACCGCCAATGAGCGCCCGCAGCAGTGCCTTGCATGCCTTGGCGATCGCTCCAGCACGCACCTCCCTCGGCTGCTCCAGCTCAAAGATCTCGACCGGCATCGGCGCCTGTTTCGAGACTCGGTTGTTCCATCCCTGTCGCACGCTCAGCCGAACCTTGAGCGGATATCGCACCCAGCTTGCTGCCTTGCCCTTGGCAGCCTTGCCCGGAGTCGGCCTTGTGGCATCCTTGTAGTCGCGCACGATGCCCGAATCAGTCCGCACGTCCACTGGCTGGCTAGCGCTCTCGCTCTCGTCCGAGCCACGCTCCGACAAGACCAGCTCCAGCTCCAACCGGCGCAGGAGGGACAGTGACAGCCGATAGATCTCGTTATGAATCGCCGCGCCCCGAAGGCTTGGGTAGGGGTACGTATCCTCGATCGAGATCTGCAGCGGAAAGTCCGGAGCCGGAATCACAGGTTCGGCATCTCGTCCGCATACCGACGCCCACAACCTCGGCCCAGTGACATCGCCGAACAAATCGACCATCTCTTGCAGCGACAGCATCTTGCGCGTCGTTCCCACTGTCAACTTCGGCTCGCTTCGCGCAGCGTCTTCGCTCGCTCCTTGCGCCTCTTCATCCGAGACGCTGGTCGGCTCCATGAAGTTCGACCGAACCTTTGCGCCGCGCTGTGCTGCTGCAGGTCTTGCTTCGGGATGCACGTGGTCTCGGATCTTCTCTACCACCACTCGTCCGTAGCCCGGCAGCTTGCGCAGGTCTAGGGGGTCGAGGAATTCGGTGATGTGATGCAACAGCCGTGCCTCCTGCGTTCTTGCCTCGTTGAATCGTCCAGCAGCTGAGGTGGCAATTGGAGGCGCAAATGTCGTCTGCTGATTGGGCTTGTTGAGTGCTCCGACTAGCTTGGCGAGCGACTTGGATGGTGCTATCCCGGCGGAGCAAGTGAGTCCAATCTCGTTGGAGATTCTCTGGCGCAGGTAGAATGCCAGATGAGCTGCCGCCAGCATCCGGTCCTGCCACCAGTCGGGCTGGTTCTCTTTCAAGTAATCTGATGCAGCCTCGGGAAAGACGTGGCCGGGACCTTGGCTTGGCCATGCATCGTACTCGAAGCCACAATCGTCCTCATTGTTCGCCGCATCAGGAAGATTGAGATCAAAGTAGCGCCGGCCTTGAGCAGCTGTGGCCATGTGGTGATCGACCATCTCTGTTACATCGCAGAAGAGCTCGTCCATGCCGAGCTTCTCCACCTTTTTGTGCCATACGACCGAGCGCACGAGGCGCCAGACTTGCGATGAGACCTGGCGGAAATACGTGAGGTCTTCGCCGTTGACAAGCACCATGTCTGGACACTTTTTGAGCGCCTCCTTGATGCTGTCGAGCTTGTTGACGCCCGCTGCGCGTGCCTCATAGCTGATAGTCGCAACAAGCGCCTTTTGCTGGATCCCGATCGGGATGCCGATGAGCGAAGGATCCCGCTTGCGGCATGCAGACACGTAGAACGCATCCAGATCAAGCGCTATGATGACGCGAGACGCATAGTTAGGCAGCGAGGCTGGGTCTCGACTCGCTTGTACGATTTGTCTCTGCCGCTTGGATTCGTACGGTCCATGGTCGCTGGTCGTGCGCTTCGAAGGCGAAGTCAGAAACGCAACTGCGTTGGGGTGAGAGCGAGACGGGCTAGCTCCACTCATGGCGCTCGAGCTCGAGATCGCGGCTGTTGCCGGCGAATCGCCTTCAGCACCTCCATCTGGACTTGCGCTAGTCCCGGCTGTAGGAAACGGGTCCGAGCTGTTGATCTGGATGCAGGTTGTGGTGGCTGAGTTGCTCGCTGAGTGTGCAACTCGGCACCCTGTGAAGAGAAGAAAGCTCAAGCGCGTCTGAGCGGCAAAAGAAACTCCACTTCTTGCACGGAGTAGCACACGGCACAGGCGTAGCTTCGACGCATTATACAATCTCACATTGCTCAAGTTTCGCCTCTCCGGGCTTTTGTCTCACGCACGGCACTCACTTAGGACTGTCTCGGACAGCGAGCCAGGCTTTCCAGTCGCTCGAAAGCTGAGAAAGCTGAGAAAGCTGATTTAAACGAGATGGATAGCAAATGTACATGTGCGTGCAAACAGGGTCGAGCGACCATGTCTAGGAGACGTACTTGTATGCAAGGTAGGCACCAAGCAGCATCAGAGGGATGAACATGAACAAGGGGCTGTTGGATCGAGCGCAGAGGTAGAGTCTCGGAGGTCAGCAATCGCACTTGCATGGCACGAAGACAACTGCCCATCGGTCCTGCGTGGGTGTCAAAAGACAATAGGACGAGACGAAGCGGAACTTACTGGCTGTTCAGGTTGGTGTTGTTCTCGTTGGTCACGGCACCGCTGGTGGTCTTGATCCTTTGCGACTGATACGCGGGAAAGAGCAGGCGTTTGGGATGTCAAAAGCGGGCAAGTGGACAAAATGTTAGCATGTGTCGAGCGCAAACTCTGGGCAGAGCCACGAGGAGAAGAGCTGCACGCATCGATGAACCAGTGTGGGTGCCAAAGCTTGAGGCGCTTGGCCGTTCGCATCGGCATCTCCTTGGCGTGCAGCTGGATGTTCTACTTACGCCGCCTTCGAGCTCGCCCACGAGCATGGGGCCGAGGAGCGCACGGGCATCCTCCGAGTGGCCAACGTCCTCGAACGCCTCGGTGGCGTCCTTGCCGGCCTCGGTCACCAGAACCTCGTCACCGCCCGGGTGCTGTTGTGAGCGATCAAGAGCGGAACATTGCACGTGAAGTTCGTCATATCGTTACGATTTGCGTCGATGCCAGGATCACGGCGCGATTGTAGACGAAGAATTGGAGTCGGATGGGAACGTGGAGTCAAGCGATCAGTACAAGGAACAAGCATGAGAGTTCGCACGATCGTACTTGATCGAGCGAGAAGCGCAGCGGCATCACGAAGAGAACGTACCTCGTCAAGGAACTTGCTGACGTTGTAGACTGAGAGCGCGTGCAACGATTGCCGAGCAGAGATGTCGATACGAGATTGTGAGAAAGAACAGGTGTCAGCGCACTTTGCAAATTGACTCGATCCATCAGCCCAGCCGGTCTATCGAGGTGTCGAAGTGTAAGAGACACTTCTGCTGAACTTGCTCGAGGACCGCGGTGCCGCACATATTTGGGAGCAACGTACCCTTGCCGTCGATGAGGAGCCAGAGGTCGTCGTGGGTGTTGTGCTCCTTGAGCTGCTCCATGGTGATCTTCTTGGACTCGGACTCGGACATGTTTGCGGATTCACAGCGATACGACTCGGATGGATCGGAACTTGGTTTGGGTGGAGATGGTGGGAGAAATGGCGATAGATGGGTGTGGAGAAGATGCTAGATGCTCGACAACAGAATGCGGAGAGGCTGTCCGGCGTGTCGACCACGCCTTGAGAGTGCGTGCGCCCGCTGCCGCATAACTTCAGCCCATGGGCTTGACGCAGATCTTCCACGCTTGGGACACGCCGATTTTTGGGCTTCACGCCCTCTCTCGCGGATTGCTGCTGCGTGCGTCGTATCAGCAGGTATTTTGCCGCCGCAGCCCAACACCGAGAGAGTCTCTTGCGAGTGGCGACCCAGCGAATTCAACCGCGGTTGTGCCCGAACTGCGCTGGCGGCGTGAAGGTTGACGCATGTTGGACTTTTTTCTTTTCCTTTTCCGCGCCTCGCCTTCTGAGGAGTCTACGTCAGGGCGGGCGTGGATTGGGCGTGAAACAAGTCCTTCTCTTCCGAGATGGGTCGAACTTTGGGCCGTGAATGCCACGAGCTCCGAAATGGAGCCTGCTCCGGCAACTGTGGCCCCACCGACAGCGCGGCCACTCGAGCTCGATCCATTACAAATGACGTTCAGCTAGGCACCGTCTCCCCCGCGTTTTCGGCTTCGAGATACAGACTGAGAGCAGGAGCCGCCTGCAAGCCGCCTCCTAGCCGCCTTCAAGCTACGTCGTGAGCGATCTGTTCTTGGCGAGCCCATTATTACGCACAGCTGTCGGCGTCATCTTTCTCTTCGCCGATCTTCTCGCTTTTGCTAAATCGGGAGTGAACAGCCCGATGTTGCTATCCGCTCTGTCAGGATCCCGTTGCCAGAGTAGGCCTTACCGCTCTCCACGCACATTGCGAGCCTTCAGTACTTGTGTCCAGCTCATTAACTTTACTCGCCTCGTATACGGTCAAGCAGAAGAGGGGGTTTCCTTCAAGTCAGAGGACGAGATATAGCTGCAAAATAAAACAGACCCCACCGAACGCACAAATATTGCCAGCAAAAAAAACGGGGAATAAATTGCGGCAGGAAAAAAAAAGAAAACGACCCCAGGCGGGCTCGAACCGCCGACCTCAGCATTAACAGTGCTACGCTCTAACCAACTGAGCTATGGAGCCCGAGATGTTAGCTGCTGGAAGTGTTGCATATATAAACATTCAGAACACCTAGCGAGAAATGACGCGTGCTAGAAGAACCTGTGATTCCGTGTGGAGATCAACACAACCCAGCTCAAAGAGTCGAGTCGGTGACATTCTTTCGGGCTTTGGCTCCACACCTCGACCAACGATCACCTTGTCGCCTCCGTGGCGGCCCTCGAGCCAGACAGACCAAGCCGAAAGCAAGATATGGGCGTCGCCCCGCGCGGTCCAGCCTCGCGATTGCTGCAAACTGCTCCAGGGCCACGTGCCTGAACCTCGGAGCACGTCTAGCTTCACGCCCTGCACGCTGGAGCTGTCTCGTCGGCAAGCCGGTCGTTCAGCATTCACCTGTCCAAAATCTCGGCTTCGGCCCGCTAGCATCTACTGGTACTCGCTCAAGACTTACTGCCAAAGCTTGCTGGCTACAGGCCTCTCCTTCACGATGGGCCTCATCAACTTGCTACTCAAGTCAGCCATCCTGCTGCTTGATCTGCGCGATACATACGATGCGCTCGGCTCAGCCAAGCTCACAGAGATTGGAAGCGAGCACAAGACAATCATCGTACGTAATGCAGAGGACGGTTCGAGGCAGCCAGCCACCAGGCGGCGTGTCGGCACCTCCAAACGCAAGGCGGCTATTCGGTCCGCACTCACCACAATCCTCGTGTGGAACCTCTTCCACAAGCTCGAGCCAGTCTGCGATCGCACCATCTCCTGGTTTGTTCCGTTCTACGACTCTTTCAAAACGCTATTCCTCGTGTGGATGCTGTTCACGCGAAGTTATGGGGCGTCGATCCTGGTCTACCGGTTCCTTGCGCCCCTCGTCCGGCCTTATGAACACATCATCGATGCCAGCATTGGCATCACACTGGCTCTCTTCAGCTGGATCGCGTCTCTCCTGGCTCCGATCACACAAAGCTGCACTACGCTCTTCCACAGCCTCATCTCTGCAACCCCACTGTCCGCACAGAGGAGACTGAGCACAACACGGCTGAATCCACCGCTCGATGCCCAGGCCGACTCGCCGCCAAGCACCTCCAAATCGCCAAAATCAAAGAACAAGAGGAAGCCGCCTTCACCGCCGCCTCCGTCCCAGACAGTCCCGACCCACTCGAAGCCTGCTGCACCTAGCCGAAAGGTGGCATCGCAGACTGGCCGACCGACGCCGCTCGAACCTGCCGTGGCAAAGCGGCTACCTACAAAGAAGGCGTCGAATGCTGATCTGGCTGCAAAGCGCCGCATCCTACAGGAGCTACCTGTGCCTAGCCACTCATTCGAACCGCAGGCTTCAGGCACCAAGCCGGTCTTGCAGATCCCGTCTACCAGTGCGTCTGCTGTCGCAGGGTCTCAGAACACAATGGTCGCACATGTCAAAGAAGAGCCAACAGACTTCTCTGTGGGCCTGGACTCGACTCGTAGCATTGGCGCAGGTAGAACCACAACGCTATCGTCCATAAGTCCTGCGGATGCCGAACTTGGGTCTCCTCCGACGCCGCCTAAGGGTCTCCAGAACTACGCATTCATTCCCGGGGTGACGCCGCAACGCAGTGGTCCGTCCGCTTTGGTCTCGCCGACGCCGCGCTTCCCCGGCGGCTTTGCGTTCTCCTTTGCGACTTCTCAGCCTTCCACGTCGACGAGCTCCAATCCCTTCCAGATGCAACCGAGGCTGCCCGCCACCGCCCAAATGGCACCGCTGTCGCTCTCATCCTCGCAAGCGCCACCGCTCACGCATCCGCTTGGGCTCAACAGTGTTGCGATGACGCACAAGAGCGTTGCTTCCGCGCATGACGATCGGATCGTGCCTCCGCCAGGCGGCGCCAAAACAGTCCGAAAGACGCCTTCCTCGGGGTCGCTGAAGAGCAATGCGAGGACGGTTCCTGCACCAAAAGCGTCGAAACCGACGACGGTCGCCAATGGAAAGAAGCGAAGCAGAGCAAAAGCAACAGAGGATGCCGATGCCGACGGTCCAACCACATCCAATGCGCCAAAACCTTCGCCGAGGAAGCGCTCTAAGCCTACATCAAATCCTTCTGGCTCGCGCAAAGCCTCAGTTCCCGGCGGCTCAGCGACTGCCAAGTCCAAACGCGCGCCGACAAGCACAAGTGTCACGAGCAAGGAAAAGGCGGCGGTCCAGCGCTCCTCAGCCGAAGTCGCCGCTGCGAAGAAAGTGGCCGCTCCCAAGGGCATCAGCGAGTCCTCAAGGGCCAAGGCGAATCCAGATCTCGTCACCACCGAGCGTGATTCTAGTAGCAAATCCAGCGACTCCCCGCCGAAGAAGCCGGCACACACCACAATCAGATCCGCAACGACATCGGTGAAGCCCAGCGCCCAACGCGTCGTCAAGAAAGCTTCTGTTGTTGTCAAGGCTGCTGCCGACAAGCCCGCCGAATCCACCCCACCGGCGGAAGAGCCACCTCCCACGCGACTCACACGCAGCCGCACAAGGCAAAAGCTCACAGACTGAGACACTGGTAGTGCTGCACCTCCTGCAATGAGCAGTGTCTGCTCCGTGAAGCGTTGTCATTGCTCGCTGAGCGTGCGTGTTCAAATTTGGTTACAAGTAGAAGGCTGGGAGTGAGCTGGCGCATAACCTTTCGAGACCCTCCTTTCGGACATGGCGACCGAGTTTGTGCCGGCCGGTACCTAAGGAAAAAGTGCCCTCAGCCAGAACGCCATGTGGAGTCGTGATTTTGAAGAGAGGTGGTGGGAAGAAAAAAAAGTGAGGAAAAAATTGGAGCCTCGAGGCGGCAAGATCCAATCCCTGGCCTCTTTCCCCTCCTCCAACACCTCATCCTCCTTCCACTTCCCCTCAGTGTCGTTACTTCTCAGACATTGAGCCTCGACACAACGCGTGCGAGCGAGGAGAGGTTGCGATCGCTTGAGACCGGGAGCCACTTCCACTAGGCTGGATAATTCGTTTCGACCGGTGTTGAGGCTGAACGGAGTCTTCCGATGCCATCCTCGCCATCATGAACCGCTCCATCACCGGCGCCTGGGCGAATCCGCGCAACAAGCTTTCGCTCAACAGCCCGCTTCCACCCTCTTCCTCGGCTGCCTCGGCTGGATCCAGTATACCCCCTCCTCCCGGATCAGCTGCTGCTGCTGCTCTGGCTAGGCAACAACAGGCGCAGGCGCAACAGAACGGCGAATCGTCTTCTGCGGCCAATGACCCCTCCGAGACCAACGCGGCTGCCTCGCCCGTAGCGAGCGGATCCGCACCAAGAACAAGGCAGAGCTCTCCCAGCGCTTCACTCGTGCCCTCGAGCTCGTCTCCCATCAAGCGCAAGTCTCGTTCGTCGCGCATCGAGGGCAGTGGAGCAGCAGGCTCTTCCTCAGCCTCATCATCTTCCAAGAGACCTAAAGGCCTCATCTCGAAGCTCGTCAATGCCGCCGAGAAGTATACCCCGCCTCCAACAAGGCTCGCCGATCTCGGTGGCATCTCGAACGCCATTGAAAAGATCCTCGAGCTCATCGCTATGCCTCTCTGCCATCCGGAAATCTACGCCCACACTGGCGTCAAACCACCACGTGGTGTGTTGCTCCACGGTCCTCCCGGCTGCGGTAAGACGATGTTGGCCGGCGCTGTCGCCGGCGAACTCGGCGTGCCGTTCTTGTCCATCTCCGCACCCTCCGTCGTGTCCGGCACGTCGGGAGAGTCGGAGAAGACCATCCGCGACACGTTCGACGAGGCTGCCAGCATTGCACCCTGCATCCTCTTCATCGACGAAATCGACGCCATCACACCAAAGAGGGAGACAGCGCAAAGGGAGATGGAGCGCAGAATCGTCGCTCAGCTGCTCACCTCCCTCGACGATCTCAGCTGGGAGAAGACTGATGGCAAGCCCGTCATGATCATTGGCGCCACCAATCGACCTGACAGTCTCGACCCAGCCTTGCGGCGCGCAGGACGATTCGATCACGAAATCGCCATGGGCGTGCCTGACGAAGAAGGTCGCGAACAGTAAGTAACTCTCAACCTTCCTCCTTCCTCAGCCGATGCGGGCATCGGCGCTATTGGCCTTGGACGAACTCGTGTCTTGCATGATGCATAACATACACAGCGCTAGCGGCAATGGGCCGTCCTGTGCGTTTTGGCCTTCGGGCCTCCCATTCAAGTCCCTGATCACACGAATGTCCTTGGCAATAGTCGGCGTTCGCCAACATCCTCTGGAAGCATGGCTGCCATGAAGTGAAGCAGAGCTGTCATGACTGACCTTCCTGGCAATCATCTACCTTCTTCTGATGACGACAGAATCCTACGAGTGCTTGCTCAGAAGCTTCGCCTCTCTGGTGACTTTGACTTCCGCGCACTGGCCAAGGCCACCCCAGGCTACGTCGGAGCCGATCTCACAGCATTGACCTCGGCTGCGGGCATCATCGCGGTCAAGCGCATCTTCCAGCAATTGAGCGAAGCCGACGCCCTGCCCGAGAGCTTGTCGGCAGAGCGCATCTCCCAGGCCATCGGACTGAATCCGACCAAGTCTGCCGAATTGACGAGCGACGATGTCGTTATGGGCGACTCTGATGCGCCCGCGGCTGACGTGGAGCGGCTAGCAAGTGCTGGCGCGCAGGCGACTCCACCTGCCGCTGCGACTCCAGCCGGCGCTGATGTCGGCGTCGACCCATCCCTCCCCTCCACGGGGGCGGCGACACCCGCAGCTGCCGACGGCGATGAAACGCAGACGCCGACAGTCGAGACTGCATCGTCGTTGGTCGCGAAATCACATGTCCGTCCTTCCGCCACCTTCTTCGACGCGCTCCCTGAGCACATTCGCGACTCGTCGATCGCCTCGTTCCTCAAGAACCACCCGAACCCTCTCAGCGATGCCCAGCTTGCACCGCTAGCAATCACCAATGCCGACTTCCTCGTCGCACTTCCGTCGGTACAACCGTCGTCGAAGCGAGAGGGTTTCGCCACCGTACCCGATGTTTCGTGGGCAGACGTTGGTGCGCTGCACTCGACACGCGACGAGCTATCGATGGCAATTGTCGAGCCAATCAAGCGACCCGAGCTCTTCCGCTCTGTGGGTGTCTCGGCCTCGTCCGGTGTCCTTCTCTGGGGTCCACCTGGCTGTGGTAAGACCTTGCTTGCCAAGGCGGTCGCCAACGAATCTCGCGCCAACTTTATCTCGGTCAAGGGCCCCGAGCTTCTGAACAAGTACGTTGGCGAGTCGGAGAAGGCTGTGCGCCAGGTGTTTGCACGCGCACGCACGTCTTCTCCGTGCGTCATCTTCTTTGACGAACTGGACGCCCTCGTGCCACGCCGTGACGACTCACTCTCGGAAAGCTCGAGCAGGGTGGTCAACACGCTCTTGACGGAGCTTGACGGACTCGAGACGCGAGTGCAGACGTACGTCATCGCTGCTACCAACCGGCCCGATATGATCGATCCTGCCATGTGCCGCCCTGGACGTCTGGACAAGCTGCTCTATGTCGATTTGCCCAAGCCGGACGAGCGACTCGAGATCCTCAAGACCATTACTGCCAAGACCCCACTGAGCGACGCCGTCGATCTGGCGACTATCGCGTACGACAGCAAGCTCGAGGGCTTTTCGGGTGCCGATCTAGCGGCGCTCGTTCGCGAGGCTGCTGTCCTTGCGCTGCGAGAGACCATCCTCTTCCACAACTCGCGACCGGCGGCCGAAGAAGCGGTCAAATCGAAGAAGCGCGCAAACGAGGACGAAGGCGTCAAGGTCCTCGTAACTCAGTCTCACTTCATTGCGGCGCTTTCGAAGATTCAGCCGTCGGTATCGGCTCAGCAGCGACGAAAGTATCTCTCGCTCAGGCAGAAGCTGCAAGGCTCCGTGCCGATCGACGGAGGAGCGTCGAGCTCGGGTAGACGAGCACGCTTCGATGCCGACGCGGACGATGCCTCCACACCGACCCCTGCCACTTAAGGCTGTGTACTTGTATCGTGCCCTCTGTACATCATTGTACCAACGTTATTCATTGAAAACTTGTATGAATGGAAGATTGACATTGTAAGCTGAAGTGTGATTGAAGAAAGCTATTGGTTCAACGAAGGATGATGGATCGTGCGGACTAGGCGACGTTTGGGGTGAGCTGGAGGGGCTTGTTGTCGCCGGGGCAGAACTGCTTGTCGAACTTGAGCTTCCATTCGGGCAGCGCGTAGATCTTGACCTGGCTGCAAGTCTTGTTGGGCTCGAACTCGGCCCTATCTGGTTTCTCGACGTGAATCTCGAGCGATTCAGACAAGGTGACAACTTGATCGGCAAACAGCACAAAGTCTACTCAAACAAAGGTAGATAGTTAGCGATGATTCGAGTCAGATGGTTGATGGTGTTGGTACTTACTTGTGCCATCGTTGTTGATGTAGCCGGTGAGATGTTCTGGGTTGGGAGCGGAGAGGCTCTTCTTGAGCAGCGTGTTGGTTTCGAAGCAGGCGTAGTGGCGAACGTAGTCGCCACGAAGAGGATGGTCGCGGTTGCAGTACATGCGGTAAACGACTTCGTCCTGGACAAGACCGAACAGACCAGTCGGATTGTGAGCTCCGTTAGGTCCCGAACCAGGCTGCGTAGGATGCTGTTCCTCAAAGCCCGCAGGAAGCTTGGCAGCATTGGAGCCGCAAGCGCCCAGCACGACCAGAGAAGCGAGGTAAGAAGCGGTCTGAAGGCGCATGTTGATCGATCGCAATGGGGAAAGTGAGGAGCTGATATGATAGAAATATGAAAGGTCACTCCGCCCTACGATATATATGCCACTCTGCCGACGTGGGCTCCGCTTTCATCGACTTCATGTCCACAGCTGCGCTCGCACCTCCATCGCCTTGACGGGAGACCACGCAAAGAGCACAGCCACCACGGTGGGGCGAGGGGCTTGACCCACCCAAAAGCATACCCCACCTGCGAGCCATCTTCACCAGCGCCCTACGCAGGACGACAAGTTGCGGTCAGATCTCCACCGCCGAAAGGTAACTGGAGGGGCACGCCCAACACTCTTCACATTTCTCCCCACATGCTCCGACATCATCCCACCGTCTTACCGTCCCGCGGAACCTTGATCCCACAATCGACATCACCCACTCCCATGCGCAAGCATGCACGCATCCGACTGGCAATGCGGGCTGGAGCGTCAAGACTGATTGACTTACCTGTCGCTAGGCAAAAAAATTGAATTGCAAAGACCCGAGACCAGAGCCAGAGTTTGCAGGGAAAAAAAAAGTGCAAAAAGAATTGACCAGCCTGGGGCTCGAACCCAGAATCTCCTGATTACTGCTAAGCTTGCACTCAACTTCGTAGTCAGACGCCTTACCATTGGGCCAACCGGCCTTTGATGTTACGAGGACTGAACATTGCTAATATATAGCTACAGATATCTCACCGAGGGTGCTGTCTTGCGTTGTTTGGCGGGTACGACCCCAGCAGAGTGCGAGACTCTTTTCCTCTACGTCCTCACTGTAACGCAAGTCTTCCAGCAAACCCTTCCTCGATCCAGAGTACCGCATTTTTGGCATTCACTTACGATATGGGGCCGGGCGGATCTCATTAGCAGCCGAATCGTTGTGCAGTGCAACGCAGGCTCGAGTTCGAAATATCATCACATGCATGTGAAGCCGATGCAGAGTGGGTGGCACCTCTCCTTTTACCCCACCATGCGATCTGGCGCAGCCGTCACATCTCATTTGAGCTTCTGAGGATGCGAATACGGTATGGTAGTCCGGCTCGCCCGCATATGTTTTTTTGATGACGTCCCACAGTGATTCCTCCCCGCCCGAAAGCTTTTAAAGACAGGCGAAACTGTCCTTTGTCTCGTCCTTCCAATCCTCACCACAAGTACTCACGACACGAGCATTCCAAAGCAACCCCTTCTCCCACTTATCCAAAGTAGGATCACGTCTAAACTTCAAGATGCTTGCCTCTACCGTGCTCATGACTGCCCTCTTTGCAGGCCTTGCTCAGGCCGGCTGGAACGGAGGCAGCGCCAAGGTGGACGAGCTGTGCAACAACAACGGCCGTGTCGACCGTGCCTGCTTCACCACCGATGCTGATCTGTCCCGCCCTGGCTCCGGCTCCGACTTCACCGGCTCCCTTTCGGATGACGGCAAGAGTAGGTATTCCAGCACGCTCTCATCTGGTTGAACCACTAGATACTGACCAGCAAATTTTGCTCTCTCATTTCACACGCTACAGGGTTTGTCATCTACCAGGACGGCAAGAACAGCGCTTTCCTGCAGACGGACAAGTACATCATCAACGTCCAGTTCACCGGCGCTGGAGCTGGCTGTGCTGCTGCCGACATCCAGACCACGTCTGGCCAGGTCGTGGACAACGGCATCTTCTGTGGCCCCAGCTCTCGCTGGCTGCACATCCCCGCCTGAGCGCTTTCGCACTCGGGTGGTATGCGGCCCTGATATCGTCTTGTCTCCAATTCGACAGTAGTGCGATTAGGCAGGCAGACAGGACTGCAACGTTCACACTGTCCACCCAACGGCAATCGTCTTAGCCTTTCTGATGTCTCGTAGTTTCACAGTAGCGATCACGACGATCCATGAATGCAGATTTTCGCCCCTTTTTCTCTCTGGATCGTGCACAGTCTGGAGCATTGCTGAATTCGACTTCGCGAGGCACACTGAAAGTCGCCTACATGCTTTGCATTGTCTGTCGCCACGTGTGACACAGACTCCCACGTTTGCTCCGCTTTGAGGCTCGCCAAAATTGTGGTTCGGACGTTTTGTGAAGGTCGTAGAGAATTTTTTCCCCTGCGAACGAGATTCCATATCGTTGCGTCACAGTGGTGGATCCGGTGGGCTTCAATATCGTGGTGGGGAGCTTTGTGGCTGTGCATTGCGGCGTCAAAGTTTGCGTGGCAACGCCTTATGAAATCCCCCACCGTGGGGACGATGGGATAGGTGGTTCGACCCCACAGTGGTGATTTGACCTCACAACGGGACAACTGCGCCACGAGGCTCGACCTGTGGCTAAAGTTTTGCTCGTCTCATGGCTCCGGGAGGCTTGATCCTCTTCATTCCGGACGTTTCTCTGTGGTATCAGATGCTGTACGGCAATAGCCCCGCCCTCACCCTCTAAAGGTATAAAGCTGAGCTCTCTTCCCCAACTCCCGGCCTCTTTCTTCCAGCCACTTGCATCATCACGAGCTTCCTCCTCCAAGTCCTTCCATTTGCACCACCTCCAAACCTCCTACAAACTTCAAGATGAAGATGTTGACCTCTGTCATGCTTATGACCGCGACGTTTGCTGGACTCGCAAGTGCTGGCTGGAACCCGGAGCAGCCGCCGAACTACACCGTAGCTTCGTACTGCAGGAACTTCAACTCGAAGCGTGCTTGTTTCACCACCAACATCGGAGACCTCACTCCCGGTCCTGGCTCGCACTTCAGCGGCTTCGTTTCCGAAGACAAGAAGAGTAAGTACTCCCAGATTGCTTCGTTCAGTCTGTTCCCAATGCTAACCCGATCGCTTGCGCTCTGGTTGTCATAGGCTTCGTACTTTACTCAGATGGTGACAGCACCGCCTCGCTGGTGGTGGGCAAGTACAAGATCAACATCAACTGGGACACCACGGGTAACGATGGCCAGCACTGCTGTGCTGTCGATGTCCAGACTCAGGACGGTCAGGACCTGAGCAACTACCTCTCCTGCAACGACGCTAAGTGGTTCGACCTCTCCGCATGAAAGGCCACTTCGAGGAAGAGACCGAGTCAACCTGACCATCTCGTGCCTAGGAGCGACCTCCTGCCTCAGAGGTGGAAGAGCTAGCGGTAACTTCACCCTTCCGCACTCAATGCTTCTCCATGAAATGTCGATATTGATCTCAACACTCGAGTGGTCTTTGAAGCTCGCCTTTGCAGCCTTGTACTATTTCACCCCGATCTCGGACCCACAAAGTTTGAAGTAGCATGATCGGACAGTAACTATCGTGCTGTATGTCTCAAGCGCATAGGACGATAGCGAAAGCAACATGTTGAATTCAATGACGTCAATGGAGAAAGACGAGACGGAAGCAAAGGAGAGACTTTGAGAACGACATCGTTGTTCCGACCTGCAGTTGACGATGTACGGTGGGGAGGCATGCGTGCAAATCAAGCCTCAGGAGGGTGTTTGCCGTGGCCGTTGCCCTTTCCAGCGGGAGGTTTGGCACCAGGATGACCTCTAGGCTTGCCGCCGTTGTGACGAGCGGGCGTACGTCCGACATGTTCCTTGGACGAGGTGCGCTTTGCGCTGCCACCCGAGAGCTGGAAGATCCACTTGTTGTCCGGATTGTCTGTATCAGCCTCGGCTGCGGTGACCCAGCCATTATTGACGTAGTCCTGGACGATGACGTGGGCGCGGTTCGGATCGAGCCACTGGATGTTGATCGTATGGTCGGACATCGACATGAGCTCGCCCGAATCGCTGCTCTTAATCAGTGCAAACGCTGTTGAGCCAAGAAAGTAAGGTCAGCAGATGTACGGAAAATGATGTGGTGGATGGAGGTTACCTTTGCCGTCCGAAGCAGCGTAGCCGGCCCAGGTGCCAGAGGCGCCCTTTTGAGTGATATCACTCGGACTGGTGAAGCAGACGTAGTCACCATCCATTTCGGAACCTAGTGCACAGCGAGAAGACCACTCTGCCTGACCGTTACCGAGCCAGTTGGCTTGAGCCAAGGCGGAGAGCAGAAACGCAGAGAGGAGGGCGAACAACATCGTTGCGAAAGGTGTGCGGAGTGACAGAGGTACGATGAAGAGTGAGAGGAGATTGTAGAATGAGTTTGGAGAAAAGTTGAGAAGAACAGGCATGAAGAGCGTGCTTATATGCTTTGACGATACTCGATCGGTGCGCGAAGAAGGTGGCTTGCAATGTCGCCAGGTAGAGCGGCAGCAAGGCCGTCGAGGTGAGGTGAAGCGCTGTTGCGAATCGATCCTGGTCGTGCCATCGCTTTTTCTGCCAGCAAACCCGCGGCAGGTGATTGAGCAGACGGAAGCTTGTTGCGGGGTGGGCCAGACCATCAGCTGGCGTGGGTATGGCATGCGTGACAACCACGCCACGAGCAAGATCCCAGAGTGATAGCATCCGTAAATACGAGCGGCCATCACGATCTACATCCGGTCTCACGCCATGTGCATCCACATCGAGACATTCATCGGCCAATCATCCCACCTGTCACACACTCCCACCACGCTGCACATCCACAAGCGATCGCAATCCGCGTCAAGAATGACATTGCGATGAGATGAAGCACATCGACTCCTCACGGGTCCATATCGACGCCCTTGGTGGCGTTCTGAATGACAGCCTGGCCCTGTGACGCCTGCCAATCTGTGAGCAGGAGTTCGAGACGCACCGTGGCGGCCTTGACGTACGGCTTATCGGTGGCGTGCTGGAGCCAGCCCGCTTTCTTAGCCTGCAAGCCCTGGGTAAGGAGGAGCGCAAAGAGCTTGCGCATCTGCTTTCCATATACCTTGAGCGCATATGTACCCGCAATCTCGATAAACACCGACCAAATGGACGGACACATAGGGTGGTCTAGGAACGCCACGGGCGCGGCGGGAGAGGGCGTGAGAGCACGTACGCTCCAGCGCCAAAGTGAGGTGGATCGCAGATGCAGTGGCACGCGCTCGAGTTGCACGCCCGTCTGTCCCGGCGGCGGCGTGGGCACCGTCTGGATCATGGCAAAGTAGAACGCAGCAATGCCGTTCATGCGGTTCGAGTAGTTTTCGGTCGTCTCGTCGGACGACTTGTAGCCCATCACCTTGCGGTAGGCTGCTTCGTCCATGTCCTTGGTGCGCGGAGGCCAGACGGGCACGACCCAAGGGCACTTTTTGCACAACCGCGCCATGAGCACATCTGCAAGCTCCACATGGCCAAGCAGTACGAGCCAATTCGCGACTCGAGCCAGAGGGTAGGCGGTATCCTGCTTGGCAGCGACCTCTTGTTCGGCCTGGCGGATGAGGCACTTGGAGAGATGATTGAGGATCCAGGTGTAGACGTCGCCGCCTCCGGATGCGGTGGCCTGTTTGGCTGCATCGAGCACGGCAGCGATGGCCTGCGTAATGCGCACGACTTCCTGGCGCGAGTTGGTGAGCTGACCGATCTTTGGCGTGATCTGGCGTTTGGCTGCAAAGCACTGCTTGCGCAGCTCCGGATTGGACGAGATGCTCGGAAGCACGGTGGTCTTGATGTGGCGGATCTTTGCCATCCACCCGTCGTACTCTGCGAGCGCGGCTTTCCGGACGTCGTCGCCCGTGCCGCCCATGGCGCGCGCCTTGGCCTGCTCAGCCTCGTCCTGCTTCTGCTTGGCAGCCGTCGCTTCAGCTTCTTGCTTGCGACGCTCGGCCTCAGCCTGAGCTGCTTTCTTCTCGGCTTCGATGCGTTCGATCTCGGCCTGGCGTTGCTCGGCAGCTTTGCGCTCGGCTTCCTCCTGTGTCTTGCGCGCCGCCTCCTGACGCGCTGCTTCGGCCGCAGCCGCCTTGCGCGCTTCGTTCTCGGCTGCGAGGATGCAAGCATCGATGCCCGACCACAAGTCCTTATTGCGCGCCTCGAAAGCCTTCTTAATCTGCGCGTCCTCTTGGTTTCTGCGCATGTTGAGCGAAGACAAGAGCGCCTGCACTTCGTCCACATCTGCTCCGGACGATGCTGGTTTGCTTGATCCTGTTCGTTGTGTGGCAGCAGATCCCTTGGCTGATGTCGATCCTTCGCGATGTGATGTGCGTGCTCGTTGCCAGGCCAACCTGGACGAGGCTCGATTCCACTCCTCCCAGTCATCACCGGCCACCGAAGCGAGCTTGACCGCCGCCGCGTTGGCCCGCTGAGCGCCAGATCCAGACCTACTTTTGCTCCTATGCAGGCGCTTTGATGTTGAGAAACGGTTGTCGGACCAAGCTTCAGCATCACTGTCTGTCAATCCGTCCCCTTCGTAAGGAGATGTGTGTGGTGACGAGGATGCTGCGCTGTCGGAGTCGTTGGTGTTGTCCGAGTCGGAGTCGGTGAGGCGATTCGCCTCTTCGTCGTCTGAAGAAGACAACACGGCACCATCGCCGTCAGAAGAGTCTGTCTCGAAGCCGTCCAAAGCGGTGCGAGGTGCGCGATTGAATGTCGGCCTCATCCAGGGCGGGAGGCTGCCGGAAGGTCTATGCGGCGACGCGCGTTGTGTTGCTGGGCTGGAGGCATCCATCCGTGTCGAAATGGGCGTGCGAGAGGATGAAGGGGCCGCACCTACGAGCTCGAAGGCTGGTGTAGTGCTCCTTCTGCGGCTGTGCTGCTGAAACGGGAGCTGGCTAGCTCCGTCTGCGCCGCGACGGCCGGGCGTCGAGTCTCGGTCCTGGAGCTGCGGGCTCGCCTCTTGAAGCTCTGGGTCATCCTGAAATCGCTGAACACGTCGAGGCGTAGGAGTAGCTGAATTGTGTGAAGATGTCTTGCGAAGGATGCCCTTTCTGGATGGGGTGTGCGAGGACGACGACGAGGCGAAGTTGGGCAAGTCCGTGCGAGGTGGCAGAGGCTTCCTGACGACGACGACGGGAGAAGGCTGCTCATCACCAGAGACCTCTGAAGCGGAGTCGAGCGTGATCCGCATGCTGTCAAGCCTCTCCTGACCACGAGAGAGGATACAGCGTGGTCGCAGCTGAGGCCGAGATGAGGTTGGTGATGGGTGGAAGTAGGATCGAATCTCGAGTCGAGACGTGTTGGACCCGTCTATACGCCGAAGCTTTTTTTCCACGCAGAAGCAAGCAAGCAGCCAACGGTCTAACAGACTTGAAGATCGAATTTCGGTCGGCAGGGTCCAGCTCTCGCCGCGAACCTTATTTGCCACCACAGCTTGCGGAGTGCAGCCGGCATTCCAAGTATCACGACCTTCTCACTCACTCTTCTCGCTCACTCTTCTCACTCTCCCTTCATCACCGACACTAGCTGGACCGCAGCTCTGGAGCTCATCTTCTACAACTGGGTCGCATGCGAAGGTCGCTCTTCATACCAACACGCGTGCATCTCATCTCCTGCCGAACCACAGCCATCTTTGCAACTCGCTGCATTGTCAGCCCCACATACGCGAGGTCGCTGCGGCAGCTTCACACTTCTCAGTTCGCCATGGGCTCGCACGGCAAGCTTGCCAGGCTCGACAAGCTCGACAAGCACGATGATCCGGACCACGCCGACTTCTTTGGTCCACGACCGCCTGCTGGCTACGCCGCACTAAGAGCCGCGCCATCCCAGATCCTACTCCCGCTCACGGTCTCCAACAAGTGCGGCCAGGCGTTCCGATGGCGAGCCAACAAAGTATGGGTGCCAAGGGCCACCGACCAAGCAGCGGGAACCGACAGTCGCACATGGGATGAGCATATTGAGTGGTCGCTTTGCCTCTCGGATCGAGTCGTGCTGCTCCGTCAAGACGAGCACCGCGGCTTCTTGTACCACAAGACGCTGCTGCCTTCCTCTGCCTCCTCATCCCTCGACCGCGCAGGTGATGCGAATACCATCAGCGAGACCGAGCGTTGGCTCAACGACTACCTCAACCTCGATGTGCCGCTCGAGGCGCTGTACGCCGAATGGGAGGCCAAAGACGCCGTCTTTGCGCGCTTCGCCACGCGCTTCTCGGGCCTGCGGATGCTGCGACAAGACCCGTGGGAGTGCCTGTGCGCGTTCGTGTGCAGCTCGAACAACAACATTGCTCGCATCGGTCAGATGGTGCAGAACCTGTGCACGCACTTTTCGCCGCCCTTGCTCGAACACGCCTACCCTGCCCCACCGTCGGCTATTGCTGATCCCGCGCATGCCGAGAGGGCTAGCGGTGGGGATAGCTTTGCCGGATCTGGGTCGGTGCGAGAGGTGGAACAGGGCGAGGTGAGGATCGTGTATCATCCTTTTCCGACGCCAGAAGCGTTGGCGAAGCCCGGTGTGGAGGAAAAGCTGCGAGAGCTCGGATTTGGGTATCGCGCCAAGTACCTCGCCAAGACAGCACAGATGTTGTGCGAACAGCACGGGCAAGGAAGCATAGCGAGAGCAAGCGTTGCCGATCATCTGGACGAGTCGCACTGGCTGTACGGGATCAAGGCGGAAGACCAGTATCCCAGTCCCGTTCAGACTGTTTCCACTCCCGCCACACCCGTCCTTGAGAGTGGATTGAAGGATACGAGTCAGGAGCTTGGACGCCCTTCCAAGCGGTCGCGACGATCAAGCCGGATGAGTAGCACATCATCGTTGGCCTCGACGACCGCATCGAATACTCCTTCCACCATTGCCACATCGCCTTCAACGGTGTGCTATGGCGAGGACAAAAAACGGTTCGAATCGGTGCGCTCGTATCTGCAGCACCTTCGTACGCTCTCGTACCACGAAGCACGGCAGGCGCTCATCCAATTCCCTGGCGTTGGACCCAAAGTGGCGGACTGCATCCTGCTCATGTCGCTCGATCAAGCATCCAGCATCCCCGTTGACCGACACGTGTTCCAATTTGCCGAAAAGTGGTACCGGCTGCGCACCAAGAGGTACGAGGAGATTGCCGACTACTTCCGTGCGCTGTGGGGCGAGTATGCGGGATGGGCACACAGTGTGCTGTTTACAGCGGACCTACGATCGTTTGCAACGTACAATACGGCCAAGAAGGAAGAAAAGCAGGAGCGAGCACAGTCGTTTTGGGGCGAGGAGGCAGCTAGCGAGTTGGGATTGCCTACGCCGCCATCGAGCCAGGTAGTCAAGCAGGAGCAAGAGGCGAAGCTTCAGGCGGTGCATTCTCCTCCGCGCGTTGCGATTCCAGACCTCGTGCCTCAGTCGATGGAAGAACGCGGCGCTACCCTGGCCGAACGCATCAAAAGTCGGCCCAAACGAAAGAGCCGTCTCACCTGAGCCTCGCTTAGACATCCCAATACCCCCTACCATTACAATTCAATGATGTTATCACACCAGACCAACATGTCGTCAGCAAAGGCAGTCATAAAGCAAAAGAAGACAGAATTGCATAGTGTACATCGCATCTACTTGCGCGTGCGGCGGTTGGCGTTGGGGTTTTTGCGACCGTGACCGATGATGGGTAGATTGCTCTTATCGCGCGATGCAAATTGGCTTCCGAGGAAGATGTCTCCAGTATCCCAAGCCTCCTCATACCTTACCGATAGCGAGTCCTTTCCAGCGCGCATTGCCTTTTCCAGCGCCCTCTCCTCCTTCCTCTTCCTACTGGCCTCCTTAGCCAGAGCACGCTGCCATTCGAGCTGGTCCTCTCGCAAGATGAGACCCGAACCACCCGTCTTTCCACCCGACGCCGAACCGGGCTTGGGCGCGGGGATCGAGTATTTGGTGCCGCGCAGATTGAAGCGATAGTTCTTCTTGAGGTGGAGTTGGAAGCCTCCCTTGGCGGTATCGTCGACGGTGACGGCGACCTTGGTGAGCGTGGCGTTACCGCAGACGGGGCAGAACTTCTTCTCCATGTCCTTGCACACCTTCATGCATGCATGGCAGCGCAGCACGAACGATTTGACCGAGCGAACGCGCGAGCCGTGCACGCCTACCAGCGACAAGCCCATCTGCAACAGCACGTTCTGCACGGCGAAATCACCAGTGATGCAGGCTACTGTCATGTGGCCCGTGTTGGACACATTGCCCATCGCATCCCACGAAAGCGGCGGACGCGACTGGATGGATGGATCGTTGTAGTCGCGCGAGACGTGGCCGTGCTTGGGTGCCGACTTGGACTTGGATTTGCTGCTCGACTCGACGCGCGACCAGCCCTCGTCCAGCGGCTCTTCGGGCTCGATGAGGTCGACAGGCTCGGGAACGTCGTCCTTGGCCTCGTCCGCAGAGTATTTCCAGCCAGGCATGCGGCTATCGTCAACAAAGCCCAGGCTGAAGTTCTTGGCCTTCTGGACGTTGTCCGGTGTGATCCATTCGCCCTCGCCCTCGCCCTCGGATTCCTCGTCCGTGTAGTCGGCATCGTGCCATCCTTGCTCCGGGCCCGGCTGCACATGCGATGTAGATGCCTCCTGAACGTCGTCGTGCTCTGCGGGGCCGGCTGCTTCCTCTTCGGCCGCAAGCGCCTTGGCCTGCTTCTTGGCTGCCTTCTTCTCGCGGTTCTCCTTGATGCGCTGCGCTACAAGCTGGTCGACTGTCAATCCTTGCGCTGCCGCTTCCTCTTGGAGCTTCTTCTGCTTTGCGTCGGCCTTTTGCTGACGCTTCTTCTCGATGGCAGCCTGACGTGCTGCCTTTGTGTCCGCCGATGTGGATGCCGACGACGAGGCGACTGCGTTGTCTTCAGCCCCGTTGGATTTTTCCGGGACAGAAGAGGAGGTTGATGGGGCTTCGCCTCGGGGGCCGTCCGGCCTGCTTCGGATGCGCTTGGTGCCGTGCCTCTGCACTTCCTGCTCGTAGGTTAATGCGATCACCTCGAGATCCTGCGTTGAAAGCACACCAATGTCACCAGTCTTCTTGGCGAATTCGGACACAGCCACCATGCTCGCAGGACCGGGCTGGACGATGTTGAGCTTGAAATCGGGTCGAAGGCGGAGCGACTCGAGATACTCGCGTGCGGAGGCATGCTTGATCTCCTGGATGACGCGCGGTGGGATGTAGTATTCTGACGCAAGACCGTCGAGTGGAGCGCGCATGATGAGCGCACCTGCATCGAGGATGAGCGTTTCGATGCGCGGCTTCTTGATCCTGACAGCAGGCTCGGAAGGCTCAGATGTGGCGGTGGCATGGTCGGCGGCTTGCGACGAGGTTGAAGCAGCTGCCTCCGAAGGTTCGGCGATTTTGGTGAATGCGGATTCCGACGCTTTGTTGCCGGCCGCAGCCATGGCAGCCCAGGTCGACATGACTGATATTGAGCTTGCGCTTAGGAAGTGGGCAAGCTGAGTTGGTCTCAGATGATGGAAGGTTGTCGGCAGGATTGGTGGTCCGCAGTTGCCTTCGGGTCGAAAATTTTGGGAGCTTTTCTTCTGACGGCCGATGCCTTTCTGAGCTCGTGGCCACCAGCAGGGCGACCTTTTTGAGTTTTTTTCTGAAATTCCCTTTTTCTTTTTTTTTTCTTTTTCTTTTTTTGTCCGTTCAGGGTCCACAGCGATTTTTGCCGGCCGACATGGGCTGGGCGAGGCTGAGCAACTTGTCATGTGGAGGAGGCAAGGGTGCAAAGCCGGTGGTGCAGCTGCTGCATGAGCGCCGGCTAGAAGTGCTGGGGAGGATGAGGACAACGTCGTGCATCGACCGTCGCTTCCTATCCACCCTCGATTGCAACACTCACTATCATTCGTCTTCACCGCCAAGGTTTCGGTTTCGGCTAGTTCGCTCTGGTAGCGCAAGCTTCTTGTGACAGCCCCAGCAGCGAGTGAGATAACCGGACCCACATTCACGGAATGGCCTCAATCATACCACTTCTCTGCCCGTCACCACTTTGCGAGCCTTGAAACGGCTCCTGAACGACGCACAATGGCGGTCGTGCTGCCAGACGAGGTCGTTTACCACATCTTCTCTTTCCTCGATAGACGCTCGCTCGCAAATGCGTTGCAATGCAGCACAACCTTTTATCGCATCGCCACAGCCCCGGCCCTGTGGGAGCTTCCATACGCTCTTCGCTGGTCGACAGGAGATCCTGAGCGGGAGAAGCAGCGTCAAACTGATCGATGGAGGCGATCCAGGCGCATGCAGCAGCTCCAAGACCACGCACGCAGAGCCACCATCGAAAAGGCCCACACCTCACAGTCACCTCCAGACCCACCATTCCGCTATCTGCGCCTGTACTCAAAGTCGGACGACCGTGACGCATCACAGTTCGAATCGGCTGCAGATCAGCCTGACTTCTACCGCCTCTTTATCGAGCGTATCGCTATCGATCAAGAGGTGCTCGACACGCTGTACCAACAAGTCGAGGCGACCCATGCACGCATTCCAGTCATAACCTCGCTCGCACGGCGCTTTGGCAACGATGCAAAGGATGTCCTCACCGCCATCGTCGACGCGCAGACAAGCTATCCTTCTTTCACGACCGACGGAATACCAGCAGTGCGTCAGCTATCGCCAACGCGCTCAGGTCCCGTAGACTACCGCATCAATGCCTACCACGCCCACCTTCCCACAACATTGCGCTCAGACTCTCATCACCTCGTCATCTTGCATCACGCCAGGGAGATCCTCGAGCACCTTCAACGACGCGAGGCCATGCAAAAGATAGACGAAATCGCGCGCATGGCGCACGACACACCCGAGCCTCGCTTGGAGTCAGCCATCTCGGTGGGTCGCTTTGTCCCTTCGGACACAGAAAGCGCCGTATCGCTCCTCACCATGTTTCGCGGAGGCGAAGCGTCATACGTCGAAAGCGAGCTCGATGTACTCGCCGCTGCCTGCGATCTGTATCTGCAGGAACGACTTTCGAATCAAGAGACACATGCTGATAGTGCACCTAGCAGTTTGGCAGCTGCCAAGGACATGGCGCTGGCCATCTGCGACTTTCTCGCCGACCATGGATTCAAGGGTGCCCGCGACAGCCTCTTCACGGATCTCGACAACCACTTTCTGCATCACTGCTTCACCACCAATCGCGAGACGCTGCCGCTCAGCCTCACGCTCATCTTTTGCGGCATCGCCAACCGCCTCGGCCTCCGTGCATCGCTGTGCAACTTCCCCATGCGCATCCTCGCCTTCGTCATGGCTGACCCTTCGGCGCCGCTCCCTCGTCCAGATGAGACGCTTGCGTCGGTTTCCCACGACATGTTCTGGTTGGATGTGACCGAGCACACCACCATAGCCTACAACGCCCACGAGCCGACACCCACAGACGCCTTTGCGAGGCAGGCCTCCTGGCTCGATCAGCGCCCTCCCGTGCTCGATCGAGATGACTTGACCAACTGGATCGGCAGGATCGGCATTCCGCCCTCGGACGACTTTTGGCGCCCCGCCTCGCCGGACGTGATGGTGCAACGAGCCGCCAGGAACATCCTCAACAGCGTGCAGATGGCGCAGATTCGGCCGAGGAATTTGCAGCCCGGCAACCAGGCTAGCAACGTCATCCGAAGCATGGAATTGCAGCGAAGGTCTGTGCGGCTCGAACAGCAGTGGACGCACCTTGCGCGGGTCGACCATGCATTTCTGAGCTCCGTCCATGGACGAACGCATGCTGAACAACACGATCGCATCACCAAGACCGTCGCAGCAGCGCTCAAGGGTAGTGCGAGAGGTGGTCTTCCGGAAGACGAGATCACGTGGGCTATCGTCCGGCGCTGGAGGAGCGAGTCGATGCGTTCGCTCACCGCCTCTCCCCAGTCCTGGTCGAGTCCAGCAGTGCCAGCTGCGGAACGATTCCAGCAATGGATGGATCAGCGTGCGGTCGACAACGACTGGACGCGCGTGCAGGACGACCTGTATCGACGAGCCGACCACTGGTCGGAGCACGAGCAGCAGGCGGCCAAATACGCGGCGATCAATGCGCTGTTCCGGCTCAATACGCTGGTGAGCGCGCGCGAGGTGGACTGGATCGCGGCGTTCCTGCAGAGCTATTTTATGCTCGACGTCGAGGTGATCGAGCGCGACTTTCTCGGCATCGAGCACGGCATCGACGGCATTCCCCTATCTCAGGTTGGAGGCGAGGAGGACAGTAGTGAGGGAAGCGAGTCGAGCCATGAGGCGAGCTTTTCGAGGCACGACGACGAGCGCGAAGAAGGTGGTGGCATTGTGCAGAATGCGAGCGTGCGCGTGATCCTGCGTCGCATGCTGCAGGCGGTGCGTCACAAAGATGCACAACCGCCGCGTGTCAATCGAAGGGCCGGAGCTCAGGCGATGCGCAAAAGACATTTGCGTGGCGCTTCATCTATGACCACGGATCAAGTTGGCGACGATGCCTCTGCAGTGGGAGAAGGACAGGACGACGAGGATCTGATCGGGTATCGAGTGGGTACGGTCTTTCGGCATCACACGTATCGGTATGCCGGCTGCATCCTAGGCTGGGACCCGCACTGCGCTGCGCCCGAAGACTGGATCGTTAACATGGGCGTTGACCGACTTCCACCTCCTCGCCCGACGTCACCTTCCTCGACTCCGCGTCCGAGACGCGGTGGAAGGCACCAGCCGTTCTACCACTCGCAAGTGGCCGACGGTACACGTCGTTACGTTGCCGAAGTCAACATTGAGCGCATTTCCCGCTCCATCTGGGTCTACGGCATTCCCGCTCAAGTCTCAACGGTAAGCGCGATTGAAGATGTGGAAGATGTGGAGGAAGCAAGATCACTTGGTGCGGCGGTTCATCAGATGCTTGCGCTACGTGGGCTTGGCGAGTACTTTCGATGCTTTGACCAGGAACGTGCCATCCTCCGCCGGAATCAGGACTGCAAGACCATGTTTCCCGACGACTGGTCTGATGACGAAGCCGAACACCACCATGCAACGGATGCGCAGGATGAAGCGCATGTGGATACGGAACGGCTCTCAGAAGACGGTAGTTGGTAGAGACACTATCGCAACACTCCAATCCGAGTCTTTTGGCATGGATGGTATTGGATTTCAAGTGGATGTTTTAACCAAGGCCTGCGCTGCGATACCATCTTAGCGCCCCGTCTTCGCTCGCAGTCACGAAGCGCGTCATTGTAACTGCCGTCCCATCAGCCACCTCATCAGCGCTGGGTTGGAATGCAAACGCCCGAATCGGCTTCACCTCGCTGGCGCTAAACACGGGTACGGTTTTGGTGGCCGATGCGAGATCCCAGAACTTGATGCACTTATCCGCGCCTACGCTCGCAAATACCGAAGCTGCCGAAGCCGGAGCACCGAGTGCCAGCACCCAGCCCTTATGCGCCGCCAACGACGCCACCGTTCCGGCCAATCGAACGTGCTCTTCATCCGACAGCACTTCGGGAGAAGACAGGATCGGTTGTACGTCGTGCACGCTGACGGTACGGTCATCTGCACCCACCAGCAGCAGCGAGTCGGTGAAGCTCAACGCACGGATCGGCGCCGGATGGTCGGCGAACATCGCAGCGAGATGCAACGCCGGTTGGTGCGGAGACGGCCACGTGAGCATGTACAGCAATACGCGGCCTGTATTGGTGCCGACGGCAAGCAGGCTTCCCGACGAGTGGAAGGCGAGAGAGATACCGAAGAGATCCTTGGACCCTGTGCGTGAGGGTGGAGGCTGCGCGCGACCGATCAGTGTTCCAAATGCAGGGCTGTCGCTGGACGAGTTGGGGACTGCATGGATGGTGACAGTTGCGCCTGCACCGACGGCAGCAAAGCAGGGCCGCGTAGGGTGCAGCGATGCTTGCCATGCCTCGGACAGCTTGCTTCCTTGCAGTGCTTGGTCGGCGACCGGACACGCGGGAAGCGAGTCGATCTGGCCGATGATCAACGACGCTGCATCCTCGACTGGAAGCGGCAGAAGCGGCAGGTCTCCCCCTTCATCAGCACTCGGGTCTTCTTCCGACGATGTTAGTGCTGCGAAGGGCTCGAGGTTCCACAACGCGATGGTGCCGTCGATGGCGGAAGTGAGGGCGATGGTACCCGCCTGGTTGGCAGAAACGCAGTGGACCGCATTGGCATGTGCTGTCGGCAAGGTACGGTATGCGCGCGCCGAGTGTGCGTCAAAGGCCTTAATCCGGCCGTCTGCGTCGCCAGACACGATGAGACCTGCCGTCGACGTTGAAGCGCGCGTCCAGCACACCGAGACGACGGGCGAGGAGTGTGACTGGCCCGGAAGCGTCTCTTTGTCGCTGAGGAATTGAAGCGACTGTACGCAGAGAGCGATTCAAAGCAGTCAGTTGCAGTTCAGCTTGTCGCAAATCAGTCCAAAGGGGCTCACCATCGCGATGCTTGTGACTCAGCTCGTCGATGCTTGGCTTGAGGTGATCAGAGGGATGGCAGGAGTGAAGGCACAGGTCGAAGTGGAGAAGAAAGTGGAGTTGCCAACTCCGTTGCATCTCGGGATTCGGCCCACAATATTTCGCTGCCTTTTGCTGCCCGACTTCCGCACCTTGATCGTGGCGGCGTTTAACTACCGCGACTGGCTCTCCGCACTCTTCTTTGCAGCGTCACCATCAACTCTTGCTCCTACCTCTTTTGGCCACGACTCTCCACACGCGCCACGATGGTGGTGTGCAAGTTCTTCTTGCAGAACCGTTGCGCATACGGCAACAATTGCAAGTTCGAGCATCCGCAGAACGGCGCACCCGGCCGAGCGTCCGGCTTCGGTCAGAGCGCCTTTGCGCCGCCGTCGGCCTTTGGAGGCAATGCCAGCACTCCAGCGCGTCCATCTGCGTTCGGAGGAGGAGGCAGTGCTTTTGGTCAAGCGAGCGCATTCGGATCGCCGTCTGCGTTCGGCTCGCAGAACAACAGCGCGTTCGGATCGACAAGCAAGCCAGGAGCGAGTGCGTTTGGAGCGACCGCCCCATCAGCATTTGGAAGCAGCAGCGCATTCGGCGCCTCTGCAGCAGGTGGATCTGCGTTCGGTAGCACATCAACGCCGTCTGGAGGGTCGGCGTTTGGTGGGGTGAACAAACCTGTTTCTGCTTTCGGCTCGTCCACGGCGCCAACCTCGGCGTTCGGCTCGACGGCGGCGCCTTCTGCATTTGGATCCACCGCTGCACCGTCTGCGTTCGGATCGACCTCGGCACCCACGTCAGCATTCGGGTCGACTTCGACACCGTCGGCATTTGGTTCCACTTCAGGGCCATCCGCATTCGGCTCGGCCGCTAAACCATCTGCCTTCGGGAGCACACCAAGCACATCAGCATTCGGATCCACAAACACACCATCAGCTTTCGGCTCAAACGCAGCACCCTTAGCCTTTGGATCAACATCGACTCCGTCTGCATTTGGCTCTACATCGACTCCCTCGGCATTTGGTGCTGCAGCGGCACCTTCTGCTTTCGGCTCGACATCAACGACCTCATCGGCGTTCGGATCATCCTCGGCATTCGGCGCATCTGGAGCTCCCGGATCTGCATTCGGGGCAGCGCGACCATCGGCTTTCGGCAGCGCTTCTACTCCTCAACCCACCGCATCAGCCGGTCCTGCAGTGTCGTCGTTTGCAGCGCTGAATGCGTCGACGCCGTTCACGTCGCGCACGAACCACTATGGCGATTCGAACCTGCCCGAGGTGACGCTGACGGCCGCGGGGATCGCCGAGGACGTGGGTGCGCAGGGCAAGCCGCTGTGGAAGCTGTCTGCGTACGGTCCGGCTAGGGGAGAGCCAAATCTGGTAGCTGGCAAGGATGTGAGTCCGGACGAGCTGCGTGTTATGGCGTACCAGGCGCGCGCGGCGGGTCAGGACGCCGCGTATGCGCAGCATGAACAAAAGTTGTTCACAGAGGCGGATGCAGCGTATAGGCAGATAAGCGGGAACACGAATGCAGCCATGCAGCAGGCACTGCGCAACAGGGAAGAAAAGAAGAAGCAGCAACAGCAGCAGCAGCAACAGCAGCAGCAACAACAGCAGCAGCAGCAACAGCAGCCACAGATGCAGCAGGGAGGTGGGACGGCGTTTGGGGCTGCACCACCGGCAAGCACGAGTGCGTTTGGTCAGGCCTCTGCATTTGGTGCCAGCACACCTGCTCCCGCCGCGAGCGCATTTGGAGCGAGCACCGCTGCGCCAGCTGCGCCCTCTGCGTTTTCAACACCATCGGCCTTTGGCTCATCCACATCCGCACCACCTCAACCTGCGGCTGCAGCGGGATCAGCCTTTGGATCGACAACTGCGTTCGGAGCACCGGCACCACAAACAAGTGCCTTTGGACAACAGCCTAGCTCCGCATTCGGTGGTTCCACCACCGCGTCAGCATTCGCTACATCGTCCAGCGGTGCATTCGCCGCGCCGGGCAAAGTCGAAGACCCCTACAAGAAGGATGTGCCCAGTCGGACCGATTTGACCGATACTGTGATCCAGGCATTCGAAAGCACGACGTTCGAATGGGGTCTTGTACCCTTCATCGAGCCACCTATCGATGTACGCTAGACGCACAATCCACAGACATCTATCATGCGAGATTTTTGTATTGGGGGAAGGTTTTAGGAGTGTAGGATGGCGATGTCGACGCGGGCGCCTGCGCCGGGCCATTCATCGTGCTCGGTAGACTCGTCGATCTGACCCACGATCTGCGCCTGTGCCGGCTCGTGAGTGGCCGAGGAAGCTTGGGCGGGGGATAGATCGAGTCGTTCACCAGGTCGGGAGCCGGGGAATCCAGTAGGACCGGGGAAGCGAGAAGCACTCGTTGACGGAGCGAGGAATTTGGCTCCTGGAAGTGCATCTTTATCCGCCATGCGCGGAAGCTGCGTGCCCGAAGCCACCGCTGAATGGTACGCCGCAAGCGCAGATCGTGAG
This sequence comes from Moesziomyces parantarcticus, assembly GCA_023212605.1. Classification (NCBI taxonomy): domain Eukaryota; kingdom Fungi; phylum Basidiomycota; class Ustilaginomycetes; order Ustilaginales; family Ustilaginaceae; genus Moesziomyces; species Moesziomyces parantarcticus. Next base: position 56,720 of record JALCCF010000001.1, on the reverse strand, counting down.
ATCGTGGCGAGCGTAGATGAGACCCAATTGACGTCTGTCAGTGGCGACAGATCGTGTGGGCGGTAGGGAGGAAGACGCGAGCGAACGAGCGCGTACGGCGCTTCGCTTCCACTGCACTCTCGAATCAATCGCATCGACTCGGTCTCCTCTTGGTCCGTGTCTACTTCACCGCCCATGCTGGCGGCTGTGCTGGTGCGAGAGGTGCGAGGTGCACCTAGACTGAGCTGTCCTAAACCCGCCGGAAGCGCTGACGCAGCTGGACGCGGCATTGCTGTGCCCGAGAGCGGACGTGGGACGTGAGCCGTCCCATCAGCAGGGCGAGCGAATTGGCAGTAGAGACGCGTGTCAAAGACGCGGAAGAGCACATCGTCGACGCGGAGGAAGAAGCGCTGCAGCACAAGGAAGCCGGAAGGCATGACGCGCACCTTGACGTTGACGATCGAGCTGCCATTGTCCGCCAGCTCGTCCTCGTACAGCACAATGTCGTCGTAGAACAGGATCGGCTCGCCGCTCGAAGGGCCCAGTCGCTCGACGGGAATCCGATCGCGTGCCGGATCGGTACCGGGCACAAACCATTCCATCGCCTCATGCTTTTCAGGCACGATAAGCTGCTTCAGTCCGGCCGCAGAGGGAATCTCGGGCTTGTCGGATAGAAGCGGTTGCGGGGCTACATCACCCACCGATCCGGCCCACGTCGTCGAGTAGGTCCAGTCGTAGTCCTTGGCCGTCGTAATATCCGTCTGCGCCACCGCGTCCTTGGCCACATTGGCGCCAAAGTGCGATGTGCCCGCATCGGTGCTGTTCTCTGCTGTATCGGTGGCGATAAAGTCGTTCCTGCTCTTGCCCCACTCCTTGGCGTAGGCCACTTTGATCGACGACGACTTTTTCGGCTTCGGCTTGGCACCAGGTACGCTGCTTCCGGACGGCTTACCTGCTGCAGCGCTCTCGCGGCAGTCGATGCCGTACAGCCGATTTCGCTGCTGCACGCCGTCGATCGAACGCAGCGCCCGCACCGCGTCGAAGCACAGGCTGAAGCCCGACGCGGCGTGCTGCAGCACGAGCGAGTTGTGCGGGAAGGCCATCTCGGGCGGTGGGATGCCGAGCACCTCGGAGAGCGCATCCATCTCGGCAGATGAGCCGATGGGTCCACTGGTGACGCGCACGCTCCAGCCGCCAAGATCGATGCCGCGCGTCGTGGGTTGCAGCGACGGTGCGGTCGATGCGCTCGAGGCATGCGATGATGGGCCCGAGGATGCCGGAGGTGCCCGTGCCGGCGTATGCGACCACGACGTTGGACCCGACATCTTGAGTATGTGCAGTAGTCGTGCGAGAAGAAAGAGAGACAAGAGGCCAGAACAATGTTGCCCTGATGAGAGTGGAAGGTGTTGGTGAAGAAGGCGTTGAAACCCTGGGAAGCCTTTAAAAAGTGCGCTTTTCGTGAGCAGAGTTGCTTCGTGCGCGCAGCGCGTCGTTTTGGGTGAGTTTCGCCTCCACCAGCCACTTGCACCCTGAGCCTTATCCCGGCTTGCCCTCGGCCACCATTAGCATCAGCTGAGGCAAGACATTGCACGGCCAGCTCCCATCTCACACCCGTTTGCCACGACTGTCTTGGCAACATATCTGGAAGAGCAATTGCAAACATGCGCATGTGTGTGTAGTGTACAAGGTGAATGATAGCTCGAGATGCGAACGATGATGCTGGACCTGAAAATGCGCGAACGGGCTCTACTTCTTGCCCGCTCTGCGCTTGATGTTGGCCTTTGCGCGCTCGAGCTGCTTCTGCTCGCTCCTCTCCACCTGGAGCGTGGACATGATCTTGTTGATCTTGTTCTTGTAGCTCTGGTCCTCTTCGGCCTGTTCCTGCCTGCGCACCTCGGCGATGAACTGGTTGTCGCGGCGCAGCTCGCGGATGGCGCCCTTGCGCTCCTTCTTGATGAGCGCCTTCATCTTCTGGATCTGCACGCGCTCCACGTCCGGGTCCAGCGCCGACTTGCGGTCCGGGTTGTAGCCTTGCTGGTCGAACTTGGGCACGTGCGAGGCGATTGCAATCGCTCGGTGCGCCTGCAGACGCAGGAAGCGGCGCGAAGACGAAGCCATCTTGAGTTGTCTCGCCAGCGATGCACTCGGCGTCGACGTCGACGTCGACGGGCTAGCAGAGAGGAGGACAGAGAAGGGAGTGAAGAGCTCCACGTATGACGTCGAGCCGGCGTAGAGCGCACTGAAGTCCGCCGTGAGTGCAAGAGCCAACGACAGAAGTTCGACTCGCTGTTGTGCGTCGGCGTCCTGCTTCTTGGCGGTGATGAGGCTTGGCAGGTCCACGGGCTGTTCCGCTGCCTCGACAGCGCTTTCGTCTTCAAGACGCAGATGCTGCGAGTGTGCAGCATCCACGTCTGGTGTTGGGATGCCGTACTCTTCGGCCGTGGCGCGGACCTTGGCCAACCCCTGCTTGTCGAGCGGGGCAAGGATGGCGATGGCAGAAAAGAGGAAGTTGAGCGCTTCCGGGAAGAGCCTGGCACTCTCCTTCTCGTTGGAGACCACAAGCGAGCAGAGGAAGAGGCCGGACGCCAGGTCGCTTACAGAGCGGATGCGTGCATGGCCCAGGTATTGCGCAATCAGCAGCGCCAGCGGCGTCGTCACGGCATGCTGCTTATCCGATGTCGGCCAGATCGTGCCCACCAACCTGAGCAGCGTCAGCTCGGCCAACCCGGGCCAGGTGCGTGCGTCGGGATCCGTCGGACCCTTGGCCAGACCGCGCGACAGGTTGCGCTGCATGAGCGCGAGCTTGCTAACAAAGTGCTCGGCCGACGTCGCCGGGTAGCTCTGCGAGAGGCTAAAGATGTGTGGGATGAGCGAGTTGACAATGGCAAAGGCCAGCTTGTGCTTCTCGCCCGTGGCGGCCTGGTGCGCCTGTGCCTGGCCGGCCCAGTGCAGCGCATGGTCGATGAGCACACCGATGAGCGCCTGCAGACGATACTTGTTGTCCTCGGCAAGACTCGGATGGTGCAGAGTGCGGATGCGCTTGATGACCGTGGGGATGTTCTTGGGCTCGATCTCGTGCTTCTCCAGAAGGTTGAGCAGCTCGTCATGCGTCGCCGGGCAGGGGAAGGTGAAGGGCAGTTTGGTGGCTGTGACGGGTGTCGCTTTCGCCTTGGAGGACGAGCCAACCCTGCTCGCTTTGCTCGGAGATGCTGCCTTGGAAGTGCCGGTGATTGCTTCGTGGTCTCCTTCCTGCTCCGACTCTTCGTCCTCGCCGATCTGAATGGCGTCGTCTGCGTCCGCGAGATCGGCGAAGTCATCCTCCTCTTCATCGTCAACCTCGTCTTCCTCCGCAGAGCCTGATGCAGCGGAGCGCCCGTCGTCATCCCCGTCGTCGCTGCCATCCTCTTGGTCGTCGTCATCGTCGTCTTCCTCGTCGCTTTCATCGACGGCTCCGCTTTCGGCAAGACCGGCACCAAGACCGTACACCTCGCCGGCTGTGAAACCGTCCAGCTCAAAGTCATCGTCGAGGTCGTCGGCCTGCGCGACGCGCTTGGGTCCCGATGCCGAGTTGGCACCCTTCTTGCGCTTGCGACGGCCACCTGCCTCGGCATCGTCGTCGTCAGCTTCGTCGTCGCTGTCGCCTCGCATACGCTTGAGACGCGCCTTCTCCGCCTTCATCAGACGCTGAGCCTCGTCGGCGGCGAGCTCCTCTTCGCTCTTGAGACGATCTTGGGGCTTGGCTCTGCGTTCAAAAGCGAGTTCGCGGACGAAAGTGTCGTACGAGCTGGCTGGCTTCTCGTCGAGAGCCTCGGCAGTATTTGTGCTGGCGCCAGCGACTACAGTGGCATTGGCACCGGTGGCGGGGCCTGGGAAGACCGACAGCTTGGCCTTGGCCTTGGGATCGACAGCGGGTGCTGGTGTTGGCACGGCAGGCTGCTCATAAAGGAGGCCACGGATGTCGGCGAGCTCGTCATCAAGCTGCTCTCGCAGCTCTTCGTCAGCGTCCTTCATCTTTTGGCGTTCGAGCTTGTGGAATTTGGATTTGGCGATGACTTCGCGCATCACGTCCGCCTTGGACTTCTCGCCGTCCTCGTTTTCGCCGAAGCCGCCAAAGTGATCCTGGGCTGTGAGTCGTCCGGGGTCTGCGCAAGGATAAATACCAGGTGCGTCAGTACAATTGCGCTCCTTGTGCTGGTGCGGGAGCACCTCGAGCATTCAACAAAGCAAGGTCGACAGTGCGCTAGAGGATGCCATCAGAAATCTCCAGTAGAATCTTTTGACCGTCATGGGTTGGCGCTTGTCAGCGCGCTTTTGTGTGTTGACTCCGGATCGTTTGTATCGCCAGTAGCAGATCATCATGTGGCAACACGAGCGACTGTGGACGCATGCTTTGGTTTTGCGTCGAGAGAGATTCAGAGCACTTACCTTCTTCGTCATCATCTTCTGGGAGGCGGATGTCCGCGAGGTCATCGAGACCACTGAGGGACTGGCCGTAGTGAGTGAGGACGTCGTCGTCGTCGTTGAGGTTGAAGGCAGCGCCTTTCGCCGCTCTTCGCTGCTTTTCGGTGGCGAAACGCTCGAGCATCTTTTCTTCGGGAGTCATGTTGGCGTCGTTCTCACCGAATCGGCGGTCGACGAAGGTGCTGGTGCGATTGCGCCCTTGCAGCTCTGGTAGCAGCGCCTCTCTCCTCTGTGCGAGGCCGCTGGCCTTAGCCGCACCGGGGCGACCAACGGCGCCCTTGATCTTGCGACCGAGCACCTCATGTTTGGGCTTGGTCACCTTCTGGTCGAAAGGGTTGAGTCCGGAGACGATCGAGCTGATCTTGTTGAGACGAGCCGCAGCGGCATCCTTCTCATCCTGACCGCCCTTACGCGACCGGGACTTTTTGGAGAGCTGTCGACGGTCTGTAACGCCAGAGCTGTGAAGCTTGGACTTGAGCTGGGACAGCTGCGAGCCTCCGCCCTTGGCCATCTTGGCTGTGAGTCGAAGGGTGTTGGAGCTGGTAGACGGTTGCGTGGGTAGACGCACTTCGACACCAGCGACTTCCGAAGCGTGCAGAGATCCGATGGGATGGAAAGGAGAGAGAAGGGGTGGGTATATGGTGTAAGAAGCAAGTCGTTCAAGGTGAATGAAAGTGAAGGACAGCTGAGCATCAACTTTCAGGGTCGTCACCGACAAAAATTTCGCCGCTCTACAGCCACGCGAGAAGAAAAAAGAAATTGGAGAGATCCAAAAAATCGAAAAAATAGGGCTCAGAATCCTTGCAAATTGCGGTGGAGGACGTCTTGTCGAGAGCTTTTCCTGCCACCCATCTCTCGAAAAAAAGGAGCAAAGTCAAGTCGCATCGCGGTGGTGGAGTTCAGATCGCCCGATGCGCATCCGTCGGCTCCGAGTTGGGTCGACCAGTGCGGCAAGCCGAATTGGCCTCGACGCGGCGGACGGCACTTCCACCCCGTAAATGCCGTCCTTCGTCATCCAACACCCTCACCTCGTTCAACGTTCAGCAACACGACATACGCCACGATGAGCGGTGCAGGTAGGTATCGCAGCACGCACGCACCAGTCCAGTCGCACCAACAGCGGTAGCTTGCAAATTCATCGAGGCGGGCAGCATGCGAAACACGATGGCTGATGCTTACACTTTGCGTCTCTATCCTTTCCGACTGGACATTCTCGACGTGTCGTCACTCCTTCTGATCGACCCGCGACATCTGGTACTTATATCTGCTTCCCCCCGTACCGCAATGGTGACTTCGCTCCCACCAGTCCCCTACCGACAGTACGTATTCGATCTTTCCCTATCGGGTCACTACGAGATTACCAACTCGTGTGCGCTCTCATCCTTGGACGACCTATGGATATCATCGCTTACGCTCGTCCTTTCCGTCCTGATCGATGCTACCTTACTAATCAACAGGGATCTTCCTCCCTCCGGAGGCTACCAGCCCATCCGATACAAGCGCAACTTGCCAGGCAAGAACCTTTCGGGTCTCACCATCTTTGGCGGCGTGATTGCCATCTGCGCATACGGATTCTACAAGGTCGGCCAGGGCAACCTCGAACAACGGTAAGTCCAAAGCACCACCGACGATGCCCAGCCACGGCATCTTTGCAGCAGCAGCAAGCAAGTTCGCAACCGTACTGACACACCTCATTCCGCGTCGTATCTGCGTTACGGCCCAACAGAGAGCTCAAGAGGGAGCGTGCGTGGTCGCGAATCCACCTTATCCCTCTGCTCATGGCCGAGTCCGACAGGGATGCTTACCGACGAAGCGAGGCTCAGCTCGCACGAGAGAAGGAGATCATGAAGGACGTGCCCGGCTGGGAGGCAGGCAAGTCGGTCTACAACACCAAGCGCTACACTCCTCCCAACTTTGTTGTCCTCTAGATATCGCACAGCACTTGCTGCTACTAGCAGAGTGCAGCACACGGCTGGCCAGCAAAACACGTTCTCACATCTATCTGCAGCGTACAGGCTGCTGTTTCTTGTGTCTGCATCAACGCCTTGTCTCCTTCAACCCACTGTTCCGGCGTGAGAACAACGCGAGCGTCCATGCTTGCTCGGCTCAGAGCCATGGCCCTGTGCCCCAAAGGTTGCGGTGAACCCAATTGAGAAGATTCGTAGAATGCCCTTGCGCACTCAGAGTACAAGTGTGTCCGCAAGGGTCATCCAGTGCAGCTCAAACGATGCATAGCAGTCACGCTCATCTGCGCCTCCAGGACCCATCCGAGACCCCGCTTTCAGCGGCCTGTGAACCATACACAACCAGCGAGACATCAAAGGAGAGCCCTGACCTCAACGCCCACGCATTGCCAGCCTCAATCCGACCTGGGATGCCGAGACAAAAAGACAAAATAAGGGCAAAAAAAGAATGGTGACAAGAGTGGGATTCGAACCCACGCCCGAAGATAGCAGGTCACTTCCTGAATACTCAGGATATCTTCCTTAATGCTACGCCTTAGACCACTCGGCCATCTTGCCTTCGATGTTTGGCGGGCTAACAGTAGCATATATAACCCACTAAGCTGAGAGGACTCGACAAACATGCACGGATCGCCTCCACTCGGTGGCCCACTTCGGCACTAACGCGACTCACTTTGCGGCGTGCCGCTCAGGGGATTCACACTTCCCACCGCATGTCACTCTGCGTCTGTCACAACCACTTCTATCGAACGCATACCTCAGGTCTCGCTCTGATAGCCTCCTTCGACAGCGGATTGGCGCCCGTCACCCGACTTTGGCGACAGTACCTATCGAGATCCTCGTGCCGACTGCGACTACCGGGGATGGTGGCAGCGGCATAGTCGGACCGGGCAGACCAGGAGTCAGTGATATCCCTCAAATCTCTTCAAGATGTCTTCACCACAGGAGACAGTGAAGCTCGCCGATGAGATCCGACAGAGGCAGGCATCCTTCGCGACCCGAGGCTTTGGGCGCCGAAACAGGCCAGCACTGCGTTCGGAGCCATCCGTCCAGCTATCGACCTCGCACGATGATGCTGGCCCCAGTGACTCCGCCAGAGACGCCAGCTCCCAACCCGAAAGCGATCCACCACAGCAGCAGTCCGTAACGCTGCCTGACGACGACGATGAGGAGGCAGGTCAGCTCGAGATGGACTATGCACCCGACGAGGAGGCAACGCCTTCCGCTGCTGACAACTCTCAAGCTTCAGAGAAGGAGGCTAGCCGATCGCAAATTGAAGACAATGGGCCTTCACTGGCAGCCGAGATCCTGGCCGCTGCAGCTTCGACGGATGCGATCTCACCCAAGAAGCGAACGCACCGCCGGCGACCTGACTCACTCCGACGCACCGAAAGCAGCTCATCCGCTGGTCGTGCTAGCACCAGCTCGCACGACTCAACACCGACCTCACCAGCGCCCAGACGAAAGAGGCCGTCACTCTTCCGGGCCGAGTCCACAGCCGACTCCAATCATGAAGCAGCAATAAAGAAAAGGATGACGGTGCTGCTTGAAGGCGAGATGCCCGAGGCAGATGCAGAAGCCTTTGCGGATGAAGAAGCAAAGCAAGATTCAGTGCACACAAAGACCAAGCCGCAGGGCGACTTGGGTCGACATGTCGCAGAAGCCAGCTCCGATACTGGAGGCACAATACAAGCCACCGATACCGAACACGACGACACTCTGGAGGACGAAGACGAGGGCGAGGGCGAAGCCATGGATCGGGAAGATAGCAGCGGCGACGACTCCGAGGAAGAGAGCGACGAGGACGAGGAAGAAGATGTCGAGCCTTCGCTCAAGTACTCGCGCGTCAAGGGCGGCGTCAGCGACGTGCTAAAACGCGACACTGCATCTGCATTTGCCCTTTCTCCGCGCTTTATGGCGCTCGGAACACATGCGGGCATGATCTACATTCTCGACATCAACGGCAACCTCGTCAAAGGCTTTCGTCTCCACACAGCCTCGATCCTGGACTTGACCATCGACAACACGTCTGACTTTGTGGCTGCTGCCTCTATGGACGGCTTAGTCTCGATATCGGCGCTCGCCACTGCAGAACAGTACGTCTTTGACTTCAAAAGGCCAATGCGCTGCATCTCGCTCGAGCCCAACTTCGGCCGCAAATCATCGCGCGCCTTTGTGTGCGGCGGCATGGCCGGCTCGCTAACACATCGCGAGAAGAGCTGGTTCGGTCACAAGGAGACCGTGCTGCATTCGGGCGAAGGTCCCATCTGGACGACACGCTGGCGAGGCAACATGATCGCATGGGCTAGCGACAAGGGCGTGCGCGTGTACGACACGGACGCAAAGCAGCGCATCAGCTTCATCTCGCCTCCGAGCAAGGATGTGCGGGGCGACTTGCATCGTTGCACACTCTACTGGCAGGACGATCGCACATTGCTGATCGCATGGGCTGATCACATCAAGGTTGCCAAGGTCAAGGAGAGGGTAGGTGGCGTCACCGCTTCTTCCGCCGCGTCCATCGCTTCGAATTCGACGCACAACGCAGCTTCGGCCCTGAGCAAGGTCGGCGTGCCTGGCACTGGGCCTTCGCAGCCGCAGTACTTGATCGAGATCACCGCCATCTTTCAGCTGGACTGCATGATTTCGGGAATCGCCCCGTACGGCCTCGACTACCTGGTGCTGGCCTACGTCACCGACGAGGCCGAAGACTCGGATGACGACAGCGACGATGAGGGTCAGGTGGCAAGGCGAAGGCAAGAGGCCCAGCGCCCGGAGCTGCGCATCATCAGCCGTGCGGGCGAGGAGCTCAGCTCGGACGTGCTCAGCCTCAACGACTACTCGCGCTTCCAGTGCAACGACTACTTGCTCGTGCCCTCCATCGAGGCGCACGCATACTCGGCTGCGCTACTCGCTGGGCGCAAGGTGCGAGCGGAATCGACCGAGGCATCTCAGTTCTACGTCGTCAGCCCGCGCGACATTGTGTTGTCCAAGCCGCGCGATGAGAAGGACCACGTCGAGTGGCTGCTCGAGCGCCAGAGATTCCAGGAGGCGCTCATCAAGATCGAAGGCATGGGCAAGACGGCGGCGTTGGAGAACGGATTCGACGCCGAAGTGATCGGCAAAAAGTACCTCAATTGGCTCGTCGAGGAGGACCGATACTCGGAAGCAGCGCGCGTGGCGAGCAAGATTCTCGGGCGCAATGCGTCGGCGTGGGAAGACTGGATCTTCCTCTTTGTCGAGAAGGGCAAGCTTGGACTCGCGATCCCGTACATCCCGACATCCGACCCGACGCTGAGCGAGATGGTGTACGACATGATCCTGGCACACTTCCTGCAGCACGATCTGGACAAGCTGCTCGAGACCATCAAGGAGTGGCCGTCCGAGATCTACTCGACGCCAGCGGTGGTCTTGGCGATCGAAGACCGGCTTGCCTCGGATGGCGGCAGAGGAGCTGACGACGCCAAGCTCAAGACGGCGACAGAGCGGCTGCTGATGGAGTGTCTCGCCGAGCTCTACATCAAGAACCGACAGCCAGGAAAGGCGCTGCAGTACTACCTGCGCTTGCGTCGCGCCAACGTGTTCGACCTCATTCGCGACAATAATCTGTTCACCGCTGTGCAGGATCAGGCACTGCTCCTGATCGAATTCGAGGAGGACCTCAAGACGCGCCGGCCCCAAGACTCGGCCAAATCGCATTCAAAGCACGGGGCGGCCATCGACCTTCTTGTGGATCACACGTATTCGATTCCGATCGGGCGGGTGATCGCGCAGCTGGAGACGCACCCTCGGTATCTGTACATGTATCTGGACGCGCTGTTCGACCGCGACCCGCAGCAGGTGACGCAGTTCTGCGACCTGCAGGTGAAGCTGTACGCCGAGTACGAACCGGGGCGCCTCATGTCGTACCTGCGCGCCATGTCGTCGTTCTACAGCTTTGAGAAGGCGTACGCGATCTGCAGCGAGCACGACTTTGTGCCCGAGATGGTGTTCCTACTGGGACGGGTGGGCGACAACAAGCGCGCACTGTCGCTCATCATTGAGCGGCTGGGCGATGTGGAGCGTGCCATCGACTTTGCCAAGGAGCAGAACGACGATGATCTGTGGGAGGATCTGCTAGGCTACTCGGAGTCGCGGCCGGCGTTCATTCGCGGGTTGCTCGAGAATGTTGGCGCCGAGATCGATCCGATCCGGCTGATTCGTCGGATCAAGAATGGGCTCGAGATTCCCGGGCTCAAGGCGGCGCTCATCAAGATCTTGTCCGACTTTACGCTGCAGATCAGCCTGCTGGAGGGATGCGAGGCGATCTTGAGCCACGATACCAAGCTGCTTAGTGATGAGCTGCAGCGCTCGCAGCTGTATGCGAGCTATGTGGACGACGAGTCGGTGTGCGCCTCGTGTGGTGGCGCGCTGTTTGCATCCGGTCTGTCGGCCAAGACGGTGGGTGCGGATGCGTATACGGCAGCCCGACAGCCCAAGGTGGTGGTGTATCTGTGTGGACATGTGCATCATCTCACGTGTCTGCTTCCACCAGCCAACGTGCCCGTGGTCAGGTCGGAAGCAGCCGGTGCGGAGCAGATCAAGTTGACGACAACGCAGGCGTTTGCGTCTACACCGGCCGTTAGGCAGCGTTGGACCAGCCATGCTTGGAGGGCCTTTGACGCAGAAGCCGATCAAGAGGCTGTGGCCAAACAGGCTTCGCCGGCTTCGCTGGTCGAGCTGTCGCAGTACGGTCCGCTGCACCGTGCCCATCGCGCCACGGCTCAGTTCCACGCGCGACTCAAGTACGAAGCACGTCTCAGGTCGACGATTGTCGCCAAGAAGGGATGCCCCACATGCATCAGTGAGGGCCTACTCTCACGCTGACACCGATTAATCTCGACGATGAACCAATGAACCAAAAGTCAAATCTGTGTTGTTTGCCTGGTATGGTTAATGCGAGTGGTGTGAGAAGTTTGTGCATATGGTTCATGGATGTGCGGCGCCTTGTTCGCTTGCTCTAGCAGCTGGAGTTGGGACGCCCAGCCACATTGCTCGTTCTCGATCTCCCTGGGGGCCAGCGGGTGGATTTGGGGTAAAGAACTTGCATCTTGACTTGAAGGCGTCGAGGCTGCGAGCTCGAATGATAGTTTCGACCTTGAGCTCGTTATGCAACTGTCGATTGAGCGTCTCGGCTGTATTCTCTGCCCTACTCCACCGATCCTGCTTGCCTTCCGCCGGTTTGTAATCTGCATCGAGCTTCGAGTCTGTACCGTTGGTTGGGGGATTAGGAGAGGATGTTTGATCCGCGACTTTGATGCAGAAACGAACGACTTCTTCACGACCGATCCAGACGTCTACGAGTTCGCGCCAGAATGCAGCGCATGCGGCCGGTTGCGGCGTTGCATATGTGCTCGTTCCAAGATCCGCCGAAGTGGCCGAATTCATCGACGACGAAGACAGGAGCGATGGAGAAGAGCTCTGCCCGAGCGCCCGGGAGCGTGCAAAGCTCCGGTTGAGACGGGTGGTAATACCATCGTCAAGCTGACGATATTGGCGCAGGAGCTCTTTAAACTCGCCTATCGCCAGACACGTCGAGGGTGTAAGGTTCGATACGCTCGGAGGCGTGAGTGGCTTGAGCACCGACGAAGAGCCGAGTTGAACAGGCTCGTATTCGGGAGCGAATGCCGATCGCTCCGAGGCATCGGGCTCTGAGCGACTCGACGAGCTCGAGCTGCGGTTGAACCGCGACATGGACGGCGAAACCCACGTCGACATCGTCCCGAGTGTTGCCTGACGAGCGTTGAACGTTCGAAGCAAGAAGACAAGTGCGCCAAAGACGAGCTGCGTTCAGTCGTGCGGTGCGAGAGATGATGGCAGCGTCGGATGCTGTGCATGTCGTAATCTTCTGGAGCTCAGCCCCGCGTGGAAATTTCCGCACCCACCGCAAGTGGAGAATAATCGCACTCGCCCGTGTTCCGAGCTTGGACTGCCCCACTCTCAATGAACTAGGATCTCAGCACGACAATCTGGACTACCACAACGAACTTCACGAGGACATCAATGCTAAGCACAGAGCAGATGAGAGAGTTGCTCGGTTCCGATTGCAATGAAAAGACCTACACCTGGATGTACTTGTACGGGTTGAGGATGCCCTTGGGATCAAAGACGTTCTTGATCTTCTTCATGTACTCGATGCTCTCGGGAGTCTTTGTGTATCCGATCTTGGTGGCCTTCATGAGTCCGAGGCCGTGCTCGGCGCTGACGGAACCCTTGACGTTGGACGTCCACTCGTAGATGTAGGGCTCGATGATGTTTTCGATCTTCTCGTCATACGACTTGGCCACAATGTTGATGTGGAGGTTGCCGTCGCCGATGTGGCCGTAGCCGCAGACGGCGCCGACGTCGTTGCCCTCGCCGTGCACGCCGTGCTCGTCGAAGCGCGTGCGCATGTCCTGGACCAGCGCGTACATCTTGTCGATCGGCATGGAGAGGTCGTACTTGAACACCTTGCCCATCTTGCCCGCCGCCTCGGGGATGCTCTCTCGCAGCGCCCACAGGCCCTGAAGCTGTGTCTCGTCCTGGGCGAGCACGCCGTCCTGGATCATGCCCTCCTCCATAAGGTGCTCGAGCAGCACCTGCAGCTTCTCGTCGTCGTGGTCCTTGTTGGAGCCGCTCGTTTCGATGAGCACGTAGAAGGGGTGCCTCGCCTCGAACGGATCGCGCACGCCGGCGGTGGCGTGCTTCTGCACCACGTCGAACGACGTCTGGTCAAAGAACTCGAAGGCGGACAGGATCTCGCCGCAGTGCTTCTTGACCTGGCCGAAGACGGTCTGGACGGCGTCGTACGAGTCTAGCGCAAACACGGCGACGTTGACCGCCGAGGGTCTGCGCGGCGTAGCGATGGCGACGCCGGTGATGAGGCCGATGGTGCCCTCGGAACCGATGAAGAGCTGCTTGAGGTCGAAGCCCGTGTTGTCCTTGCGCAGCGTCGAGAGGGTGTCCATGATGGTGCCGTCCGGCAGCACCACCTCGAGGCCGAGCACGGTGCCATGCAAGCTGCCGTATCGGAGGAAGCGCAGGCCGCCGGCGTTGGTGGCGACGTTGCCTCCAATGTGGCACGAGCCCTTGGCACCGAGGTCGAGCGGCATCATGTATCCTTTTTCGGCGATGTGGTTGTCGAGGCTCTCGAGGATGCAGCCTGCGTCGCACACGAGGGTGCCGGCGACGTCATCAAAGGAGCGAATCTGGTTGAGGCCGCCGAGCTGGACAACAACCTCGTCAAACACGGGGACACCGCCACCGACCAGGCCAGTGTTGCCTCCCTGCGGCACGACGGCGATGTTCTTTTGGTGACAGTACTTCATGATCTCGGAGACCTCCTTGGTAGTCTTTGGCTTGAGCACGAGCTGCGACTTGCCGTGATATTTGTTCATCCAGTCATTGTTGAACGTGTCGAGCTCGCTCGGGTCAACGGTCTGGTACGAGGGAGAGCCGGATTCGGGAACGATGGTGGTGAGGATCTGGGAGGGGGAGGGGAGGATCTTTGCGAATGCCTCGACGTCGGCCGAGGTGAGGTTGGCGAAAGCATCGGAGCGTGCCAGGGTGGCGAGGCCGCGACGAATCGAAGGGCCTGCGAGCTGCAGCTGCGACTGCCCAACACAAACGACGGCACGAGGAGCTGGCAATGGCGACACACGAGTCGAGTATGTGGCGGTGGCAGCCGAGGTGCCGATGATGCGGGGGGTGGCGGGGCGCGAGGCTGGTTGGAGCAGCTTGGCGACGCTACGCGCGGTGGCGTGTGTCCTTTGCCTGACGATGTGCATTGTGAAGTGTAACTTCCGACAAGCTGAGGGTGGTAGAGGTGACCGAGGTAGGGAAAAGGAAGTAGGAATGGAGGAGCCTTGGCCTTTTTACAACTTGAGTCGGCGCAGGCTTGAGCGTGGCTGGTGGCCGTTGTCTGATTAGCAAGAAATTCCAGCCGTCGAGCCCTGGACGCGCTCTTCTCGGAGTCATCCCGAAGGCAGCTGGAAGACTTGGAGAGGGGGCAGCGAGCCTTGAAATTCCCCGAGACTCGCCCGCAGCGTGGCCAAGTCGACTTCGGAAATCAGCCGAACTGGTCGCCAGCTTGGGAGCGGCGTCGCTCCGTCTTGCGCCGCGCCTTTCCCACGTCGTTCAGGGTCCAGTGTGCAAGACAATCAATCGTTCGGCCTGAGGAATAGGCTCTGTCCCTGACTCTGTCAACGGAAAGCTCCGTATCCGTATCCGCATCCTAGCCATAGCAGCAAGGCACAGTCGGCGCATCCGAAGCAGCCGGGGCAGCCAGCGTGGGGAGAACGGACCACAGCATCCGCGCGTCCGTTGCTCAGCCTGGACGGCCTTCTCTGCAGCAGCGCAGAGCCAAGACAATGTGGGAGTGAAGGTTGCGACATCACATGCACGCACGACGCAGACAAGCCGGAATGAGATCGTGCCTTTCCGCTTGGCTCGAAGCACAGCAGCAGTCTCTCACCACATCGGCACGGCTCCGAGCAATCTTGAAGCTCGATCTGTTCCTGAGCGTGCTTCATGCGAGCACCACGCTTACGTGGAGATGTGCCTCTTGCTTCCTTCATCATGCGATCGCGCTCCGACTCTGCTCCCAAAGCAGCGGATCGTCGAGCAATATACGCCGTCACGAGCCCTTCGTAAGCCTCTGCCTCGAGGCGTCCATATAGCAGGCGTTCCCAGCTCGAGTCGGGGGAGAGTGTGGAGCGAATTCGATAGCAAAAAAAAACTTGAGAAATTCGAAAGTTGAGAGAGTCGCGCTGCTGCTGCTGCTTCCTCAGCCTGGCCGAGTCGAGTGGCGACAGCTGCTGCCGCATCTCGACACGTCTCCGCTGCTCTCAACTCGACGTGCAGCTCCCGACGCAGCCTCGACTCCACTCGCGACCGACAGCGGCGGCGGCTCAGACGACCCCGGCTATCCCTCGATTCCATCACAACATCCATCATCCTACCAACATCGTGCTCGTCTTTCGGTCCGGTCGCTTCCCTCCTCAACATCGGCAACTCTCTTCTGGTTCTACCCTCGGCATTAACCACGCGCCCGCTTCTCACCCCATCGTCATCCGGCTCCGCATCGTCGAATCGCGTCGGCATCCAAAAGCATCCGCACAACGAATTGGCACCTGCTTCCGCATCGGCTCTCCCGCGTATCTCGAACCCCTCATCCCACCTGCAGCACACGTATCCCTCGCCGAATCGCACTTGCAAAGCCACACCACCGCGCTTTGACCCATCTCCGCTTACCTGGACCTTCCGAAGCGCAGTCGACAACGCACCCTAGCCAAGAAGACCCTGCTCCACTCAGCCACTGGTCTGCTAGGCTGTTGACTCAGGACAGCGAGGCGACCATCCGCCTCTGCCGTCCTCTTCTTGCCACCTCACATCATGGGCAGCGATCTGGATCTGCAGATCGAGCAGCTCAAGAAATGCCAGCCGCTCTCCGAGACGCAGGTCAAGGAGCTCTGCCTCAAGGCGCGCGAGATCCTGATCGAAGAAGGTAATGTCCAGCACGTCGATGCGCCCGTCACCATCTGCGGCGACATCCACGGTCAGTTCTTCGACCTCATGGAGCTCTTCAAGCACGGCGGCATGTGTCCCGAAACCAACTACCTCTTCCTCGGCGACTTTGTCGACCGCGGCTTCTACTCGGTCGAGACGTTTCTGCTGCTGCTTGCGTTCAAGGTGCGCTATCCGGATCGCATCACCTTGATACGTGGCAACCACGAGTCGCGACAGATCACGCAGGTGTATGGCTTCTACGACGAGTGCGTGCGCAAGTACGGCAGCGTCAATGTGTGGCGCTACTGCTGCGAGGTGTTTGACTACCTCGCGCTCGGTGCGGTGGTGGATGGACGTGTGTTTTGCGTGCACGGTGGACTGTCACCTAGCATCTCGACGCTCGATCAGATCCGCAACATCGATCGCAAGCAGGAGGTGCCGCACGACGGCGCCATGTGCGATCTGCTGTGGTCCGATCCGGACGACATTACGGGCTGGGGCATGAGCCCGCGTGGTGCAGGCTACTTGTTCGGAGGAGACGTCGTACAGCAATTCGCACATACCAATGACCTCGACCTCATCGCACGCGCGCATCAACTCGTGCTCGAAGGCTACAAACTCATGTTTGACCAGACCATCGTCACCGTCTGGTCCGCACCCAACTACTGCTACCGCTGCGGAAACGTCGCCTCCATCTTGAAGCTCGACGATGCACTCAATCAGAAGTACGAAACGTTTGATGCTGCCGCACAAGAGGCGCATGGCGTTCCTGCAAAACGTCCTGCTCCCGAATACTTCCTCTAGCCCACTTCTTCCTCCTAACCCCCCGCAAGTTCGGCTGTGATGAGCTGGACGAGCTTATGCATTTTTTGTCTCGATTGTACTTGTAAGAATCTGTCATGTCCGCGCACGCGCAATCCATGCTCGCCTGCGTTGTATCCTTCTTCACTTAGGGTCACCATCCGCACTCTTGAGTTCGTCGACGACAGAACTGGCACGCTTTTTCGAGACTGGAACCGCGAGCTTACATCTACAAGGTGCGTTGCGAGCGAGACGAACCAACATCTCAAGCCGGCGCAGATTGGTGGGATCATTCTGGAAGGAGGGCACCTAGTATCCAGCGGCGCCGGGTGCGGTTTCGCCTTCTCTCCTGAGGCTGAGGTAGAGCTCCTTCATGCGCGACAGGTCGGAGCTGCCGGGGCCGGAGCGGGCGATGGTCTTGGACTGGCTGTTCTGCAGCTCGAGCAGCTTGGTGACGCGGTTCCACGTGGTGCCCTCGGCGAGCTCGCGCGTGCGCTGCTCGTGGAATTTGGCCTCGGCCTCCTTGTTGGCCGCAATGTTCTTCTCCTTCTTGGCGTTGTATTCGGCGTAGAACTTGTCGATGTCCTGCTCCGCCTGCGAGATGGCTTCTGCCTTCTTGCGTTCGCCCTCGGCATCGCGCTTGGCGATCGCATCCTTCTGCGACTCGCGCCACAAACGCACCGGCTCCGCCTCCTCAGTCGGCTCCTCGTAGCTGTACGAGTAGCTCGGCTGTGCCGGTGCTGCCGATCGTGAAGCTGCAGTGGGTGCAGGCGCACTCATCAAGTCATCCTGAAAAGTGCAAAACGTCAATTGTCAGTACGGCCTTCTCTGCACAGCGTTGGACCAAAGCGTCGAGAGAGACTCACTGCATCGTCGTGGTAGGTGGCGCCGTTGGTGTTGGTTGCCGGGCCGTCATCGAGTTCGGGGAAGTTTTGCTCGAACTTGCCCACCTCGTCGTCCGCAGGCTTGGCGGAAGTTGCCGAAGTGGGCTCGGGTCGATCGTCGATGTCGTCGAATCCGAATCCGCCCGAAGGCGCGGCGTTGGAAGATGTCGGTGCGGGAAGACCGTCGTCGTCCAGCGCAGGGAAGGCGGATGCGGAGCGTTCAAAGTCGTCGGCCGATGCAGCTCCACCCGCAGCGCCTGAGGAGCCGAACAGGTCGGCGTCGCCCGAAAGCACACCCGCAGCCTCGCGCTCGCGCGCCAGGAAGTCGGCAGTAGGGTCCGAGGGCTTGGACTCGCCAAAGTCGAACGCCATGTTGGTGGTCGCGATCTAGATGGAGAGGATTGCGGTGGAACGATGGCGCGAAAGCTGTACCGAAGACAATCGAACGATGTGAGACGCTTGGAGCCAAAGATGTCGCGGATGGTATGGAGGTGCGAGATGGTGGATTGACGAAGGTGTGTTGAGTTCGGGAGCGGCTGCTGCACGCGCACGTCTCAAAGCGCACTCGAAGTGCATTCGCACCGCCAGGTGCGGCTTCGAGGTTGACTGCTGGTTGACTGGCCGTCCAACTCACTCGCATCGGCGTCTGTGCGCGTTGGGTCGCCTTCCAAATCAGTCTCAGTCTCGCTCGCTGCCTCGGCCTCGGCCACATCTCGACGACACGCTGGAATTTCCTCACTTCATCGGGCCGCGCTGCCTCGACAGCAGCAGATCCGTGACGCCGCCGTGCACTGCCTTGGCGTCGTGATCGATTTTTGCGATTTTCCGAGTGTTAGCCGCTTTTCGACCGCACATTTCCAATTTTGACTCGCCGAAGATCCTCAACTTGCAATCGAGCCAGCCGTCACAAGCACAAGCCTATGTTCGAGCCTCCAACATCTTGCAAGAACATGAGCATCGATTTGAATGCGACAAAGTCATGATCGCCGCCCACTCAGATGAAGCAGCAAGCGACGTCAGAATACATGGATGGAGAGGATAGATGGGGAGAGACGAATGAAAGATGCGATTGTAGAATGCACGTTTAAGTGTACAAGAAGGTCTTGGGCAGGCTCTCGCCCTCCTGCATCAAGACCCCGGTTTTTTGGGGGGAAAAGCAGACATCAACCACGCATCAGCAACACCCGTGCAATTGTGGCGGGGCCGAAGAGCGATCGGGTCTGTGCGAAAAGGAACGGCGGTTGGAACAGGAGACGATCTGCTTAGAAGCGACCGAACTGCTTGGCGGCCTTCTCGGCAGACTTGTTCTTCGACACCTTGAGGACGTTGAAACGAACAGTCTTGGAGAGGGGGCGGCACTGGCCGACGGTGACGGTGTCGCCAACCTGGACACGGAAAGCGGGCGAGACGTGGGCGGCAACGTTCTTGTGGCGCTTCTCGTAACGCGAGTACTTGGGGACGAAGTGGAGGTACTCTCGGCGGATGATGATGGTGCGGGTCATCTTGGTGGAGACAACCTTGCCAGTCAGGATACGGCCACGGATCGAGACGAGACCAGTCCAGGGGCACTTCTTGTCTGTGAGTGAGGCCCGATCGCAAGTGAAAGAGTAGATGCAACAAAGTCAGCAATTTGCACGGAGGCGCAAAACAAGTTGGTGAGAGCCATCTGCAGCCAGCCATCTACGCATCGCATTCCCACGCCTAAAGTTGCCGTTGTGCTGTCGATCGAATGTCGGTTTCAGGGCAAGCGAGACATGCAGTGACATCTGGTCGGATAGTCGAAGTCGTCGGGACTACGGCAGCCAACGGCGCAGAGACGACAAGCATACGAACAAGCCGTGGCGAATAGCAGCCTCTTGATATCACAAGTGTCGACAGGCGCCTCCTTTGACTGCGACTTTCCAGTGTGATCACGATCCTAGCCAACCCTGAGTCCCCACAAAGTAGTCTTTTCGATGACAGAAACGCCTGTCTGCAAGTTGCGTCGCAACATAATGTCCAAGCGGATGTCTCCTCTGCAGTGTCCCCACCTGTAGCTCGACAAACTCTTCTATGCCGACATTGCTGGTGTCGGCGTCATTTTCCTTTCGTCGGTCGAGCGTCTGCCCGCAAAGTGGTTTCGCCTGTCTGGTGTGCAGTCACGACCGGAAGTCGATTTGGCTACCTGACTGCTACACCCTTTCCTCGCCGGCATCGACTCCATCACGACACTAGCTCTGCACTCCTTTCCTTGTCTCGATCTCCTGCTTCCTGCCTCTCCTTCTGCTGCATATGCTGGTGGGACGATGCTTTGTCGATGTCGATGCTGAATGTCGCGGAATGCTGCTACGACGGCGGGAGGCTGGTGGAAAGTCGTCTCGGACATGCTGGTGCGAAGGTGCTGCGACGATGATGGCTGGCTGGTGCTGGCGATTGTCGGATGCTTACCAATGTAGGTACCGTCAATGGCGGCACGGGGGGTCTTGAAGCCAAGACCGACATCCTTGTACCATCGGCGGTCGCGGGTGGTCCTACGGGCGGCCTTGGAGTTGTAGAAGATGGGCTGCTTCTGGAAGGCCTTTTCGGTCTGGACACCGAGCTCAACGTTCGACATGATGGGCGAGTGTGTTGGGGTGGTGAAGGGTGAAGAAAGGTGGATCGAGAGGGTCTTGAGGTAACGATGGTGGTGACAACAGTGACCGGCAGCCTTGCTCACAACGGGTCGTGCCGCGCTGCGCCGCCTCCAACTCGAATTGGCGCCTCGAGGCTTCTTCGGGCCTGGAGACGGCGGCGACGGGTTCGAGATTCCAGATTGGCTGAGCTCCTCGGCCTGGCTGCTCGACCCAGCACAGCAGCCACGCTCTCGTGATTCCAGTTCAAGGCCCACAGTCGCAGCGCGCTGAACTGTCAATTCGTGCTCACTGCGTGCCACCTGTGGCGCTTAGGCTGGGCTTGGTTGGCAGTTCAGGTTGCGACCAGGCAGGAATCCGACAATTTCTGCCTGCGTTTCTCTGAATTCGGAGCGCGCACGTGACTGGCTTAAAGCTCGGCCGAGGTCTCATCCTGTTGCCAAATCGGCAGCAAATTCTGCATCGGGAGCTGCGTCCACTCCTCGTCGCAGTAGAACGTCGACGCTTGCCAAGCCCGATCCCACCAGAGACGCCAAAGCCAAAATTCGTGAGTGGACCGTGGATGAAGCCTGCTGCAGTCGCCAGCCACAGGCAAGAAATTGGAAGCTGGGGGTGACTGTCGGCAGCCGCGTGGTGTCGGCTTTGTCGATTGATGGCGAGCAGCGAACAATCCCTTGCTACCACCACCCACACTATACTTCGTATTCCCATTCTTCACCTGACGTGCTGAGTAGGAATCGCCCTATCAACTCTTCCTTTGCGATCCCTTTCGAAGAAGCCACCCTTTCTTTTTTCATCCAACCGTAACCATGTCTGACGTCGAGGAGGTTCCCCAGGAGGTCCAGGAGGTCGAGGTCGCCGACGCCCCCGCCGCCAAGGGCGCCATGTCCATCGAGGATGCTCTCCAGGAGGTTCTGAAGAAGGCCCTCATCCACGACGGTCTTGCTCGTGGTCTCCGCGAGTGCGCCAAGGCTCTCGACCGCCGCCAGGCCCACCTTTGCGTTCTCGTTGAGACCTGCAACGAGCCCGAGTACCTCAAGCTCATTGAGGCTCTGTGCAACGAGCACAAGATCGACCTGCTCAAGGTGTCTGACCCCAAGACCCTGGGTACCTGGGCCGGTCTTTGCAAGATCGACCGTGAGGGCAACCCCCGTAAGGTGGTCGGCTGCTCGTGCGTCGTGGTCAAGGACTACGGTGAGGAGTCCGAGGGTCTCAACGTTCTCCTCGAGTACTTCAAGAGCCGCTAAGCGCATGTCGCTTCGGTTTGATCCGACGCTTTCAACACGTCGGCCAACCCAAGTCGTGCATTTCTTAGGCTGAAGGTTAGTACTGGTTGCTGTCGACTTTTGGCATGGCAGAGGAGGAGGAGGAGGAGAAGGCATATGGACACCACGCAGCATCGACGCGTATCGTAGTTAGGAAGGAGGGACGGAGGGACCGCTCTTTGCTCGTACAATGATGAACCACAGGACTCCCTCAACGGATGGTGCCCGTCCATTTTGCGGATGGGTACAGAGAAGATAACACCCTATCCGGAATCAATTTATACGTCTGACATCGAGCGTCGACGAAGAGCATGGTCTATTGTTGTCGGCTAGGTCGGAGGATTTAGAGAAGGGTTGATGGATTCATGCTGCGACTCGACGAACAGCCGTGACTGACACTCTCCCATGCTGCTTTCTTGCGTTGACGCTTGCGCTGTCTCAGAATCTCGTCGATTACGCTCCGAGCTCTCTCTCTCCCTCTTTTCAATCCAAAACTAGGCCGTTCTTGGCCGCACAACCCCCCAAACTTCCTTCGATGTGCGATGCGTGATGTTCGTGTGACGTGTAGCAGCAGCGAGACGCAGTGCATTGTCCGTGACGTGGGTATAAAGACAAGGGTCGGCACGGTCCGCATGGGTGGAGCTAGTGTCGGTACGGACGATGGCGATCTGCCGAGGCGCGTCGATCGCGGTCTGTGGGTCTGGCGTGCTTGGGCGCCAAAGCGAGAGAAGGGTCAGGTTTGACGACGCAGTCGATCCAGTCGCCGCCGCTGAGATCTAGCTGTGCCAGCGTGATGGCGGCGGCATTGTCGTCGATCTCGTCTCTGAGCCTGTCCCAGCCGAGCAGAGCTTTTGCCGAGGTAGGATCGGTTTCGTTCTTGGATTCTGGGGTATCTTGTGACGTTGCGGTTGCGCCGTCGCCGTTGCCCGGGTCTTTGTCCGTGATGTCCGAGAGGAGAGCCGAGATGCTGGCGAAAGGAACGCGGGTGACTCCGACGCCGATGGAGGTAGCCTCGTACGTTCGCGAGCGGTCATTCCATGAGATGCGTCGAAAAGCGTGCAGTGCGAGAGGCGTGGATATGGACGGATCGGCATCGTACAGCATCTGGGCCAGCTCTCTGAGGGTGTTTGTCTTCCTGCAGGGGCAAACGGTGTCAGTAACGGGTGCATGGGGTCCACTGTTGCAGGACACTTGGGGCGCTTACCAGACGTGCAGCTTGAACTCGTCGCGAGATATGCGATGGGAAGAATGAAAGTCATCCAGCGGACGGAACGGAGCGGGCTTGACACAGACTCGCAGGAGGAAAGGCGTGGCCTGTAGCGTGGGATTGAAGTGGTCAGTATCGAGTCGGGACAGCAGGCTATAATCAGTGAAGAGCGGGGAGAGAAACGCACCTCGTCGCCTGGCGATGGAGGCCGTTGAGCCATGGTGTTGGAGAAGCGCTACGCCAGCGGTGAGGTGACTGGTGCGCGATGTTGGTGTTGGTATTGGTGGGGGAGGAGGTGAGAAGCAGGGGGCCCGGAAGAATCACAGATTGGAGGAAAAAGTGGAGGCGAGTGGCTCAAACAAGAAGGACGCGTGAGCCAAACACGAAAAGCCAACTCGTGTTGCTCTTTTTCTCTCTCTCTCGCACGCTTCAACCTGCGCTTTAAGCTGCGCCGCCTCAAGTGTTGGTCTGAACGGCAAAAGATGAACTGCGCGTGAGGAGCCTCTCCGAATGCTTAGACCAGAAGCCACGACGGCCCACCCAACGCACCGCATACAACCCAACCACAGCGGCACCCGGCTTGCCTCCGAACCCACAAGCTTGCAGCGTGACAAAGCATACGCACACTGGGCGTGCATGGCCAATGTCGCAGTGCAGCTGAGCTCGTCTGGCTAGAGCGCATTTGCCCTGCCACGCCTCGACACAGCATACACGCTCCACGCTTTCGAGCCCCTTGCCACCTGTGCGCGCATCTGCCAGGATGGTCGGCAACTCACGGGAAGATCTCGGCACCACGCCGGCACCAGAGCACTCGCAAGAGCCTGCGCCTCTGTCCATGTCCAACGCTCCCGCCGCTGAAGAAGCTGCCCAAGTCCAATCGGTCTCCGTGCCCGCCACCTCGGAGCGCTCTCCTTCCCGCCCTGCCCAACAGCTCGAGCAACCACCACCAGCTCCTGGCACTCCCGTCCACGATCACAAGCAGCACGAAAGCACTACGCCCACCATGATCAGCACTGGCTCGAGGCACGAACACGCAAGAGACCCAAATCAAAGAGCAACATCAGCATACAACCACCCAACGCCCACAAAACCCCGTCATCTGCCAGCCGACACGCATCAAAATGCTCCTTCGCTAGCGCCACAACTTCAGACAGCACCCGCACTTGTCACCGACGCTCAAGCCGGCAGCACCGCGGACGACGTCGATGAGCTCGCCGACGAAGAGGTCCCAGAAACATCGATGACCACCTCGAGCGAGGATGCACGCTACACCGAAATGCTCAAGCTCCAGGACGAAATCGAAGACCTCGAGCTCGCCATCGACGGCCTCAGCGACTACTACAAGATCGTCGACAGGCTCGGCGAAGGCACCTTCTCGTCCGTCTACAAGGCCATCGACTTGCGCCACTTTGCCTTCAACAACGACGAATGGGTGACTCGAGGCCCGCTCGATCCCTTCCGCAAGGGCGTCTGCCACGTCGCCCTCAAAAAGATCTACGTCACCTCGAGTCCGCAGCGCATCTTCAACGAGCTCTCCATCATGGAGGATCTGCGCCCGGCAGAGTACGTCTCGTACCTCATCACCGCCTTCCGCTCCGAGGACCAGATCGTCGCCGTCATGCCTTACTCGCGCCATCGCGACTTTCGCGACTACTACAAGCAGATGCCCCTCGGCGACTTCAAGTACTACTTTCGCTGCCTCTTCTCGGCCTTGCACAGCGTTCACGAAGCAGGCATCATGCATCGCGACATCAAGCCCGCCAATTTTCTTTATGATCCCTCCACCGGTCACGGCACGCTGTGCGACTTTGGCCTCGCCGAACGCTTCGAGCCCACCGAATGGCGCGGCAAGTGTCACCACACCTGCCCGACGCCACGCCATCCGCACGGTACCAAGGAGATCAACCGTGCCGTCGACTCGATCTATTTCGAACCGGGTAAGCCTCTCGCTGGTCGCGTATCAACCACGGAAAGCATGGCCTCGGCCAACCACCACAGCGGGCTGGTCGCATCCACCAGCGCGGACAGTGTCGGTGGTCCTTCTCGTCCTGGAATCTCGGCGATGGATCCGCCTCCGGAGCGAGTGGGCTATCTGATGAACGACGCACGTCAGCCGGTGCGTGCGAATCGAGCCGGTACGAGGGGATTCCGAGCGCCCGAAGTGCTGTTCAAGTGTCAGGACCAGACGGTGGCGATCGATATTTGGTCCGCGGGCGTCATCCTGCTAACCCTGCTCATCCGACGCTTTCCCGTCTTCAACTCGAACGACGATGTCGAGGCGCTGCTCGAGATCGCGGCCATCTTTGGCAAGACGCGCATGGAGCAGTGTGCGATGCTGCACAACCGCACTTTTGTCAGCAACGTGCCCACCATCCAGCACACGCGCACGCTCACCGACTTTATCTTTGGCCTCAATCCGGAACTGGCGAATGCGGCCAGCCATGCGAATCCAGAGCAGTACAGGCGCGATCTGGTGGATGCGCTCGATCTCGTCAAGTCGTGTCTGCATCTCAACTGTACCAGTCGCAAGACGGCGGCTGAGCTGCTCGAGCATCCGTTTTTGAGGATCGATCCGATGGAGGAGGAGGAGATGGCGCAGGAGCACGATTTTGCCGACTACTACCAGCAAGGCGACGAGGGCGCGCAAGTGAAGCACGAGGTGGCTGGCGAGAATGAGCTTGCGGAGACCGACGAGGACGAATATGCTGCCCGAGAAGAGGTGGTACAGCTCCAGAGCAGGCGCGGCAACTCGGCAGAGCCCGCAGACGCAGCAAACCCCCTCACCACAGCTGCACCAACAGCGTCATGAACAGCGTCACCATCACAGCAACACCTCAGCCCTCATTCAAGCGCCCGCGGCGGAACTAGCCTCATTGCATTCACCATTTCGTGGACATCAGTCGTACTTGTGCAGATTGATGGGGATGGCATTTTTGAGGAGGAAGGGGAGGCGAAAGACTATACACGGATGAGTGGGGATGAATGGGCCTAGGCGTCGTTCTGAACGTCGGCCTCGTCTTCCTCGGGGATGTCTTCGTTGTCCTCGCCAAAGTTGGCGGGGACACGGTACATTCGGATGGTCTGCTTGTTGGGGTCCTTGAGCAGCACGTACTTGCCCTCTTCGGCCTTGCGCGCGAGGTCGGCGATGGTGCGCACGATACCCCAGCCGTTGCCGAGGTTGACGGCCATCTGAGCCGCGAGCTCACGCGGCTTGAGCCACGAGGTGCCGAGGATGGTGTGGCGCGAGGCGTCCTTGGGGTTGGCACGCGAGATGTAACCCATCTTCATGCTGTCGGCACCGGCGAGCAGCGACTGCACGGCAAAGCGCGCGAGCTTGAACGAGTTGTTCTTCATCTCGGTCGCCACGACCGCACCGCGCTGCGTGTCGAGCTTGGAGCGCCACTCGGGCGCACCGCCGGCGCCCTGGGCGCGCGAGTCAAACTCGTTGAGCGACTTGATGGTGATGAGCTGCTTGTCCTTGTTGGCTCCGAGCGTGTATGCGTCCACCTCGGTACGCACCACGAGCTCGACAGGATCCGACTCATCGGACGACAGGTTGAACTTGCGGTAGCGGTACGCGCACGATGCAGCCGGGTCGGTCTCGTCGGACGAGTAGAAGGGGTTCTCGTGCTCGAGCTTGTATACGTTCTTCTCGTTGACAATCTGGAAGGCAAAGTTCTGGTTGATGTAGGTCGCCTCGAGGCTGAGTGCGCTGGGCGTGTTGAGCGCGTTGGCCTTGGCCGCCGCCTCGTTCTCCTTGCCCTCGGGCGCCTCGCTCGGCGGGTCGGCGGCGTTCTCGTTGACGGTGAGGAAGTCAAACGGACCGCCGTCGCGCTTGTCGAAGAAGACTTTGCCGTCGGCGGTCTTGGTGATGATAATGTCCCACGAGTAGACGGAGCGCGTGGCGCACATCAGGAGCGCGAGGATCGAGTCGGTCATGTAGATCTTGGCGTCGTTCTTGGCGGCGATGTCCTGGATGATGGGGTCGTCCGAGGTGGTGGGGTTGTAGCGCACGCGGTCGAGCGACGAGAGCGCCTGCGACGTCTTGACGGTGACGCGGTCGTAGGATCGGTCGTACTCGTACAGCGCACCGTACGACGAAATGTCCTCGGGCTCGTCGACGTCGAGGCGCAGCTTGCCCAGACGCACAAAGTCGATCTCCTCCACCTGCTCCCAGTCCTGTCCGACGGCGACGGAAGCCTCGCGGATGCGCTGCGGCTTGTCCCACTCCTTCCAGCCGAACCTGCCGCCACCACGGCCGCCGCGCGCACCGCCGCGGCCACCACGAGCACCACCGCCGCGACCGGCACCGGCACCGAACTTGGAGGCGCCACGGCCACCTGCGGCACCGGCACCGCCACGGCCACCACGACCACCGCGCTGGCTCATCTGACCCAGGCCGCCGCGACGCGAAGCAGCCGTGCGGGTGTTGTCGACGACGGAGAAGGAGGCCTCGTCATCGCCGTGGAAGTAGGCGAAGGCGGACGCGGCAGCCGAGGTACCGAAGTTCTGCTGAACGTCTCGCGCACGGCCCTGGCGACCACCACGAGCGTTGGCGGCATCGTTGGAGGCACCGGAAGCGTTGTTCCAGTCGGCGATGCGGCCGACCTTGTCGTTCTTTGCGTAAGGGGCAAAGGGGATGTCCTTGAGCTCCGAGGGGAGCGCGTTGGAGCCGGAAGCGGGACCCCAGAGGTCGTTGTCGGGCTGAAGCTGAGGAAGCTTGAAGCTGGCCATATTGATGTTAAAAGGTCGAGGCTACCGATGGGGTCCTCGATGATCCAACGTCAGATGATGGAGCGGAAGGCGAGCTGCTGCAGTCTCTGTCGTCGACAGCAAGCACTCTTTGCACCGCACGCGCGCCAGTGTGCAGCGTCGCCTCCGTTCTTCTTGGTCCAGGCAGCTTGCCTTTCCCGCAGAGGCACGAACACGAACTGCTCAGCTGGCCGTCGCCTCTGCAACGACTCGCGCGCCACTGCGCTCTGCTGCCTCACCTGAGTCTGGCAAGTTTTTTTTCTTCCTGCCAACAGCCTCCTTTGCTCAGTGGCTATCGCTTCCCTTTGTTAGACTGACAGAAGCGAGCGAGCAAGCTAAGGGGGCGGCGATTCCACGTGATGGCCACACGCGCGAAATTTCGATTTGTTAGATCAGAGATATCGCGGTGTCTGAGTTGGTCCACTTTTTCAGCTGCAACGACTGAGCAGCAGCACGAGGCGAGCAGGGTCCTGAGGCGGAGGGAGCAACACTCGTGTGTGAATTCAGCTTCGCCACACGCGAGCCACACCCGCACGTCATACTCTCTCTCCAAACCAACAACACTGGCCATCCGCCCGCAATCCCACCCAACACCCTCGCAATTTCTCCACAGCCCGCACCCTCGCCCCCAAAAAAAAAGTTGGCGCCCGCTCGGCGGCCATCCACATCCGCATCGGCATCCGCATCTTCACGCATCGCCACCATCATCATTCCGGACATCGGCACATCTCCAGCATGTTCATGCTCAAGAGCTTGTTCGGCAAGATCTGGGGCGACTCCAACAACCTGGAGCTCATCCAGATCCCCGCAGGCGCCCTCTTTCTCGTCCGTCCCAACGGCCCCCAGGGATCCCGCGAATGCATCTATGAGGATGCCGTGCTTGCCATCCGCAGAACAACCTCCGAATTCCACTATCAGCTCGTCGTCACAAAGGCCTTCCAGGACTCCCAGCCCGAGCTCGTCGACCAGGAGGAGGAGGATCTCGAGGACGAGCGCGCCTTCTTGATCGACCAGGCGCTCGACTTCCGCCTATCCACCCGCGGCAAGGATCGCACCTTGGTGTGGCGCGACTTTGATGGCGACCAGGATGATCTGCTCGAATTCGTCATCGACAGCAAGCAGGTCAACGAGGTTACCATCACCATCTTTGAAATCACCTACCTCCAATGCGTCTACGAGCATGCCTTCCGCACAAGCCACGAGCGCGCCTCCGAGGAGGACCTCGACAAGCTGCGGTACAAGGACGAGGCAGATCAGAAGCTCAAGCGCGAACAGAAGCAGCAACTTGATAAGAAGCTCCAAGACGCCGGCATCGGCTCCAAGGAAACCAACACATCGACTTCGGCAGTCAAGCAAGAGCCGGCAGCTCAGCCAGCTGCAGCCATCGCTCCAACCGTAGCACCTACCGCCGACACGGCCGGGCCGCAGATCGACGAAAACTCGATTGTCTTCTCGGCAAAGGCCGACCTCTACCTCTATGACCTCAAGTCGCAGTACTTCCTCGTCCAGGAGCGCAAGGTCGACATCAAAGTCGTTGAGGCAGGGCGCTTCCTCTTCTGGCTCTCCATCCAGGGCGCAGACAAGACCTGGCTCGCACAAAAGGTCGAGAGCGACATGAACATGAACTTCTCCCCAGAACAGACTTCGGCCGTCTGGAACTACTTTACAGACGATCGACAGTGCTTCTCCTGGCTTCTCCGCTTCGAGGACAAGGAAGCCTACACCCACTTCCACAAGGGCTTCAGTCAGGTCCTCTACGAAACCCAAAACGAAGAGCCCTGGAGCAAAGCAAAGAGCGACGACCGCGCCTACGCAGAGACTGCCTACGAGCAGGGCGACCCCATGGACCTCGACGACATCAGCGAGAGCGAAGGCGGCGACGAGTCCGTACGCACCGCACGCGAAGAGGAAGACGACGACGAGGAGGAAGTGGCCGCCGAGCTGCAGAGCGGCGGTACCGATCCCGACCAAGCCGCTTGGCCCGAAGAGTCTTCTCTGCTCGCGGGCAAGCAGGACGTCAACTCGTTGCTCGCCGTCGGATACAAGTTTGACCGTTCCTTCGTCGCCCGCGGCGACAAGATCGGCGTCTTCCGCCACACCGACGACAACAAGCTCGAGTTCGACACCACCATCAACAACGTCGGCACCCCGAGCGGCAAGGGCTTCAAGCCTCTCAAGATGATGCTCCACAACCAGGACGCACAGATGGTCATGATGGACCCATCCAACAAGCACGCCCTCTACAACATGGACCTCGAATACGGAAAGATCGTCGACGAGTGGAAGGTGCACGACGACGTGCAGGTCAGCAACGTCGTCCCCACCAGCAAGTATGCGCAGATGACTGCCGAAAAGACCATGATCGGACACAGTCACAACGGCATCTTCCGCATCGACCCGCGTCTCGGCGGCAACAAGCTCGTCGACTCGCAGTTCAAGCAGTACGCCGCCAAGAACGACTTCTCCGTCGCCGCCACTGACGACAAGGGCCGTCTTGCAGTCGCCTCCAACAAGGGAGACATCCGTCTCTTCGATACCATCGGCAAGAACGCCAAGACGGCTCTTCCGGCTCTCGGCGACCCCATCATCGGCATCGACGTCTCGACGGACGGACGCTACATCATCGCGACGTGCAAAACGTACCTCTTGCTCATCGATACGCTCATTGGCTCGGGCCGCTTCCAGGGACAGCTCGGCTTCGACCGCTCCTTCCCCGCAGACGCCAAGCCGCAACCCAAGAGACTTACACTCAAGCCCTCGCATGTGGCCTTCATGGGTTCCGAAATCTCGTTCACCCCGGCTCGCTTCAACACAGGCACGGGCCCCAACGCCGAGACCTCGATCGTCACCAGTACTGGCCCCTACGTCGTCAGCTGGGCTTTCAAGAAGGTCAGGAACGGCGAGTTGGGCTCCTATGTGCTCAAGCGCTACGGCGGCGAGATCATTCAGGACGAACACACGTATGGCTCGGACCAGGCCATCGTCGTCGCGTTCGAGCACGACGTCCAGATGGCCAAGAGGAGCCAGCTGCTCAAGCCTACGCGCAAGTCGCTCGCACCCGCCGGCTTTGGTCGTTGAGCGCGGACGTGCAGCCATTCCGGATCGACCGCTTTCGACTTCTTCCATCTTCCTCCCGCAATGAAGCGGAATCGTTGGTCCTGTATGTTGCTTATAACCCTCCTGTAAAGTAGTGCACTGTATCGGCCCCCTTGCCTCGGCGGCCATCACTTGTGATGCAATAATGATACCACAACCGACCAAACTAGCGATGTCTTCGTCTGTGTCAGACCAGTGTGGACGTTGGCGATGATTGCGGAAGCTGAGAGAGCTTGATGTAGTGGAATAGGTTCACGCATTGCGCGTGGGCGAAGTCGCGTCCCACATCTCGGGAAACGGAAAAGGTTAGGGCTGCATTCACGACGAGAATTCAGGATTGACATGAGCCTTTCGATGTTGGTCCACCACCAGCTCTTTCCTCTGTGCATCCGTCTCGGCACTCGACTTTGTGTGCTTTGCCACTCCTCTAAACCTCCTGTTGCATTCGATCTCGGTGACCTGCCGATTGAGGCATTGCAACGATGGCGCGAAATCAGGAGAAGGCGCAGTCGATGCTGTACCGCTTCCGCGAAGCGCAAGCAAGTTCGCTCGGACTGACGCCCAAGACGACACGTCGGCCACGTCTTGCATCGTCGGTGACGTCGCTGAAAGAATGCGAAAAGTGGCGCGGCGAAGTGATCCGCGACATCTCACGCAAGGTGGCCAAGATTCAAGACTTTGGACTGACGGATTTCGAGGTGCGCGATCTCAACGACGAGATCAACAAGCTGCTGCGCGAAAAGGTGCACTGGGAAAAGCAGATCCTCGCCCTGGGCGGTGCCAACTACATGCGTGCTGTTCCGAGCATGCTTGGTGGCGATGCTGGCATCGGCGGTAGGGGGTACAAGTACTTTGGTCGTGCCAAGGACCTGCCTGGTGTCAAGGAGATGTTTAACAAGACGAGGGAGCAGGAGGAGATGGAACAGAGCTGGAAGTCGGACAAGTGGCAGCGCTTTCGCAACCTCCCTCCCGCCTATTATGGTGATGAGGACGAGGACGATGATGAATTGCTGCAAGACGAGATGCGAAGGGAGGAGGAGGAATGGACTCAGCGATACCTTGACATCATCCAACGTCTGCAGCAAGATCGCCGCGACCATGACAATAACATGGACAGCGAAGTCGACGAGTCCATTGGCAGTAGTGAAGTGCCGCGCATTCCAAGGCCGACACCACGACCATTCAGGGAAGAGATGCAGGCGCTCGCAGCTGGTTTCCAACTGTCTGCATCCCAAGACGACTCGACACACGTCGAGGCTGACTCGGCATCCGCAGCCAAACGTCAGAAAGGCTCGGATGGATCCGCCCTACCCACCACAACTACAGCAGGCGTGGCATATAGCATCTTTGCTCCAGAAGACCTTGCCCATCCCACGATACCGGACCGCTCAGCCGTGGAAAAGATGATCCTCAACGCCAAAAAACGCCAGCTCCGCCAGGAGTACATTGGCTCCTCCTGAATCCCCCATCCGCACACACTTTGTACTTGTACCGGCTTCCAAACTCTCACACACTTTTGCATTCGCATCCCCACCTCCAAGCCGTGTGCAACCTTCTCCTGAGAACTCATTTCGAATGGTCCAACAGAACCAAGTGGCGTCACGGCATACTCGTGTCTCACAACTCTCGATGGACAACAACTGCACAGCCGGGAGGATGTCGAAAAAGTACAGATTCTGCATTGATGCGTGTGTGGTAGTGGGTGTGTGTAGGATAGGGTGGAGGAGTCCTCGGCTGCCGTATACAGACCGACAAGACGACGAAGACGTGGACTCTCGAGTCCGATTTTGGGGGGGTAGGTTGAAGTTTTCATATCGAACGAATCCAGCAGCGTACACGACCTGTGTACCATCAAGTCGGGCGCCGCCGAATCCGCGAGAAAAGATGCATGTCGAAGGTCAAGGAAACGAAGGCGAGCGGATTCACGATGCAAATGGCTAGGCCCTTTACACCTTGAAGCCACGCGAGGCACGACGACCACGGGCCTTCTCGAACTTGCGGCCCTTGGAGCGGATGTAGGGCTTCTTGTTCTTGTGCGGGCCGAAGCCGAAGTGCTTGACGGCCTCGCGGGCGTTCTTCTGGCCGCGGATGAGCACGGTGTTGGAGCCAGTGGGCGCGCGGGTGGCGAGCTGGTCGAGGGTGAGGCACTCACCACCGGCAGCCTCGATGCGGGCGCGGGCAGTGTTGGTGAAGCGGAGAGCAGCAACCGAGAGCTTGGGCAGCTCGAGAACGCGGTTGTCGTCGGTGATGGTGCCGACAACAACAACGGTCTTGGGGGTCTCGGAAGCCGAAGCGGCAACACCACCCTGCGACTTGGTCAGGTAGATGACGCGCGAGACCGAGACGGGGGGCTGGTTGATCTTGGACATATACAGGCGGCGGAGGACGGCCTTGTTGAAACGGCTGTCAGTGCGGCGGGCAAGGAAGCGGTAGAGCTGTGCGTTGGAACGTCATGGTGGGCAGAGTCACGGGATGGTCAGCACATTTCTTCTTTGAACAGGCGCGAGTCGGAGAGGAAATCTGATATCGTCTGGCTGAGAGTTGGCATGCACTGTCTCTGGTTCCATTCGCATTCGCTCCTCTCGAAAGCCCCAAACGTCCGACATAGCTTGATGGAGACTCCCCAGTTCCAACCGAAGCCTGAAAGCGCTTCATGTGCTTTCGAACATGATCCGACTCCGCTCTTGCCATCCTATGCATGCCAGTTCCAGACAAGATCGAGATTCCGTCTCTCGTTTCTCGTGATTGTCGGTGAAAACTTACCTTGACCAGGAGCAGGAGGTAAGGGTCCTGGCTCTTGGGAGCGGTACGCTGACCGTTCTTGACGTGCTTCTTGGCGATATCAATACCCTAATGTAGCGAACACATGAACGATGTTGGCGCGTTAGTTGGACTGCACTGGTGAGGAGGTGATACTGGAGGCGGATATCCAGGACGAGCAATCCAAAGACGACTGGGTTTCTGTGGGTGATGCAAGGACAAGGTCGGTGTTGCCGTGTAGAATTGTAGCACGGTGGTGGTCGGACTGCGTGCGATGGGAATGGCGAGCGCAATGCGAGGCGGTCTGGCCGCAGGATGGTGAGCCCCTCTCCTCCATGATGTGCATTGGGGTTTATGTATGCGTGCCGAGCGATGTCTCCGCGTGCAGTGATGCGAAAGTTTCGCAGACAACATGGTCGCCGTGCTGTGCCGGAGAGGTACGCAGCAACGAGCGAGCGATGTCCAGGGCTGTTGCGAGTCGAAGCCCTTGCTCCAGATACGTGGTTGCGAAACATAACTACACTTCCATCCTTACGTCCCAGCATGACCCTGCCCTGACACGGTGTTACACCTAGCTTCCGCCTGGCGATGTCTCCTCCTGAATGACCATATCGTCTTCATCATTGCATAATAGCGATGGTTGGTGTCGATGTATTTGGCTGTGTCACTTTGCCAAGTCGTGCTGATGCGGTACGTTGGATGCGCCTGTCGATGCTTGGTCGGAGCGAGTGTCGTGATGTCGGATGCATGCGCCTATCGTACGTCGTCGTTGGATGCTGTCTTGGTATGCCGTGTGCAATGAGAGCACAACTTACCATTTTGATGTATGTCTTGACGGGGTGGAGATGGTGAGAGAGAGCAAGACGATGATAGCGACGAAGCGCATTCCACACTCTCAGCCACGCTTTCGCCGCCTAGCTCAGGCAGGTCTGGCTTGGATTCCTTCCGCAACTGCAGACTGGCTCTCAGTCTTGGCCGAAGCGGCTCCGCAACTCCCATCCAGAATTCGCAACTCGAAGCCACGGCTTGCTCAAACTTGCTGCCAGCTGCTGGCCACCCCAGAGCACACTCGCTGGAGGCCGCGGCGAGGTCCAGGGCAGCAGACGCGCACACATGTTGGGAGTCGGTCACACTAAGCCTGCCGCTCGCAGGGCTGGCCGCCCGACTCAGACCTCGGCCGAGCATTCCTAAGCGGTCACATGACTTTTTTTCGAGCTTGGATCTGAAATCGGGAAAATCAGAAAAAACTTTAGCAAGATCCCGGCTGTTAGGTTCGATGCAAATTCTACATCCGACTCCCGAGGCGAAATGCATTGTGGCGCTCGAAATGGGAAGCCTGGACGCGATCACCAGGGCGGGGGGCGTCGTCCAAAGCAGGAAGGGCGAGGACAGGGCAACGTCCGTGCAGCAGGCGCATCCACATTTTTGGCTCTGTCTGCTTCTCACCAAAGTTTCCTGGCTGCAGCATCCTGCAGCCAATTTCTGGTGCATCTCGTCGAGCTTCGCCCAATAAGACCCACCACCCACCTCTTTAAGCTTTGTTCAAGCACAGGCGCCGCCGCATCAATGATGGTAAGTCGTCACCCTTAGGTCGGCAGCAGCAGAGCACATGTGCTTCGCGCTCGTGGCTGCAGTGTCGCGCCTCGCACAAAGTGTTGATCTTGTGTTTGGCCGTACCGTAAGAGCTCATCTGACCTTGTACGACCCTCTTTCTTGTCCTACCACATCCCCCCATCGGTTGACACGGCCCTTCCGCATTCGATCACGCTCACGATGGATTCACACGAACCGATGGACGTCACCATGGAACGTCGTTCTGTTCCCGACTACAAGGATATCGACGAGGACCGAAGGCCCGAGTCGCCTGCGCGTGGCCGCTCGTACTCGCGCTCGCCCTCCAGGACTCCCGTTCCTGGTCGTCGCGACCGTAGCATGAGCCGCAGCCGCACCCCTAGCCGCAGCCGTTCTCCTCCGCCTCGTCGACGCGACCGTTCGCGATCGCCCGCCGCTCGTCGCTACGACCGAGACGATCGCGACAGGCGCGACGACCGCCGAGATGACCGTCGCGAT
Source organism: Moesziomyces parantarcticus (assembly GCA_023212605.1). Lineage (NCBI taxonomy): Eukaryota > Fungi > Basidiomycota > Ustilaginomycetes > Ustilaginales > Ustilaginaceae > Moesziomyces > Moesziomyces parantarcticus. The sequence goes on along the minus strand of JALCCF010000001.1, from coordinate 21,350 downwards.
GACCGCCGCGACCGCCACCGCTCTCCGCCTCCGCCTCGTGCTGACCGCCGCCGCTCGCCTCCTCCTAAGCCGCGCACCGCGCCCACCAACGTCGAGCCCACCACCGTGCTCGGCGTCTTTGGCCTCTCCATCCGCACCGTCGAGGCCGACCTGAAGCACGAGTTCGACGCCATCGCGCCCGTCGAGAAGGTCGTCGTCGTCTACGATGCCCGCTCCGGCCGCTCGCGTGGATTCGGCTTCGTCACCATGCGCACCGTCGAAGGCGCCAGCGCTTGCATCGACGCGCTCAACGGAAAGGATCTGCACGGACGCCGCATCCGCGTCGACTTCTCCACCACCCACAAGCCTCACGACCCCACTCCCGGCATCTACAAGGGTGAGGTGCGTCCGGACGACCGATACCGCGCGCCGCCTCCGCGTGGCCCTGCCGGCCGCGGCGAGGGCTCGAGGTACAATGGCCGTGCCTATGACCGCGCTGCTCCTCCGTCGTACCGTGACTCGAGGGGCGGCGACTCGTACCGACGCAGCTACGCCGACTCGCGCGACGATTGGCGACGCCGCCCCTCGCCCCCACGCAGGCCACGCAGGTCGCCGAGCCCCGCAGGTCGACGAGGCGGAGGCAGGTACTCGCGCTCGCCAAGCCCGCGTCGTGGCGGCGATAGGTACCCTGCCGACCGCTACGACGATGATCGTGACGAGAGGCCGCCTCCTCCGTCGCGAAGCCGCCATGGAAGCCACCTCGACAGCCCTCCGCGTGAGGACAACGTCGAACCCAGCCGATACTACTAGATGTCCAGCCCCCGATCGGCCTACAGCTCGTCTCTTGCCTTTTTTGCTGGCATGATCGAGGCTGCACTTCGACGTTCCTTAAACCCTGTATAAGCTTCTTCCGACTGGACGCTCGTCTCGCTTTCGTTTCCTCTCCAAGGCTCCGTTCCCGATACCAAAAAGCCTGTCTCAATTCATGCCAAGTTGCCGATGCAAATCGATCGGTCACACAAGTCCTTGTTTGTTATGCCCGCTTTTCTCAAGCCTCGTCAACCTCCGATGTTCAAAAAGAAAGAAACAAGCCAGGATCGCCGTCAACCTTCAAACCGCGTCTCGTGTGTGCAGCAGCCCAAGTTAGGAAGACCAAAGTTTTAGGAAGATCAAGATGCCAAGCCAGCGCCAGGTTGGATCCAGAGTGCAGCGGCCCAGTGAAAGTGTTCCCCGTCCGTCCTCGCCAAGATTCCACACAGTGCAGTCGCGACATTGCTCTAGCTCAGACAAGCCCAGTCGCAGGGTAGCGAGAGGAGAATGGCTCCGACAGGTAAGCGTGATGTCGATACTGACCTCTTCTTCCTGGTTTCGAGCCTGAGATGAGCCCACAGCGCACTTTTCTCGGCCACCATCCCTTCAGTCGACAGGTGAGTACATACACGATCCCCGTACCGACTGGATCACGGTCCCACTTGGCCTGTCACCAGCAGCAGCAAAGGCATTCCATCGATATAGCACAATTGCACCATGGTGTTGAAATTGCGTCCTGCTACAACGACTGTGCGAGTTCTCTACGGATGCTGAGCATGGCTTGAATCAGCTCCTCCTTCTCCTTCCATCTCTGATCAGCCTCGACGCTGATCGAGCCGTCCTTGTGCAAGATGCGGATGAGTCTAGCGTCCGCCTTGCGACCGGCATACCACTGCGCATGCACCTCTTCCCCATGCACGAAGGCTCTGTAAGGCTTTAGCCACTGCGCCACCTTCTCCTGCTCCGTGCCTGGCTCGAGGCACGCGTACCACCAGACATAGTCATCAAACGAGTGGCTCACGCCCTTGAATGACGGGAGCGCCTTGTCGATGACTCTCGCGCGGTAATTGATGCGATACCTCAGCATGCGGTCCGGGTCCAACCCTCCATCGATGAGGTCGGTGACTAGCATTCGCTCGGCGATGTACACCTGCGAGTCGGAGCAGATGCGCCCAAATGCCTCGCCGATCTCGTCTGGCGTCATCTCGTCGCGCTGTGCGTCTTCATCTTCGTAGCGCACGCGGATGTTCTCAGAGCATCCGTCGCAGCTGACCAGGTCCACCTGGTCGTGCACCTGGTCCTCGGACAGCACGTAGGCCGAGCCGCAGCGGCACGCATAGCTGAACGTGAGCGCTGCATCGCCGTGCTCCACAGGCTGGAAGGACTCAAAGTCCACCGTCGCCGAGATGCGCGGCTGCGACGATGCTGTGGCTGCAGCCCGTGCAGCAGCAAGCGAATCGTCGTACGACGCACGCAGGCCGTCATCGACCAACGTCTTGTAGGCGTGGTTGAGCCGGCGAATGAGATCGTCCGACTGCGCCAGGGACTCGGCTACCGACGCTGCATCGTCCTGCGACAGTCCACGACCACCACCCTGCTGTTGAAGCTTGTCGGGGTGGTGTTGCCGCACCTGCGCCAGGTAGGCGGCGCGGATCTCGGCAGTCGTCGCCGACGGCCTGACCCCAAGGGTGATATAGAGTGAATTATCGTCCTCCGTCGCTGATGAGACAATGCTGCTCCCGTTGCCCCTGTGCCGTTGTCCGTGCTCAGCCGAAGCGTCGGGCACGGAAACGCCATAGTGCGGGAGCATCTTTTGCACGAGCGGGAGGGTATAGTAGTTGTTGACCTGGCGAACGAGCGACGCCTTATCGGTCGGCGTATTAATGTAGCGGTACACCCACTCTTCGTCTGCGCACTCGCCGATCACAAAGCGAATATCGTGCTTCTGGGCCCACCTTGCAAAGCGTCCGTCCATCATTGCCTTGGTCCAGTCCGGCTTGACGAATGCGCCGGGCTGCGAGTCTCGCGTCGCACGAAAGGTGTGCATCTCCATGCCGCCCATCACGCGCGCGAGGGAAGCATCGTCCACCTCCCTCAAGCGGGCGATCTTTTCGGCATCGTCGAGCTGAGCCGGGATCTGAAGCGCAGCGGCAAGTTCTTCGAACTGCGCTCGAGTCTCTTCGACCGGTTTGGAAGGCCAGACGGCCGCGTTGGACTGGAGGAAGACGCGCCTGATGATGGGCGTGTACGAGGCATCGCGAGCACATAGGTCGAACTCGTGCATCAGCTGCGAGTGGGTACTGTGCGCTCCTGCCGAAAGACCTGCGACAGTGATGTTGCTGGGATCGCCGCCAAAGTGTTGAATGTTGCGGTGCACCCATTCGAGCGCTGCCCTCTGATCCCAGAAGCCGTAGTCGCCGGTGCAGTGGTCCGCATCCTCCTTGCGCAGCTCATCGTGAGCGAGGAAGCCAAAGACGTTGAGCCGATATGCGGTGGTGACGACGATGGCGTCGAGGCCGGCCTTGTGGATCAAGTCGCTCGGATCTCCGTCGGGCGAAAAGCGTGCATTGCCAATCTGAAGCCATCCTCCATGAATGTAGAAGAAGACGGGCAGCTTGCTTTCGATTCGGGAGCCGTCGTCGCGCACGGGACACCAGATGTTGAGGTAGAGGCAGTCTTCGCTCTGCGGAAAGACAGGCGCGCCAGGGATGGTGACGCCATTGGTGAGGCCGTAGTTGGACGGCTGCGGACACGCCTTGGCGAACTGCTGGTACCGCTTGCCATCGCTATCGTATCGGAAGGCGGGCAGAAGGGGCTGCGGCCTCTTCCAGCGGAGGGGCCCGACTGGAGGCTGGGCGAAGGGGATGCCGGCATAGCGCTGCGACTTGAGCTGGCCGGTGGTCTTGTCGCTGGCCACGCTTCCGACGATGGTGCCTTGACCAGGAATGTCGACCTTGGCCTCAGCATGGTCGACAAATGTGCTCGAGGCTTGACCCATGATGCTGTATTACGGGCTCTGTGTGAGTCAAGTTGTTGGGAAAGCTCGTCGGCAGATCCGGTTGCGATAGCAGGGAAAGACGCGCCTGCGTCGGAAGAGCAGATATGACCCTGGGGCGCTTGAAATGCAGCAGCTCGAGGTGGTGCCTGCTGCGGCTGGTATGCCTCGTTGTACGGACGCTTCGTCCGGCAGACGGTTCAAGGTAAGCCGGTCGGTCGTTGAAGTGGTGGAGCGAGGTGCCAACGTGAAGGATGGAGAGTCCGTGCGATGTCACGAGACTCGGCTCGAGCTCCGGCAATCCTAAATTTTGGCGTTGCAGGGACTGCCAATTCCGATGGTATAGCCGTTCATTTCACCGAAACATCCCAGCGGGGCCTGTTCTGCTTGTCTCTGCCCACCTCCTCTCGTTCGCTTTGCTTCCCGCGCCAACATGTGGACGCCTCACCGAACATCATATTCGTAAACCTGATCATGGTCTACATTCGCCCAGAAGAGTCACAGTGTTCAGAGGCAAAAAGAAAGGCAAAAAGAACTGCAGCACCTTCTGAGTAGTATATAACCATGGCCTCGGATCTGAAAGTGGCAGGGATTGGTGGCACGCAAAAGCCGGGCGTGGCCACATGCACAGCTCAGCATCACACTCTACTCATCCGCACAACGATTCACTGGGGTAATGTGCATGAAGTCATAAGAAGAGAAGAGCTATATACGAGTGATGCGATGCTCCGCCATCACGCACGAACGGCAGCAATTAGTCATGCGGAAATCGTACTGCGATGGAGGACACGACTCCGCGACGGGGGAACGGATGAACCGCACTCTGTCGACGGCGCATCTACAAGCGCGAGATGATCTTCTCGGTGAAGGCGCGGGTGCCGAGCTTGCCGCCCAGGTCGCCGGTGCGCTCGCCAGCGGCGATGGTCTTGAAGATGGCGTTCTCGATGCGGTCGGCCTTGTCAAACAGGCTCATGTGACGCAGCATCATGATGGACGAGAGCAGCAGCGCCGTGGGGTTCGCCTTGTCCTGGCCAGCAATGTCGGGCGCAGAGCCGTGCACGGCCTCGAAGATCGAGGCGTCCTTGCCGATGTTGCCCGAGGGGGTCAGACCGAGACCGCCGATGAGGCCGGCGCACATGTCCGAGAGGATGTCACCGTACAGGTTGGGCATCACCATGACGCGGTCGGCGTATGGCGCAGGGTCCTGGACGATGCGCAGGCATGCACGGTCGAGCAGGTCCTCGTCGTAGGCGATGTGCGGGTACTCCTTGGCCACCTGTCGGCAGGCGTGCAGGAACATGCCGTCCGACATGCGCATGATGGGAGCCTTGTGCACGGCGGTCACCTTGTTGCGGCCGTTCTGCTCGGCGTGGTGGAAGGCGTAGCGCGCAACACGCTCCGAAGCCTCGTAGGTGATAAGCTTGATCGACTGGACGACGCCGTCAACGACCTCGTGCTCGATACCCGAGTACTCGCCCTCGGTGTTCTCGCGGATGAGCACAGTGTCGACGTTGTCGTAGGCGGTCTTGAATCCCTCGATGGACTTGCAAGGTCGGACGTTGGCGAAGAGGTGGAAGGTGCGGCGGAGCGTAAGGTTGAGCGAGACGTGGCCCTTGCCGATGGGCGTAGCGAGCGGACCCTTGAGCGCGACGGTGTTCTTCTTGATCGAGACGATCGACTCCTCGGGGATGGTCTGCTTGCCATCCTTGATGAACGGAGCGACCGAGACCTCCTCCCACTTGATGGGCACGTCGGCGGCGCGGTAGATCTCCTTTACGGCGTTGGAAACCTCGGGGCCGATACCGTCACCAGGGATCATGGTGACGGTGTACTTGCCGTCAGAGCCCTTCTGCTTGTTGTAAGCCGAGGTGGGAGCGTTGGTGACGGGCATGGCGAGGCCGCGGACCGACATCTTGTTGAGCTTGAGCGCCGAAGAGGCGAGCGAAGGGCGCTTGGCCAGCGACGAGCTGGCCGATCGGAAAGCGGGGGCGGAGAACATGTCGGTTTGGTTGGATGTGCGAGGGTGGTGGTAGGACGGAAACCGATTAGGATGGGGTGCTCCTTTTGCGACGACGACGAGGGGGGACGACAGCGACGAGCACTCGAAGAGGTTGAATCGGAAGCGACGAAGCGGAGAAAGACGAGGTGTGGAGAGGTGGTGAGGAAGAAGATTTGTGTCGCGCTCAATCCGCCCGTGGTGGTTCCCAGACTCAATCAAAAGAAAGACCAGCAGCCGTCGCCGACAGCCATCTGCGCAGTGCCGTCCTATGACCGCCGCCGCGTCCTTGGATCCAACTCTCCCTTTCCTGCCAAAACGCGGCTGGAGCAGGCAAGAAAAAAAGAAGGTTCGAAATCCGAGAAAAAGGCGAGAAAAATAAAAAGGAAAGTTCGTGTCTGCACTTGCGGCGGTCGACCTGAGAAAATGGGAAAAAGAGAAAAAAAGAAAAAGAAAAAGAAAAAGAAAAAGAAAAAGAAAAAGAAAAAGGAGAAAATCGAGAAAAGCAGCTGCTCCAATCTTTCGCGTGGGCCTTAGAGAGAAGAAGTCAACGTGGACGTTGCTCCACCAAACTCCCTCCCTCCGTCCCGCACAGAGCTATGACGCTCGGCTTCCTGAAATTGTGCTGGCTCTGACATTCTGCAAGGGTGTTCTACACAGCTTGGCTCTGCATTTGATTCAATCTATCACTCGACACGACGAAAAAGTCTCGCACACACAATGAAGCACATCTAAGCTGAGCTGCTGTGCGAAATGGGAGCGCCTTAGGAGCGTTGGAAGAGCGGCGCTATCGGTCTTGGTGGGGGACCTTCTGGTTGGTCATGGCCCGAGCGAATTTTTTTCGAACCGAACGGGGACCTGGATCCATCGAGTGTGCTGGGCGGAAGCGGGAACCGGCAGCCAAGCGGGACAAGTCGGACGGCTTGCTCCGAGCCTCGAGCGAGCGAGCGCCAAATTGCGGATCGCCGTCTCCGTGTCTGGCCTTTCGTCGGTTTTCGAGCCAAGTTTGCTCTTTTCTTTTTCTCGCTTTTCCCAGCCTTCTGGTCTGCATATCGCGTGGGCAAGCTCGCATCGTTGCCAGCGTGCGGCGCACCGTGAACTCCGTTGTAGCCGACGACTGAGCTGGGACGTGCAGCCTGTTGTCGTGGCACTCAGGGTCGAGTAGTCGCATTCACGGGCACTGGTTCAGCTGCAAGCGAGCGTCGGGGATTTTCGCCGACCGATGCAAGCACATGGCGGCGAATGAGCTCGTGAGCCAGTACACAGGCGGAGGCTGCGAGCATGTCTCTCATTCGATCAGATAGGGACGTCCGCGTGCTGTTCAGTTCAGGGCCTGCACTCACATCATAGGCGTTGACACGTCCTGCCGAATAGCACGACGGAGCTGGCGGAGATCTTCATCCTCGTATGCAGGCACTCTTCCTAGCGAGAGGCACCGAATGACAAGGTGGCCGGTGCCAACCACAGCTTGGAGGTGGGCCCACAACGCCGGTCAATACCGCCAGACTGTGGATTGGTATTCCCGACGACGGGCGACTGGTCGGAGCGCGGATTTCTCCGAGACCGCTCAAATCTCGAAGCTGTTAGCGCAGGCGGCTCATCAACACCGACCATATCCTAAGCCACATGGCTTGGCGTGGTCGAGCTATGTCACATACGGCACGGTACGATATGTGCACCTAAAGGCTCCGTCATCGCCGGGCCGGCCGGCTGGGACGGAGGAGGCCGGCCACTCGACTCCCCCACCTTGTGCGGCCGGCCGAGCACGAGAGCTGGCGGAGGGCGCAGGCTCCACCGTGCGCGTCCGCTAGAAGTTGAGGCTTGGCTCGACGCAAAACCAGAAGAACTGCATGTGCCACTGCACACCACGTCAGCTCGCGTTCTCCACGGCAAAACCCTTCGAGATTGCGAGGCAAAATGTAGAGCGGAAACCGTTTCTTCACGAAGAGAAAAATGGATTTTCTCTTTAATATTTTTTTCTTCTTTTCTTTCTGCTACTGAGCAAGCCTGACGCACTATCGCGCACGGATAGCCAAGCGGGCCGACGACCGAGAAAAAAAACTCTGCTCGGCCTGCCCGCCTGCACCTCTCTCTCCTTTTCGTCTTTTTGCCTTTTTTTTGAATTTTTGCACACACAGGCGGGCGGGTCCGCGAGCCAGCCTTGAGCCGAGCCAAGGAGGGCCGGCCGTTCTTCCAGCCCAGGCAAGCGGCGATATGGACGGCTGGTGGTTCAGTCGACGGCGCTGCCAGTTCGAATATTGCGATTCGGCGTTGGCCCAGGCTAGGGTCAGTTTGACGCTCGATGCGCTGGATCGCGCTGATCCTTTCTCCTCATCCCACCCTCTCCACCTTTGTCGTCCGTCCAGCTCGCCGTCCTACCTTGCTGTTCTTCATCACCCCTCGACACAGCAACGCCCAACATGAACACGCTCCGACAGCTCAACCGGGCTGCCGCCCCCGCCCTCAAGCAGGCTACCACCAAGTCTGGCCTCGTGCTGCCCAACCTGCCCCAGGTGCTGCGACCGGCCACCACGCTCGCTGCGGGCACGCCCAAGATCTCCAAGGGCCCCACCAAGTACGGCGGTGTCTACACCGTCACGCTCATCCCCGGTGACGGTGTCGGTGTCGAGATCACCGACTCGGTCAAGGAGATCTTTGAGGTGATGAACGTGCCCGTCGAGTGGGAGCAGTTCAACGTCTCCGGCGAGACGCACGGCTCCGAGTCGCTCTTCAAGGAGGCCATGGAGTCGCTCAAGCGCAACAAGGTGGGCCTCAAGGGCATCCTCTTCACGCCCATCGAGACGGGCTCGCACAACTCGTGGAACGTCGCCATGCGCCAGCAGCTCGACATCTACGCCTCGCTCGTCATCTGCAAGTCGCTGCCCGGCTACCCGACGCGCCACAAGGACGTCGACTTTGCCATCATCCGTGAGAACACCGAGGGCGAGTACTCGGGTCTCGAGCACTCGTCCTACCCCGGTGTCGTCGAGTCGCTCAAGGTCTCGACGCGCGCCAAGGCCGAGCGCATCTCGCGCTTCGCCTTCGACTTTGCGCTCAAGAACGGCCGCAAGAAGGTGACGTGCGTGCACAAGGCCAACATCATGAAGCTCGGCGACGGTCTCTTCCTCAACACCTTCCGCCGCGTTGCCGAGGAGTACAAGTCGAGCGGCATCGAGTCGAACGACATGATTGTCGACAACACCTCGATGCAGCTCGTGTCGCGTCCGCAGCAGTTTGACGTCATGGTCATGCCCAACCTGTACGGCAACATCGTGTCCAACATTGGTGCTGCGCTCGTCGGTGGCCCCGGTACCGTTCCCGGCTGCAACATCGGCCGCGAGTACGCGCTGTACGAGCCCGGCTGCCGTCACGTCGCCAAGGACATCATGGGCACCAACGCCGCCAACCCGGCCGCCATGATCCTGAGCGCCACCATGATGCTGCGTCACCTCGGCCTCGACACCCAGGCCAACCAGATCGCCGAGTCCGTGTACAAGGTCATCCAGGACGGCAAGGTGCGCACCGCCGACATGGGCGGCAAGTCCAAGACCCACGAGTTCACCCAGGCCGTCCTCTCCAACCTCTGATCGGGTTAGATGCGTCAGAACAAGCGGGGCAATGGTGATTTTCCTTTTCAACATGTCCTCAAAATCATACCGACGTCGGTCTAGGCGGACGGCGGCGCTTCACCCTTGGCAGGCGTCCGGACTGGACCGACAATGTACATCACATCTTTTTACGACCGACCTACATTTTATGCAAGCATGCCTGATTCCCAGCCGAGAACGAGCGAGAAAAGTGATTCAAGAGCAGATGGAGATGCCAAGGAAGTTTGCAGATACGATGCTGGAAGGCGAAGAGAAGGAGATGCTATGCTGATGCGGGCGCAACTGCGCGGAATGAGGCGGTGGAGCGAGAGAAAGTTGGGTGGGGCAGGCAGTGCGGGAGCGGTGCGCGGAAACAGCTTGGTGCGGCGTACAGATCCGCTGCGGATGCTGTGCTGCTTTCCGATGAGTGAAGGCGGCTGTCGAGTGCTGAAGGGTAGCTATCCCATCTGCGCGGTCTGCCCCCGCTATTGCCGGTTGCGGCCTCGCGCGGCAGAGGCCGTTGAGAGGATGTGGGTTGCGGAGCTTCCGATGTGTTGACAGGCAGCGCATTGCGTAGCGACACGGAACGCAGATGGGATAGCTTCGATTGACTGGCTCTGCGAGCTGGTCGTTCCTGTTGCAGAAGATCACGTTGCTGCCACGTCAACTCGACGTGGTTCTGGCGTTCGGAGTCGCCGACGCTGCTGTGCTTCGCAGCGGCGCTTCGCTCCGATGAGCTTCTTCTCCTCTTTGCTCGCGGCTGATCCGAACAACGCCGCGCCCTCTTTGTATATGAGCTGGATGTGTCAATGGCCTCATCATCCTCGCGTGCGGCTCCCCGTCTGCTCAGTCGGACAGACGATCGAGTTGCTACCACCATATTTTTGTCTGTGCTGGGCTGCTTGGACGGTTTGGAGATCCGAGTTGGTGTTGAGGAGGTGAAACACGAGCGAGGATGAGTGGTGGAACGACGAATGCTAGAGGCAGCCATAGCTATTCGAGAACTTCCTTCCCGCTCGTTAAGCAGCATCGCTGGTCCTACTGCTGCTTCCCCGCTGCCTGGATGTTGGCAGTCGAAGCCAGTGCATGAACCGCACGATGAAGCTTCTGCCCGCAAGCCAGGGACGCTGCACCCTTGCTTGCTACCCTGGGCTGCTTGGGCGCGGCTGCAGAAAAATGACAGGTCACCGCGGCGGTCCTGCACCTTTCGCTCTGCGAAGGCGGACAAGTAGCCGCTTTCACTCCTCTCATCCGAGTCAGTCTCGCTCCCGACGAGCCCCTCACCGAGCTCTTGCATGAAAGGCTTTGGCTGCAAGAGGCTATCCACCGTTCCGGCTCCAGTGGCTCGGTCGGTGGATTGACGGCCAGAAGCATGAAATTGGGCTCTGCACCTCCACTTTTGTTCTGTCCGCTGCTGAGCCTCCCAACTGAGCCTTCCGCTTTCCTCGGTGATTTTTTTCCAAGCCTTCAGGGTCCGGTCGGCAATGGATTCCACGCCTTGGCTGGAAGACGGCCGAAGCGGCGCGAAGACTCGTACGAACTGAGCCGCGGTCATTGGATCCTCATCGGCAGTGCGTGCTTCCCATCGTGTCCACCACCATCATTGGTCAACGCCGAGCTGAATACAGGGAGGCTCGCGGTGCGATGACCCGCAGCCATAAGTGATCACCATGTCCAACGTATGTTCCACTTCCGATGCGTCCTATCGACAACGGCTCAGCCTGGCGCTGCATGCATCGCGCATCCTAACCGGCGCGCTGGACGACGAGCTGGGGATCCAGAAGGGCACAAAGACCACCAAGCTCGGCGCTAAGCACAAGGAGGAGAACCAGGTGGTACTGCATGCCACTCTCGCCGAGCGCGTGCGCAGCGCCATCGTTGCGTGGACCGAGCTCGAAGCCTTCCCGCTGCATCCCGATCCCGAAACGGCGACAGGAGATCTGGCGCTGCATCTCCTCTCGCAGATCCACGCATGTCTCGTCGAGAAGAAGCGCGATGCTGCATCCAGAGTCGCCGTAGAGGATGACCAACGCCGAGGACTCAAGTCAAAGGGCGTACAGCCCAAGGAAGATGTCGGTCTCGGCGTCAAGGACGTCAAGCTCGTCACCACTCTGCAGTCGCTCGCATCAAGATGGGCGTTGACATCGCGCATCAAAACCTACGATAAAACCCTGTTCGCACTGGCCCCGAACGGCAAAATCGACAAGGAAGCAGCTCCGCTAACTTCGCAGAATCGATTCGAAGAGATCGACGACGAGGCTGATGCGAACAATCGCCATGCGGCCATACACGCCTTCGAGATGGCACGCACCGATCTCGCCATCGAAATAGACGCCTTCATCGCCATATTGAAAGACGCTACAACATCATCGCAGCCCACCAGCAGTCCTCCGCCAGCATCCACCGATGTTGTCACCGTGGTGCTGCGCGTCGGCATCGTCGACTACCTCTCTTCCCTCCTGCGTCTGGGTTTCGGACCCTTGCCACCAGCACTCCCAGATACAACACCGCAGCCGCGCTCTTCAGCAATCAAGGACGCTATACAGAAACGAGCCGCAGCTGCAACCAACCAGCTGCTCAGGTTCTTGTCGACGCACTCGGCCATGTCGGCGCTCTCGTCGGTCATCTCGCATTCGGACGCCAAGCTTGGCGTGCCTTCCTTTGTCAAGGCCATCTCGTCCCGCTTGCTGAGCGCGCAGCTGCTCAGGCCAGATGGCGTGCGCTCGCTCTTGATCATCACTTTTGGCACCGGCGACTTGACCGAGGCGGCCGAGCTCAACGGCGCCGATGGACACGGCTCCACTCCGTACACAGGGACCGAGGAGCCAGGGTCCAACTCGCTCAAGCGGTTTGAACAGTGCGCTCGGCTGCTACTCACACCACCACACGGCATGCCAGTCGATGTGTACATGCCCATCATCCTGCCCAACCTGCTCGACATCCTTGCACCGGACCCGAATGCTTCCGTCACCGTCACGCCGCCGCCACAGGAACAGATGCGCGCAGCCGGCTTTGTCCTCACTCGCGTCTCGGAACGACATCCCGATCTCTTTACAAAGGCCCTGCAAGGCCGCATCTATGCACACTTCAGCCCTGCGCTTCCGGACACCGCTGCGACATCTACCTCTGGTATCACCGCTGGCGCCGAGGCCGAATCGGTTGTCGTGACATCGTCAGCCGCCCTTGAGCGCGCCGTGGCGACGCTGTCCAGCTTCCTGTTGTTTTCGGAGCCGTCGCCGACGTTTTTCACCGCACTCTTCGACCCTATCCTCCCACAGCTCTTGGCGCTCTACAACTTCCTGTGCAAGCCAGCAAGCAACACTGGCAAGGGCAAGGTGCGCTCCGTCGAGTCCGGCGGGCACAGAGACAGTCTGAAGGTGGAAGTTGGCAACTTCTTGAAGACGTGGATCCGCCTGGTGGACGCGCAGCACGGAGCCAGTGGGCTGGTGCGTGCCATTCAAGCCGCTGAGGTCGGTATCGGCAGCCAGTCGCCAGCCGCCCACAAGAGTAATAGCAGCGAAGACGCGTCCCTCTTCTGGAGCGAGGAGGACGACGGCATAGCGATTCGATACGGAAGCGCGCCCGAATCAGGCGAGCAGGATTTGTCCGCGCTCTGGAAGGATCTGAGCTTGGCGGCGCTCGCCAAGCAGATCAGCGCCGGCAGCAACGACGAGGTCGACCTGACCAAGATCGCCCCGGACCTCGCGGCAAAGCTCGGTCTGCATCTGGATCCGCGCCTGGTGGCGGGCCTGCTGAAGACAGCAGAGCGCAAGGACCTGGCGCGCTTAACGCTGCCGTCGATCTTGGACATCTACATGGCGCAAAAGGCGGCAACGCGAGCACGGCTTGCAACAACGGCGGGATCGCAGTCCGAGACGCGATCGGTGGTGTACCTGCAACTCATTTTGCAGCTGTTCGATGCGTTTGGCGCCGATCTGCTCCAGGGCGACACCCAGGCTACGCTGGCGTTCATCGATTTTGCTCTATCCAGCCCCAGCCAGCGCTCGCTTCAAAGCCGGCCCCCCGCAGGATCGGCCAACATGGCAGAGAACAAGGTCGAAGTGGAAGAGTCGATGCCATTCATTTCCGCAAATCCAAAGCAAGCGCGGTCTAGCGCCTCGTCGCTGTTCAATGTGGCGGCGGAACCTTCGGCCGATGGGCAGTCGCCTGCACTAGAAGACGAAAAGACGCAGATGCCCGAAGCCGAAGACGATCCTGACGAAGACGAGGAGGAGCTCGTCACCACCGCGCTTAGCCTCCTGCTCTCGCTGCTCGAAGCCAACACAGCGTTGTCGACCGAGGCGCAGCCGATGCTCATCGTGATCCTCGACAAGATCGATGCGCTGCTCGACAGTTCTTCGGACGAGGTGCGCGCGCTTGCCAAGGAAGCCAAGCTCGTTCTGCTTGCCAGACGCAACTCTGTGCGTGGCAGTGAACTGCCGCGCGGCGAGTCGCAACCCAAGCCGACGAGCGAGACATCGGCCAGAGCGCTCGAATACGTGCAGGCGCAGGAGACCTACCAAGAAGCACTGAAGCTTTTGCAGGACCCAATTCTGCCAGTTCGCGCACACGGCCTGGTGCTGCTGCGCCGACTCGTGTCGGACGACCCCAAGCAGGGAGGGCAAGCGGTGGCGCGCGTCGACCCGGCACTCGTGCCTGCAATCCTCGACATCTTCCTCCATGCCGTGCAGGACGAAGAGTCGTACCTCTACCTCAACGCTGTCCAGGGTCTCGCTGCGCTCGCGTCCAGCGGCGGCGGGCAGACTATCGCGCGGCTCGTGGGCATCTACATTGGCCGTGACGATGGTCTGGCCTCGCAGCGTCTGCCCGCACGCGAGGTCGAGAAGCGCCTGCGTGTCGGCGAAGCATTGCTGCAGGTGGTTCAGCGATGCGCTGACGCCCTCGCTGCTCACGTGGATACAGTCGTACCACCTCTGCTGGCCAGGCTGCGCGATCGCGCCCTGCCCAATGTGCTGCGCTCTTCCTTCATCTCCATCCTCGGCACCGTCGTCGAGGCTGCACCGCTCAGCATGGCCACGAAAGGTTACGCGGCTCAGCTAGCAGAGATCTGTGTCGACATTGTCGTCCTCGAGCTCGTGCATCGCCCCGCACCTGCCCAGCGCGGTCCCGTCAAGCTCAACGTGCAGGGCAAGAAGATCAGCGAGGTGGACGACGACGAAGTGGCGGAACGGCAGGAGGGGGAGCAGCGCAAGCTCGACAGCGCCACGGTGGTGGATGCTAAAGTGGCGCACTTGAGGCGAGCTGCGATGCTGCTGCTCACGCTGCTCGTGCGCGGGACGAGCCTCCAGCTCGAGACGGCCGACGAGGCTGATGGCCCAGCGCAGCTCGTGGAAAAGCTTTCGGCGCTCCGGCTGCCTGGCGGTGGAAGCCTGCCGTCGATCGATCGCGGCGAATCGCAAGCGGTGAATGCGCACAAGGCGCGTCTGAGTACCAAGGATCTCCTGTTCCCCGTGAAGCTGGCGACGCGCCTGCGTGAGGTGGCGGCATACGTTGCTGCCAACGATACCGACATGGTCGTGCGCACGCATGCGCACGACTGCGTCGAGCTTGTCGATGCGCTTCAGCTCGACCTTGTACGCGCAGACCTCGTGCGCCTCTCGACGTAGCAAGGAACAACTCAATTGGACATTCGCGTGATCGAGTCTGTACAAATACACATGTAACGAAAAGTCCTGGAAAGGAGTGTGACAGGCTAGAGTCTGGGCTTGGTGATGGGGCCTGTGCCAACGCCGTTTTGGCTGGGAGTAGGATCGAGCGGAGGCGCGAGAGGAAAATCGGGTCTCTCGTCGCGCGGCTGTTCGAGCTCATCGTTGGTGCGCTGTGGATCAGGATTCTTGAGGAATTGCATGCGGGGTTTGACTCTGAACTTCTTGACGGCCAGAGGGCTGTTGAACGCCAACGTGATGAGCTGCGCCTGCGATGGTTGGCCGGGACTCTTGAGCGAAAACCTCGGTTGCTCTGCATACGCGATAGCGGCTGCAAGGATGAGGATGTCGGACGTGAGACCACGAACAGGATTCCTTTCGTCCCAGAAAGTGTGTCTGCGCACGCGGTGGTTGTCGAGCCACAGAATATCGCGGCAAGTGTGCCAGTCCGAGATCGGCGATACCTCGCTAGCAGGCATATGCCTGAGCGCCTCTGGCTCCGGACTTGGTGGCAAACGCAACGACTGTCGCAGCGGCCGTGGTGGATTGTGATACAGGAACGAAACCAGCGGTAGCGAAAAGAGGCTGTCTACCTCTTGTGGATTGAGATGCGGTTGGATCGAGTGGTCGGTGAGCAGCATGACAAACGGCGTCACTACCAGCTCGTTGGCAGACAAGAACGGCGGCAGCTCGCACAGCTTGACTGCTTTCGTTGGATCGATAGGCAGACCCGTCTCCTCGAACGCCTCTCTGCGCGCGGTGAATTCGAGGTCTCGATCTGTAGGCTCGAACCGTCCGCCCGGGATCGCAGTGTCGCCTCCATGCGACCTTAGTCTCGCGGATCGCTTGGACAATATGACATACAGTTCGCCATTCCGCCCCGCAAACAGCGCAAGCAGCACGGCCGCTCGGCGATATGCGGGTATCGCCGCGGGGCAGGGCTCCGAGCCGGGCTTTGCGCGGTAGTCGCACAGGTTCTGCAGCGCATGCACCGAATGCGAAGTGAGATTGGAGAGCACCTCGCGGGGCACCTGGGCCAAGGGTGAGGTTGGAGCGGACGTCGACGGTGCTTTGGACTTATCCGCACCAAATATGATGTTGTATAGCGCCTCTTTGACCGTCATGGCCAACTGCGAGGACGCAATGGCGCTTGCAACCGGTCCAGATAGTACTGCTGAAGATTGGGGGCCGAAATGCGTGCTCGAACGGCCGAGCAAAGGTCGTAGTCGTGTATGCCGTGAGGAGGGGAAAGCAGTTGATCAGGTGACAATGGTGACGGGCCGAGGTGGTTGGAGTGAGCAAGGCAGCGTCGGGTAACCGTGCGAGGAGCCGGCTGTCGGCGAGTGCGCGTTTCATGGCTCCCGAACGGCTTTCCGCCTCCGCTAGCCGGTTTCGTTGCCGATCCGGTTTGAGCCCCCGAGCGCCGGATCGGCTTTGTTCAGAATCTTTCGATCTGACATTTGGCGCAAGAATGCCCTCTGCACCTCCACCCAGCCACAAAGACGCATCGCGCACGGTCAGTCTCGGTGCTGCTTCCGTGCCACCATCGCGACATCACCTCTGCCATCCTTGTGCTGCGGCGGAAACAGCCCAAGAAGCAGAGCCATGACCGACTCGCCTGCATCGTCGTCGCTGCAGACACGGCTGACTACCACCTTCCCTTCAGCGGCGCTTCTCACGCGCGAAGACCTCCAGGCCCTTGCTGCCGACGACTTCACCCCACCGCCAGCGTCGTCTTCCCAGACCAGCGCCGACGCCATCTCGCGTGACCAGGCGTATTTCGAGGCCTTCTTCCACAGTCTGCCTCAGACACAAGCACTGTACCGTGCGCATGCCGACCTGCTGCGCGCCAACGAGTCCAAGGCGCAACGCAATCTCGAACGCCAGGCACCGCTGCAAGAGCTGCGCAGCGAGACGCTCGAGCTGTTTGAACGCGCCAAGAAGCTCGAGTCCGAGTGGGCACAACGAGAGGTCCAGCTTACCGAGGCGCACAAGCGCTTCAATCCTTCGGCGCTGCACTTCAACCTCACGCAGTCGGCGAGCAAGCTCAACGACCGCTCCGAGGAGCTCGCCAATGCGTTTGTCGAGGGTCTGCCGTATCCGACGGACGACTCGGGTACCGCACCAGAGGGCATCATCGACGATGCGGCGTTCGTGAGGAGGTACAAGCAGCAAAGACTGCTCTACCACAAGCGAAGACTCGTCGCGGATCGGTGGGCGAGAAACCAGGTTCACTGGTCCGACTAAAATGCGCCGACTTCCAACCCATCCTGCCTCGTTGCGTGCTCCAGCGCAACGGCATTGTACTTGTATCACGCAATCACCTGCATCTGCTAAACGCACTCTGCATGGCTTGCCTGGTGTGCGCTCTCGATTGGTGCACCGTTGTGCGTTCGGGCTAAATCGCGGCCAGGAGATGGGTGGGCGGACACTTCATCTCGGACGCTTTTTTTCATGGCGGATCAGGTGCGCGCATATCGATATGGAAGCGCTTCCGCCACCGCGGCTCTGTTAGCGGAAAGCTTGCGCCTATCAGATTAAACAGATGCGTTGCAGCCCACGCACAAACCATTTTTCGGGGGATCAAGAACCTTCCGAGCCAATGCCGGGAGGGGCGTTCATGTTACATACGGAATGCGGATCTGGCGGACTTGGTCCCGCGGTGCGCAACGATGTGCATGTCATGTCGTGATTGCTGGTACTGGCTTCGAGTCAACCCACCTTGCTGCGAAGACCCGCTTGTCCGGCACAGAGGTTAAAAGAAGCTGCCCTGCTCGAGTTGCGGTACCCTTTCTTCGTCCTCACTCCTTCTCACGTTGCGAACACACGTTAGAGGATCAAGATGAAGCTCGCACTGCTGTGTCTCGTCACACTGATCGTGCTGTGCGTATCTGCACAAGCAGCGCCAGTGCCTCCGCCGTCTCTGAGTACGCCTAGACTCAGGCTTACCAAGCGCGTACCGGGGGAGACGAGCGCTGCGCTCGAGTCAGCCGAGAAAGTGCTGACTGCGATCCGAGAATCGGGTCGCACGGAGCAAGCCGTCGAGAAGAAAGACTGGAAGCGACCTGTGATTCTGACCATCGGAGCTGCGGGACTCATCCAGACGGTCGGATGGAACTACATTGCAGCCAAGTCGTTCAGCGATAACCGCAAAAAGTACTTCGATGCCAAGCGCAAGGCTGCCGAACTCAAGGCCTCGCCACTGCCCAAGGTGGGCGATACGCTGTGCACCTTCGAGACGTATCGAACGCAGGATCAAGTGGCGAACCGCAAACCAAGTCAAGTGCAGGCACCGTGTTTTCAGCTCGGCACTGATGGAGCAGCAAATAGCGCATCGCCAAACGTAGCCACACCAACTACAGATGCGAGCAAGCAAGCGGGAGCTTCATCGGCAGGACAGACGGTTGTCGATGGCAGACAAAGTGCTGCCAGCGGCAAGAACGGTTGGACGCGGCGTGGACTGTCTTCCAATACGCTGACCCTGGGCGAGATGGTCAAAGACACTTCGGCAACCTTCGAGCGCGCGCCGCTCTTCCTCTCCCCCGAATCCAAATCCAGCAGCCTCTCGGAGCTCATGCGCCTTGATCGCAAACCCAATTTTGGTGCGCTTGAAGAGCGCATGCGTCTGCTCCCCTCCTCGTCCTCCTCCCGCCACGGATCGCCTTCCAATAGCCTGGTTCGACAACGCCTGGCGACTCTTCCGGGCTTCCCAGTGCTGACTCCCGTCGAGTCTCCCAAAGGCAGCAGCCTGATGCGCGATTTCTCCCCGCACAGCAGCGTCGCATCCAACAGCATCGACGAGGCATCCTCAAGCCCCTCACCGCGCAGATGGGCGTGGATCAAAAAGGCAAGATCCGCATCAACCGACGACCTCGTATTCGCACTCACCGTTCTCAATTCGATCAGCAGCATCCCAAGCCTCACCCTCACCCTCATCAACGCCTACTACTACAGAGGCAATCCCAAAGTCGACTGATCGCCCCAATGTCAAGTCTTTTCCACGATGCTCTATCCGGATATGTTGTTCTCGTGCATTTTGTACATTTTGCTTACGGGCGAGGCTGGATCTAGTTGGCAAACGCCTGAAGACCGGTGATGCCCTTGCCGAGGATGAGGGTGTGGATGATGTGGGAGCCCTCGTATGTGTTGACGGTCTGCAGGTTCTGGACGTGGCGACCAGTGTGGTACTCGTCCGAGGTGGCATTGCCGCCAAAGATATCGAGCAGAGACCTCGAGTGCTGGAGCGCCTTGCCGCAGTTGTTCCTCTTTGCGAGCGAGACCATCTCGGGGCTCCATGCGCCCTGATCCTTCATACGGCCGAGCTGGAGACTGCAGAGCAGGCCGAGCGCCGCCTCTGTGGAGGCGTCGGCGAGCTTCTGCTGGATGAGCTGGAATCCGGCGATGGGGCGGCCGAACTGCGAACGGTCGAGGGCGTACTGACGGGCCTCGGCGATGCAGGCCTCGAGCGCGCCCATGGCGCCCCACGAGATGCCGTAGCGCGCCGAGTTGAGGCACTCGAACGGCGAGCCGAGACCGGGACGAGCGTGCGGGAGGAGCGACTCGTCGCGCTTGACCTTGACATCCTCCATGAAGATGGAGCCGGTGACCGAAGCACGCAGCTGGAGCTTGTTCTTGATGGCGGGCGCCGAGAGGCCCTTGGTGCCCTTTTCGACGATGAAGCCGCGGATCTTGTTGTCCCACTTGCACTTTGCCCAGATGACAAAGACGTCTGCGTGGGGCGAGTTGGAGATCCACGTCTTGCTGCCGTTGAGGATGATGTGGCCGTCACCGGTGTCGGTGGCGGTGGTCTCCATGGAGCTGGGGTCGGAGCCGTGGTTGGGCTCGGTGAGACCGAAACAGCCGACGAGCTCGCCCTTGGCAAGGCGCGGCAGGTACTTCTCCTTCTGAGCCTCTGTGCCGAACTGGTTGATGGGGCCCATGACGAGCGAGCTCTGGACGGACATGATGGAGCGGTAGCCCGAGTCGACACGCTCGACCTCCCTGGCGATGAGGCCGTAGGAGACGCTGTTGACGCCGGCACAGCCATAGCCCTCGATGGTGGCGCCGAGCAAGCCGAGTTCACCGAGCGACGGGAGGATGGTAGGGTCCCACGACTCGTTGCGGTACATCTCGGTGACCTTTGGCTTGAGCGTCTCCTGGCAAAAGTCGTGTGCGGTTTGGGAGATGGCCTTCTCGTCTTCGGAGAGCTGGGACTCGAACATGGCCATGGGGTCCTCCCAGTTGAACTTGCTGAATTTGGTCATGTTGTACTGTTCGGGCGCGGTGTCGGGCGTGGTGCCGTAGGTGCGGGACGATGACGGGAGCGTCGAAGACGACGAGGACGAGGCGGCGGTGGCTACAGCCGGGGTGTGCGAGCCGGTGGCCGCAGCGCGGCGCAGAGCAGGGAGGGCGTTGCGAAGCATCGTTGGTGTGTTGAGCGAAGGGGGTTGTGAGGGTTTGGAGTGAAAGGATGGATGAGAAGATGTGTGTTTGGAATATATCGGATCTGGAGCAGATGAAGCCGCTTGCTGTGCGGGGTGCCGGTGTTCAATTCGTGGACAGGAAGACGAGTGTGGCGTGCAGTGAGTCTGTCGGGCTGCAGTTGTCGCTGGACGTGCAGCAGCAGGCTCTTGGGTTTGAGCCAAACGAGCGTGGCGGCCACGCTTTGCCGGTGGACCGATGCGCCTTGAGCCGGACGCCGCCTCGAGACCACGCCAGGTTGAAATTAGCCAATCTCGGTCCAATTCGCACCCGCGCCTGGCGCGCTTCTCCAGCCTCGGCCGCCCCGCCCCGATTTCGCCTCTGGGCCGCTGCTTGCCTGAGCCCATCTTGCATCGGAGCTTTCGCACTCCACGACCGAACCCCGCACTTGTCCCCGCACCAGCTCAATCCTCGTCTCCCCCTGGCCGCTGACTACCTGGCTGCTCCTCGACCACAAGAGGATAGGCAGAACCGACACAGCGGATCACGCTAGAGTCGTAGTGGCTGCGTTCTGGATGCAAGTCACCCGCGAGGATTGCCATCGTCGATGCGAAGCCCGGGCGTGTTAGGCCGCGATGTTTGCACGAGTGTCACATTTATTTCCGCGCTCATGCGGGCTTTGTGGCGAGGCTAGCTGCGGGTTTTAGCACGGGCGCGCCCGAATAGTCCGAAACG
Organism: Moesziomyces parantarcticus; assembly: GCA_023212605.1. Lineage (NCBI taxonomy): Eukaryota > Fungi > Basidiomycota > Ustilaginomycetes > Ustilaginales > Ustilaginaceae > Moesziomyces > Moesziomyces parantarcticus. Next base: position 161 of record JALCCF010000001.1, on the reverse strand, counting down.
CTGCCATTCTGCAGGCGCACCTTTTCAGACGAGAATTGGAAAAAAAAAAAAAAAAAAAAAAAAAAAAAAAAAAAAAAAAGCAGAGAAAAAAAGGTCCAAAAAAAAAACTGAAGCCGCACAAGCAAAATTAAATCGGGCCACGGTCAATCGGGGCAGCAAGA